>CM053582.1:97545894-97636915 GCA_028627135.1 Pseudochirops cupreus
AATTTTAAAATGGGCAGCTCTCAAACACTTGTTCTTCACTATAAAAACTAATTTTTCATTCCACTATGCTTCAGTGACTCTTCACCAATAATGACATTTCAATGTATTGGAAAGTTCAAGAATGAAATTGGGTTTGCTCAGAATTCAAGTTTTTTTCACCGTTATTCCAAAGGTGTCCTAAGATTGTCATCATGGCAACCAGAAATCTAACAGTGACATAAAAATCCAAATTTTTTTTAACCTTTTTCTTTTGAGCAATCTCCTCTTCTGGTTTAGGAACAATTTGTTCCTTAAGTATCATCTTAATACAGCAAGGAGAACTCATGCATGGGTTGATTCAACCTTGAGCCCTGTATGTACGCCATCACATTTTGGGAGCCTTGTTAACCTGGATATGCTCAATGACAAGAGAATACACATGCAAGCCCTTCAGTTCTGCATTACTCTCTTCATTTTTCAGCATATGCAGCAAGAATACAGCACTCTTTTTGGGCCACCAACCCTGTGTCCAACCCCGTCGCTTAGCTTGGGCACACTTGCCAACTCCACCATTATATCGACGGAAAGGAACATATTGTTTCTTCAATGTGACTTCTTTCAAATAATTGGTAGCTTTTCAGATATGCATGCCCTTGATAGCTTGGGCTGTTTCATGGGTGTTCTTGAAGTAGACCCAGAGATTTGAACCCGTTGACTTGCATGATTTTGTGGGGTCCTCTAGATCAAGAGAGTACCTTACCATTTTAAATGATTACCTAAGATGGCTCAAGGGAAGAGACCCACCCCCCATTTCACCTGTTGCCTTGGGGACCTGGGCTTCTAGTCTGACCCTCATCCTATTCTTTCCCTGCCATCTTTACATCATGGTGCTGCACCAATGCAGTATTTACAGTGCCCATGATCATGATAAAGACTGTGACTATAAATATTGCATGACGTTCAATCACAAAATATAACAAACTCTCCATATGGAGGACAGAATTGAAACATTTATTTAGACACCAGAAAACCGAATCCCAAAACCAGTAAGCCTATTCCATCACAGTACCAAAGATATTAGGAAGCCATAATAACACCCAGAGCCACAGCATCTTTTAGCCTTTCCACAAATCAATATTAGATCAACAGCTACTCACAAACCTCTCTATCTCCTTGCCTGAGCACCTCTCTCTCCCACCCTCTCTCTGGCTCTGGCTCCCAGCTTCCTATGGGCTCTGCTTCCCTTCAGGAAACTCCTCCCACTACAGGCTCCATGTGACTACATTCAGCCTATCAGGGGACAGAGTTTATCTTCACAGCAGGCTAAAGTCTTCAAACTCCCCCCCCCAGGTCTATTAAGGAACAGGGAAGATCTTCGAATTCCCATTCCAATTACACATGGCTTTCCTCCCATCTCCACTCTGAGAACAGTAATTATATCAACATCATTACTCCTGATGTATGGGGTGGGTATTCAGGGAGGGCTAGCACTTCTGGTGTGAGGGCTTGCCAAGGCCCTTTCTGGACTGCTCATCCATCTTTGGGAGCAGCTAGGTGGTACAATGAATAGAGTGCTGGCCCTGGAGTCAGGAAGACCTGAGTTCAAATCCAGCTTCAGACACTTACTAGCTGTGTGACCCTGGGCAAGTCACTTCACCCTGTTTGTCTTAGTTTCCTTATCTGTAAAATGAGCTGGGGAAGGAAGTGGCAAACCACTCCAGTATCCTTGCCAAGAAAATCCCAAATGGGGTCATGCAGAATGGGACTTGCCTGAAAAACCACTCAACAACAAACAACACCATTCACATTTGTTGTCCACCTATAAGCCCTCACCTGTGGCTCTAAGAAGCTGTAGGATGCATAGTGACCACTCTTGATAAAACCAGACAACAGACAACAAGGTAAACCAGTTTGAGGATAACCAAAAGTCCTCAGACCCACTGGTGAGTTGCAGGGGGCGGGTGTCCATCCCCGGCATGTGAAGACTTCCCCTGGCAGAATGGACCAATGAGAAGGATTTGTCCCAATGGCCATGAAAGCAGCTGAAGCAGGCGCTACAACACACTTACATTTAATAAGACATTGAAGACACCACCTACTGCAGGCCTTCTTAAACTTTTTCTACTCAAGAAATTTTTATGCAACCCTGGGCATATAGGTATATAAAATAGGTATACAAAGCAAACATCTGCCGATAATAAATCATAAAGAAATTTATTTTAAACCAATTCTTTGGTATACATGTAATTTTGCCATTTATTACAGATGAAAACAAATTTGCATACTGAGATGAATGTGCTGCTTATTTATTTTTACACAAAGAATTAGATCTTGGCAGAATATTTGATACTGCAGGACACAGAGCATCTTCAACATTTTCCAGAGTTGATTAATATTTTGATTTTATAATCGTTAGTGCTGAGAACACCAATTTGCGTAGATATGTAGTACAAAATGGCAGAAGTATGTTTAGGATCATTTCAGAAATTGTTGGAAATTCTGTCCTAATCTCAAGTCAAAATTAATTTAATAATTTTTTTTAGGAAGCTCAGGTTTTTAACCTGGGTTGCTTTGGTAACTCAGCAAATTCTTTTTGAAGTTTTAATGGTAGATAACTGACATTTTTTTTATCTCAATTCAGCATGGTTTACGAAGACAACTTAGTTTTTTAGAATCCAAATTTGAAAGGAAGCATTCTGAAATTGTCTCCAGGCACTTCAGATGATAATAATAACTCTTACAATTAAATCTTTGGGAAGATTATTTTCAATTATAAAATCATCTGCAGCTGTAAACATTTCTAAAGAACCATTTCCACTCTATTCTTCCATATGTTAACTTTTTTAGTAAAACTTGCAATTTTATCTTTTAATATAAATATGTTACAATGTTTTCCTTGAAGAAACATGTTTAAATCATGGAGTTTTTCCAAAAAAATCTGACAAATAACACAGTTTTGAAAGCCATAAGTCATTGTGAAAAAAATTAACAAAATTGGATTTCTGCCTAGTCAAAAATATAATAATTTCACCTTTCAATTTCAATAATCTGTTCAGACTTCACCCTCCTGAGAGCCACCTTACCTCTGCATATAGTAATAAGTTTTCATAATCAGAGTCTGTCTTTCCAAAGGTTTGAAAACAAACAACTGTTAAGGGCATGAATTTTAATGAAGTTAATGATAGTGTTGTAAAGCATAACATCTAACTCTGATGATATTTTGTTTTTTGGCTATGAGTGCCTCCTGATGCAAAATGCAGTGAGTAAAAGTGATATATTCATTGCCGCCAGCTTTAACTTTTGTTACAAATCCAACATTCTTACCCATCATTGCTCCAGCACTATCTGTACAGAATCCAATGCAATTTTTCCACTTTAAAATTTCATTTTGAAAAATTCATCAACTTTAAGATATATATATATCTTCCTCTCTTGTGTGCCCTTCCAAAGTGCAACAAAACAATAACTCCTCAAATCTTACATAAAGTGACAACTGTGCCACGTTAGAAATATCAGTTGTTTCATCTAATTGAATTGCAAGCTTTGGGCTGCCCTTAAGCCTGCTAATAAGCTGCTAGAATTTGTCATTGCTAATTTCAGAAATTCTTTTAGAAACAGTGTCATTCAATAAAGGAATTTTCCATGTCTCATCCCTGTACTTTTTCCTATGAACTATTTCTAACATTTTAATGGCAGCAGGTAACACGAGATCTCCTATCGCATAAGGCTTTTAAGTTTTTGCAATTAAGTAAGTTTTATAAAATGCAAGTAAATGCTTTTTGTTGACAGTGACAAATTTCTCACAACATTTTTCTTTATTTATTCTTTATTGTTCTATTTCTTTACATTATTTTCTTTATTATTTGCTTTGTTTCTTTATATTTCTATATTTACTTATACTTTTTCTTTATTTTATTTTCCATAAAAGTCATTGAAAATATTCCTTTGGTTTATTGCAGCATACTGCATGCTGGGTATTAAGATGTCATTTTAGTGTGGCTGGTTTCATGCTCTCTGCAGCCAAAACTTTGTTACAAATTAAGCAAAGAGATTTTTTTCATACCATCATAATTATGGGAAGTAAATTCATATTGTAAAAATGATTCAACATATTTTCTTTTTCTCATCAATTTAGGCATACTACAACCTGATAGGGCAAACTCTGCCTCATTGTCATCAATATTTTTACCTCTTCTGTCTAAATTTAGCCACTTATCCGATAAAACCAAAAAATATTTTTGTCCTAAAATATAAATAAATATTGCTAACAATTTCTCAAATAAATACTAGTTTTAGTTTATGCAATTATATTTGTTTGTGCTTAATTTTAAAAATTGATATTCACACTTACATACACATACAGCCGTGAGAAATAGTATTAAAGAACTTTTTTACTTGCTGCAATTAAATATTTAACATTTCTGGAAAAGAAAGAGAGAACAGCAATTGTTAAAAAATATATTACAACATAATACAACCCAAAGATATACTAATTTGATATTTATATGCTGAGGAATGACAGTAAGAAAATTATTAAAAGTCTCTATTTTCCATAATTAGACTATTGTGTTTCTGAAAGAGCAGAAAACTGTATGTACAGTAAAAACACTGCAATTCATAACAAACAGTAGTCTTGAATCTGAGGCAAGGTGTTTCTGACAGCGTTTGTTGGTGTTGCATAGTGTGACAGCATGTGCAGTGCATGTCACACAAAATGTTGTATATTCAGAGCCAAGGCTGTACTGAAGTCGAGTGATACAACACACACAGGCACTGCCAGAAACACCTCGGATTCATCATGTGTTCAATCTTGAATTAATTTTTGTTCATTGAATGTTCAGAAACCTTTTACTATTGCCAAATTTTTTCACAACACCCACATTCAGTTATGTGACCCCATATGTGATCACAACTCACAATTTAAGAAGTGCTGATCTACTGTCTCCTGGGTCATCACTGGTCATCCTGACTTCTGTCCTGCCACTGGACATTGATAGCTATAGAAGAGAGAATGAGGCTAATGTCTTTGTGCAACTCTGCCTCACTTAAATCCAAGTCACTCACCAGTCATGACATTACCCCATGACATCATTGGACCTCTTCAAGAACAAAGGATTAAAAACACCACACCTGGAAAGGGCAGATCACTCCAATGCTCTGTAACTCTGTCGACCATCTCCAATTTATCTCATCTTGTTTGTACATAGCTCTTTCCTTGTTTTTCTCTCCCATTAGACCAGTGGTTCTCAATCTTCCTAATGCCGCGACCCTTTAATACAGCTCTCATGTTGTGGTGACCCCCAACCATAAAATTATTTTCGATGCTACTTCATAACTGTAATTTTGCTACTGTTATGAATCTATCTGATATGCAGGATGTATTTTCACTGTTACAAATTGAACATAATCCACAGGTTGAGAACAATTGCATTAGACTGTGAGCTCCTTGAGAGCAGGGACTATCTTTTGCCTTCTGTGTATCTCCAGTGCACAGTCCCTGGAATATAGTAGGAATTCAGTAAATGGTTATTGACTGACACCACTCACCATCCCTGACCAAAACACTCTGCCCTGGCCCCCACTCTATTGGATATGTTGTCTTTCTCCATGAAGTCTCTCAACTTTGAGAACCTGGGAAGTCTGCTTCTAGGAGAAAGGGGATGACATATAAAGGAAGTGCCTCAGAAAGTCAGGCTATGGCGAAGGTATAGACCTTCTATAATTGCTTCTAGTTGAATAACTACATGTTGAAGGGTTGCTCTTTGATTGGCTTGTGAGGCATTTGAAAAGGGCTGTCAGTTTCAGTTCCTGTCTCAGTACCTTTGGAGGGAGCTTGGTGAGTTAGTGAAGGGAGTGGTGCCTCTAATCTTAGGAGTTCTAAAGGTCTAGAGAGCTCCTTCACACCCTGTCACACCAGAATCATAATCTGCAGCCAGGGCAGTATTGATGCCTCAAGGGGCAAGAAGTCACTTTTGAGACCCAGCCAAGTGGTAAATGAAGGGAGGATTCATCTGACATTCATGCCACCTATATACATGAACTTGGTGGGACTAATGCTATGTAGGAACTCAGTTCAAGTTTTACAAAATAAATCCTTTTATTATGAAATTTGGATTCAGTCAAAAGGCCACACTTGAGGATCTAGAGGGCCACATGTGGCCTTGAGGTCACAGGTTCCCCACTCATGAACTAGGTTTTGAACTTACTCCTTACTGAGCCAGTATAGAGGAGAGGGTGTTCCTGAAGTGTTGGGAGTAAATATCTGTACTTTGTTCTTGCTATACCTTTGGAAAAAAAAAGATACACACACACACACACACACACACATATCTTTGTGAAAACTAATTGATTTTAGGAGGTTAAAAGGAATTGTAGTATTAGTCATAAGCTGCTTCCATTGGAAAGAACACAACTGGATGGGGTTTGACCCCATGGGTTGTATAGAAGTCACCTCAACCCCTAGAAGTCACCCCCTGGAACTGTGAGGGGCAAATGAAGCAGTCTGGCTCTGGGAGAGATGAAAC
Organism: Pseudochirops cupreus; assembly: GCA_028627135.1. NCBI lineage: Eukaryota > Metazoa > Chordata > Mammalia > Diprotodontia > Pseudocheiridae > Pseudochirops > Pseudochirops cupreus. Next base: position 97,552,398 of record CM053582.1, read on the forward strand.
CAAGGCATACACACCAAAGAACCATAGATCTGAAAGTGGAAGGGCCATCTGGTCCAATGCCTTCTTTTTGACAGAGGAGAGACCCAGAGGGGAATGGACCTGCCCAAGCTCTCTTGGGTATTAAACATGAGAGCCCACAATATAAATTCTGGTCCTCTGAGTGTAAAGTGTAAAATTTGCAAAATTGTGAACTGTAAAATTCTTTCCCTGTTATTGCAAGGGATTGACACCCAGACAAACACTCTCTCATTTAGTGGGTTATCTATAGTATAATCATCTTGGGGGTTAGGGAAATGTTTTAACATTTTAAAGTAGTCCACATCTAATGCCTCCAATATATGGATTACAAAACTTAAGGCTTAGCGAGATTAAGCAACATGCTCAAGGTCACACAACTAATCAGTGGTGGTTGGACTAGAACTCAGGTCTCCCAACCACCAAGAAAGTGTCCTTCCAGCTTCACTAGGTGTTAAAAGAGGGGAAAACACCAACTCACAACCACCCCCCCCCAACCCCGCCCAGGCTCCAGATCCAAAGAGCCCTTTTTCAGAGCACCCGCCTCATGCATGATGTGGAGAGAGACCCAGCACTTTCCATTGCCAAATTTCCTGCATTGAAATGCAGTTGGCAGAGGTGGGGGTATTGGGTCGCCAACAGAAAAGCTGTTTTCTTCCAACTTTATTAACTTTTGAGCCATTTCCTGTTTTCCTGTTGGGGCCAAAACCACCCTCCTGGTTGATTGGAAAACCTGAAAACCTGAATCAGATTCCTGACTGTGGAGTCACCCTGATCCATGGCCCAGCAAAGGAAGTGCTCCCGTGGCAGCCAGGGCAGGATGATCTGGAAATAAACAGAAGATGACGCTACCTAATGCACATCCTAATCCTGGTCTGAGCCCTGGGATCTTCAAGACTCCAAGGAGGAGAAGCTTTGGGGAGGCACTGCCTCCCTCTGCGTCTCTGACTTCCTGAAGCCTGCTTGTCCTTCAAGGCCCAACGCTATTTTTTGAGTCTTCCTTCATGCCTGAAAACTCTCTGTCTCTGCCTCTCTGGATCTGTCATTCTCTCTGCGTGCCTTTCTATCTCCCTCCATAGCTCTTCCTCTCTATTTCTCTGTTTCTGTCTTTTTGTGCGTGTCTCTGTCTCCTTCCCTCCCTCTGTCTCTCTCTCCTTCCTTACCCCTCTATCTTTGTCTTTCTGTGTTTCTGTCTCTCTCTATCTCTGTCTTTCTGTCTCTGTCTCTGTCTGTCTGTCTGTCTCTCTCTCTCTCTCCCTATCTGCCCTTCTGTCTCTATCTTTCTAGTGAGAGGCAGATGCTTTCATTATCCCCATTGTGTAGACCAGGGCTGATATGCCCAGGCTTCCCAAGTAGTCTTAACGCCCTCAGCCTGGATCTTTTCTTTAGCCTTTCAGTCCACCCCCTGTCTAATGCTTTTCTAGTCCATTCTATAGCCCCCTCAGTAAAGTGCAAGCTCTTTGAGGTCAAAGTCTTTCATTTTTGCCTTACTCCAGCCCCTGGCACAGAGACTCCCTCCCAGTAGGTGCTTAATAAATGGGTGCTGAATTAGATTGGGGCTGGCTATCAGCCTGGGAGTATTGATCTATCAATCTATTATCAATCCTAGGGAGTCTTTGTCACTGGAGTCGTCCTGTCTCTACTGCTGCCAGACTCAAATTTCAGACTTTCATGCTGATTTTTCAAAACACCAACACACTAGCATATATGCCCCAAATATGCACTCTAGCACAGGCAGCATGTTCAGAGACCACCCACCTCTCCCTCCAGTCTTAGAACCAGGAGGGTGCACATCGTTTCTCTGACACACACTGACCATGTGATCCTGGGCAGGTCACTTAACTTTTCAATGCTCCAGGAACATTCTCAGATTATAAATTACAGAGAAGGGGTCAATCTGCACTGGTAGGAGAAATTTCCCCTCCTGGGAATTCCCTACCAATGAGATCCTAGGTCCAGTCCCTATCCTGTATGCCAATAACATGCCAGCACATATACGTACACACACAGCTCCCACAAAGGTTTTTCAAGGTCTGTCTTTCCCTTGAGGTAAGCTAAGGACCAAGAAGGTATTCAGCACCATGGCACCCTTACTGGAAAATGGATGGCTAGTGCTCGGCCTCCCCATTTCAAGTATGAACCTTCAGACACCTTCTCTCTGTCTCAGTCTCTCTTTCCCTCTCTCTCTTTCTCTCTCTCTGTCCCTACTTGACTTTTCAAAGCTCCTTCCACACTGGGCAGCATTCATTCAGATTGTTTTCTGAGGCAGAAGGCCGGGTCTTCCTAATGAAGGGGCTTTCTGAAAACACCCATGAAAGGGCCCTTCTGTGTGCAATGGGGCCTCCATGGCCTGAACTGGGAAAAAGAGCCACCTCCCCCGACATTGGTTTATCCATCTGATGCTCAACCTGGATAAAAAAAACGCTGGCACAACTCCTCGGCCCCTTTGAGTCCTAGGGGCCCTGGTAGGTGTCACCGTTTGCATGAGCTGACTCAAACAATAGTGCATTTGGTGGAGGGAAAGCTGGAGTGATCTGCTGTCACATCGACAAAGTGATTTCAATAGACCCAGGGCCTTGGAAATGGGAGCCCCTGCCCAGCCCCCATCCCTCATGTGGGCACAGAGATGACCCTGGTGAGGGCAGGCAATTCCAACAGACCCCAAGCTCACGCAGCCTCCCAAGCTGAAAGGCTTCAAATACAGGCTCGGTGACAGGGTGTGGCTATCACTGGAAGACAAACAAATCACTTTTTTTGAAAAGCACACAGGATGTGATCTTGGACAAATCCCTTCCCCTCTGGGCCTCAGTCTTCCCATCTGTAGGATAAGTGGGTTGGATTAAATGACCTGGGTCGCTTTCCAGTTTGAGATCTAGGATCCTACTATTACTTATTGATTATTTTCCTTTCAATCTAATCAGTATTTATTAAATGCCTACTATGTGCCAGTTATGATGCTAGGCCCAGGGGATACAAAGGCAAAGATGAAACAGTCCCCGACTTCAATGAGGTGACACCGAACTGTTCTGTGATTCACATTTGATCATCACAATTCTGGGAGGGAGATAGCAATGGCGTTATCATTCCCATTTTACAGATGAGGAAACTGAGGGTCAAACAGGTAAAGTCACTAACCTTGTTCAGTCCCTCATCTCCCCTCACCTGCCTGCCTCTAAACTCTCCCCTCTCCAACTCAGCCTCCACTCAGCTGTCAATCATCTTCCTAAAACACAGGTCTGACTGTACCTTCTTAACAATCTTCAGTGGCTTTCTATTACTCCTAGGATAAAATTCAAACTCCTTAGCCTGGATCTTGAGGCCTTTCCCCATCTGGTTCCAACCTGCCTTATTTCATATTATTCCCTTTGTTGTACTCTATGTCACAGACAAATTCTAGATTACTAGAAATCACTGGATTTGGCATCAAAAGACCTGAGTTTGAATCCTGCCTCTGTCACTTAGTAACTCTTGACAGCCAGGTGGGGCAATGGATAGAATGCCGGGCCTGCAGGCAGGAAGACCTGAGTTCAAATCCACATTCAGACACCTATTAGCTGTGTGACCTTGGGCAAGTCACTTCACCCTGTTTGCCTCAGTTTCCTCATCTGTAAATGATCTGGAGAAGGAAATAGCAAAAATGACTCCAGTATCTTTGCCAAGAAAACCCCAAATGACTCATGACTGAAACAACTAAACAACATCCCTTTGACCTAGGGTAAATCATTTTACCGTATGCAACTTGACTACCTCATCTAGAAAATGAATAATTTCTAGTAGATGACCTCTGACATTCCTTCCAGCTCAAAAACAGAAGGTCCTGTAATCCCAATCCCTCCCATCATTCTTGGTACTGCATTTGTAGAAGACAGTGCATTCGACAGGGAACAGACACATACTCTCCATACAGACACTGATACAGAGAGTCACCATTCAAGAGACTCCAAAGAGAGACCTCTGATAGCAAAGAAGGGAGCCAGCTGTGGACTCAAGATGAAGTTGCCCCGGGCAATCAGGAAGAGCCCTGCTGGACAAACCATTCAGCAGAGGACTTTTGTGAAGACTTCAGTATAAAAGAGAAAGGATATGGGGGCCCTGGAGTACAGAGTGGCCAGTTGCTTCGGCCACATGTCTTCCATAAATGTACGCATTACTATTATTGTACTATTTGTACTTACTCTTTTCGTGGATGTTGTGTAATTGTAGGAAAATGTGCCCTACGTTTGTGGCGGGAATGATTTGTAGCTAGGGCTGTGACTATGATATTTTAGCAAATTTTTTTTGGATGAACTAAATGTGTTTACTGGCATAACTATTAATGGGAAGCACACTAATGGGGGCTTATGAATTATAGTTTAGGAGTATAGCTCCATAGACTACACTTTGAATCCAAGGGAGTAGAAGCTGCCCTCTAGACTCAACCTGTAAGTGTGGATGCAAATTGTGGGAGTACCATAGAGGGTCACTACCAGCACCCCTGGAAACACAATCCATAGGTGAATATCAGTTCTGTCTATAGTATGGCCATCTCAGCTGCTTGTGCATGGTAATGAGCATCTAATCAATGAAATAGCTACAGAGGTAACTGGGCAGGATGGTCAAGAATGTTCCAAGAAGCATGCCACAGTGAGGCAGAGAAAAGAATACTGAGGCAAGAGTCAGGACACCTGAGTTCTAGACCTAGCTCTGCTCTAGCTAACCTTGGATTAGACCCCACCCTGGGTCTCAGGTTCCTAATATGTAAAAGAAGGGAGTTGTACCAGATGGTCATAAGTTTTTGCTTTAGAAGGTCCTCAAAGATAACCTATTTCAATCCGTTTTACAGATGAGGAAACTGAGATCCTAAGAACTGAAACCAAGTCAACAAATGTTTATCAAACACCTGCTAGGTGCCAAGCAGTGCGCTAAGGGCAAGGGGCACGAAGAAAGGACCTCGCGGTGCAGGGGGAGACAGCATACACTTGTGTGCAAACAAGTTATGTGCGAGGCAAATCGGAAATAACAGAGAGAGGGCACTAGCATTAAGTGGGCTCAGGAAAAGTTTCTTACAGAAGGAGGGACTTTAGATGGGATGTGAAGGATGCTAAGGAAACCAGGAGGTGGAGATGAGGAGGAAAAGCATTCCAGGCCTGGGGGCCAGCCAAGGAAAAGGTCCAGAGTTGGGTGATGGAGGGTCTAGGAGACAGTGGAATCAAACTCAGGTAGCTGGGTCCAATTCTAGTGCTCTTTCAACTGAGCTACTGAATTTTCCATCCAGAGGCACCTTATGATTCTAGGTAGCCTCGTTATTAGGGGTTTGACCACGTGGTATCTTAGCTCTAGGACTAAATTGTGGAGAAAGCAGGAAGACAACATAAGGAATTCAGAATGTACACTGAGTTTGGAGCCAGATGTGAGACTCTCTGTTCTAAGGGAGCTTATATTCCCAACAAGCTGGGGAGGGGGGACCTAAGTCATAGATTTTTAAGTCTGTCATCTGAGGACTGACGAGTCTGGAGAGGTCCATCACCAGGTTGAGTGACAGCTGGTCGATTTTTTGGCCCAAAGCTATTCCCCCCACTTTTTAAAATAATGCTCTCATTTCCCAAGGACTGCTCCTTGACCAAATAGATTGTAACAAAGAGGTATAGGTAAATAAAGGAGGCTGCTAGGTTGTTCAGTGGATACAGCACTGGGCCTGGGCTCAGGGAGAGCTGAGTTCAAATCCAGACTCAGACACTTCCTGTGTGTGACCTGGAGCAAGTCAAGTAACCTCTGTCACCTCAGTCTCCTCATCTGTAAAATGGGGATAATGCTAGTACCTACCTCCCAAGGTTGTTGTGAAGACCCAATGAGATAATATTGAAAAGTGATTACCAGTATGCCTGGCACGTAAAAGATGTTATATAAATGTTAGCCATTATTGTTATATACCAGTAGCCCCCCACCTTTAGACTGAAAAGAGGGAGATAGTGATTCATTGTTATTTCACCAAAACCGTAATTAGTCACTGAACTGATAAAAATTCTAGTACCTTTAATGTCCATGGCAACTCTTAACAATTGTTCAGTTTGTTAAATTTTGCTTAAATTATTAACTTAAATTGTCAAACATCTATTATCATAAGTGGCACTGTAGATAAAAATGAACCTGGAGTTAGGAAGACCTGAGTGCAAAACCTGCCTCCATCACTTATTAGCTGTGTGACTCTGGGTAAGTCACTTAACCTCTGTTTGCCTCAATTTCCTCATCTGTGAAATGGGAATATTATTAACACCTCCCTCCAAGGGTTACTGTGAGAATAAAATGAAGTAATACCTGAAAAGAGCAAACCTTAAAGCATCACATAAATGAAAAGCATTTTAAATGATTACATAAATCCTACCTATTATTGTTATTATTATAAATAGCCCGCACTGACGGAAAGAGAACCATACTGACAAAATCACCAAATGTTGAAGTGAGTACCTACTTATCAGGGTTGTTGCAAAACTCAGATGAGACAATAATGGACATGAAACCCACGGGCCAAGGCTTCCCTTATCCAAGACTCTGATGTCACATGAAACAGATTAAGTCCTGGGCAATGATTCAAAAGGTCGGTTTGTCTCTGGCTCCTCGTCCCTGCTCAGAGTTTACTCCCAAGGAATTTCTAAAACTGCTTGTGTCTAGGTTTCTCCAAATGTCGACAGCAATAGCCTCTATCTCTCATCCAGGCACGCAAGATAACAAATGGCCGTGAGTATAGGGCAGCCTTTATTTTTACAAACCCACAGAGAATGCCAAAGATGGAAAAGATTCACGGAAGTCCAATGAATAGATATGGAAAACTCACGAGGTGCTCAAAATAGCTTCCTTCAGCTGAATTTGGTGACATTTTGGTGAAAATCTTCCCTCCCCTGCATTCCTTCTCAGACCAGTGGGCTCATTCTGTGACTTGGACTCCCTATGGAAGGAAAACCCACTTTGGGAGTGCTGAACATGCAATCCTTTTCCCATCAGACCCAGGTTGTTCAAATAATCCTCTGTAACAGCAGGGGATAAAAAGATCCCGTTCTCTTTCCCACCGGTACCCTTTCCCAACCCCCACCTCTCAAGTTATGACTTGAACCTTTATTGCTTTTCCTTTAGGTGCAGGAAGAAAGGAAATAAGCAAGTGTTCAATATCTCCTATGTTTCAGGCACCGTGCTAAGTGATTTTAAATATCTCATTTGATTGTTACAATAATTCTGGGAAGCAGGTTATTATCCTCAATATACAGTTGAAGAAACTGAGACAAAAAGAGGTTAAGTGACTTGCCCAGGGTCACACAGCTAGCAAAAGTGCCTGAGACCAGATTTTAACCCAGGTCTTCTTGACTGAAGGTCTATTTCTCTAACAGGCACATCACTTCCATCCCTAAACACTTTATAAGACAATTCCAGGCTGGCCCTGCTTAAGAGATCTTGTAGTTCTGGCTAGAAGGATTGATTCTGGGAGTCCATTCCTTAGAAAATTCGAGAACATCTACCCTTCCCACCAGAAGTTAGAGCTCAGATAGACTATTCAGAGGCCCCTGTAAGGCCGGTGGGTAAATATATGGTTTTGGCCATGTACTTTTATAGAAACTACTTTTACTGGGGTTTCTATCTTCTGGGCTTGGAAAGTCTGCTGACAGGTCTCCAGCCTCTGACCTGTGCTCATAGCAACAATAACAACAATAACAGTAAAGCTTTCTATGTGATCTCATTAGGTCTTTAACAACCTGTGAGGTTGTTATACGCCCATTTTACAGATGGCGTAAAACTGCTGCTTTAGAGATGAGAAAATGAAAAGATGATATGGCTTACGCAGGTCACACAGCTAGCCTGACTCCAGCTCCAGCACAATCCACTAGGCCACCTGGCAGTCTTTGCAATGGGCTGGCACATACTTCCATCACATGTTTTTCCCTCAATATTCTTATTGATGTTCTGGGGTCTGGGGAGGAGAATGTACACACAGATAAGTCAGCTCAGCTGCCTCCAGTCTGACTTCTGAATAGGGAAATGGAAGAGACAGGGGGAGGGACCAAACCTGTTATTACATTAGTCTAGGGAACTCTCAGGTGGGGAATCTCCTTCTACCAATGCAGGTTGGCACCTTGCCTAGAGTCAGAGCTGTCTGAGCACTGGGAGGATAAATGCCTTGTCGGGGCCACACAGGAGGTGTGAGAGGCAGAACTTGAGCCTGGTCTATGCCATGTAGAGGAAAAGAAAAGGAAGGGGGAGGAAAGAGATGGGTCTGTCTTCTCTTTTATAGACCACAGCGGTGCTTCTGGTGCTCATGTTTTTCCTCAGGATCCCAGCCAACCAATCATTTTAGAAGCAGCCCCAATCCCTAAAGCCCAGTTGGGTGATGCCTCTGTCCTTTCCACACGATCCATTATCTTGTAAATGGGCAAGCCTTCACACTCTATGGGAGCGAGGGGTGTCCATCATATGTCCCAAAGGCCCACCACCCTAGGAGCTCACCCGATGGATGGAAGACTTCTCTAGATTGAGCAGGGAATTCTGCTGGCCCCCATCTCACTCCCCTCATAGGCACATAGCTCTTTGCAAACTTTCAAGTTATCTATCAATGTCAGTTATGATCTAGTCCAATCCCCTCAATTTTGCAGAGAAGGAAACTGAGGCATCAGGCTGTGATGAAAAGAGTACTGATTCTGGATTCCAAGGATGTGGGTTCAGGTCCTGCTTCTGATGTTTACTAATTGTGTGACCTTGTGCCTGTTGCATAACCTCTCTGAGCCTCAGTTTCCTCCTCTGTAAGATGAAGGGGTTGTATTACATAGGCTTTGACATCTCTCTAGATTTGGGATCCTATGAGGCTGAGAAAGAGAAAATGACTTGCCCACAGTAATAAAGGCAGTAAGGACACCCAATTTCCCTTTTATTTCTTTTTTCTCCTTCTCCTTGGCCATGTGTTATCACATACCCCATCCCTGCCCCATCCCCTGCAATTTTGACTCTCTTATTGGCTGTCTTCTATCTCCCCAATAACTGTTAGCAAATCTGCTCTCGAGAAAGGGTGCTATAAGTCATTTACACCTTAGTATGAATTTTGATTCACATGCAAACCAACTCTCTATCCCTTTGTCAGTTAAGGATGGCTTTTAATTGGAATGATAGAATCTCAAAGTGGAAAGGCCATTGCAGTTTAGGGTTTGTCCTGCCCATCAGTAGGCCAAAGGAGGCTGACCACTCTGAAAGCTCTGGCTATTATGGAACCCAGGAGTTTTCCTGAACTCTTTAGAGCAGTGGTTCTCAACCTTCCTAATGCTGCAACCCTTTAATACAGTTCCTCATGTTGTGGTGACCCCCAACTATAAAACTGTTTTCATTGCTACTTCATAACTGTAATTTTGCTACTGTTATGAATCTATCTGATATGCAGGATGTATTTTCATTGTTACAAATTGAACATAACCCACAGGTTGAAAACTGCTGCTTTAGAGCCTACTCTTAGAATCATTTTGTGACAGAACTCAGCTATTCCTCCGACCAGACAAATACTCACTTAGCAGGTTAAGGGTCTGGCAGCTTGCCCATGAACCCACCTAAAGCTTAGAGCAAACAAATCAAAATGTTCAAAAACCCTAAAGCGTATATAAAATTTACCAGTAAAAGTAAATGCCAAGTTTTAAAATTGTGTTCATAGGATCAGGGTCCTCAGGGGTCATATCTAGTAGGTCCCTCTCATTTTGCAAATGAGGAAATTGAGCCTAAAGAGGGTCAGAAACGTGCCCAAAGTCACACACCAACAAGCATCAGAGACAGGTGAACCAGCCCCCTCCGTCCTCATCCCCTCCTCCCCCCATCCCCGTCCTGGTAGTACTATTTCTCCCAAGAGCCAGGCCCTCACTCTTCTGAAAAAGCCAAAACTTCAGTCAGCTTCCATTCCCCATCTGTAAAAACATAGGATTTTTTGGGGGTGGGGGGATACCAGACCTCTGATATCATTGCTCTAGTGTAGCCAAAGGCCCTCTACCAAACCTTAGTCTTCAAAGGCAGGGAGACGCACTTAATAAAAAGTAAGCCCTTCCTCTGGCCCACGCCACCTTCCCTGACACTCCTGGACAAAAATCAAATCAAATCCTCCTAAATCGAAGGGCCCTGGGCTCACTTAAGACCCACGCAGTGCAGCTGCAGCCCTGTAACTTTAAACCTGCTCTGATCTCATAGTTTTCCACACTGGCCAAACAGAAGAGAGGGCGGTCCTAGTGTTCCTCCCTCCCGGAGACCACCTTATGCATCACTGCTCCCTCCCTCGCTGGAGAGACGCTCAGCGCAGCTTGCTAACTGATTGGAACTTTTCTTTAGAAAGTTTGGTCCAGAGGCCGATCTGCCTCGACTCTCTCTTTTTCTCTCTGTGGGAGGCGGAGACCCACCCAACAGGGGAATCCTCAGAGGCGGGACGCCCTCTAACTCCCCCCATTCTTGCCTTTCCCTCCCCTCAGTAGGATTTGGACTAATCCGAGCTGGAGACCGGACTAGTTTACAATTCTCTTGAACGAAAGCATCCCCCTGGCCTGCACTATCCAGGCAGAAGATGTGGCAGTTTCAAATCCTATTGCTGGTCTTAGGAAGCTCGCCCTTCTGGGTGATCGCAGAAGAAGGTAAGGGTCTGATATGGCCAGGCGCGCAGGAGCAGAGACTTGCCTTATTGAGAGAGGATTATTTGTGTCTGGCGGTTTGGAGCCGCCCTTGTGATCAGTGGGGAGCTGGAGGACGGAATGTTTAAAGGTCTGAACACTTTAAGGTGGAGGAAGAAGAGCTTGGGGTCAGGGAGAACGTCATTCCCGCGAGAGAGGGTTGATAGAATCTTACAAAGGCTTTGTATCTTCAGACTGCCTGGGAAAAAAGACATCTGGGAGTGGGGAGGAGTGGGCGGGAGGGTAGCCTTGGGGGAGCATCTCTTCTGGCGCCTTGTGTGACCTCCTCTGTGGGGCGAACAAAACGCTTTGGAATCTGATAATAGGACGGTGCCGGCAGCCTAGCTCTCCCACGAGGCAGAGTTTGGAAGATAAACAGCCCCATTAATACTGATGGGGATGAAGGGTGGAAGGTTAAATTGGAGCCAGGATTCATCCAGGCTCCAGAGGTACCAGAGACCAGGCTCGCTCTTTCTTTCTTGGGTAAGCTTTACCTTCTCCAGGTTCATGAATTTGAAGGAAGAGGAGACAGGTTCAAATCTTGCCATTGCTATTTATTTCCTGTGTGACCAGGAGCCATTCAGCCTCAGTCTCCTCATCTGTAAAATGGATGAGTTAAACCGAATGGCCTCTGAGATCCTTCCAGCTCCATGTCTGTGGTTCAAGCATCTTCTCAGGGACCTTCAGATTTCATACCTGAGACAGTCCGTGGAGCTACTCGTGGGATTGCTAGAAGGCTTCTTTCACTGGATGATGATGATGATGAAAGGAGAAGACTCCTCTTGGGTGTGGGGAACTTGAGGGGCAAAGAGGGATATAGAAAAGCCAGGGGCTGTGTCTATACTGGCAGAGTAATGGGAAGAGTTGAGGGAATTATCCACATAATTCAATTTTAAAAATTATTTCAGGGGAAAAGAGGATTGCTACGGTACTTCATTTTATCCAAGCTGGTTATCTTCAGTCATAGAATAATCATATAACTCTTCAACCACTTTGCTGTGCTTAGAGTCGGTCACTGATGGTGGCTCTGTGTGTGTGTGTGTGTGTGTGTGTGTGTGTGTGTGTGTGTGTGTGTCTGGGGTGGGGGTGGGGGGTACCTGTGGAGAGGGGGGATTTGATCTTGATATTAAATGAGAGACATCCATCCGTGCCAGAAAAGCCTCCATCTCAAATCTAGCCTTGGTCACATATTAACAAATTACTTCATTCTTCTGACTCAGTTTCCTCATCTGTTAAGTTAGGGGTGGGCTACTCAGTGATCTAGAAGAGCCCTTCCCACTTCTAGAAGTAGGAAATGCTCTTGAACAGAAGAATTGACAACTGAGGTCAGTCAGTTATTCCAGAAGCATTTTTAAAGTGCCTACTACGTGCCAAGCACCCTACTAAGCTCTAGGACGAAGAAAGGCAAAAAGCAGTCCCTTTCCTCAAGAAGCTCCTGGCCTCTGTTTGGGGTCCTCTGATCATCATGATCCTCTGTCTTTTCCTTTCTCTCCCCTTCATTCCCCTTCACTGATAAAATGTTTTGTAAATCTTAAAAGGGATTCAGAAAAGTCTTATTACAACCACCTCTTTTTCTTCTAATTTCATCAAGGACGACCCAGGAGCGGTCCTGGAGCAATACCAATATGAGTTCAAGGTTTAGATAGCACTTTGCATAGGCTATCTCATGTGATCCTCAACACAGACCCTTTAAAGTAGGTGCTATTATTACACCTGTTTACAGATGGGGAAACTGAGGCATAGAGCTGTGAATGCCTCACTCAGGGTCAGAGAGCTAGAAATTGAACTCGAGTCCTTGCTGGCTCCAAGTCTAGCATTCCTTCCACTGAGTCACCCATCAAGTTGCTCTCCTGCCATTATTATTTTATGCTTAACATTTTGTGGTATATCGAGCAGGTGACTATAGCGATTGCTTTTTGTGATTGAATAAAAGTGTTGAGAAGCCAGGGGTTACTCTGGCAACCGGATTTGGAGCTATAGGACCTGAGTTCGAATCTCAGCTCTGACTCTTAAGTCCTGGGTAACTATAAACAAATCCCTTCCTCTCTCTGGGCCTGTTACCTCACCTGAAAAAATGAAGGGGTTGCCCTCGGTGGTGCTGTGGGGGGAGGTAGGGGGTGAATTCATCAAGGGGCAATGCTCTCGAGAGATAGAAAACCGGGCCCGGAGTCAGGAAGATCTGAGTTCGAATGTGGCTTCAGACACTTCCTAGCTGTGTGACAGTGGGTAAGTCATTTAACATTTGTCTGCCTCAGTTTCTTCAACTGTAAAATGGGGATAATCATCTCAGGGTTGCTGTGAAGATCCAGTGAGGTCATCTTTGTATAGCACTTAGCACTGTGCCTGGTACACAGTAGGTGCTTTATAAATGTTTATTCTGCACTGCTCCTCCCATCCCCCACAAAGAGCCCTGTACATACATACCTCATTTGATCCTCACAACAACACCTCTGGGCAGGTGCTGCACATACTGTCATTCTGTTTTGCTGCTGAAATGATGAAGGCTCAGAGATACGGGATTTGTTCACGGTCCAACATCAAATAAATATCCGAGGCAGGATTTGAACACACGTCTTCCTGGGTCTGAGTGCAGCCCTCAGCACATAATAAGGTGCTTGTTAAACAGTGAAGAGGAGGAAAAATGACCTGCCTAGTATCACACATCAAGTGAGTGTCAGTGGCAGAATTTGAATATAGGTTGTTCCTACTCCAAAGCAAGTCCTCTACTACATAAAGCTTGTCCCCCTTGTTTTATAGATAAGGACACTGAGACCTGGCAGGAGGAAGTGACTTGCCCAAGGTCACAGGGCTGGTGGGGGTAGAGCTGGGACTTCAGTCCAGGCCTCCTGACCACCGCCTAGCCCCTGAGAACCAGCGTTCTTTCCATCAGCTGCTCTACGGAGAGACAGGAAGCTCATTCATCCCCTTTTAGAAAGCAAACAGAATACTGGAGTCACTCACCCTGCTGGGCAGGGGTGGGGGATGACCTGGCCTCGCCTTCTTTTCCCTAATTCTGTGCAGGGACAAAAATACCTCGGCTTCAGAAAATTACAGTCAGCACCCAGCACTGTGTTCTTGGGCTGCTCGGTTCAAAGAGAGTGTGTCTGACCAGCTCTCTTTAGAGGTGCCACATGACTAGCTTTATTTTTAGGGGCCCTTGCTTCCCCCGGAATGCATACCAGTCTCGATTTCAATTATATCTCTTTTTTGGAGGCAAAATGTGCAAATTAGGCTGTTCAGTGCTCCCTAGACAAGGGATGTGTAGGTGGCACCCAAATTAACTGACATTCGAGGCTCTATCCACCGAGGAAGGGGAGGGAGTGACATCCTCTGTTCTTGACTGGGGAGGGGGGGGAGCAGGGGAAGAGCTAGCTGTAATCATGGGAGACCAGGGAGTAGATGGCAAAATTGCAACTCAAAGGTGGTGTTCAGTCTGGTCTTCTTATAAACAACCTCTCAGCTTCCTCCCTCCCAAGCAGCAGCATTCAGCTGCTAAAGAAAGAAACGTGAGGAGACTAACAGAGAGGGCAGGTCTGCTCAGCTGCTGGGGCTGGAGTTGTCCTGGGAGATCACATGAGCCAGCCTCAATATGGGTGAACAACTCCATTCTATTATCCAAGGAACCTCCACTAAGGATAACGTTGGTGATGAATCTCATTCTGCTTCTCCTGTCTCTCTGCCTGCGCTAGGGCAGTTTCCTTGTCCAGCTGTGTAATCCAAGGACCTTGGGTTGCCATACCATGTGTGAGCAGATTCAGAGCTGGAAGACTCTCCCCAAAAGATCAGCTTATTGCCAAGTCTTCTGTTTTTCTCCAAATCATCAGGGCCTCACCCTGACCTTGAATGAAGGTCCCAGGCAGACTACAGACTCTGGAGTAGGCTAACTTATTCCAGCAGATTTTGCAGTTGCTTCTTTGCAAAGAATGCACATGTGTTTTCTAGTATCTGTCCATCCAGGATTAATCATCACTGTGAATCCATTTCCCTGTGATTTCCCCCCAGACCCTGCCAATAACGCGTTCCACCCTGGCCCTTGGAGCTCCTTCCGTGAGCTCCTGGCTCCATGTCCAGGCCTAGCAGATGTGTTAGGTATGAATGGAGGAATGAGCCAGGCCCTTCCTGCAGCAGGCCTCGCGATCTTCCTCGGGTATGGGAAGCCAAACCTCTGGTCCAAATGGGACATTCCACAGAATTGGGGAGAGGAGGAAATCAAATAGGAGAAAAGGGCCCTGATGCACATGGAAGCTAAGTCTGGGAATGGCCAATATTGCTTAAGAGAAGGGCTGATTTATCTGTGATTGCTCCTTCCTCCTTTGCTTTGCAGTAATATCAAAAGCCAACATTTTTATCTTGCTTTAAAGTTGTAAAATATATCATGATTGTCATCTAAATCAATTTTTACAACAATCCTGAGGAGTAAGTGCCATTATTCCCCCCATTTTACAGATGAGGAAAGTCAGGGAAACAGCTGTTACATGACTGCTGCAGGGTCAGACAGTCAGTAAGTGTCTGAGATTGGATTTGAATGTGGGTCTTCCAGACTCCAGCTGTATCCACTACAGCCACATTCAGGTGTTCAGTCGTTTTCAGTCATATCTGACTCTTTGTGGCCCCATTTGGGGTTTTCTTGGCAACGATACTGTCATTTCCTTCTCCAGCTCATTTGACAGATGAGGAAACTGAAGCGAACGGGGTTAAGTGACTTGCCCAGGGTCACACAGTTAGTAAGTGTCTGAGACAGAATTTGAACTCGGGAAGGTGAGTCTTTGTAACTCCAGGACTGGGGCTCTGTCCACTGTACCACCTAGCTGCCCACTACATCACAGAGCTGCCTTATCTTTCCCTAGAGCAGAAGGGAAATGAGAAAAATAGTATCTCATTAGTAGGTTCTCTTTCAATGCCTCCCAAGGAGCCAGAAGCCTGCTATTAAGGTGGGGAAGTAGCCCTGATTTTCCTTGAGGAGAAAACAATCCTAAACTAACCTCTGCAAAACACTTCTCCAACATTTTCTTTTCTTTCTTTTTTATTTTTTAAATAGTATTTTATTTTGTCCAATTACATGTAAAGAAAGTTATCAACTTTCATTTTTACAAAGTTTTGAGTTCCAAATATTTTGTCCCTCTTTCCCTCCCCTCCCCACTTCCCAAGGCAGCAAGCAATCCGATATAGTTTATACATGTGCAGTCATGTTAAACACATTTCCACATTAGTCATGTTTTCACAAACATTCTTGAGCTAGACCTTCACAATGACTCTTTGAGATAGGGACTGTGATGACCGCGTCCATTTAACAGATAAGAATCAGAAAGGCTAAGTGATTTGCCTGGGCCCCTACAACAAATGTATATCAGAGAGAGGATTTGGACCCAGGTACTCCTGACTCAGTGGTCTCCACCTCTAGGTTAAACTCTACAAAAGACTGCATTTTAAGCCGTGGGTTCTTAAACTGGGTCCGATGGTTGGATTTCAGGTAGTCCATGAACTTGGATGGAAAAAAGACATCTTTATTTTCACTAACCACTAACTGAAATTTAACATTTCCTTCAATTATTAATTTTAAAATATTCTGGTCTGAGAAGGGGGCTGTTGGCTTCCCCAGGGACAAGACCCTGTGGTTTAAGCAAATTCAGTGGATGAAATCCAGATTTCTGCACAAGATAACTGGAGGGAGAGGGCATGGGTGGATCACAGGACCGCAGATCTGGAGCCAGACAGCTCCTTCAAGACCATTTAGTCATTTTACAGATGAGGAAACAGAGGGGCATACAGGGACAGTGCGAGGGTCACATAAATAATAAGTGCAAGAGGCAGGATTTAAACCCAGATCATTTGACTTCAGAGAGAGCATTCTCTTTTTACTATATGAGGCTAGGTGGGAAGTGTGTGTGTATAGGTATGTTGTGTATATATATATGTATATGTGTACATGTGTGTGGTGTGTGCATGAATGTATGTACATGTATGTGTGTGCAGAGTCATGAAGAGTCAAACATGACTGAAAAATGACTGAACAACTGGAAAAAAACAATAACTGAATGTGGTGTATGTAATGCATAGAACATTAGTCTTGGAGTCAGGAAGACCCAGGTTCAAATCCAGCCTCAAACACTTACTGACTGTCTGACCCTGGGACAACTCGCTTAACATGAGTCTGCCTCGGTTTTCTTTTTATCCCCAGGACCTAGCCCAGCCCCTGGTGCCCAGTAGGTACTTAACAAATGCTTGTTAGATTGGGTCAGATCTGCCTGGAATTCAGACACACCTAATTGTGTAGTGCAAGGTTACCTTATAATCTCCATGCTCTCCTTTGCTATCTTCGTAGCAGGAGAAGAGTGGACTTGACGTTACATTCCACTGATTCATCTTGGAATGTTTCTCATATTTGCACTCTCCAGCTCCTGCACGCTGGCATGCCAGGTTATAACTCATTGTGGGGGAGGGGCTGCCCAGGGAAGGGTAGAGAAGGTGTCCAAAGGCCTCAGTAACTGTTGCCCAGACTCCTTCCCAGCCCCACCGCCAGCATACTTGACAGTCTGTAAATGGTTGCTTTATCAGGGTTCTCCAAGTGAGCCGTGGCTGTTCCCACAACCAATAATCTCACGACTTCTCAAGAATCCCATTACAACAGTTTACAGCAGTTTACAACAGTTTACAGGATCTTGGATCAGGAGGGGAAGGGACCTCGGAGGCCAGCCAATCCCACTGCCTTATTTTACAGATATGGAAAATCTCACTCCAGATCCAGTGGCTTTTCCACTGTCCCACACTGTCTCAGTCCTGTTTGAAGTAGGCAAGACATTTACAGATGTCCCCCAGCTCCTAGGACCTCAAGCTTCCAAATATTTCTGAAACCCTAATATTGTTGTTTAGTCATTTTTCAGTCATGTTGCACTCTTCATGACCCCATTTGGGCTTTTCCTGGCAAAAGTACTGGAGTGGTGAGTGATTTGCCATTTCCTTCTCTAGCTCATTTGACAGATGAGGAAACTGAGGCAAACAGGGTGAAGTGACTTGCCCAGGGTCACATAGCTATTAAGTATCTGAGACTAGATTTGAACTCAGGTATTCCTGACTCCAGGTTCAATGCTCTATCCACTGTACCACCTAGCTGCCCTGAAATCCTAAAGACATGTATCTAATTTTATCCTTATTAAAACTAAGGGAAACTTGGTACAGTATACTGAGTGCTCAGCTTCAAGTTGAGAAACCTCGGAATCAAATCCTGCCTGCTGACACTTATTGGCTATGTGACCCTGGGCATGTCCCTTAAGCTCTCAGAGCCTCAGACAGCTTCCTAGGACTTAACTGCCTTGGTAGAGGGAGTTTCTCCACCAAAAACTCCCTAGGCTGAAAAAGTCCCAGATCCCTTTAAGAAAATTAGACACACATGGTAAGTGGCAGTGTGCTACGGGGAGAGAGCATTTAATTTGGCACCAGAGGATTGATTGCATCTTATAGTTGGAAAGGACCTCGGGATCCATCAAACCCGGGTCATACCTGAATAAGAATTCTTGCTACATCATGGTCAAGCTGCCGTTCAACATTTGCTTGAAGACCTCCAAAGAGGGGAACATCACCAGCTCCTAAGGAAGCCATTCTGCTTCCAGACATCTCTAAGGGTAACAAGCTTTGTCCTTAAATTGAGCCTCAATCTCCCTCTCTGAAACTTTCATCCTTGGCTTTGGGTTCAACTCTTTTGTGTCAAACAAATCTAACCCTTTAATTAGGTTCAAGAGATTAAGCTATTTTGCAAGATAGCAATCATGTCTCCTCTCAGCCTTCTTTTCTCTAGGCAGATATACTCCTGGCTCTACCATTACTACCTGTGGGACCCTGGGCAGGTGTTCTGGCTTTCTCTCCCAGAACCCTGGGGCATTTGTGGGTTTCTCTTCTCTACTGCTATTGGCTGGAGCCCCCACCAGTGGTATTCAACTACTGTTAGATACCAGTGACTAGTGCCCCAGTTCCACTTACCCATTTAACATCAATTAGCTTTCACAAATGATATTTACTTTCAAGAACTAGCAAGAATAAAATATAAACATGTGCCCTAGTACCTCAGGGGCATACTTTCCCCATACTACCCAAGTCTGGGGAGGGAGGGAGTAGGCTCACTCTCAATTCAATTCCTACAAAGCGCAGCTCCCCCCAAGTTCATGTCCAGATGCATCATTACTATCAGAAGAGTCATTTTTAAAGCTACCATTGGACTGGGGTCTTGAAGGTCATTCCTTACTCCTTTGGGTGTTGCTGTCATATTGACTCCAAATCCAAAGACCAGTATGTCAAGGTATCTTTCTGATCTTTTAGAGGCTCCACTCTTTCCCTCTAGAATAGAAATGAACCAAGAGGCTAAGGATTGAGGTCTTTCACATGGCTGAATGCCCTCAAAAGGGAGAAGTTCCCAGGGATTCCCTAAGAGAAGGAATCAATAAGATTAAGACACCCCCCCCCACCCCGCCCAAGACCATAGCTCAGACTGAGGCTGATAGGCCTTTTTGAATGCCTCCATAGCCAATCAATGAACTTTCTCTTCACCTCATGGTTCGCAAACCAGAATGAGCTAAAAATATCCATGCATGTCTCTCAAAGACACTTCCATTCTACATTATTACAACTCTCAGAAACAAATTCCTGGCATCTCAACAAGGAGAAGTACACCTTGTGTATTGCCAGTTCTGTTTACAATAGGTTCATAGATTTAGAAAAGACCTTAGAGGTCATCTAGTCTGGTTCTCTTGCTGTATAGATGATGAAACTGAGGCACAGAGGAGGTATGACTTGTCCAAGGTCACGTAGCTAGTACGTGTCTGAGGTAGGATTCAAACCCGGGTCTCTCTGACTCCAAGTCCATCACTCTGGCCATTATGCCACATGCCTTTACTATTAAAGAACTATACACACACACAGTCTAAGATGAGAATTAAATTATTTGGCATAGACAATACCCAAAGCTATGGGAAGATAGAGATAAGAGAGACCAGACTGAGCTAGAATGGTGAGGGAAGGCTCCTTGGAGGAGAGGAATTGACTTGGTCTTTGAAGGACGATTGATGATGACAACAAAAGATACTTATATAGTGCCTTAACTATTGCAAAGTGCTTTACCAACATTAAAAATATGTCAGAGGCAAGTTGTTTACAAGGATTTCTGTTTGGAGCAAGTTTCCAGGGCTTTGCTTACTATAATGGTAGCTGATAGTTATAGACTCTTTAAGGCTGACAAAGCGTAAACTCATTTGATCCTCAACAACCCGAGGAGGTTGGCACTATGATTACCCCTATTTTACAGATGAGGAAACTGAGGCAAACAAGGGAAGTGTACCATTTCCAGGTGACAGCCATTGAAGAAGGCTAATCCTATCCCTGCTGAGTCTTCTCTTCTCCAGGCTAAACCTGCTCAGTTCCTTCGACAGGTTCCCATATAGCATTCCTAAGGCTCATTCTAGTACAACTCTCTTCCTTCATTTTGCAAAGGAGGTACCTGAGCCCCGAGAGTAGTAGTCATTTTCTGGAAGGCTATGCAGACAATGAATGGCAGAGCCAACCCCAGCTGAAGAAAACAGCAACCACAAACAACAGTCATCAACAAGGCAGTTAAGTGTCTCTATGGATAGAAGGGATAGGGCCTGGAGACCTGAGTTCAAATCCAGTCTCAGACACTTACTTACCAGCTGTGCCATAATGGGCAAGTCACTTGATGGGCATGTAGAGTAATGGCTAGAGTGTTGGATTGGGAATTGGGGAGACCTGGGTTCGAATCCCATCTCAGGAACATACTAGTTGTGTAACCTTAGGCAAGTCACAGCATCCTCTGGGACTCAGTTTCCTCATCTATACAAGGGGGCTGGGCCAGATGATTTCTAAGATCCTTTCCAAGTCTAAATCTATGAAGTTCTTGTAACTGAGGCTGGCAACACATAGAGGGCCTCCATTTGCCTTAGTTTCCCCAACTGTGAAATGGGGATAATAATGGTACCTACTTCTCAGGGTGGTTGTAAGGATCCATAATTGTGAAATGCCTGGCACATGATAAGCCCTCCATAAATGTTAGCTATTATTAGTATTAATGATAATAATAATAATAATAATGATAATAAATTATTGCAGCAGTATTAATGGCATCCAACCTAGCTCACAGCACAGGTTTGGCTACTGGCCAAGCTCAGTTCAGGGACACGCAGCAACATTCTGAACATTCCAAAGCACCTTTGTCCTGCTGCTCTTACAGCCAAGCTGTCTGGAAAGTAAGATCAGATCCAAAAGGGCTTTGCTCTGCCTTCTTGTAAGACCCGGCATTTGCTCTGCCAAAGTACCTGCGAAGGAATTACTGAAACACAAGGAATGTTGGCTCCCACTCAACTTTCTCAGAGTTGATATGGCCCAGGAATGGGGAGGGTGTTGTTGTAGTGGAAAGAGCCTACAATCTGGAGTCAGAGATCAGAATTCAAATGGTTCTGCAACTTATGATTAAGGTGAACTTGAGCAAGTCACTTCTCTCTAGGCCTCAGTTTCCTCTTTGGTAAAATATGAGCAATGGTGCCATAGAGCAGTTAAGAGAGCTCCTATGACTTAAATGAGAGAATTACAATGTCCAGAACAAGGGAGCGCAACGTCCCCTTGTTTTCTTCTTTCGCTAAATCATACTGGATTGTCATGTTCAGTTCTGGGTGCTACATTTTAGGAAAGACACTGATAAATTGATGAATGTCCGGAGGAAGGCAACCAGGAATGGTGAAAGGCCTTAGCTTCATGCCATAGGAGGATCAGTTGGAGAAACTGGGGATTTTTAGCCTGGAGAAGAGAAGGCATAGGAAGGACTTACCTGCTGTCTTTGAGTGTCTGAAGGACTACTGTGGGGAAGAGGGAATAGGCTTTTTCTGCTTCGCCCAGAGGGTAGAATTAGGTATAAAAGGTGAAGGTTTTAGAGAAGCATATTTATGCTTGATATCAGCAAAAGAGGGACAGGCTGCTTCGGGAGGTGGTGGGTTGGCTCTCCTTGGGCAGGCTTGGGAGCCTTGTCAGGTATATTATGGCCTCTGAGGACTCTTCCACCTGAAAACTCTGTGATTTAAGATGGTGACCAGGGGAGAGATACTAAAGTCACAAGGTGTTAGATCATTTCAAGTCAGGACAAATTCTGAGCCTCCAAGATCTCTTTTAGTCAGGTATTTTCCAATCTTTATCTTACACATTTTTTAAGGTATAATAGAGTCTCAAATGACTTCCAGTAAGCCCAAGCTACATCCTGTTATTAAGGAGCAACAGGTCTTTCTCTTGTTATGGTGTGTATGGTCAGGCAAAGTAGCAGCAGAAAAAATTCACCTGTGTCAAAATGAGACTCAGCTGTCAACAGAACCATCTCATATGTTTCTTTCCTAGTGGAAAAATAATTTCTAATTCAGGAGCTCCCCAAAACTTGAGAAATTCTCCTTGAAATCCTGCCACCATCATGACCCACTTCCTTAAGTTAGAAGTGTTATAGTTCCATGGGAAGGGCTCTGATCTGAGAGGCCAGAGTCCTGAAATCCATTCTCAACTCTGTGGTAGGACCTTTAGGGCCTCAGTTCCCTCCTTTGTCAAACAAGGGGGGTAGATTAATTGATGTCTATCATCCTTTCCAGCTCAGACATTCTATGTTTCAAGAGCACGAGACCCGAGTCTGATATAATGGAATGGACTCAACCTAAGCCGATGAATCCTGTTTATCGTATGCATAGCTCACTTATGAAGGGGGTCTCCATAAGCCCCACGTTCAGCTCAGCTTGTTGGTACCATCAGACATGTCATGTGTCCCAAAGTGGAATTAGCTGGCTTGGGAGGTAGTTGGCTCTCCCTTGGAGGAGTGACTGACCACTTGGCGGGGATATTCTAAAAGGGATTCTTGGTCAGGGAAGGGCCGTACAAGAAGACCTTGGAGCTCCCTTCCTACTCTGAGATTCTTGAATTCTAAGTAACCTGCCCAAGGTCACTCAGCTAGTAGGTAGAAGAACTGAGATGCTCAATGAATAGTTTAATTTAAATACAAGTCTCTTATTCCATGGCACCACCAGACACATGCCTTTTTATTCTTTGATATGTCCTAGCTTTCGCTATAAGAATTCAATTTTCCTTTTGTTCTCCAAGCAAGGTGCCAGATAGTTTAGGAATCTCATAGAATCATGCAACCAAAGCTGAGAAGGATTGTCAAGGCCATCTATTTCAACCCCTTCATTTTGTAGGTGGGGAAATGGAAGCCTAGAGAGATTAAGGGAATTAGTCCAAGGCCACACAGAGGTGGGATTCAAACACAGGTCCCCCAACTCCAAATTCAGTGTTCTTTGCCACTGTACCCCATTGCCCTCCCTCTGACAATTCCCATAGGAAACACTTCTCAGCCATGGGACCTTGGACAAGTTAATTTCAGTTTTCTCATCTGTAAAATGAGAATAATCAGTATTTATGAAGAGCCCATCGTGGGCACTGTCCTAGGTCCTGAGGATACAATGACAAAATGAAAATAATAGTAAATAATGGCCATAATGCTTTAAGGTTTGCAAAGTGCTTTACAGATGTTATCCCCTTTAATCCTCTAATTTACCTTCTGAGGTAGATCCCCATTTTACAGATGGAGAAACCAAGGACTAGAGGCTAGGGTCACACAGGGTCACACAGTCCTTGCCCTCAATAAGCTTACACTTTATTGGGAAAGACAACATCTACGCATAGATATCTAAACAAAGTAAATACAAGACAATTGAAGGGGGGGGGGGGTTGAAGGTACTGACAACTGGGGTGTTTGGAGCAGGAGAGACTTCTTATAAAAAACGGTTACATGAGTTGAATTTTGAGGGAAACTAAGGTTTGTAATAATAGCAGTAACAATAATGGAGGCAGCTAGGTGGCTCAGAAAGACCTGAGTTCAAATCCAGCCTCAGACACTTACTAGCTGTGGGACCCTGGGCAAGTCACTTAACCTCTGTTTGCCTAATCCACTGGAGAAGGAAATGGCTAACCACTCCAATGTCTTTGCCAAGAAAACTCCACATAGGATCATGAAGAGTTGGACATGACTCAACAACAAAGTAATAATAATAGTTAACATTTATAGAGTTTTTATCACCTGCAAAACGTTTTACATGTGTTATTTTATTTGAGCCACACAACAACTCTGGGAGATAGGTGCTGTTATTCTCCCATTTTACAAATAAGGAAACTGAGGCTGAGAGGAAATGCAATGACTAGCCCATGGTCACACAGCTAGAAAAGACTTGAACTCAAGTCTCCCCAGCTGCGGAATCAGGATAGAGCATTGGACTTGGAGTCAGGAAGATCTAAATTCAAATGTGCCCTCAGATGTTTGACCCTGGGCAAGTCACTTAACCTCTGGTTGCCTTGATCTACTGGGGTAGGAAATGGCCAACCACTCCAGTATCTTTGCCAAGAAAACCTAATGGACAGTATTGGTGTGCTATGGTCCACAGGGTCACAGAGTCAGACATGACTAAACAACAACAACCGATGCTCTATTGTACCACTAAGATGGTGATGATGAGAGTGTTAGTAATATAGTAATAATAGCAATGATAGGATATTAATAGTGAGAGTATTTGGAGTACCTGCCTCACGTGGTCCTTGTGACACTCAAAAGCAGGTAGTGGATATAAAATAAAGGTAAAAAAGTTCATTCTACATTCAAAAAAAAATCTTAACCCAGAAAATCAATGGAATTGTTCTCAGAATAACATTCATCAGAGGCTTTCTATATGGCTGCTTCCAGCCCTGAACCCTTACAAGAAACCTCACCAAATCCAAACCTGCAGGTTCTAGAAAGACCAGAGATGTGCCCAGCAGTGGTGGTGTTTGCCTCACCTGTGCCCCTTAGCTCTGACATGGCACCAAGTGAATTTCCTGAAGGAGGTATACATGCTAGCCATGTACAGGATGCTGACAAGTCTTGTTGTCTGACTAGGTTCATGGGCAGTTGATTGAACTTGACATCGTGTGTGGGCATGTTGCTTCCTATTACGAGTCAAGCAGCTGGGCAAGAAAGCTGATCTCCACATGTAAAGGGTCAAGGGTACTCCAAACTTGACATCGTGTGTGGGCATGTTGCTTCCTATTACAAGTCAAGCAGCTGGGCAAGAAAGCTGTTCTCCACATGTAAAGGGTCAAGGGTACTCCAAGTTGGAGGTGACCTCAGCAGCTAGGCAGTCTAATTTCTGTCTACCTCAAGGAGAGTCCCCTTTATGACAAACCCAACAAAGCAGGCATCCAGCCTCTGTTTGAGACCTCCAATGAAGGGCAAACTAAAGCAAGAGGACATGGGTTCAAGTCTTAGCTTTGTCATTTATCACTTGTGTGACCTTGGGCAAATTACTTCACATCAATTGCCTTATCTGCAAAAAGAATAGGTTGGCTTAGATGACCTCCAATGTCTCATCTTGCTCCAAATTTATGTTCCTCGGGCTCAAAGATTTCCCAGGGAAGTTCATTCTACTTTGAGACAACACTAATCATAAGGAAATTTTTCCTTCTGTCATTCCCAATTTTGTCACCCCTTGTTTCTGGTTCTCCCTTTGAAGGCCAAATAGGACAGACCGATTCCCTCTTTCATGTGACAGCCCTCTAAAGAACTGAAGATGGCTACCAGTTTTCCCTTGAGCCTTCTCCTATCCAGACTGAACATTTTAGCATCCTTCAGTTGAAATGAAATGGACATCCTTTACTGTGCTTTTTGCCTTTCTCTGGAGGATTTTAGACTCATCTATCTAGAGTTTAAAGGGACCTTATAGGTCAAGTCCCAACCCCCAGAATAACTAAGAGTAAATGGGCTGGGGGTGGGGTAGAGGTTGTGGTATCATTAGCTACAAAACTATCAAATTCAGCATGAGAAAGTTTTGGTAGGGACACAGGAAGAAATAAAGCATGTGGTTGGTTTGGCACTTGGTGAATTTGAGATGACAGCATGACAGATCCCAGATAGATGCACCAAGATTATAGGCTTTTACAGATGAGGAAGTTGAAACCCAGAAAGGTGTAGCTATTTGCCCAAGATCTCACAAGTAGTGATCAGAAGAATGAGGAGTCGAATCTAGGTCCTATGGCACTCTCTAGCTTTTATCAGTGTCCTTCCTAAAACATGGTACCCAGAATTAAACACAATACTCTAGGTGTGACCTGACCAGGGTCCTCATCAATCTTTGTTAAGCTGATTCTGGGGAAGTAACCCTGTCAGCTCTCACTTATTCATACTCCTCAAGGAGGAGTATCAAAGGAAAGAGATTGAAAACAATCCAAATGATGATAGGGATTCTCAGTCTTTTAGAATATGATAACCTCTTTTTAAACATGAACAGATCTCACCTATCTCCACCTGCCAAAAGCTGTTCTGTTGGTAAGCCTGGACAATAAACTAGCACCATGCCAGGAAACTGAATCACTTCCATTTGAATTGTCTTAGGAAGATTCTGAAGATCACCTAGCAAGATAAATTATTTTCTCACATGGAGGTCAGAAAAAAAAACAATACAAGGACACTCTCAAGGTCCCTCTGAAGAACTTTGGCATCAATTGTGAGACATGAAAGATGCTAGCACAGGACCACCTAGCATGGTGTGCCCACATCAATGAAGGTGCTATGCTCTCTTAGTAAAGCAGAATTGTAGTTACTCAAAAGAAATGTGAGATGCATAAATTTAGACATCTCCATCTCAAACGTTCATATGGATTATTTGTGCCCAATCTGTGGTAGACCCTCCAAGCTTATGTTGGTCTGCTCAGCCCCAGCTGGACACACTGTACCTTGACTCTGACATAGTGATGTCATTTTGATCTTCTTCGAGCATCAAAGACAACTACTACCATTCTGACCTCAACATTCTGATGTCATTGATCCTCTTCAAGTGTAAAGGATGAACAACAACAGTATCCATCAATATCAAATTATTGTTTATTAGCTAATAAAATACATCATGGGAACATGGTGTAGTGGATAGAGTTCAGGTGTTGGCGTCAGAAAGACCTGACTTATAATCTGGTCTTGCTACTGTCTAGCTATAGGACCATGAGTGAAACAGTTAATCTCTGTAAGCCTTAGTTTCTTCATCTGGAAGATGGCCCACAGAAGGCTGTTCTGAGGCTCAAATGAGATAAGATATGTAGAGTATTTTGTAAACCTTGAAGAACTATATATATGCTATCTACAATAATAATACTGATGATAACGTTACTATTATGTTTATTAAGAACATACATGGGGCAGGTAGGTGGTGCAATGACTAGAGCAATGGCCTTGGAGTCAGGAGGACCTGAGTTCAAATTTGGCCTCAGACTCTTAACACTTACTAGTTGTGTGACCTTGGGCAAGTCACTTAACCCCAATTGCCCTGCCTTCCTCCCCCTCCAAAAAAAAAAAGACCAAAAAAAAGCCCAATACATAATAGTAGTATGGCCTAGTAGTAGAAAGAATATAAGGCTTGGAGCCAGGAAGACCCAAGATTGAATGTGGCCTCTTCCACTTTCTAACTTTGTGACCATGGGGAAGTCACTCAACCTCTCTAAGCCTCAGTTAACTTATCTGAAAAATGGGGATGCTGCTTGTACTTTTTACCTCTTAGGGCTGTTGTGAGGCTCCAATGAGAAGATAAATGTAAAGAGCCTTGCCATGTTTAGAGTCCCATAAATGTCTCGTTGTTGTTATTGTTATCATGACAAAGCTACAAACTCAGTAGTGATCAAAATGTGTTTGTATTTTATCTGTTACAGCAGCATTGACGTGCATTTCAAAAATAAGGATTAGTTCCTGCAGGAGGCATATTGTGTATTCAGTCTACATAAGGGCTATTTACTAAATAAGATCAGAATGGAAGTTCTTGGCACTATATACATGGGTAGACTCCTTGCAATACATCCTCAGCAGCCACAGGTGGGCAACCACTACCCTTGGGTTGGACTGTGAGTCTTCTGAGGTCCCTTCCAACTCTGAAATGCTATGAATCTGTGAATGGGACATACTGTGTGATTTGTGGGAATCAAATTTACTTGGGCTAAAATCAAAACAAATTTGCATTCCCAGAACATCAACCAAACCGTTAGCCAGCCCAGGGATGGCTTTTTCCATGGATCATCCTCAAAGTCCATTGTCTCCATGCTGCTCTTTGGAAGTTGCCTGTATTAGCCATCAAAGTACTTTTGATTCATGTGGTCATTTACCCAGAATCCACTGAAAGACTGTAAAGGTGAAGTTTGAGCCCCATCCAGAGCCATTAGCAACCACAGACCTGGGTCTGGAGACAGTGGTCAGCCTAGCAGCCATAGTCAGGGAAGGGTGTTCCTTGTACCAAGACTCTAGGGGACTCCAAGACAACCCATCAGAGAGCAATGACTGACCCTTGTGATGTGGCTGGTCCAGCCTATGAGGTACAGTCAAGGATGCAGGAGACTTGACATTTAGAACCAACTCTTATATCTCCCAAGTTTTTATGGAAACCTACTCAATAGTAAATAAGTGAACTTTGACCATACTGATACTTTTGGATTGAGTGAATGGAGATGAAAGTCTGAGCATAAAGAACCTGTACTGGGTGGTCCCAGAGAGGTCAAGGAGCTTATGTTGTTGTAGAAATTCACTATGGTTTAGAAAGCCATTCATGTCAACAAGCAATAAGGACCTACTTATGCACTAAGCAAATAAAATAGTCCTTTTTCCTAAAGTATGTTACATTCCACTGGGAGAAACAATGTTGACAGAGATAAGCCAATACAAAAAACATATGCAAAGTAAAAACGAAGTAATTTCAGAGATCAAAGGAGAACTAACACTCACAACTGAGGGGCTTAGGAAGAGCCTCATGCCTCCATGCTGTTTGAGCTAAACCTTGAAAAGAGCTAAAGACTCCAAGAGATTGAGGTGAGGAGAGAATTTGTGCAGCAGGAAATGAAATGTCAGGTATGGCAAATAGTGGATGGACCATTTCGGCTTCTTTAGTTTACTGGCTGTGTTAATGAGGCAGAACATAGCCAATTAACATGGCAAGGATAAGTATTGTAGGGATAGGAGTTGTACAGTATTCCTCCAGGACTTTTAACATTTTGTGAATATTTCTGCAGAACTCTAGTCCCAAGAAAAGTGATGTGTTTCTTTTCTTTTTCTTTCTTTCTTTTTTTTCTTTTGCTTTTTTGGAGGGGGGAAGGTAGGGCAATTGGGGTTAAGTGACTTGCCCAAGGTCACACGGCCAGTTTTGTGTTAACTGTCTGAGGATGGATTTGAATTCAGGTCCTCCTGACTCCAGGGCCTGTGCTCTATTCACTGTGCCACCTAGCTGCCCTCCAGTAATGGGTTTCTTATCGTTGGAAATCTTCAAGCAAAGGCTAACTGGTGATGAAGCACCTCTATTAGTAAAAACAAATTTTGAACATGAATCCCCAGTAGGTATATATTTTAAATTACATATATATGTATACTACTGTACTAATTATATCCATTATACACTTTATATATATACATTACATGATGCATAAACACATTATACATAAACATAAGTGTATAATTATATACAATATAAAACTTTCACAAAAAGTAGAAATCTGAAAGGATGAAATAAATATAAAATAATATTTGATCCTGGAGACAGTAGAGTGCCATTGGAGTTTATTGAAGAAAGGAATGACATGCTCAGACCTAGATTTTAGGAAAACGATGGATTTCAGAGGGCTGAGACTTGAGTCAAGGAGACCACACTAGGAGGCTATAGCAATAGTCTAGACAAGTGTAATGGCAATTGGAATTTGAAGATCTTCCCTGCCCCTTAATAAGCCTAATGGAATTTGAAGACCTTCCCTGTTTTGAAGATATACCCTGCCACCAACAGGCTGAATGTAATCACATGGAGCCTGTGGTGGGAGGAGTTTGCTGAAGGGTGGAACAGAGCCCACAGGAAGCTCGGAGTCAGCAGCTAGACATGGTGGCAGGAGAGGACGCATCCAAGAGAGACAGGCTTGTGAGTAAATGTTGGTGTTTGCCACCTGCCGTGACAGCTAGCCTTGTGTTGGTTTGTGGGAAAGCTAAAGAATAGTGTGGCCCTCTGCTATGTTGTGGCACATTAACTTCTATGTTGCTATCATGGATTTGATTTCCTGGTGTTGGGATTTGGTTTTCTGGTGTCTGAATAAATGTTTTGCTTCTGTCTTCTACGTGGAGAGTCTGTTATATTTTGTGATCATGCAGTATGCCTGTATGTTTATAGTGACTGTTGGCTCTGTGAATATTATATTGGCACTACAGCAAGATGTGATGAAGACCTGAACTCGGACAATGACTCTATCAACAGAGACAAGAGGAAAGATACCAGAGACATGAGGGTAGTAGTGACGAAGCAACAGATTGTATATATGAGATGAATGTGTAAAGGATGATACTGAGGTTGTCTAAAAGAATAACTAGAAGACTAGAAGAATGTCGGTGGCCTCAACCGTCATAGGGAAGTTTGGAAGAGGGGAAAATTTGGGGGGAAAAATAATGTCATGATTGATTTGATCCAGATCATTCTGTTGATTCTGTGAAGCTCACCCCTTGATCCAGATCATTCTGTTGATTCTGTGAAGCTCACCCCTTGATCCAGATCATTCTGTAGATTCTGTGAAGCTCGCCCCTTGATCCAGATCATTCTGTTGATTCTGTGAAGCTCGCCCCTTGATCCAGATCATTCTGTTGATTCTGTGAAGCTCGCCCCTTGATCCAGATCACTCTGTTGATTCTGTGAAGCTCGCCCCTTGATCCAGATCACTCTGTTGATTCTGTGAAGCTCGCCCCTTGATTCAGATCACTCTGTTGATTCTGTGAAGCTCACTCTATCCCAGATGTTTCCCAAATGAAAAAGGAGCAGCCAGGGCTCCCACTCACTGAGTCAGGGCCCTCTGAGGGGCATTGACAGCTGCTTAACCCGGAGGGCAGGGGTGTTTTTAAGCTTGTACATGTGAGAAATTCAGCTTTAAAGACTACCTTAGAAATTACATTATTTGCAATCAAATCATTCAACAAGCCTTTATTAAGTGCAGACGATGTAAGACAAAAGCGAAAGTCTTTCCCCTAAAGAAGTCTGTATCCTAGTGAAAAAGACAATATATTTAAATATGTACAAAACGAGTACAAGCTAATTTGGGGGTGGGGAGAAATTAGCGTCCAAAGGCTTAGGTAAGGAAAGGCCTGTTTGGAGGCCGCCCTCGATCCCATGCCCTTGACCTTTCTCCAACATTTAATCATGGTGGGAAGGGGGGACATGGGGAAGTTGATGAGTATTGTTTCTGTTTGTCATCCCGAAACCAGACGGACAACTAGAACAAGCCAGAAACGACCAGAAGCCTTTTAAAGGAAACAAATTCAAAGCAGCTATTTTATTTCATAGAAACCCTTACCAAATTATTTCAGGGCTGTTTGATCTCTCATCTTCACAGCCTGATTTGTTACACTTGGACAGGCTGAAGAGGCCATCAGACTTTAGAAATCTTTGAGTAATCTAAAAATCACTCCCCGGTTCTATTGTTGAACACAACGGGTCTGCTTCCAAAGCTGCCAGGAAGCCTTTACACAAGGAACGTGACGCACTTAGGTTAATGCAGGCCTTAGGGTTCCCCCCCACTTTTTTTGCAAGTTCAACCACAAGATGTTTAAATATTCAAAACAGTTTCAGAATAACATCCACATTGCACAGACATAAAAATGCATCCTGCTGCTCTTTGGTTTTGGAGTAGGGGGTCTGGCACCAATGGGATTGGAATTCAGACACTCATCCACATGTGATGATCTGAAATGAGGTCAGGGCCAGCTGCACAGCCTCTAAAGCGGGGGGTTCTGCACTCCTGGCCTGTCATGGATGCCTTTGGCAGCCAAGTAAAGCCTGTGGCCTTTAAAATAATGTTTTATGAATTTCAGAATCATATTTTATATACAAAAAATAAAGTGCATAGGATTAGAGGAAACCAGTTACAATGAAATAGTTAGCCAAGTTGTGTTGTTGTTGTTTTTTAAAAAAGCAAATTAGAAATCTATCCATGGCCCCCAGGTAAAGCGTGTCAGAGTGCATAGAGTGCCACACTTTTTGAGTCAGGAGGGATCTGGGTTCAAATCTCACTTGTGACACTTTTTAGTCATGTGATTATCAGCAAGTCACTTTTGCATTTCTGGTCCTCAGTTTCCCCTTCTGTGAAATACAGAATAGTAGTACCCAGAGTACCCATGTCACTGGGTCAATTCGAGGCTCAAATAAGCCAGCATGTGTTAAATACCTACCCAGTTTTATACTACATTCTATAAATGTTGGTTATTCTTTTCAGTGAGCTATGACTCCTAATCCTTGAACCTTATTTTCCTTGCCCTCTCTCTCAGAGTTTCTATCAGGAATTTACAATATCTAAGAGAACTCTTTAGAGGCTACAATTTAAAGAAATTCAGTGACACATTCCTTTTTCAAGCAAATGGTCCTTCCTGGCTTATAGGATGCTGTCCTTATTACCCTGGATTTTCAGTAACTGAATTTCCCTGAAATTCCACCCTGATCTGGAGGCCACCTGGTCCCAACCCCTTCATTTTACAGATGACAAAAGGGAGGCCCGAAGGATGAGACAGGATGCACCCTCATCTAACATACACGTCTTCTTGAGTGTGATTAATGACATCGGGGTTGGGGAATGGGTTACAAATAGGATTTGGAGAAAAAGTTGAACTGTACAAAGATGCTGGAAGAAGATCGCTAAGTCTGTCTAGAGTATCAGGATCCAAGAGGAATTCTTGACTGCCAGTACTTGGGAAGACGGGGTAGGGTGGGAGTAGACAGCTCCCCCAAGTACCATCTTACAAGAGAGACTGAAGAAGGAAATCATTCTGGGAGAAACAGGTCTGTACCAGTCACCTTCCCACCTCAGAGCTGCAAGAGTGACACTCCTCAATACCCAGAAACTGAATCAGAGGATGCCAGGGCTGGAGGGCTCTTAGAACACAGGATATCAGACCTGGGAGGGCCCTTAGAACACAGAATGTCAGAGCTTACAGAAGACTTGGAGATCATCTGTCCAAACTCTCCTCCCTGACTTTATATTAAACTTAGGACCAGAGAATGCAGCAGTCAGGGCAGTTCCTTGTCCCAGATCACACTGAGTTAGTGGCAGAGGCAGGCCTGGAGGCCAGTTCCCTTGGCTCCCAGAACAAGCCTTTCCTATTGTACCACCCAGCTCCCTGTTAACCTGTTGTTGAGCCTTCAGAGGTCATCACAGTGCCAACATTGAGGCATGCATGCTTTGAAGGCACCTAGAAAAGATCTAGGGTCCTGCCTTCTTAACCTCCCTTGTCCTGTGTACTCCTCTTCCCTATGTTCTTTTGATGGACTGCTGTGAGCCCTGCAGCCACCCCTCACTGATCCCACCAACGGTCAGGCTGTGAGAGGGGGGAGAAAAGGGGCTTGTGTTGAGGAAAGACCAGAGGAGCTGAAAGCGGCCCAGGCAGAAGCTGACAAAGAGAGTGCTGTTGTGTCCAAGAGGGCAATCCCTCGCACCCTGGGCAAAGTCAACTTCAGCTTAATCCTCAATCTGAAAGATGGCTCCTGTGTCAGGAGGGCTGGGACTTGGGAGATGAAGGCAGGCCTTCATCCAGACCAAGTCTGTTTCAAAACAACAGCTGGATGCAGCAGTGAGGCTTCTTATAAACTCCAGGCAAGCTCAAGAGCATCTAGACAAGAAAATAGAATGTGGCCCAGACAGGAAGGGCTGTGTATTTTTCCAAGAGAGTAGAAGAACCAAACATTCCCTAAGACCAGTTCAGAGCTGTTAGGGACCTCAAAGGTCATCTGGCCCAACCCTTTCACTTTACAGATGAGGAAACTGAGACCAGAAGAAATTACCTGCCTTACAGAATCATAGCTTTAGAACTGGAAGGAACCTCAGAGGCCATCATTTTACAGATGAGGAAATTAAAGCCTGGAAAGATTAATTGATTTATAAGATTATAGACTTGGAGCTATTTAGTCTGACCCTCACCCCACGTTTCTCAGAATTGATGCCCAGAGAGGTTTAGTGAGTGACTTGTGATCACACAGCAAGCATATGTCAAACGCAGGATTCAAAGTCAGGTTTCCTGTCTCCAAATCCAGTGGTCTTTCCACTCTACTGACTCTTGCTTCCCCAGTATAAGTACTATTTTGTCTTTAAGCCAGTGTTCTTAACTTGCTGTCCATTAACTTTAAAAAATGTTTTATAAGAATTTTCCGATATAATTGGTTTCCTTTGTAATTCTATGCATTTAAAAATGTTATTCTGAGAAGAGAGTTCTTCAGACATTCAAAGGGGTCCATGACACAGAAAAGGTTAAGATCGTCTGCCTTAGAGATTGAATTCCTGGTGCTACTCAGTGAGTAAAAATGTCTGAACCTTCCTTTTAGGATCACAGATCCTGACCTGAGATGCCATCCAATCTAAGCCTTTATAGAAGGAGAAATTGAGGCCCATGAAAGTGCCATGACTGGCCCAGGATCATCCAGGAAGAAGCATCTGAGTTAAGACTGGAACCCAGATCTTTTTGAGTCAAAGTCCAGTGCTCATTCCACTCTACCTGGGTGCATTTGCTCATGTCAGAACCAGAAAGGACATTAGACATCATCTAAGTCCATCTTCCTTGGGAAATTGGCGTAGTGAGAAGGGAAATGACTTGTCTACGGTCACACAGAAAGTTAGTGGAAGAGATGAGAACAATAACTTACATTTATATACTGCTTTATAGTGTGGAAAGTGCCTCTTTCATAACAGAACTGGGAGATGGGTGATATAAATATTGCAGTATCCATTTTACAGATCAAGGGTTGGAGGAGTTAACTGGTTTGTCCGGAGTTGCACAACCAATAAGGATCAGAGCTTGACCTCAAACCTAGATCCTCTGACTCCTAATCTAGCATGATTTCCAGTACTGTAATCCGTGGGATGACTGCACTGAATTAGTAATCAGCCTAGACTATGGAAAATATTCAAGAAATGAAATGTTGTTACTTTCAAGGACATTCAGTAACGTAAACTTGGATAACAAGACCTATGTTTAGTGAACAGATCAATTTTTCTTAACATATTCATGCAAATACAGGTTAGCTAAATATTGGAAAAGTTTGTACTCAAACACCCCCTCCCTCCCATGATCATATTTACCCCTAATGCTTTTCTCATTAAAACATATTTTATATTCAGTTCAACAAAAGAAGTAACATGGTGGAAAATGTGCTAAATTTGGGTTCAAAGGGTCTAGGTTGGAATTCTGGCAATTACTGCCCATCTGACCTTGGACAAGTCTCTTCACCTCCCTGAAGCACAGATTCTTCATTTTCAGAATGAGGGACTTGGATTAGATGATTCTAGAGCTCATCCAACTCTAGATCTAGGACTCTGAGATCCCATGGTCCTAAAACATCTGTTAATCACTGTGTAAGTCACAGCAGTCCCAAAACAGAAGTGAAACAGGTCTTGCTCTCAAAGAGCTTACAATCTATCACATTATAGTTAGAGCAGAAGTAAGGTTGGCCCCAAACCCATTAGAATAATCAACAGTTCCAAACTGGAGCTTAAATAAAGAGAAGTGGGCTCATCTTAGAAAATTTTCATGAGATCTCACCAACATGCGAGGAGATTGAGCAGGGAATGGGAGAACTAGAAAGGGCTGGAGGGATCTTGGATGCTAACATGTAAGTACATAGCTTGGTGCTGGGGAGTTGATGTTCCTAGAAGCATGTAGGGCTACTCCTTTTATTTTGTTTGGGTTTTAAAGAAGGAAAATGGCTTTGAGCATGAAAGCTACACTACATGACCCACCTTCCACAATGGAGAGGAAAAAGATGGGAAGGCAGGCTGAAATCCAGCAGCTGTGGCTCCACAGGAGCCTCTAATGTGGACCATAGGCACTATTATCATGGCGGGGTGGGACGTGATGGGGTCTCTCATTAAGGGCAACTTTCCCATGAAGCCAAGAGAAAGGGAGGGCATGGAGACAAAAGGAACGCCCCCAATCCTGTCTGTCATTCAGGGACTTGCCTTTGTCTCTCCAGAGTGAAGTTCTTTACTGAGTGGGTTAGAGGAGGGAGCAGAACAGAGTAATGCCAGACCTCCCAGCACAGTAACCTGCTCCATTCTATATGGGATTTAAAATGTGTGTGTGTGTGTGTGTGTGTGTGTGTTGTTTGCATACATGTGTGGCATGTCACATGTATATGCATGTGGGCTTTTGGAAATATGTATATATTTAGATACGTGGGTATGTGTGGAGACAAGTTAAGTGTGTAAATTTGTGCACATATTTACGCATGTCTGTAGTGTGTGCACATGCATGTGTGTAAGTGTGTAAGCCTTTGTGTTCGCTGTTTTTATGTAGGTGTCTTATATATGTGATATGCTATACATATATGCGAGACAGTGTAGTGTAATAATGAGTTCACATTTATATGGTGGTTATAAGTTTGCAGAGCATTTTCCACTTTATTTATTACCTTAGAAGCCTAGATTTAGAGAACAGAGGATCCTTAGAGGTCCTTCATTTTACAGAAGAAGAAATGAAGGTCCTGCGAGGCTCAACCACTTCCTACCATCACATAGGTAGCAAACCGCGGAGCCAGGATCAGACATAGGTTCTCTGAATCTGACTTCAGTGGTCCTTCTGTAGCAGCACACTGCCTGCTTTGAGGAAACTGATGATTTGAGAAGTTAAGGCCACTTTTTTGTGGTCACATAACTAGCAGGCTCAGAGACAAGATATGAACTTGGCTTGTTGGGTTTTCCCCAAGATTTTAACTTTGATTTCTTGTTAGTTCAAACTTGACAAATCCCAACAAACATGAACATTTCCACATACAGAGAACAGAAAAAGAGAGTTATATTTGGGACCTCACATCTGTCAATCTATTGTATACAGCTTGCTGTTGTTGGAATTATTGTTATTTTTTAAAGTATGTAACAAATTCAACCAAACCCAGATTTTCCTGACTCCTGAGTCCAGCATTTTATCAGCTAGGGCTCATGAGGTTCTAGGATCATAGGTCTAAGACTCAGAAGTCAGCTAGTCCAAACCCCTCAGTTTTCGGATTAAGAAACTGCAGTCCCAGGACGGCTAGATGGTGCAGAGAATAGAGCACTGGCCCTGGAGTCAGGAGGACCTGAGTTCAAATCCGACCTCAGACACTTGACACACTTACTAGCTGTGTGACTTTGGGCAAGTCACTTAACCTCAATTGCCCTCCAAAAAACCAAAAAAAAAAAGAAAGAAAGAAAGAAAAGAAACTGCGGTCCCAGGGAGGCAAAGGGACTTTCTCAAACTTATACAGGGAGTAAATGATAAGAGCCAGGATTCAAACTTAAGTCTGATGATCCCAAGTTTAACACTCCAAGTTCAAGGATTTTTTCCGCATGGCACTGCCTGACTCTGCTGATTGTCCATATACACATGCCCATTTATCTGTGTATGTTTCTATAAATGTGCACATTCATATCGATGTTTCTGTGCTGTTTGGGAGTTGACAAGCAAGTCATAGAGTCAATATAGAATAGCTCTAGAAAATACTTTTAAAAATGCATTGTTTGGGCTGACAGCTTCAGAATTCCTGTTCTGAAAAGGAGGGCAACGAGATGCTTGGCTCCCTAATAAAGGCTCCTTGTCTGCCAAGGAGCTATTCTCTTCCCCTCCTCCCCCAAGCCCACAGCTCTACTAGACCTTTGTCTTCAATAGGCCCCATCAATCCCTCCAGCAGCCAAACCTTGACCTCCAATGAATGGGGATGGGGGAGGGCAGAGGAGGGGAGCCATCTCTGGGGCCCAACAATTTTTTGCCTATGGCTCCTGGTGAAACCCTTCACCTCAGAGACTACAAATAACCCCACAGGCCCAGACATCTTATCCCATGCCATCCATCTTCAGGGATGGGGATTTAGAGCATCGAATGCAGAATGAAAAGCAGAGACAGGGAGAACTCCAGAGTCTTTGTTCCTTCATATACTGCCAGAAAAGTTCCAATCAAATATTTATTAGTTCTTGTCTTGGACTTGGCAGACTGTGAGCATATTTATAAGGGAAGCAGAGAGGGAGAAAAAGATGTCTTTCAGTGGACAGAGGTGCTAACAGTCTCAGAGGCCAGCTGCTCTTCCATGACTCATAGAGATCTCCAAACAGCCCCTTTCTCCTCCTCGTCAAGGCACGTGGTTTCTCTCCTGTTTTGCAAGATGGTTTGGTCATGGGATTTCGGGAACCTGCCCCATGCCAGGGGAGGGGGCGGGCATTCATGAATTAGACAGTTAACTCTTCAAGTGGGCACATGTTGTGTTTGTAGTGAAGTTGTAGATTGCTGATTTAAAGCAGAAAGTGACCTGGAGGCCATTTAGTCCAAATCTCTCATTATACTGATAAGGACACTGAAGTGACTTGCCCAGGGTCACATGGTCAGGGGGAGGGTAGATTTTAACTCAGACCTCTTAACTCCAAGTCCAGGGTCCTGTCTACTATGCAATGCTGCCTTTCAAATACCAAGTCATCTCAACAGGGATCAGCAAGCTTGCCTGTGATTTCTAAGTAGAGTCACTGGGTGGCTAGGGTCTCACTTTCTTCCCCCACACACTGGAGGAAAACAGACCAAGAAGGTCCAAGCCTTCCATGCCGGGAACCAAGGTCACTCCAAGGGGAGTCACTTCACTGAGGAATCAGTGAAAAGCCAAGGGCAAAGGGTAATATCATTTTCTCCTAGTAAGATGTGAGTTCCTTGAGGACAGGGACTATTTAGTTTTAGTCTGAGTCCCCAGAACTTAGTATATGGTAGGTGCTTAATAAATACATGTTGAATTTCATTGATTTTGAAGGTAAAGCCATAGCTAGGAATTTTAGTACCCGAGAAAATTCAGTTGATATGAGAAAGACGTTGGGATGCAAAGCAGAGTCATGGCTGACACCTGGGAAAGGCATGGGATGGAAACCCAAGACGCTAAGTTACAGTCCATTTGGGTCAGAGGAGAGGGCAGCCCACTGGCTTTTAAATGGGCTGAGAGGAGGGAAAATGGAACAGTGGAGGAGGTGGCCAAACAAACATTTATTAAGCAATTATCTGTATTAGAAACAGTGCTAAGAGCTGGGAATGCCAAAAAAAAAAAAAGGTAAAAACAGTCCCTTCCCTGAGGAAGCTGATGTTCAGTGGGCCCAAGCAATGGGTGCCAGTCATTCTGATGGACTCTCCGTGCAGGACAACTGAGGCTGGACAAGGGAAGGTGGCCTATAGTACTGGGTGGCTCAGAGTCAATAGAAGACAGAGAGGCTCTAAGACTATGGGCTGGAGAATTTTCATGGGGAGGATGTACATCCCCCCCAATCTGAAGCCTTGAGAAAGGCTCCAGTCACTCCATCCTGGTGCTGGCTCTGTCCAAGAGGGGCAGATGGGGTCAACAAGGAGGTAAGCAGGGAGCCTGGTGCCCTAGAGGGTGGCAGATTCCTTGCTTGCATGGGCAGGGAACCAAGAGTACTTAGCTCTGGTATATGGGAGGCAATAAGGCATGTGCACAGGTCAAGCAGTACTAATTGCAGCCAAAGAAAGGCCAACGTCACCTACTGCATCCTGAGTTATCTCTAGTCATCCTGATTCATACCTGGCCACTGGACCATATGACTTGGGAGGAGAAAGTGAGGCTGGTGACTGCACAGCCCTGCCTCACTTAAATCCAGTTGATTTGCATATTATGGCATCACCTCCCTGATGTCATGGTCCTCTTCAAGAACAAAGGACAAGCAGCAACCTCTGTGGGGACAAGAACAGGAAATCAGGGTCACAAAATAGCAGGGTGGGTAGGAAGTGCCATTTAGTATGTTACACATCCATTTCATTCAGTGTTCTCAACTGTGAAATGGGGTGCTTAGTCAACAATCATAGGCAGTGTGTGTGATGCATTAAAAAGGGTGCTAGGTTTGGAGTTAGAGGACCAGCTCCTAGTCCTACATGTCTAACTGTGAACTTCTCTCTGCCTCAGTTTCCTCCTCTGTAAAAGAGTGGTTTGGTCTCTGAAGCTCTTTCTAGTTCTTTTCCTATGATCCTGTGACTTTCTTAGAAAAAAAGAGAGGAAGGAATATAAAAGGGAAGAAGAAAAGAAGAAGGAAGGAAGGAGGAAAGGAAGGGAGAAATGGAAGAAGGGAGGAAGAAAGGGAGGGAGGGAAGAAGGAAGGAAGGAAGAAAAGGAGGGATAAAAGGGAGGAAGGAAGCACAAAAGAAAGGAAGGAATAAAAGAAGGAAAGATGGAAAGAAAGAAGTAAGGAAAAAGGACATAGAGGCAGTGGGTGTGCAGATCATAATAACACATCTGTAGCCTAGTAGAAAAGCTTAATGAAAAGTGTCTTAGATCCGGAGAAACTAGGAGACTTGCCCAGGGTCATGCAGCTAATAAGCATCATGGGTAAAATTTGAACCCAGTTGTTCCAGAATCTAAGCTCAATGCTCTATCTACTATACCACATAAATAGATACATGTATAAAGGAATAAACACAGACAAATGAACAAATAAGTAGAGAGATGAATGAATGAATGAATGAATTAATTAATTAATATTAGGATTATCTGAATGGTTCCGTAGCACAGTAGTGATAGAGAGTGGGCCATGGAGCCGGGAAGACGGGCTGAGATCCTAGATGTGTGGCCCTCAGCCAATCACTGACCCTCTCTGAGCCTTAAGCACCTCTCTGAGACAGTAAGTTATAGGGGGGTTGAAATTTGCATTGTCGGAGGGGTTCCCACACTGAGGAAATCATAGGTCTTTGTAATATTGATGTATTATTTCCTCTGAGGTCCTGTCCAGCTCTCCAGGTCTCTGAATAGTAATGGGGAAATTGGTATGAGGAGGAAAAGGTGGTCAGGTCTCTGGAGCAGCAGAAAGCCAAAGAAATGACTGGAGAGAAATGTAATGGCCCAAAGAAGAAGGGAAGGGCATCTTTCTAGCTGAAGTCACTCAGTGGTTTCCAGGGTTTCCAGCTTGCAGTCCTAACTCGGTCTTTCTCCTCCAGCCAGCACAACCTTACCAGAAGATGGCATGACCACAGCAGTCTCCAGTGATGGGGATCCTTATGGCTCTGACGACGTACCGACTTCAGTGGGTATCTCCGGCCTCACGCCGTCTCATTTTCACACTAACTGTAATTCTAAGAGCTGAAGGCTGGGTTGAGGTACAACAGAAAGCAGGGAAATGGGGTAACTCTCTAAGGGGGCCTAGGGGAAGGGGAAAAGATAGCTGTCTTCCAGTGTCGGAAGAGTGACAGCAAAGTCTAGTGGCTAGGGCATGGGGTTTGGAGTCAGGATGGCCTGCCTGGCTTCCAATCCTCCCTCAAGTACTTGCTATGGGTGTAGCCTTGGTAAGTCTCTCTACCTGTAATCTCTCTGCCTCTGTAAAATGAGGAGGTTGGACCCAATGGCTTCTAAGTCCCTTCAAAATCTACCCAATAAACCCTAGAGCAGTGGTTTTCAACCTTCCGAATGCCATGACCCTTTAATACTCATATGTGGGCACATCTTCATGTGTGCAGACCCACATGTGTGTTTTCCGATGGTCTTAGGCGACCCCTGTGACCCCTGTGAAAGGGTCGTTTGACCCCCAAAGGGGTCGTGACCCACAGGTTGAGAACCGCTGCATGGCTTCCTGTTGCCTCCAGAAGCAAATGAAAATCCTCTGCTTGCCATTCAAAGCCCTTCCTGCTTCCCAGGCTTCTCACACCTTACTCCCCACAGGTACTCTCCATGCTGTTCCACAGACAGGACCCTCCGCCCCTGCATCCAGGGCGTTCTCTCTGGCTGCCTTCCAGGCCTGGAAGGCTCTCCCTCCTCATCTCTGCCCTGCTGACCTCCCTGGCTTCCTTTAAGGCCCTACTAAAATCCCCGCTTCTACATGAAGACTTCTCCAGCCCCTCTTCACTCCACTGCCTTCCCTCTGTTAGTTATTTCCTATTTAGCCTGTCTGTAGCTTGCTTTATGTATATTGGTTTGCACGTTGTCTCTGCCTTTGGACTGTAAGCTCCTGGAGGGCAGGGGCGTCTTTTGCTTTTTTTTTTTTTAATTGTATTCGCACTGTTTAGTACAGTGCCTGGTAGAGAGCCCAGGGGTGGGGAGCCTGCGGCCTCGAGGCCACATGGGGCTCTCTAGGTCCCCAAGTGCAGCCCTTTAGCTGAATCCCAACTTTGCAGTAGGCACTCAATAAATGTCGATTCATTGATTGAATGAACAAATACAAACACATAGGAAGTCATTTGGGAGGGAAGGCGTTAGTGGTTAGGAAAGTGGGCCAGGAAAGACTTCTTGTAATAGATGACGCTCAGCTTGGTCTTAGAGGATGAGAAGGACTCTGAGGCTTAGGAAGGGTGAGAGTGCATTCCAGGCCTGGGGGACAGCCTGTGTGAAGGCTGAGTGTGGACACGGCGCTGTCCCAAGGCAGAATGGGGGGATGCCTCCAACTTAGTAGGTTCCTCTTCTTTGGAGGCCAAGCAAAGGCTGTGTTGTACATGGGTTTCCTCTCAGGTGTGGGGGGGAATAGAGGACCACCGAGATTTCTTCCAGCTCTGAAGTTCTAGGCTCACTGTCTGCATAGATCCCAGAGGAGTCCCAGGCTCAGAAGGGATTTTCCGGGGGCTGTGATTTGTTCTTCCTGCCCATAATTATTCATTGACTTTGAATTTCAGGGAGTGAAATGGGGAGGGGGTCCTAAGTTTAATTGTGAGCCCCAGACCCCTTGTCTTCTTCCACACACCAGTTGATCCAAGGCAGGACCTGGGGGCAATGCCCTTCAATAACTTTCAGGGCTTCCCTTTGGTGATTTGCTGTCTAGGTCCAGCTCGGGGAGAGTGGCCCTTGACTTTTCACATAGCATTATCTTGGGCCACTGTGTACCTTGGCGTGGCTGCATAACTTGAACCCATATTGAATTCCACAGTATCTCAAGTTGCCTCAAGGCCCTCTGACCTCATCATAATCATGGTGGAGCAATAAGAATGAACATCTTTTACAGAAAGGACACTCCCACTGCCTTCCAAACTGAACAGTCACCTCAAGAATCAGTGTGTGGTCCAATGGAGAGAAACTTGGATTTGAAGTCAGCAGATGTGGGCTCAAATGTCAGCTCTGCCACTTACTACCCATGTGACCTGGACAGAACACTCAGCCCCTTCTGGGTGTACAGATTTTCTCACCTTTAAACTGAGGGGGTTGGACAGTACAGCTTCTGAGGTCCCTTCCAACGTGAAATTTGTGTTCCCACAGCCTGGGGAGTTCTTCCACTTGCTACCTGTGT
The DNA here is from genome assembly GCA_028627135.1 of Pseudochirops cupreus. Classification (NCBI taxonomy): domain Eukaryota; kingdom Metazoa; phylum Chordata; class Mammalia; order Diprotodontia; family Pseudocheiridae; genus Pseudochirops; species Pseudochirops cupreus. The sequence continues at coordinate 97,595,354 of CM053582.1, forward strand.
GACCTTAGACAAGTCATTTTCCCTTTGCATTCCCTCATCTGTAAACAAGGGGGTCAGACTAGATGGACCTTCAAGTGTCTTTCCAGTCCTACATCTCTACTCCTGTGACCTGGGTTAGAATTTTAGCTCTGCCTCTTATTGCCTGTATGACCTTGGATAAGTCTCTTTTCTAGGCTTTCAGGTTTCATCCTCCCTAACATGAGGAAGCTGAAGGAGGTGGACCTCGAAGGTCCCTTCCAACTCTCATCTCTCCTCCTATAATTTACCCTTCCCACCACTTTCAAATGGCCAACAACTATTTGAGCTCTGCTCTGTACAGAGCACTGTGGTGGGTATCCTGGAGAAGAAGATCAAATGTAAAATCCTCTGTTTGGTGTTCAAAGCCCTTCCTAACCTGCTGCCCCTCCACCTCCATTTGTGGTCTTCTTGTCCCTTACACCACCCCCTTCATGCCCTGATCCCAACAAGCTCCTCCATCTCCAGACTCCAGGCATTTCTCTCACTGTCCCTCATGCCTGGAATGCTCTCGCTCCTCATCTCTATCTCCTGGCTTCCCTGGCCTCCTACAAATCCCAACTAAATGCCCACCTTCTACAGGAAGCCTTCCTCAATCCCTCTTAATTCCAGTGCCTTCCCTCTTAATTTTCTCCTCTTCATCCTGCAGGTAGCTTGTTAATGGATGATCACTCGCATGTCATTTCTCCCTTTAGACTGGGAGCTATCCTTGAGGGCAGGGACTGTTCCTGCCTTCTTTGTAGCCCTACTGGTTGGCATGGTGCCTGGCACATAGTAGGCAGTTAAACGTTTGACCTGAAATTTTATGTAATGTTTTATGCCTCAGTTTACCTTTATTTCTCACAGAATACAACCTAGATTAGAGGGCTGAGTTTTCTCAAGCAAGATTAGCTTTTACAGAGGCCAAGCTTGAGGTAACTGAAATGTTAATCAGATACTGTGGATCATGCAATGAGCATTTTGTCCTCTGAGTGTTATGAGACCAGACACATTTCCACAGAGAGCAAGCCTGTAGTAACTGAAATATTCTGAGAGAGGCTATTTCCTTTGGCTTGATTTTCAGAATGTAATACAAGGTTTCTGCCCTCAGGGAGCTTACAGTCCAGCTGAGGAAGAATTCGATAAAAAAAGACAACAAATTAATCCTGTGCTAATGATTCTTTTGTTAGAATTGCTGCATCCTGCCTCACCCAGATGCAGATGCATGAAACAGATGATAAATGCCTTAGAAAATTCTGGCTGAACACACTTTTGTAAAGGGACAGGGACAAAGTAGAGAATAGAACAAGCGGGGGATGAAATAGGAAGGAGGGAAATATACAGGTACTGGGGAAGGAAGATCCATCTTGCCCTACCAGAAAGTCAGAGGGGTGATGGTGGAGAATATAGGATAGAACAGATTGGGGGAGGGGGCAAACAGTGGGATCGCTGTTTTGGGGGGATGGGTAGGGGAAAGACAGGGAGAAAATTTGTAAATCAAAATCTCATGGAAATGAATGATGTAAACTAAAAATAAACAAAAGTTGAAAAAAAAATTCTGGCTGAGGTGATACTTTCAGGGGAACTCAGGTCCCAGGAGTGAAAAGCATTGCAAACCAAAGGCTCCTTCCTCCTTCTCTAAGGCTACTTACTGGCTCTTTCCCTGCTTTTCCCACCTGCCCCACAGGTACCCACAAGAACCATAAGACCTCTCCATACCACAGGATACCCTGAGGATAAACCCACTCCAGAGGCCACAGTCCACAGCAGAGAGAACTCCACAGACTCCAGGGTTAAAACTGACCATTCCAGTGGTAAGAAACCAGTTTATTTGTTTTTAAAAGCATCAATTATGTACATGCTATGGAGCATCAATTATGTAGTTGCTATAATATGTAAAGGGCAGCTATGTGGCACAGTGGATGGAATGCCAGGCCTGGAGTCAGGAAGACCTGAGTTCAAATCTGGCCTCAGACCCTTCCTAGCTATGTCACCCTGGACAAGTCACTTAGCTCTGTTTGCCTCAGTTTCCTCATCTGTAAAGTGAGCTGGAGAAGGAAATGGCAAACCACTCTTGTGTCTTTGCCAAGAAAAACCCTAATAGGGTCACGAAGAGTCAAACACAACTGAAATGACCAAGCAGCAACAATAATGTAGTTTGGTCCTGGGCGCTCAAAGGCAAAAACACACCGTCCCTATTGTTGTCCCAATGGGATGCACATCAGGTTTCTCATATGTAAAAATGTGCCTCCCACCGCTTGGTCCTCACTGTAGCCCTGTGAGGCGGGCGATTCAAGTGTTAAGACAGTGTCATTCTCGGTACTTGTTTCCCTGGTGCTTGGCACACAGTAGGTGTTCGTCGACTGGCTTACAAGCCCCCATTTTGTAGCAGAGCAAGCTGAAGCCCAAGAATCACAGAATAAGAATTGGAAGGGACCTTCAAGATCATCACCCCTCCACTTCACAGATGAGGAAACTGAGGCTCAGGGAGGTTAAGTGATTTACCGAAGGTCATAGAGGTAATAAGGAGCTGGTCTTTGAACCCCGATCCTCTGATTCCAGAGCTAGTGGTTTTTTCTTAACACCAACTGCCTTCCACATGCCGTGATTTTTCCCAAGGTCTCAGTAACAAAATGGTAGAACTGAGAATGAAACCAAAGTTATGAGATCATAAGATCAGAGTTTTAGAATTGGAAGGGCCTCAATGTGTGTCTAGGCAAATGCTCCTCCCCACCCCCAGCCCCTTCTCTCTTCCATCAGTAGAAATTTTCTCACTGGAAATTCCCTAGACTAGGGGTCGCCAACTACCCTATGATTTGAGGGCGGAGTCCAACCATCTCCTCTTTTTGTTTGGGAGTAAAGAATGGTTAAACAAACCAATACATGACATAAAACTTTATTTTAAAATATAAAACCCATTCTCAAAGAGATAGGATAGATTTGCCCTGTGGGCAGTAGTTTGCCAATCCCTGCATAGACCAATGAGATCACAGGTCAAGTCCAAAAATTATACACATAAAATTATTTTTAAAATTATACCAAAAATGTTATACATAATTTGAGGAAAGAGACAACACTAACAACTTGGATGAGGCTATCTCAGGAAAGACTTCCTGAAAAAAATGCAACTGGTGTTTATACAGAGCTTTGAGGTCTACAAAGCACTTTACATTTCTTCTCCCATTTGAGCCTCTCAATAGCCCTGGGAAGTCTGCACTATTATATACTATTTGTACCCATTTTATAGTTGAGGAAATTGAAGTTCGGAGTAGTTGCAACTTCTCCATGACTACACAACTAGTATCAGAAACTGGAATTTGAACCTAGGTCTTCCTGATTTCAGGCCTGGGATAATCCCTGTTCCCATGGGCTGAACCCTGAAGGGAACTGAGGTTTCTTTCTTTCTTTTTTTTTTTTTTTTAGCTTTTTGGAGGGGGGAAAGCAGGACAATTGGTGTTAAATGACTTGCCCAAGGTTACACAGCTAGTAAGTGTTAAGTGTCTGAGGCCAGATTTGAACTCAGGTCCACCTGACTCCAGGGCTGGTGCTCTATTCACTGGGTCACCTAGCTGCCCAGAACTGGGGTTTCTTAAGAGGAGAAATTGAAGAAGATGTGCATTCCAGTCACAGGAGACAATCTATGCAAAGGCCTGGAGGTGGTCAATGAATGCTGAGGGAGAATACCAAATATGCCATATTCCTCAACTCTAAAATGGGGATGGGCACTTTTGTACTACCTATTTTATAGGTCTGTTGTAAGGAAAGCACTGCACAAACCAAGAAGTCTATAGAAATGGGCAGCCACTCTTAGGTACATGGGGATTGACCCACTTTGATTCTGATCTTTTATGTTGATTGGCCACAGACTGATGGAATCCTAATAAAGCTGCCCTCAGCCCCAATATTCTAACTTCAGTATAGGTCTCACTGTACCTGCCTAGCCCCCACCCCCACTAATGTCTTAGTTTCTTCACACGTGCCTCACTGCTCTCTGGAACAACAGGTGTGTCCCTGAACTCTTAGTTCCCACAGAAACAGCAGGTGTGTCCATGTGATGGGAACCCAACTACTGCCTCTACCTAGTCATTGCCCCCAGACCCATCCCACATATTTGAACAGGTGTGTTCTTGTATTCAATCACAATCACATCATCCATCTAGCCCAAGAGAGGACCACAGTACCTAACTATCTTGACCAGACAGGACCACAATAGCTAACCAATTAGAGGGCAACATGGCCAGAATGTTTAACCACCAAACCATAGATGAGACCCCTCCTCCATTACCTAATCCCTTAACAAACTCCTCTTGCCTTTTTAATATTAATCATATTCCTATATTCTATGTAAATTTCTGTTATATAATTGCATCTTTACCCTATAAAAATCCATCTTTCTTTCTTTGAAGTTGCTAGTTCCTCTTGGAACTTAGCCGCTTCATGAGAGGCGTCAATCTCAATAAATGTCTATAGTTGGATTAGAGGTGGTCTGACTGAGTTCTTTGAGATGGTTCCACTACAACACATCATGAAACCTCAGCAGTTTTTGGGTGGGCAGAGCCCCCACCACAACAGTTTTTGGTATCCTGGGGTTTAAACCCCAACAAGACCATCTCCTCTCCAGTATGAATAGATAATGATTCTTCAGGATCTCTGTCAATTGTTCAGATGAACCATACCTCCTCAGGCCAGTTGAAGGTTCTGGAGGGAACAGGTCTGTTGCCATCTGTGTGTAGACAGCCTAAATGTAAAGTATCCTTGCTTTCCCTTTTCTATAGGCAGCAGGATTCAAATTCATGGATTTGCATTGGCTCATAGAAAGCAGAAACTTTTTCTTGGTGAATCTGTTTCCCCCATCTGCAAATAAGGCAAAAACTCATCCCGCAAAGATGTTCTGGATTTACTCCATGATAGGCCAAGGGGAAAACAAAAGGGTCAGTGGCCAACTTGATTAGGAAAACAAACAAAATCCATTAAGAGATATCCTAGGGGAATTTTTAGACAGCATAAATGGAGTCTGAGCATCTTTGGGGTTCACCAGTTATCAGGGAGAAGGCAGCAAAGGAAAACTTTTGCCTCTTTCAGAAATCATTGACCAGTCCCAAAGAGCATCTCCATTGGATACAGTACTGGTCTTGGAGAGACTTGGATACAAATCCTGCCTCTAAGCAGTTGTGTGACTTTGGGTAAATTACTTAATGGCCTTGAGCCCCAGTCAGTTCTCTAAGACTACAAATCCAATCTCATAATGGCCAGCTGCCATTTATATGTTATTGTTCAGTCATTTCATCATATTCAACTCTTTATGATCCCATTGGGATTTTCTTGGCCAAGACACTGGAGTGATTTGCCATTTCTTTGTATCTCTAGCACTTGGCATTGTATGTGGCAGATGTTGTTGTTCAGTCTTTTCCAACTCTTTGTGATCCCATTGGAATTTTCTTGGCAAAGACACTGGAATGGTTTGCCTTTTCCTTCTCTAGCTCATTGTACAGATGAGGAACAGAAGAAAACAGAGTTAAGTGACTTACCCACGGTCACACAGCTAGTAAATATCTGAGGCTGGATTTGAACTTAGGTCTTCCTGACTCCAGGCCTGGCACTCTATTCACTGTACCACCTACCTGCCCAACCACTTACATAGTGCTTTAAAATTTACAAAATGTTTTACAAGTATTATTCATTTTGTCCTCACAACAACCCTGTGAGGCAGGTGCTATTATTATCCCCATTTTACAGGTGAGGAAACCAAAGCAGACAGAGGTGAAGTGACTTCATTCCCCAATTGATAAATGGGCAAAGGATATGAACAGGCAGTTTTCAGATGAAGAAAGTGAAGTTCTCTATAGTCATATGGAAAAATTCTCTAAATCACTGTTGATTAGAGAAATGCAAATTAAAACAACTCTGAGGTACCAAATTACACCTATCAAATTGGCTAACATGACAAAATGGGGAAATGATAAATGTTGGAGAAGATGTGGGAAAATTGGAACACTAATGCATTGTTGGTGGGGTTGTGAACTAATCCAACCTGGAGGGCAATTTGGAACTATGCCCAGAGGGCAATAAAACTGTGTTTACCCTTTGATCCAGCAATAAAACTACTAGGTCTATATTTCCAAGACATCATAAAAAGGGGAAAAGGACCCATGTGTACAAAAATATTTATAGCATGTCTTTTTGTTGTGGCAAAGAATTGGAGATTGAGGGGATGCCCATCAGTTGGGGAATGGCTGAACAAGTCATGGTATATGTATGTAATGGAATACTATTGTTCATAAGAAATGATGAGCAGGCAGATTTCAGAAAAACCTGGAAAGATTTACATGAACTGATTCTGAGTGAAGTGAGCAGAACCAGGAGAACATTGTACACAGTAACAGCAACGTTGTACAATGACCATCTTTGATAGACTTAACTGTTTTCAGCAATGCAAGGATCTAAGACAATTCCAAAAGACTCATGATGGAAAATAGTGTCCTTACCTAGACAAAGAGCTATGGAGTCTGAATGCAGATTCAAGTATACTGTTTTCTTATTTGATTGTTCATTTTTTCTTTCTTGTCTTTTTTTCCTTTTGTTCTGATTCTTTTTTTGCAACATCACTAATGTGAAAGTAGATTTAATATGAGTGTGTGTGTGTGTGTATATATAGATAGATAGATTGATAGATTAATAAGGAAAAAAAGAAGTTAAGTGACTTGTCAAGGGTCACACAGGTAGCAAATGTCTGAGGCGAAATTTGAACTCAAGTCTTCTTGAGTCCAGGCCTAGAACTCTGTCAGTTGTGCCATCAAGCTGCCTAATGGAGATAGAGAGACAAACTTGGGGTCAGGAAAACCTAGGTTTTGATCCTACCTGTGACTCTAACCAGCTGTAATACCATGGATAAATCTCTTAACCCCACTGTTTTAGGTACTAAGTCCTAAGCTCCCACAGTGGAAGATAAGGGGAATAAATGAGAAAATCTAATCCTTTCCTTGGAGATATTTAGCATAATAACTGACATCTAAACAAAATTTTTAAGTTTCCAAAGAATATTGCTTGCATTTTCTGGTTTAAGCCTTTCAACAATACTATAAAGTCCTATGAATATTATTACCCCCATTTTACAGATAGGGAAATTGAGGGAGGCTAAGAGGAGTTAAGAGATTTATCCATAGCCTTACAGCTAGACTCAAGAAGACTTGATATAGTGATGAATCTTAGTCTAGAGACCTAACTTCTAGGTACTGTTCATCAATGATATTGTATAACCTTAATGATCTCAGCTGTGTCTTTTTTTCTCAGCTTAAAAAACAACCCAACAATAGAACATCCTCTGGGTTGATTGTCCTACATTCTAAAACAGTTGAGAATTTAAAAAGTGTCATAAGTAAAAGGATTATCCAATTTTTAGAAGAAAAGGCACCAAAGGAGAGGAAAATGAGGGGATTAAGCTGGTTAATCTCTAAGGTTCCTCCTTGCTGGGACATTTTGTTTTAAGATAGAACAGTTCTGACATTCTATGTTCTCACATTCTGTATTTTTAGATCCTTCTCATCTTTGATGTTCTACGTTCTTAAAGTCTCTTCTAAGCTTTGATTAGATAGTCAAAGGGCCCTCTCAACTCTAACATTTCACATTGAAGCTGCCTTTCCACCTTTGTCATTCTGTGTTCTAAAGCTCTGCCATTTATATTCTAATGTTCTTCCCATGTTCTAAAGTTCATTCTAGCTCTAAATTTTATGAACTATGAACATTCAAAACATTGATAAAGATCCGTACCAAATATTAACATACTTTCTAAATTACCATTGCGTTTTTCTTAGCAAATGTCTTTCTTACTCCTGTTTTTGTTTTCTCCTACCTAATCTAATCTAAGTGAAGCAAATTTCCCCCTAATCATGATTAAATCCCAGTTACTAAATTTCCTAACATCACTCTGTTGTTACATCTCTCTCTTTACAGAGAAAGTGGGTGGAGAGACAAATACAGCATCTGAGAAAGGTAGACTAGAGTGAGTTATCCAGACACCATTCTTGCCATCATCTGTATTCGTAAACTTTAGAGCACCTGTAGAAAGAAAGTTTTAAATTTTGAAAGAAAGATCAGTTAAATGGGGGAAAAGAAATAAAGCAAATTCTGAGTAGTTAGCTTTTTAATTAAAAGACAAATCAGGAGATTTTTAAATCTCTTAATCCTGAATTCAGTAATTCATTTCAAACCAATCCAATGAGGGCTAGTCAAGCAGTTCAAGACTGTACTTGTTCAGGACTTTATGCTAAGTATGGGAGGCTACAAAGACCAACAACAACAAAAAAGAGACCTTGTCCTCAAGGAGCTTACACTCTATTGGAGGATGTAGCATTTGCACAGATAGGTAAATGCAAAGTCATTTCAGGAGAAAAAAAATTTCTAAAGACCAAAAAGGGTTTCCTATAGGAGATGATACCACAAACGAACTTTAAAATAAGCTCCAAATTCTAAGAGAGTGAGGTGAGGAGACACTGCATTCTAGGGGTCAATCTCAGCAAAGGTACAGAGGCCAGAGGTGGGGATGGAATGTTTAGTTCAGGGAACAGCAAGGCAGGGCCATTTGACTGGAAGAGGGAGTATTACAGATGAGAATAAAGGGGAATAATATGAAATAAGTCTGGGAGGCTAGACTGGAAATGGATTTAAATGCCCAAGGTGGCCATTTATGGTTACTAGAAAAATCAGATCTATTTTATTAGCCCTATAAAAACTCTTCCTAATAATTAATAGCAAAGTTGAGATATTGTCCTTAGACTCAATAGACAAAAACCTATTTCAGAAGGATCTTGTTTGTCCCCAGATAGTTTAGAATAGCTCATTGTATCATGCCCCAGTTCTAAATCTGTCCACAGGTGATGAAAAGACAATAATACATTTTGGTAATTCGCTGCTGTGCTCAGGGGGGGCCACCTGTAAACCTAACATGCTGTTATGTGTAGCTTAGTACAAATCCATCCACACTTCAGACTAGAATGTTGGCTCAAAATAGAGACACTACGACTAGTACATTGTCATCCTTCTCCATCTTGCTCTGGATGAAATACCAATATGACTTCTTCCTTGCTTCTCTTTCTCTGTGTTAGGAGGCTTGGAGACCATAGCATTGGTGGGAATCATTTTGGGGATTGTGATCGCCATTGGTATCATTGCTGGAATCGTCATTGCAGTCGTGAGGAAAATGTCGGGCAGGTACTCGTAAGTAAAATACCTACACGCTGGCATGATACATGCATGATTGGTGTAATTTTCAGAAGGCTCTTGAGTTACAGTAGAAAGAACACTGGACTTGGACTTGGAAGAGATCTGCTTTTAAATCCTGACCCTGACATTTCCTAGTTATATGACCTTGGGCAAATCCCTTAGCTTCTCCGAGTCTCAGTGTTCTGATCTATAAAATGGGAACAATATGGACTTTAGTCATTTTCTTACCACAAAGAGTTGCTGTGAAGAGAAAATCAAATTATGTACATATGATTCCTTTGAAAACCTTAAAGTGAAAAATAGATATCAGTTGTGATCATCATTCTTATTAGGAGTTTGGAAGTCATCTGAACCCTCCCCCTGCCTCCAACTGGGCTATGTCTGAATTTAGTAATATTAGAAGGTATATGCTGTCATTCTAAACATCTTGGAAGAGATTTAGTTCAGCAAATAGGTATTTTGTGAATGTGCATTGAATGCTTGTTCAATTTTGAGGTCCTGCTTTAAGCCAAAACTTGGAAGGAATTAGGAGACCTTTATATGCTGCTAAAATCCAAGGGTGTTCTTAGGCTTAAATGAGATAATGGATATAAAGTAGTTTGCAAACCTTAAAGCACCATATGCCAGTTGTTATCATTCTTACTGGTCTATGGGCACAAGGTCTCCAGGCTGGTGGTTACTCCATTCCCTCAGCCTTCTACTGTCTTCTTGCTGAGCTCAGAACAATGCAGTGGTGTGCTGGTAAGTGTTTAACAACCAGGCTCCCTGGGAGGAAAATGTATGCATATACACTTTTAAATTTAATCTGCATAATTAACACTTTCTTAAATCTAGAAATTAGTAACACAATAAATCAAGCCCCAATTTGTAGCCATTTCTGAATTTCTGAGATGTAAAATCTCACACTGAAAGTCTGACAGTTAATTAGCTTATTGAGTCCATTAGAGCTCATTCCAGCACATACTCACTTATCTGTTCTTTCAGTCATGTCTGATGCTTCATGACCCCATTTGATGTTTTCTTGGTATAGAGACTGGAGTGGTTAGTCGTTTCCTTCCCCAACTCATTTTACAGATGAGGAAACTGAGAGTGGAGTGACTTGCCCAGGATCACACATCTAGGAAGTGTCTGAGGCTGGATTTGAACTCAAGAAGACAAGTCTTCCTGATTCCAGGCCCAGCACTCTATCCACTGTACCATCTAGCTGCCCAATAATAATAATAGCCAACATTTATATAAAGCTCACTATGTGCCAGTCTCTGTGATTTACAATTATCATGTCATTTGATCCTTACAACAACTCTCAGAAGTAGGTGCTATTATTATCCCTATATTACAGATGAGAAGACCAAGGCAAACAGGTGATTTGTCCAGGGTCATGTAACTAGTAAGTCTGAGGCAGGATCTGGACTTGGGTCTTCTTGACTCTAGGCCTGGCACTCTATCCACTGTACTATCTAGCTGCCCAAATTTCCTCTGAATTTATTCTTTTGGGTGCCTAGAAACCTGTCCTGGTGGTGTACATGATCAAGCACTAGAGATAAGGGGAGGGGGCACAGTATCAGACAAGTACTTAGTGAGGAAAGAGACCACAGGGATTATAAAATCATAGGTTTACATCTGGAAGGGACCATACTGGTAATCTAGTCAAACTTCCTCATTTTACAGATGAGGAAACTGAGGCCTAGGGAAAGTAACTGACTTGCCCAGGGTCACTTAGCTAGCAACCATCAGAGGCAAGATCTGAACCCGGGTCTTTCTGATTCCAAGTCCAACCTTCTATTTATAGGTAGTTGGCACACTGACAATCAGTCAAACAATGAATTTGACAGTCTCCTCTTTCTTATTTTCCCTCAGGCCATAGATGACTGGAGAATCATTTCCTTCTGCCAACTGTTTTATTTTTTAAAGAGAGCCCCTATTTTAGCTTCCCGTGCCCGTGTGAGAAGATGATCCGTGGAAGACCTGCTCCCCCAGTTCTAGATCCATGGTGATCCTGAAACTCTCCCAAGGGTTCCTGGGCTGAAAATGAGAAGACTCCTACAGCCTGTGATTCCCACCTGTCATTTTTAAATCATTTTTTATTTTTATATATGCACATTGTAAAAGTAGGTGACATGACTTTAAAAAAAGAGAGGCTAACAGTGGATAGGAAACAAGGAAACAATGACCCAGTGAGCCCATACTCGACTAAAATGGTGTCAACAAAATCCCAATGGTGTTGGAAAGTCCTTAATGTGCTCGGTTGCTATTGAAAGCAAAAAGGAATGTGGAAATACTGATACTCTCTCTGTTTGGCTTGTACTGCTGTTAAATGGGTCAGAGGGTCATAATTCTAGAACTGGGGGGATATTTGTAGGGCCAGTAGGGAAGAGTGGATAAAGCTCTGTGTTCATGCCCTGCCTCTGATACTTATTAGCTATGTGAATATGGTCAAATCACTTTACCTTTCTAAACCTCAGTTTCCTTATTAAAATGGGACAGTAGAGTCATAGCCTTAGAAAGGACTAGACATAGAGGTCACCTAGTCCAACTCATTCATTTTACAGATGAGGGAATCAAAGTCAAGTGAATTTCCCAAACTAACACTTACCTATGTCACGAACTAAGTTTACTTTGAGGATCAAATGAGATAATGTATGTAAAACATTTTGCAAACCTTAGAAATGTCAGCAATCATCATTAGAGGTTACCTAGCCCAAGCCCCTCCTTTTATACCAAGGGAACTGAGACCCAGAGAGGTAAAGGAACTTATTAAAGGTCACACAGACAATAAGTGACAGTAATAGGATTTGAACCCAGGTCTTCTGATTCCAAACTCAGGACTCTTTCCACTGTATCATGCTGTTCCCCAAAGAGGTTTCATGTTCTCTGATGGGCTGAGGTGCACAAGACCTTATGCTCCTTATTCTTTAGAATTTGGTACAAGCAGTGATCAAAAAGGCATCTTAAGCCTTTGTGATGTAGTGAACAGCTGTTTCTAGTTGGTTGGGACAAAGTACTTCAAAGACTCCCTCATGGAGTCAACCGTTGGAGTTAGTAAACAGGAAATCTATGATTCTGGGAAGATAGTCCTTTTCCCCACAAGGCTCCATGGGCTGCTTAAAAAGCTTCTCCAGAAAGAACTTGCTGACTCAATGTTTTGAGCTGACAGCCTCCCACCTCTGCATCTTTGAAGTGAATGGGCCCAGGGTGATCCTTTAGTTAAAGGAAGTTTGGTTTCTGATTGGCTGCCAGTACCACATCACTATAACCCCTCTGATTATTAGCATGTGGCCCTGCTGGGCTAGATCATACATTGCAGCCACAAAGCTGCCAGCAGCTAACATGACCCAGACTTAAAAGCATTTTGCTACTTATCTCTAAAACATGAAGGACCGTATTACTGGGATACACTGTAAACAGAAGAATGTGCCAGTTGTCCTACATTTATCTGCCTCCTTGACCTTTGTCATTTCGGAGAGATGTATGAAATGGAAAATAGGTGTAGCTACAGCTGAATTTTAAACAGCAGCAAGGTTTTAAAGCACATAAAACTCAAAGAAAAAAACTTTCCCCTTTTTTCATTTGTTGATCTCACAAACTGAAAAGTGAGTCAGATTCCTCATTAGAGCTCATTATCCCAGTACTGTCAAATGCAGCACACCCTTTTATGAAGGTCAGTTGAGTTATTTTTTTTAAAGACATGCTCATTCATTGACACATATCCTGGAATGACTGGATATAGTTTCAAACCTAAGCTCTTTCAAATTGTCCAGTGTGTTGGTGAAGGATGGGAAGCCATTGCCCAAGAAATACAGCTTGTTCCTCTCCCAGGTTTCTTGTCTTATATCAACATTTGGATGTTATTTTATATAATTTACTCAAGGATGAAGCCATCCATCAGCAACATATTGCAAATTAAACACACTAGAGATAGAAGCAGATGGTCTAATAAAGTGTTATTGAAAGGACTTATAAAACACCATGTCTTTCAAGTTATCTCTCCTTCCCCTACCCTTCAGATTTCTTGCTAGTGATTTATAACAATTTTCTTCAAAATTTTGTTTCCTACCACTTCTCCCTTCTTCTCTTCCCCACTCCATGAAAAAATAAAAGTCCATCTCAAGTTATACACTGGACCCAGTGCCTGCTGGGACAGGACAGTGGGTTTCTTAACACTGTTTAATGCAGTGTAGACATTTTCAAATAAAGCAGATAGTTATGTATAAAAAAGTTGGTGTGTTTATTGGGAATCTTCATGGAATCGGGGGCATAGGAGGCCAACCTTGGGAACATCTCAGAATGAAATTATGAATTGGATTAAAACGTGCAATATTGACTTTAGGTCCCAGATCAACCATTTGTAATCATGCAATGGGATGAGCTTATATGCCCATGAGAAGCCAAAAATATCCCAAAGGATATTTCACTAAGCCTATTGTCTAGCTCTCTCTCCACTGAGCAAAGGAAGCAAGGCAAGTGGGAAGTTTTCATCGTGACCTACCAACCCAGCAATTTTCCAGGAGGTGAGCCAGAACCCATATTCAGGACTGACCAAAAGAGAGAAGAGGATGATAGCAATTTGGGCATCTCTTCATTTGGTGGAAAAGTTAGAAGCACTTAATGTGCAAGTTTGCTATTTTGACTGACAGGTTTTGCTAAGACACTAGGCTCAGGTGTTTCTGTAACAGTGCCAGTGAAATCAGTAGCCTTTAAATTGCATCACCTTGGGTCAAAGTCCCAGTTGTCCTGTCCTAGTGATATCTCTGGTGAAAAGATGGCCCAGGTCAAGCTATATATTTTCTTCTCAATAGAATGTAACACTTTAGGATACAAACTATTTTGTTTGCTTAGCTCACAGTATGCCCTTATTGTTCAATGAATTGACCGACTTTCTAAACCATAGTGAGAAGTGAACTTCCATAGCTCCATGACCTCCTTGACCTCTCTGGTATCACCTACATATAGGTCCTCAGTTTTCAATTACACTTTCATCTCGATTCGCTCAATCCAAAATTATCCATATGGTCAAGGCTCATTTATTTACTATTGAGTGGGCTTCCATAAAAAGTTGGGAGACATAGGACTTGGGTTCTAAATGTCAGTTCTGCTATACCCTTGATTCTACCGTGTGTGTGTGTGTGTGTGTGTGTGTGTGTGTGTGTGTGTGTGTGTGTGTGTGTGTAGATAGTTTCATCGTGGGGGCCACAATTTAGGAAGATCATCGAAAAACTGGAGAAGGGCATTGATTGATTGAAGGTCCTTAATTCTATAACATATGAGAAACATTCGAAGAAACTGGAGATGTCTGGTTTGGGGAAGAGGAGATACAGGCTTATTGTAAGGGGAACCCTGATCAGAGAGATGATAAATATCTTCAAATATTTGAAAGGCTTATCATGTAAAAGAATAATTAGACTTTTTCCTATTTAGTTCCAGGGGACAGAACTTAAAACAACCAATACAATTTGGGAAGAGGTGAATTTAAGTTTGATATAAAAGAAAACATCCTAACAATGAAAAACATCCCAAAGTCAAGTGGAGTGCCTTGGGAGGTAGGGGAGTTGTCCTTACTGGAGATCATCGAACTAGGTGACCAGTCTGAAGAGAGGATTCTTGTCTAGGTATGATTTGGACTAGGTGTCCCTGAGATCACCTCCAGCTCTGAAATCCTGGGGTTCTGTGATTTTGCCTCCTGGGTGAGAGTTTCTTCAAACAGACCCTCCCCCTCCAGGTCAACATTTTGTTTTGTTTTATTTTCCAAGTGAAATGTCCATAGATCATTTTCTTCTTGGTGGTCCCTGAACGTCAAACCTTTCAATCCCATGATTCAAATTTCCACAAAGTTATGCATGTGTCATATAAGAAAATTTATGATTTTTGGAAATGCCTGGGCAGAGGTGGAAATAGGCACAGAGAGAGGATGTTGGGATGGAGCTTAGCTTCCTGGCAAACAGTTCCCATCCCTTTGGCAGAGCAGAAACATGCATTTGTGCGGCTGATGGGTGGGTCAGAAGTCATGCCCCCAGGTTGAAAGAAGTATCATCAGCCTTCCTCTGCTTGGTCCCAGAGGGCAGAACTAGGAACCAAGGGAGGAAGCTACAGAGAGGCAGGTTTAGGTTTGAGGTTAGGTAAGTCTTCCTGATAGTGCTCTCCCAAAGTTGAATGGTCCACTTCAGTAGGTGCTGGCTTCCTCCTCGCTGGAGGTCTTCAGACAGATACTGTGTGACCACTGATCAGGTATGAAATATGTATGTAGGGTTTAGACTAAACGGCCTCTAAGATTCCTCCCAGCTTTGACTTTCTGTGATACTAAATGCGCAATCATGGACAACACACAACCTCTGGACCAATTGTAAAATGGGAATAATATATATTGTATATTATGATATATGGCATAACATAGTATAGTGTAATATATACTATAATATTTATTATATATAGTATATTACTACATATAGCATATACTATATCATATGATACATTATGATATATAGTATAATATGTATGAGATATATACTATATATCTATTATATGTTATAATGTAATATACCATCTACCTCAAAGGTTTTGTGTGAGGATCAACTCAGTCAGTCAATAAACATTTAGTAAGCACCTACTACATACCAGGCACTGTGCTGAGCACTGGGGATACAAAAAGAGGCAAAAGACAATAGTCCCTGCCCTCAAGGAGCTTACAATCTAATAGAGGAGAAACCATGAAAACAAATATATACAAACGAGCTACATACAAGGTTAAGTAGGAAATAATTAACAGAGGGAAGGTACTAGAATAAAGAAGCATTGGAAGAGATTTCCTGAACAAGAAAGGATTTTTGTTGACACTTAAAAGAAGCCAAGAAAATCAGTAGGTGGAGTTGAAGAGGAAGAGAAGTCCACGAGTAGGGGACAACAAGAGAATATTAAGACAGGCTAGTATCCAGGACCAAGATGATGACTGTCCTAATTGTCCTCTGTCCTTGTCACATCTCATCTGTGACTGATTCTGGGCAGCACAGTTGAAGGACATTGATAAGCTGGAGAATATCCAGAGGAGGGGATGGCTATCAGTATAATGAAGGACCTAGAGTCCATGTCATATGAGGAGTGCTGGAAGAAACTGGGGATGTTGAGCCTGGAGAAGAGGAGAATCAGTAGAAACATGAAAGTTGTCTTGGGAATACTTGAAGAGCTGTTATGTAGAGGAGAGCATAGATTCAACTTGCTTGATCTCATAAGGAAGAATAAGGAAAAATGGAGTAGAACCTATGAAAACAGGCAAAATTTAGGCTAGATGTCAGAAGATCTTCCCAACAATGAGAGCTGTTCCAGAGTGCAATGGGCTGCTCTACCCTGAGAGGTAGTGTGTCCCTTGTCAGTGGAGGAGTGCAAACTTCTTTACTATGTTGTCATGGGTATTTTTAAAAGATTTCAGTTGGACTAGATGGGTCCCGAGGCTCCTTCCAACTGTGAAATTCCCTAAAATTAAACTGGTTATAAAATGCTTTGTAAACGTTGAAGCTCCCTCTGTCAACTATAATTAAGCATTATTATGATTAGATGCTTCAATGTTTCTTATTGAAAAGAATGAACATAAATGCCTCTGCTTGCCAAGAAGAGATTTGTCAAGAGAAAAGAAATCATTGTTTAAAGCCTTCCTTCCTAGGCCTTCTCTTATGAGAGACTGAGCATACAAACATGCCTCTCCAAACCCCTCTAAATTCTAAGGCTTCAAATAAAGTTACTATAAATTCAACTCAGTTCCCCAAATATTTATTAATTGCCCAGCATGTGTCATACATTGTGATCAAATGTTAGGGAGACCCTGCCCTCAAGGAGCTTACATTCAGGGATGTACTGGAGGCATTTGCTTGTAACATTTAAAGTTCTTTTGTTGTTGAGTTGTTTCATTAGTGTCTGACTCTTTGTGACCTCATTTGGGGTTTTCTTGACAAAGATACTGGAGTAGTTTGCCATTTTCTTCTCCAGCTCATTTGACAGCTGAGGCAAACAGGGTGAAGTGACTTGGCCAGGTTCACAAAGCTGGTAAATGTCTAAGGCCAGATTTGGACTCATAAAGATGAGTCTTCTTGAGTCCAAGCCCAGTGCTCTATCTACTGTACCACCTAGCAGTCCATGTGAACATTTGCACCTTGGAAATTGGCAACAGAAAAAGACAAAATTGACAAAAAAACCCTATAAATCAGGATTTGATTGTTTTGCTGAGTTTCTAGATTTATGCAAGTGATGAAAAATGAAGATTAAATTTAGAAGTGTGGTTGCATGCATTTATTTTTTTTCTGAAGCATCTTTACCAGCTCGTGGCTAAGTTGCACCTCTTTGATGGGGGTTAGGAGGAGGAATCCAGCACTAAAACAGATAAAGAAATACAAAGAAATTTGAGGAGGAAGAACAGAGACATTGACCATTTAGAGGAGCTGGGGAAAGCCTCAATGAGTAGATAGCCCCTAGACTGAGTCAGAGGTGAGGAAAGAGTGCATTACACTCCCGAAAGAACCCCTGTGCAAAGTCATGGAGGTGGGAAACACAGAAGAGAGAAAAAGGATTTTCCTAAACAACTAGTTTGTGGACATCCAAAGTCTCTGACTCTTTCCTACCCTGTCCTACCTCCCTAATAAAAGTCCTTGAGATGGAAATGAATGTAAAATACTTGCTGATTACACAAAGGACTCCACTGTACTTGCTAAAAAGAGTATGGCCCTATTCCAACATGAAATGACTTAATACTAATATTAATGTGAACAACCAGACATACGTTTGACATTTAATTAAGTCATTTAGTTAAGTGTGCTGGGATCTTTTTTCTAGATCCTCATCCTACTTGACCTCTCTGCAGCGTTTGACCCTGTGGATCACTCTCCCCTACATACTGTCTTCTTTCTGGGTTTTCCTAACACTGCCCTCTCTTGGTCCTTCTCCTGCCTGCCTGTCTGCTCCTCCGCTGTCTTCTTTGCCAGATCATCATCCAAATACTGCCCCCTGACCTGCGCTGGACCCTCTTCTCTTTGCTTCTAGCTCTATACTCCCCTTAATGATCTTATCAGCTCCCATGGGGTCAATGATCATTCCTCCATTGGTGATTCCCAGACCAGCTGTCATCTCATGCCTGGAATGAGCTCCCTTCCTTCTCCCTCTACCTCTTGGAATCTTTCGTTTCCTTCAAGACTCAATGCAAGGACAATCTTCTGAAGAAAGACTTTCCCACCCTCCTTAGATGTAAGTGCTTTATATGTGGGTGGTTTGTATGTGCATGTATGTGTGTATATACATCTATCACGTATGTGTGCATGCATGCTTTTTCTTTTTCCCTGTTAGAATATGAGCTCCTTGAGGACAGAGAATTGCATTTTTAACATTTTATCCTTAGGGACTCACACATTGCCTGGTGCATTGTGGGTAATTGGAATATCCAGATAATGTATCTCCCATCCTATCCTCTTTCCAAGCTCCAGACCCATATTACCAATTGTTTGTTGCATATCTGGAATTAGATGCCCTATAGGTATCTCCCACTCACCAGAGCCAGAACAGATCTGTTACCTTTCTCCTCAAGCCTACCTCTCTCCCAGATGTTCCTATTTCTTTCCAGGTCATCCACTATCCTTCTGGTCATACAGGTTTAAAATTCTGGAGCCCTGCTGCATTTTTCCGCTTTCCTTCCCCATCCCTACCATGTCTAATTACTTAGCAGATCTTGTCCATTTTCCCTCCACAACATTTCTTGCATCAGTCCCCGTCTCTCCACTCACATAGCCTCCATTCTGGCTCAGGGCTACATCACCTCTCAGCTGGACTGCTGTAACAGTGTCCTCCTAATTGCTCTTCCTCCCTCCAGCCTCTTCTCTCTCCCTTTCACTTCTACAGAATTGCCAAATTGAGGTTCCCAAAACATGAATCTGGTCATGCCATTCTCATACTCAAAAATCTTCAATGACTCCCAATTGCCTCTAGAATAAAATGCAAAATTCAGTCTGGCATTTAAAGCCCTCCACATTAATAACTAATCATTATGCAGTATATTATACAGGTTTGCAAAGTGCTTTACACACATTGTCTCCTTTGATCCCTATAACAGCCCTGTGAGGCAGGTTTTATATCCTTTACCTTTTCAGTTCTACTGTTATCATTCCCCTTTCATGAGCTCTCCTCCAAGTCAATCTGGGCCGTGCTAGCTGTTTCCTGTATGTAATATCCCATCTCCTGCCTTTGCACAGGCTGTACCCCATGCCTGGAATGTACTCTCTCATCACCTTTACTTTTGAAAATTCCTAGCTTCCTCCAATGCACAGCTCAGGCATCAGCAGCTTTAGGACACCTTTCCTTATTCTCTCCAGTTATTATCACTCTTTTTCTTTGATTTATTTTTTCAGTGAACAATAATCTATTTTCTCTATCTCCCACCTATCCACTCTATGGAAAGGAAAAAGAAAACCTTCTAAGAAATTTGCATAATCAAACAAAATATATTCCTGCATTGGCCATGTCCAAAATATATGGCAGGCTGCACCCCAAGGTCATCAGCTCTCTCAGGAGACGGGCAATATACTTTATGATGGGCTCTCTGGAAGCATGGTTACTTATTGCATTGATCAGAATTTTAAATCTTGAAATTATTTTTTCTAACTTGGCATATGCTTTCTTATTTTTTTATCCCTTCAGTAAAATGTAAGTTTCTTGAGGGCAGGACTTGCTTTGCTTTTGTCTGTATCCCCAGAACCTAGCATTGGGCATGGAGATACTTAATATTTGTTGAATTGAATCAAGTGAGGGAAATATTAATCCTTGTATGTTTTGCCCTGGTCAGACCACATCTAGAGCTCGTTTTGGGGCATCATATTTTGGGCAGATCACTAATAATCTGGAGAGTGTACAGAGGGAGGTTGAGGGACTGCAGACCATGCTGGATGAAGACTCTTTGAAGGAAGAGGGAATGTTTCACCTGAAGCAGAGAAGACTCAATGTGAGAGGAGAAGTAAGGGTAGAGAACAAGGCCATTATAGTGATGTAAAGGATGGTCTTGAGGAAAAGGAATTCATCTGTTTTTCTTGGCTGCACTGGGTGAAATGAGGAACAATATAAAGAAATATCAGAGTGCAGATTTTGGTTTGATGTGAGGATAACCTTCCCAATAATTATGGCTTTCCAAAAGTAGAATGGACTGCTATGGGAAGCAGTGGGTTTCCCCTTACTGAAAAGTCTTCAAGCAGATATTGAATGGCCCCTTGCTTGGTCAGGTAGGGGTGGAGCTACTTGCCTTCTGAGATTCTTTCTGACTATGAGATTTGGAAATTCTGATGTTGTCTAGAGGGAAAAGAAGGGAAAGGAAGGAAGTCTAGGGTGCACCCTTTGAGAACACTGACATTGAGGAGTCAGGAGTGATTAATGAGAATCCAGGAAAGGAGACAGAGGAGAGGTCAGAAAGGAAGAGAGGGAGGCAAAATGATTCAATGAAAAGAACCCTGGATTTGGAGTGCAAGGACCTTTGTTCAAATCTTGACTTTGATACTTACTACCTGTGTGACCTTGATTAAGTCACTGAACTTCCATGGGGTCTCATGGCTTTTATCCACACATGATTTGGTTGTTGTCCTTCATTCCCAAAGAGGACGAAAATGATATCACTATGTTGGGGTCAATGTACAGTATACCGATTATGGTTGATCAGGCCAATACAAACTCAGAAGGCTCAACCACCGGTCGGACACAAATAGTCCACACGAACATTTGGAGTGGAGATGTCTCTAAATTTGTGCATCTCACATTTCTTTTGAGCTCCTGCAATTCTGCTTTGCTCACAGAACACATCACCTTCTTTGATGCAGGTACACCAGGCTGGATGGCCCTGTGCCAGTGTCTCCCATGTCTCACAATCAATTCCAAAGTTCTTCAGAGAGACCTTGAGAGTGTCCCCGTCTCTTCTTCTGCCCTCCATGTGAGCACTTGCCTTGTGTGAGTTCTCCATAAAATAGTCTTTTAGGCAAACATACATTTGTGACTAAACAACCTCTCAGGTCTTTTAAGGCGCTAAAACTATTTTTCTCTGAATGTAATGTCTCTGAAACAGAGGGAAAGACAGTATCCATTGCAAGAAACTGGTCAACATAATCAGAACTTTTATGAAGTCAAGGAGGAAATAATGCCCTAGCTCCAAACCCAATTCTGATGCTTACTTTTTTTGTGTGACTTTGAGCAAATGATTTAACCTTCCTGGGCTTCAATTTCTTCATCTATAAAATGACCGAGCTAAAATAGCTGGTTACCTGCCTCTAAGTCTCCAGGCCTTTAGAAGGCTAAAAAAGACCATTGAAAGAAGTTATTATTTTAGTTAGAGAAGTTATTATATTTAATAGTGAATAATTAATTAAGATCCAGACTTTTTGTTTTCTCATTTAGGGCCTAGCCCCTGTAGAAGGTCAGAGAGATATGACTGATTGATGAGATTACCCCAAGTCCTCAGGAAACATGCTCCTCAATCTTGGGCAAGAACCCATTCAATAAGGATAGGGGAGAGTATAAACAGAATCCATTATGGGTGAGTTCGTGCCCCAAGGAGAACAGCCCTGTCCTTGAGATCCTTCATTAGAATTTAGAGTGACCCATCTCATGAAGGAGAAAACCAACCAGAGTGGTGGGAGATTTAGATGGATTATCCTGTCCAGATTGCTGGAGGTAGCTGAGTCTCATGACCAAGTCATGTTCTTGGCAGGAGGAGCTAAAGGCTCCTAGTCTACCTTCTTATTAAATGTCCACCAGTCATGGTTGATTTTCACCTGTCAGGCACACTCCCCTTTCCAAAAGTATATTCAGTCTCTCTCCATGGTTTTGTCTTTGGTTGCCAAGAGTAAAGACCAGTGATCAATTCATTGATTATTAATTAGCCTAATTAATAAATTGATTATTAATTACCCAGAAACTCTGTCTCTTGGGTTTTTCATTCATGTCACACTACTGACAATTAGAAAATTATAAAGGGGAGAGAGAGACAGAGAGAGAGAGAGACAGAGAGAGAGAGAGACAGAGAGAGAGAGAAGTTAAAAATGACATTTAGATCTAGAATTCCTCTGCTTTGCCATTCTGTATATAACAACAATAATAATGCCTCATAATTGTATAGCATTTTCCTTCTAAAGTACACAGTGTTTGGCAAATAATAAACAATTAGTAAATGCTTGTTGACTATTTGAGTTGGTTTGCTGCTCAAAGTAATGCCATGATCTTCACTTTCTAGATGAGGAAACTAAGTCTTACAGGGATTATGTGAATTGTTCAGGGTCACAAAGGCAGACTGGGAATGAAAACTAGGTTTTCTTCAGTCCAAGACCAACACTCTAGGCAGTACTTCTCTACATAAAGATTGCCCTTACACATAACTTAAAACCATCTTGAAGTGAGGTTTGTATTTCCAATCATTGGTCAGCAATGCACAGAACGAAAGAATGCTCTATTGATGCTGGAGAGCAATGAGCAAGCCTATTGAATGGTCCTGATCATGGTAATGGTTCACCACATAGGGAAAGTGTCAGATGAAATTCATCAAACAGTTGTTTATAAGCTCTTTCACGATCCCCAGGGTGCATTCCATCAGTCATTGGCAAATAGCCACTTCTGGAGTGAGGCAATGTGTACTTTATTTCTCTGCATAATAGGACACTAGATAGTACTGTATGGAGTACTGTACTGTGCTTATTAACTGACCCCTGGTTCTTCCCCACCTCCCTTCTCTTTAACTGCTTTCTTCTTTAACCCTATCCCTCTAATGTATACCATCAGTGTAAAAAAGAGAGGCATACTGGGTCCACTTTACCTACTGCAAACTGGCTTCTGACCTCACTGCTCTGTTGAATTGTTCTCTCCAAAGTCTCTATTGACCTCATTATGAAACTGAGCACAGAGCAGTGTAAAGAGTGCTGAACTTGAAGCCAAGGGACTCAATTTGGAAACCTGGCTCTGTCTGCCAGTTACTGCCTGTGTAATCTTGGGCAAATCCCTTAACCTTTTCATGGGGTCATGGATTTGGAGCTGGAAGGAACCTTAGAGGACATTAAATCTAATCACTCCCTTCACTTCAATTTTACAGATAAGGAAACTAAGGCACTGAGATGTTAGGTTACCCAGAGTCATGTAGCTAATTAATTCCTGAGGCAAGATTTGAAACCAAGTTTTCCTAACTCCAAGCCCAGTACCCAGTCTACTATGCCATGCTGCCATTTTCCTCATCCTGGTCCTCAGTTTCCTTATATGTATATATGTATATATGTGTGTGTGTGTATATATATATATATATATATATATCTGTATATATGTGTGTGTGTATGTGTGTGCATACATATATATGTATATATGTATATATATATATATATATGTGTGTGTGTGTGTGTGTGTGTGTGTGTATAACTGCAGAATGGTACAAGGTTGGCCCATTCAACTGAATTAAATAGATATTTTTAAAGTAACTCCTATGTTCAAAGTACCATAGACAAAAGCATTTTATTCTATGATCAGAAAAAGATGACCTTCTACTGGTGGGGATATGATATTATACCATATCGATAATTTCATTGGTATAAAGAGTAAGATGAGAAGAAACCCACCTTATCAATGCAGGACTGTACAGAGAAGAAACCACCAAATAAAATAAGTCTACTGCATATTTTATATACCAGTAAAATGGAGAATTTTTTAAAAGGCAAAATCACTTATAAAATATAAAATACTCAAATTAATAAATCACAATTTTAGAAAAGGAAATAAAGGATTTTAAAATCCCTGATCTAAACAAAGTTATAGGTGAATTATAGCAAATGTTTTTTAAAAATTAACAATCACAGAACCTAAATTATCCTCAAAATTGAGAAAGAAAGCATTCTACCAAATTCCTTTTATGAGACAATATTACCCTAATGCCTAAACCAGAAGGACAACAAAGATAAATAGAACTATAGATCACTATCATTAATATTGATGCCCTAATGCTGACTCTAACCCTAATTTTAAACAAAATCTTAGTGAAAATATCACAGCAATTTTAAAAAGAATGTTTGCTATTTTAAAGTTGGATTTGTACCAAAGATGTAAGGATGGTTGGATATCAGGAAAATAATTAATGTAATTCATCATATTGAAAAGAAAAACATCACAAACGTTATGATTATATCAATAGATTGACAAAAGGCCTTTGACAAAAAGCAACACTCTCCTACAAAACATAAGCACAAAAGAGCTATTTTTAATATAAAAAGTATATAACTGAAACAGAAAATTAACGTCATTTTCAATGAAGAAATGAGAGAAACTTTCTCAATAAATCCCAGAGTAAAGTAAGTATGCCTCCTTTACCCACTTCTCTTCGGCATAGTTCTAGAAATTCTAGCAACAGCAATAAGACAAGAGAATGAAATTAAGCACATAAATATAAACAAAGCAAATAAAAATCTATACCAATTTGCTGTTAATGTGATGACTTACTTAGAAAACCCCAGAGAATTAGCAAAGCAGCTAATTGAGACAGTAACTCCAATAACATGATAAGATACAAAACAAATGGACAAAGTGATCAACATAGATTTGTGACTGCTTTGTAATTTAGAGTCCAGTGTTTCCTAGAATCACAGAGAAATTAAATTACTTGCTCTAGGTCACACAGTCAGTATGTGTCAGAGGTAGGACTTGAACTCAGGCCTTCTTGCCTGAAAGGCCACTGACTTATGCCTCTGACTCTGGATAGTCCCAATACACTTCTACAGTTTGTAAAAGGGAGACTGTTCACCAACAGCGGCCGTGGGATTCAAAGAAAAGGATCCAAGATTTGAAGTCAGTGAATCTGGGTTTAGATCTCAGCTTTGCCATGCACTGTGTGTTTGACCTTTTATAAATTATTTAATTGCTGTGAGCCTCAGCTTTCTCACCCATAAAATAATTGTGTTGGATTAGATGATTTATAAAGTCCTTCCAACTTTGGGTCTAGGGTTTGGTCAGTGTACTTCAAATTACATAATCTTGCCAGATAATTACCCAGCAAGCACAGTTCGGTCTCTTTGCCACCCTTAGAAAGATGGTATCCAAGTTTTTTTTATCATATATCTCTACCAGTAAGAAATGTTTGAGAACCCTCCAAAAGGCATATATTTAATCATAAGTTGTATGCATGCATTATTGTACTAATAAGTATGTGGTTTATAGAAATAGGAACTTTAAAAAGAATGAGATGAAGATGAAATTATGTTAGGTCCTAGGGTCAATAGGGAATCACCAGAGATTACTGAATAGAGGAATGACATGGTTAGACATGTGATTTGGGAAAATTAGTGTGGCAATTATGTGTAAGATGAATCACAGAAGAGAGATTGGAGGGAGGGATACCAATTAGGAGGTTGTATTACATTAATACAGATGAGATGGGATGAAAGCCCAAAGTGGGGTGGTAGCAATATCAGTAGACAAAAGGGGACAGACACAAGAGGTCTTCACATAGAAATGACAAGATTTGGCATTTGATAGTATACGTGGGATGTTGGAGAAGGAGGAGAACAGGATGACATAAAATTATGAACCTGAGTGACTGGAAGGATGGTGACAGTCTTAACAGTAAAAGGAAGGTTTGGAAGAAGTGTGGATCAGGGTGTGGTGGGGGAAGATAATATCATGAAATCTGCTACATGTGTTAGAACTTATTCATGTCTACTCATCCTGTAAAGTCATTCTATCTCAACTTAAATAAAAAAATAGGTGGGGTGGGCTGAGGTTCTTACTCACCAGTCACTGACCCAGAAAGAATACAGAGCCACTGGGCTGTGGCAAACACCCCTCAACCACGGAGGATCTGGTGGGCAGGATGTATGAGGGGAAGGGAGGAGAGATTTTTCCCAATAGTAACTACAAATCATTGCTGCTCTTGTCCACTTTGTGGTTATGGCATAACTGCCCTGAAGGGTCAATACCCTCAGAAGTGAGAAAATTCATAGATTTAGAGATGAAAGGGACTTAGAAACCATCTAGTCTAACATACTCATTCTGCAGAAAAGGAAACTGAGGCTCAGACTTGTGAGTGATTTGTCCAGGATCACGTGGATAGTAAGTATCAGAGCCAAGATTTGAACCCAAATCTTCAACTGCCAAACAGCTCAGGTGACATTTGAATCCAGATCTTCAATGCTATGTCCAATACACTAGTCACTATGCCAGGCTACTTCTCAAGTGTGTAGAATTTCTCTTGATTTCTCAGGAAAACAAAAGTTAATTTCTAATAAAAATCCAATCTAGTGAGATTCAAAGCCAACATTCTTGAAATACAAAGACATGGCTCAATCAGAGGGCTGAAAAGTTTTTACTTAG
Source organism: Pseudochirops cupreus (assembly GCA_028627135.1). Taxonomy (NCBI): domain Eukaryota; kingdom Metazoa; phylum Chordata; class Mammalia; order Diprotodontia; family Pseudocheiridae; genus Pseudochirops; species Pseudochirops cupreus. Next base: position 97,621,901 of record CM053582.1, read on the forward strand.
TGTTCAATGGAATTTTAAATATGAGAAAATTGCTTCCTTAGAGAAACCTACATTGTTTTCTAAGGGACAGAGGGATTAGACTAATCTTGTTTGGTTCCAAAGGGTAGAACAAGGATCAAAGGGTGGGAATTGCAGAGAAGCAGGTTTAGGTTGGATGTAATTAAATAACAACAACAACTTACTAATAATTAAAACTGTCCCAAAATGGACTGAGATGCCTTGGGAGCTAGCAGGTTCCCCTTCATTCAAGATCTTCCAGCAAAAGGCTGAATTGCCACTTGGGTCAGGGATACTCTAGAGAGGATTTTTTCTCTGGTATGAATGGGACCAGATGGTTCCTGAGCTCCCCACTCTGAAATTCTGTGATTCAAAAAGATTTGTCAGGAAAAAAAATGGAGGGAGAATTATACCAAAAGGGCGAGATTTCATACCAAATACATCTTTAAAATGAAAAAGAATGACCAGCTGTGTCAAATTAAATTCAACTTTTCTCTGGATAAATGGGAAAGGGATTTCCCATCCTTTGGAACGGAAATTTTCTCCACTCATCCTTTTGACTAACCTGGCTTTCTGAAAATAGTATGAGTCCATTTATCTGTTGACCCCACCTGAGTAATGTCTGTGTGAGGGCAGCTCCTCCCTAAAGGCTGTCCAATGATGAGTCCCAGCTTCAAAAGTCATAGTGAGGCTTTTCAGTTTTGAACTGGAGCCATTGTCTTGACTGACTCCATGGAACAATACACTGGCAGGCACCTGAATTTCCTTTGCAACTAGCAGATGTTATTGGACCTTCCCATTCGGTCACGTCAATTTTTCAATAGGGTCAAAGGAGGAAGTGGTGAAAGAAATGTAGCGTAAAACAATGGCCAGAACACAGGGAATGACACAGGGAAGACACAGGCAGATGCCATACAGTCGTTTGTCCGCCCAACATTGTGAGTCATGCATTAAAGCCCAAACTCACCATTTCTGCTGGGGTAACTGATGCCCCAGATGAGCAGCTAACCCAATGGATGAGAGACAGAGCCTAAGAAATGATCTGTGAAGGGTAAAATGTCAGACTGAATCTGAGAAGTGGAAATGTACTAGGGTTAAATGTAAAGTTTCACACTTGGGGTCCAAAAATCAACTTCATCAGCACAAAGATATAAAAAGCAGAGTAAGAAATGCACTCATTCCTTTAAGTCACAACTAAAATCTCATCTTTTACAGGAAACGTTTCTCAACTCCACTTAGTCCTAGTGTCTTTTCACCTCGCTTGTCCTAAAGACAATGTCTCTCTGAACACAGTTCAAGTTACATTTGTTATTTAGATGACCAGATCACAATGTGGACTTACCGTCCATTAAAGTTTTTAGGTCTTTTCCAAATCAATCAGTGAACATTTATTAAGTGAATGCTAAGTTCCAGGTACTGGGGATACAAAAATAAGCAAAAATCAGAATGAGGTCATATTCCCACTATAATCTGCCCTGGTCATTTAAGATCTGCAATTGTGTGTTCAGTTCTGGGAATTACAAAAAGATATTGAAAGATACTGACATTGACCTCATCTGTAAAATGAGAGGGTTGGATTAGTTGACATCTAAGATTCTCCCACCTTTCAATCTCTGAGCCTCTGATCCTATGACAAGCTGTAGAGCATGAAGATTGTGAATCACTGAAGAAACTAGGGATGTTTAGACCAGAGAAAAGAAGATTCAAGGAGGACATGATAGCTGTGTATACGTTTTGGAAATGCTTTGAGGAGTTAAACCTTTGTCCCTTTAACCAGAATGGAGGAAGAGTGAGTCCTCATTTGCCTCCACTACCCCCCATCTCCCACTGTTTGAACATGTCATCAGAGAGAAGGAGCCAATCAATCCATTAATTGATAGATCTCACAGTCAATGCAACCACCCTGGAACTGAGAGACGACCAACTAAATGTGCTAGGTTTTCAGAACCCACTTTCTTGTGGTTCTCTTCTTACCTATCTGATCATTCCTTCTCTGCTGGATATTCATGCAGATCACATAAAATAACCATGGACATCCCACAGGGTTCTGCCCTGGGCACTCCTCCCTTCTTCCTCTGTAGTACTTCACTTGGTTGTCTCGTCAGCATTTATGGATTTAATTATCATCTCTATGATGATGATTTTCAGACCCAGTTATCTAACCCTAACTTCTCTGATGACCTCCATACTTGCATCTCCAACTGTCTCTCTGACATTGAAACTGGATATATAATGATCATCTTAAACTCAATGTGTCTAAAACTGAACTCATTTTTCCCCACACCCTCCTCAATTTCGAACTTCTCTATTGCTGTGGAGGATGACACCATCTGCCCAATCCCTCAGGCTCACAACCTAGATATCATCCTCAATTCCTCTATATCTCACAATATACCATAATCCATCTGTTGCCAAGACCTGTCCATCTCACCTTAGCCCCCCTTCTCTCCTCGGATACTTCCACCACCTGGTGCAGTAATTTCTTCACATCTCAACTATTGCAATTGCCTTCTTGTTATTCTACCTTCCATAAGTCTCTCCTCATTCCAGTCCATCTTCCATTCAGTCACTTAGGTGACTTTCCTAAAGCTCATGTCTGATCGTGTCAGCCACCTCCCACAAGATACACTCAATAAACTCCCCTATCACCTCCAGTTTCAAATACACAATCTTCTGTTTAGCATTTAAATCCTTCATAAAATAGAGTCCCCCGACCCTTTCCCAGTCTTTTTATACTTTAAACCACTCCTCCAGCTCTCTTCAATCCAGCAGCATCAGTAGTTCTTTGAATAAGACACCTCATTTTTCTGCTCTGGGAATTTTCTCTGACTGTCCTCTACTTCTGGAATGCTCTCCCTCTTCATCTACACATCCTGGTTTCTCTGACTTCCTTCAAGTTCCAGCTAAATCTCACCTTCTATAGTAAGACTTTCCCAACTCCTCTTATTTTTAGTGCCTTTTCTCTGCTAATTATTTCCTATTTATTCTGTATATAGCATGTCTGTATGTCATTCTTTGCATGTTGTCTTCCCCATTAACTCCCTGAGATCTGGGATCTTCTTTTACCTTTTTTTAAATTCTTAACTTTTACCTTCTGAAAATTCTTTAATGTCCCCAAATGATAAGCCCTGTAGTTAATTTGAAGTTCTCACTAATGGGGTGCAACTCAGTGTGAAAGACCTGAAAAGGATAGTGTTTCACAGATAACACACTGGAGTTTTCAGGGTCCAGACTCTAAAAGGTTCACTCTTGATCTGGTCAGATGAGCAGACACCTTTGAAGGGGTTCATCATCAGTTTTACTCTAGTCTAGTCTTCTCAAAAGGCCGCTTGCAATGGGAGCACAACTCCTACAGCATCCCTAATGACCCTTCTTGGAGGGGTAGGTGAGAAGGCGGGGCAACTATCCCTATGTCTCTATGGGGTCAATTGAGACAGGCACACATTGTGCACTCCCCTAAATCCCCTCAAGCCTAAATGGGAGCTAGTTGAGGCATATACATGCATTCCTCTATGCATTACCCATAGTTTCTCCCATAGGTTCACCGTGATTTTCCCCCACTCATTGACAAGTGCCTACTTGCTTCATAGGGTATCAGACAAAGAAGGCATATTGCCAATATTAAGCTTACAGGGTAACTTTAACAATATTGTCATTCTGCACAAGTGTAGTAAATATCAATTATGTCACCCCTGTATCTCACAGCACGGCTTCAGCAGGATCGCCTATCACTATGATTCTAGGAACTATTATCTAGATTCTTTGGGACTATTCTGGAGGTTATTATCTAACACCTGGAAACTAGACACTGCCATGGCCATGGATCCTAAGAAACTAAACTGAAAAGGATAACAAAATCCTCCTTAAGTACAGATGGGAAGGGGTTATTAAACATTCCTAATAAAATGCTGCCTTTGTCTTGGGCAGGAAGCATAGAATATGCCCTATACTTTAGTAAATATTTTTTAAGGTAGACATGCTTTGTTATTGTAGCTAAAGCAATACTTAATGATAAAATCTCTACAAATCTTGTAATTTATTTGAAAAGAAATTAAGTTTATCCAATAATTCTTAAATTATCTCTCCTTTATCTATTTTCCAGGTCAGTTTTTTTTCCTATAATATCTTTAACATTTTTTTCTGTTTTTCATTTTTTTGACTTGTTTTATTGTCCCTCAGTATCTCATAAAATCACAGGTTTCCACTTGCCCAATTCTGATTTTTAAGGCACTATTTTCTTCAATGCATTTTTGTACCTCTTTTTCCATTTGGCCAATTCTGTTTTTTAGTGTTATTCTCTTCAACATTTTTGGTGACTCTATTATCAAGCTATTAATTATCTTTTCATAATTTTCTTCCTTTGCTTTCATTTCTTTACCTAATTTTCCTCTACTACTGCTATTTGATTTTGAAAATAATTTTTTAGCTCTCCCATGAATTCTTGTTGGGTCTGTGTCCAATTAGCAATTTTTCTTTGAGGCTTTGCTAGTAGCTATTTTGACTTCATCGTCTTCTTCTGAGTTTATGTCTTGATCTTCCCTGACATTACAACAATTTTATATGGTCAGATTCCTTTTGTGGTTGTTTGTTCATTTTTCCACCCTGCTTCTTGACTGAGCATTTTATGCTCTGTTTTCCACATGGAGGGGTGAGGTATACTGTCTCAAGCTTCAGGGTTTTTTTTTTTTCACACTGATGTTTTCAAATTAGTTCTGGAGCTTTGGAAGTTTTTGCGAGCTTTCAAAGTTTGTGATCTGGGTTGAGGTGTGGTCACTGCTTTCCTGGTTAACCCCTTCCCATCTGTATTTAAGGAGGATTTTGTTGTCCTTTTTAGTTTAGTTTCTTAGGATCCATGGCCATGGCAGTGTCTAGTTTCCAGGTGTTAGATAATAACCTCCAGAATAGTCCCAAGGAATCTAGATAATAGTTCCTAGAATCATAGTGATAGGCAATCCTGCTGAAGCTGTGCTGTGAGATACAGGGGTGACATAACTGATATTTACTACACTGGTGCAGAATGACAATATTGCTAAAGTTTCCCTGGTCACTCAGGTCCTTTAGCAGGGGAGATCTCTGATCCCTTGAGATCAAAAGCAATACTGTTTCTCAGGGTCTCTGATCTTTTGTGTCTAGAAGTGATACTGTCCCTCAGGGCTCCCACTCCCTGTTGACCAAAAGTGCTACTTTTTGCCCTTAAACTATGACCCAGAAGTGGGTATAAGCAAAGGTGTCACCAAACCGCTTCTGGTCTTGCATCTAGTGCTAGCACTGGAGTCCCCCATAATTTCTTGACCAGTCACCAGATCCCCTTACCATCTCTGGCTTGAGAACTCTTAGAGCTGCTGCTGCTTCTGTCACCACCACCTAGTCCCACCACTGGTGTTTCATCCACATTGGTTCTGAGCCAGCTTCCTTTCCCATGTCACAGATCTCTCTGACTTCCTATTAGCTCTTGGGCTGGAAGAATGTCTCATTCAAATCTTTTGTTGGCTTTGCCAGTCCAAAATTCAATTTGAGGCACTTTCTAAAAGTTAAATAACTGAAGGAGAACATTGGGAGAGCTCAGAAGGTCACTTTCTCTACTCTGCCATCTTGGAATCCTGGAAATCTATTACTTTTGTTGGAAATGATTTTTTTTTCCTCTTTCCTCATTCTTCTTTCCTCCCTCCCTTTAGAGAGGAAAATGGGTTCCTGCTACGAATTGAGCAGACTTCTAATATTCTGTATGCCCTTTATGCTGCATAACCTAATATTTGGGTACTTGATAATTTGTTTTATTATGTAATTGATAAAAAGGTGATGTGCATTAATGTTAGTTCAACCATCTGTTTGTACTGTCTTGGGAACGTGTGGTTATAGTTCTATGGAAGAAATAATTTTCCAGCATTCACCAGCCTATAAAACTTAGTGTGAGATAGTAAACATCTAAATAATTAAGTACTGAAATGTCAAAAAAATTTTTAAATAAATAGATCTCTCTCTTACTAGCTGTATGTACCCTGGACAATGGAAGTCCCTAGAGGGCATGGACTCTTTCATTTCCCTTTGAATCCCCAGAACTTAGCGCATCATAGGCACTTAATAAATTCTTTTTGATTGATTTATTGATTTTTGAGGAACTAAGACAACAGTATAAAGTAACACTATATCTAGATCAACACCCCTAAGACGTGAAACATGAATAATTATAATAATAGAATAAGCATTAATATAGCACCTACTATGTGCCAGGCACTGGGCTCAATGGCTCACAAATATTAGTTCATTTAATCTTCACCATAACCCTGGGAGGTAGGTGCTGCTATTTTACAGTTGAGGAAACTAAGACTGATAGAGATTAAGTGACTTGACCAGGGTCACACAATTTGTCTGAGGCCAGATTTGAACTCGGGTCTTTCTGACTCTAGGCCTAGTATTCCAGTCACTGGGTAACCTAGCTGTTCCAATAACAATAGTAATAATACCAGCTCACACATTTCTATGACACTTTTAGATATGCAATAACCTTACATTGTTTGCCTTCTCTCTTGTACCTTAAACTATCCCATAGAAGGAGATGGCACTATTATACCCATTTTGCAGATGGGGATAATAATAAAGAGAACTGATGCTGACAGAAGTTAAGAACCTTGACTAGGGTTGCACAACTAATGAGTATCTGAGGTAAAATTTGAACTCAGGCCTTCTGGATACCAAGTTCATCTCTCTGTTCACTATGCCAGGTCCAGTGAATGAACCTCAAGTTAATGTGCAAAAAAATTCTTCATCTTAATTGTACACACCTCTAAATCCATGGCCCTAATTGTCCCAGGAATAACTGAGTGTCAGCACCAGGAACAACCCTCCCGCTAATGACAGGCTGCTGTTTCCATGCCATCATTCCTCATAAGCCTGGCATGTGGGGAAAACTTTGCTCAGCAACTCAGGCAAACTGGGGGATTGGATTGGTCCTGAGTGATTACAGACCCTAACCCTGACGGGTGGTCTGCAACCTTTGGGGTTATTCCTGGCAAGGCAGGCTTCTGTCCATGGGGAGGGTGGGTTCCAGCTGCCTGGGTATGTAACCTGAGCTAGGGGGCTGCCTTTAGGAATGTGAACCAGAGCTTTGTGCAGCCCCACCCCCTGCAGCACAGACCCGCTGATGTATAAATAAACTCTTAGTCTAGGGAGCCATGTGTCTCTTTGTCTGGGTCCAGAGGACTCAGGCATCAGCCCAAACCCACAATCCAACCCACCCCCCATTCCGCAACAAACAGTTGGATCACAGCACAAAGCTCCTCATTCAATTAATGGACTTGTGAGCTTTCTTCATAGCACCCCACTCCCCTACCCCCCACCATTAAATTGGCAAATAATTTAATAGGACACAGCCTCTGTGACTCCCAAGGTCTTCCAATGAAATAATTCTATTTCTAGAACCTAGTAGAAGAGGAGCATTAATTATCAGGAATTAGAGCAGCAGGCTTGGACTCTTCAAGACTTGGGTTCAGATCATACCACTAATAATTATCAGTAGGGACCTTGGGCAAATCACTTAATGTTTTCAAGTCTCAGTTTATTAACCTGTGAAATGAGACGATCAGATTAGATGAACTTTAAAGTCCCTTCCAGCTCTGGATTTAAAATCCATTGATCTCTCTCTCTCTTATTAGCTATATGACCCTGAATAAGTCATTGGACCTCTCTTAGCCTCAGTTTCCCCATCTATACCAATGAGGAAATTGGACTAGATGACCCCTAAGATATCTTCTAGCTCAAAATCTCTGACCTCACCTTTGTGACTCTGAGCAAGATGAATTTTCTCACCTGTAAAATAAGGAGGTTTGACTAGATAGCCTCTGAGATCCCTTCAAGCTCTAAATCTAGAATTCTATGAGCCTATGAGTGGAACAGGATCTCGGATCTGGTAACAAATTTTCGTGGGCAAAGAGAGTAGTAACTGAAAGAGTACATTTCAGTAAGCATCCGTGTCTTCCACATTTGGTAAAGAAGCAGTGAATCCAGGACAATATTTCATTTGGGCTCTCTGAGCCGTCCAAGCTCTTCATCTAGTCTAGTGATGTGATTGTTGGGAGTCAAGGATCCCTTAGAAGAAAGTCCACAATATTCTTCAGATTTTAAGGGTCACTTCATTTTCAGAGAAGGAAAGCCCTTATAGGTGCGTTGCTCTATCACACTTTCAGCCAAGAATATCAACACATCCAAGACATGTGACTCCAGCAGGAGGATTCCATCTTCCACCAAAGACCAACACCGATCCACAAAGTATATTCTTAGAGGGTGACCCTTGTCTCAGAGAGATTAAGTGATTTGCCTATGATGACATAACTCTTAGGTGTCAGAAGTGGGATTGAACTCTAGGTCTTTCTGCCTCTAACTTCAACACACTATCCACTACTTTATGGAACCTACTTAGAGCACGGAGTGAAAAATAATCCAACATAGTGGCAAAGAACAAGAATGAGAATGATTTGAAATAATTAGATGGTTGGTTCCCTTAACATCATGACTCAGTCACTCAGGTTCACAGCCTTGGTGGCATCCTTGACTCTTCATTCTTCTTCAACCTTAACAACAACAACAACAATGTTGTTGTTCAGTTGTGTCCAATTCTACATGACTCCATTTGGGGTTTCCTTGGCAGAGATACTGGAATGATTTGTCATTTCCTTCCCCAGCTCATTTTACAGATGAAGAAATTGGAGCAAACAGGGTGAAATGCTTTGCCTGGGGTCGCACAACTGGTAAGTGTCTGAAATTGGATCTGAGCTCATGAAGAGTCTTCCTGCCCCCAAGCTTGGCACTCTACCCACTGCACTACCCAGCTAGCATCTATAGAGTACTTTACAAACGTCATCTAATTTAATCCTTACAACCACTCTGGGAAGCTGGTGCTATTATTTTCACTGTTTTAAAGATGAAGAGACTAAGATAAAAAAAAAAAAGGCAAAATGACTTGACCAGTGTCACAGAGCCAAGAATTGTTTGAGGCAGGATTTGAGCTCAGGTTTTTTTAATTCCAGACCCAACACTTTATCCATTGCTTCCCTTGCTAAATCTCATCTTTTCTACTGCTACATCATCTCTCATCGCCATCCCCTTCCCTGCACCCACACAGCCAATGACCTCATCATTCAAGACTTCAATAAACAAATCAGCACATCAGTAAGCAAGCGGCTAAGTGACAAAGTGGATAGTGAGCCAGACTGGAGTCAGGAAGACTCATCTTCCTGTATTCAAATCTAACCTCAGACACTTACTAGCTATGTGACCCTGGGTGAGTCATTTAACCCTATTTTCCTCAGTTTCTTCATCTGGAAAATGAGCTGGAAAAGGAAATGTCAACCTACTCCAGTATCTCTGCCAAGAAAACCCCAAATGAGGTCATGGAGAGTCAGACACGACTGAAATGATTCAGCATCAACACACTGGCAAACATTTGTTAAGTCCTTACTCTTTGCCAGGCACTATACCAAGCTCTAAAGAGGCAAAGAAAAAGCAAAAACAGTCCCTGTCCTCAATGAGTTGGCATTCTAATGAGAAAGAAAAGGTATACACTTGGGGTGGAGAACCTGCAGCCTCGAGGCCACAGGTTCCTTGGATTTGGTCAAAGAGTGGCACTTAAGGACCACATGTAGCCTCGAGGCTGCAGGTTCGCTGCTCCTGGTATACACACAAGACACATACCATGAAGATCTAATGTAATCTTAGAGAGGAAGGTACTGGCTATGGAATGGGGCATGGAGTCCAAAAAAGTCCACTTATAGAAAATGACACTAAGTCATGAAGGGAATCAGGGGTGCTAAGAGGCAGAAGTGAGGAGAGAATACATGGCAAACATGGGAGACAGCTTCTACAAAGGCAAAGGGGTGAGAGTAGGAATGCTGTGTTTGGGGAATAGCGAGTATGTCAATTTGGCAGGAACAAGAGAATGCAAATAAGGGTAATGTGAAAGATGGTGAAAAAAAGGTAAAGGAAGACTGTGAAGGCTTTAAATGCCAAGTTGAAGAGTTTGTACTTTTATCCCAGAGGCAATCAGGAGCCCGAAAGACACTTAAGTAGGGTAGTGACATGACCAGGCCTATGATTTAGGGGAAAAAAATGTTTTGATAATTGTGTAAATGATAGGGGAAAGGCTGGAAGTAGTGAAACTAATTAGGAGTCCACGAAAATGGATGAGACAAGAAGTGATGAGGCTATGACCTAGGGTTATGATGACTGTGTTATTAGAGAGAAGGGATCAGAAATTTTGTGGACGTAGAATCAATAAGACTTGGATATTGACAGGACATAGAAAATAAGGGAGAGGGAAGAGTAAAGTGTAGCTTAAAATGGGTGATTAGAAGGATGGTTGTAGCCTTGACAGTAAGGTGGCATGTTGTATAGAGTGCTCAGCATAGAATCAAGAAGACCTGAGTCTAAATCAAACCTCAGACACTAGCTGTGTGACCCTGGGCAAGTCGTTTTACTCTTGTCTTCCTCAGTTTCCTCATCTGTAAAATGAGGGATAACAATATCGCTTCTCTCCCAGGGTTGTTAGGAGGATCAGATGAGTTGTAAAGTGCTTTTGCAAACCATCACCACCACCATCACCACCACCATCACCACCGCCATCACCACCGCCATCACCACCACCATCACCATCGCCATCACCACCATTATCACCATCACTACCACCACCATCACCACCACCACCACCACCACCACCATCACCACCACCACCATCACTACCACCATCACCACCATCACCATTACCACCATCATCACACCACCTTCACCACCACCATCACCACTATCACCACAATCACCATTACCACCATAATCACACCACCATCACCACCACCACCACCACTATCACCACCACCATCACCACCATCAACACCATCACAACCTAGTTGAAATTACTTCATTCATCAACTACCATTTCTATCTAGAAGGAAATCTCTGTTTCCCTGCTCCCAGTCTATTAAAGCACAAAAGGGGACAGGCATTCACATTCATTCCACCCAAAATTCTGAATTATCAGCTTCAAATGCTGAGGTTAAAATGAATCTCGGGATGGTATCTGCAAAGAAATAACTCACCTTGTGCTTCTTATCTTTTAGGCAGACTGGTCATTACAGTGGTGGCAGAAGATTAGCACTTCTTCTGAATGACAGCTCTGCCCAACCTTTTAAAAGATTTAATATGGTTTGGAGGACAGCTGTCGAGACAGATATTTTTCCTTTCCAGGCATATTAACAAAGTTGGAATGATTTGTAACCTCCATACCTGATCTGGATACAGAATTCATTCACAGAGATACTTTTTTTCCTAGGCTCCAATTTTCTCAAAAGTGTCCAGGTACTCTCTCTGTCTCTCTCCCTCTCTCCTCTGTCTTTCTCTCTGTCTCTTTGTCTCTGTCTCTGTCTCTTTCTCTCTCTCTTCCTCTCTGTCTCTCTCTCTGTGTCTCTGTCTCTCTGTGTCTCTGTCTGTCTCTCTGTCTCTCTCTCTTCCTCTCTGTCTCTCTCCTCTGTCTGTCTGTCTCTCTGTCCTCTCTCTGTCTCTCTCTGTCTCTGTCTCTCTGTCTCTCTGTGTGTGTCTCTCTCTGTCTCTCTCCTCTCTCTGTCTTTCTGTCTCTGTCTGTCTCTCTGTCTGTCTCTCTGTCTGCCTGTCTCTGTCTCTCTGTCTCTCTCTCTGTGTCTCTCTCCGTCTCTCTGTCTTTCTCTGCTTCTCTGTTTTTGCCCCTGTCTCTGCCTTCTCTCCTTCTTCCATTGAGGGAAGCAGCCTCTACAAATAAGGGAACCCCTATCATGGCCAAAGGTTGCCCAGTCACAGCAGATAAAGAAGGACATAAGTATCTATTAAGCATCTATTCTGGGTCAGTACTGAGCTTCACAAATATATCTCTTTGGTCCTCACAACACTCCTGGGAAGTGGGTGCTATATTTTTCCTTTATTTTTCATTTGAGGAAGCTGAGGCAGACAAGTTAAGTGACTTGCCCAGAATCACCATCTAGTAAGTATCTGAGGCCAGAACTGAATTCAGGTCTTCCTTGACTCTGTGCCACCTAATTGGCGAGGGAGCAGGAGGGGGCATAAGGCCAAGAGCTCTGGAAACAGCAGCACTCCTCCCTCGCCTGCCCCAGACCCTGGGTCCTGCTTGCAGAGCCACCTCCACAACCATCATCCAAAGAAGCATTCCTTGTGGAGATGAGACCTGATCTTTGCTTCCAGGGCTGCTGCTACCCACATCTCCTCAGCATCCAGAGCTCTGGAAGATTTGGGAAAAAATCTATTTGCCATGAAGGCTCTTAGGACTGTTACCTGGCTCAGTGTCAGAAACAGATATGGTCTTACCAGTAGAAATGACATAAGACAAGGTGCATTACCATCTGCTTTTTCCTATATCCCAAAGACCATGGGGCATTTCAGTATGACTTGCAGATGTTCTGTCTCCCCCATCAGAAGCTGAGCTCCTCGAGAGCAAGGCCGCCCCCCCCCCCCAGCTTTTCTATTTGTGTCCCTTGTGCTTAACACAGCCCTTTGTGTATAGAAAGTACTTGACAAATGCTTTTTCATTCATTCCTCTTTCATGCCATCTTGGGTTCTTCTCTGTCTGCATTTCTACCTGTCTCTGCTTCTCTTTGTCTCTCTGTCTCCCTGTCTCCTGATCTCTGTCTGCTTCTGTCTGTCTCTGTTTATCTCTTTCTTTGTCTCTACCTATCTCTCTTACTCTCTCTCTGTCATTTGCTCAACGTGTCTCCATTCCTCTTTGTCTCTGTCTCTCTGCTTCTCTGTCTCCTTATCCCTGTCGCTCTGCCTCTTCTCACCTTCTGTCTCTGTCTCTCTGTTTATCTCTCTTTGTCTCTGCCTATCTCTCTTACTCTCTTTCTTTGTCACTTGCTCAATCTGTCTCTGGTCCTCTTAGTCGCTCTTCGTCTTTCTCTTTGCTTCTCCGTCTCCTTATCTCTCTCTGTTTCTTCTCACTTTCTGTCTCTTTCTCTCTGTTCATCTCTGCCTTTTCTTCTGCCCATCTCTCTTATGTTATCTCTGTCACTTTTCCCTTCCATATGTTTCTGGTTCTTGACAGCTTTCTTGCTTTGCTTCTTTATCTGTCTCTATCTCTCTTCATCCTGATGTCTGCCGGTCTCCTTAAAGTCATGTGGAGATATTCTCAATTTCCATTTCAAAAGCAGGGATGAGTCCAGTTTAATGATGAAGGTGCCCTGGTGACCTGCCCTGGAAGTCTGAGCTAGAGGGTAAGTATCTCTCTAGAAGAGATGATCCCTCTGGTTTCTTGACCCATTCCAAGGTCGGGAAAATGCCAGGCAGAAGCCAGGTAATCACTCCTGAAAGGAGAAGCGGCAGTCACTGCCACAGGACAAATGCAGGGTCTGTTCCAGGCTTTGTGATCTTCAGATAAAAAGCTTCATCCATGCCTACTTCATATCAAAGACAAGCTCTGAACTGGCATACCACCCAGCTGGTAGCTTATACACGGAAATGATTCTGCCAATCTCAAGATGACTGGGTAGAAGGTGAGCTTGCCAGAAGCTTCCCAAACCCTTAAATAAACATTCCTAAACTTGTCCACACAATGGAATTCAGCTTTAAACAATAACTTAGGAAGATTATTTTCAATTGAGCAACCGACAAGCATTTGTTATGTCTCAGACCCTGGGGATTTTTTTTTAAAGACCCAGATGTAAAACAGACCCTGCCTTCAAAGACCTTATAGTCTTTACACATACATGGATATACACAAGCATTTATTTCAAATAGGTGGCCAGGAAAACAAGTTAAAAGATTCCATATGGATAAAGTGCTTCAGATCACTGGGATTAATAGAAGTTGAAATTTAAACAATTCTGAGATTTCACCTCATACCCAGAAAATTAACGATGAACATGGAAATGGAGTTGGAGGAGCTGTAGGAAGACAGGCATCCTGATGCATTCATGGTACAGCTGCAAACTGATCCCAAAAATTCTGCAAAACAATTTGGAATTATGTGAGAGATGCTGCCAAATCAGTTGTTACCTTTTTACCTTTCGCTTTCCCTGTTGTACCTCAATGAAGTCAGTGTGACAGGAAGGCAAGGATCCGGTATGGCAAAAATAATCCCATCAGCAGCCCTCATGGTAGGCAGCAATTGGACCCAAAGTGGGGGCCTACTTATCAGCTGACTGAGGTGTGGAATGGCTATGAGACTTAGCTCACATAAAAGGGGAAAGAGGAAAATGCGCATTTATATTTTAAATGTTCACTATTGGCCAGGCGCTATGTTAAGGGCTTTATAAATAATCTCTCATTTACTCTTTCTTTTGTTGTTGGTTTTTTAATTAATTCTTTATTTTGTTTTTAGTTTATGGAATAAAACAAGCATTTACGTAACATAACATAATAAAAAGGTGACTGCAAATGAAGCTACGAATCTGTTGTGTGCCATATGCTATCCCTTTGTTTTTCCAATGACTTGTTTATTTGCTTTTAGTTTACAAGATTCAGTTCCACAATCCCTTGAGTTTCAGATTTTCTCCCCTCCCTTCCTCCCCCCCCCCCCGCCCCCATGGTGGCGTGCAATCACGTATGGGATCTGCAAATACTTTCTCATTAGACATTAGTCTGGGTGTATAGAAGGGTTATAACCAAAGAGTGATCACTGGGAAAAAAGAAACAAAACCAAACATGAAAAAGAAGGATAGCATGTATTGCTTCAGTCTCCATTTAAACTCTGGTCTTTCTAGATCTTTCTCTGAATGTAGATATCTCCTTCCATCCTGAGACTTGTAGAATTATCTTATAACTGTGCGTTGCTGAGAAGAGTCCAGTTTATCAAAGTCGGTTTTCACACATACAATGTGTCTGTGATTGTGTACAAATTTTTCCTGGTTCTGCTCTTCTCACTCAGCATCAATTTGTATAAGCCTCTTCAGGTAATTATGAAGTCCATCTCCTTCCCATTTCTTATAGCACAATAGTATTTCATTACATTCATATACCACAACTTGTTCAGCCATTCCCCAATTGATGGGC
>CM053582.1:97637415-97658090 GCA_028627135.1 Pseudochirops cupreus
ACGTAATTTAATTTAGGTAAAATTGTCATTTTTATTATATTAGCTCGACCCAGCCACGAGCAATTGATGTTTTTCTGATCAGTTAGATCTGATTTTATTTGTGTGAAAAGTGTTTTGTAGTTGTGTTCATAGAGCTACTGGGTTTGTTTTGGCAGGTAGATTCCCAAATATTTTATAATGTCTACAGTAACTTTAAATGGGGTTTTTCTTACTATTTCTTGCTGTTGGATTTCGTTGGAAATATATAGGAATGCTGAGGATTTATGTGGGTTTATTTTATATTCTGCAACTTTGCTAAATTTATTTATTATCTCAAGAAGTTTTTTTACTTGATTTTCTAGGATCCTCCAAGTATATCATCATATCATCTGCAAAGGGTGATAGCTTAGTCTCTTCTTTGCCTAATTTGATTCCTTTGATTTCTTTTTCTTCTCTAATTGCTACTTCTCATTTATTCTTAAAGGCTTTCTTGATCTCTCAACAGCTGTCTCTCCCTGCCCTCTCCCTCTACTTCACCAGTCACTTGGTTTCTATTCTGTACATTCCCAAGAGGCAGTATGGTCTAATGAATGGAAAGCCAGCCTAGAAATCACAAAGACCTGGGTTCAGGTCTCGCCTCTGATGTATCCTGGCTGGGAGAGGTTGACAAGGCACTTCTCTGTGCCCTAAACCATTCTCTAAGACTAAATCCCAGAAGGATCAACTTACATTGGCAGAGGGAGTTTCCTCACCTGGGCATTCCCTGTATTAATAAAGTCACAGGTCAGGGTCTTGTGCCTGTCTTTTGTATGAATCTACATATGCATCTAAAGGCCACTAGGTGAGGCTATAGAGCACTGGGCCTTGAGTCAGGAAAAAGTATCTTCCTAAATTCAAATCTGGTCTCAGACACTTACTAGCTTTGTGACCCTGGGCAAGTCACTTGACTCTGTTTGCCTCAGTTTCCTCATCTGTAAAATGGGCTGGAGAAGGAAATGGCAAACCACCCCAGTGTCTCTGCCAAGAAAACCCCAAATCGGATCATGAAGACTCAGGCATAATTGAACAATAACAACATATGTGTCTGTATTTTCTCCCTTACACTGTAATCTCTCACAGGCAAGGGTCTGTTTTACTTTTGTCTAAATATTCCCAGTTACCCTTAAAACAAAAACTGGATGGCCATTTGGCAGGTATAGTATAGGGAGGATTCTTGGGGGCCTCAGTCTGCCCCTCAAGTCCTTTACAACTCTGAGGCTCTGTGATTTTAGCATTGCCCCTGCCAAGGAGCTCCAGCAACTGCCCATAATAGCCTGTCCCTGGGTATAACTATTAATGGTAAGAATTTTTTACAAGCCAGGCCCTGTGGGATGGCACTTGGATATGAGTCCAGGAGTAGGACAGGAATGTTACTTAGCAGCTGGCCACCACTGCCCTAACTCCCATGCCATTAACCTCCCACCGACACCACATTTAACTTCATCCCTTCATTGTTGCCATTACCACCATCATTAGGAACAGAACTCCACCCTCTGCCAACCCTCTATCCATACCACCATCCCCACCTGGGGAAAAGTCCAGGCTCTCCTCCTAGTGACTAGGACAATGACCAAGTGCACTTTGGAGCAAATCTGGTCCAAAGCCAGAGACTCTGCTTCATCTAAGTCTCAGTAGAATTTCAATCATACTTCTCCAGCCAGCTGGCAATGTTCCTTATTGATCCTCCCAGAATCCCTCCATGGTAGGGAGGAGCCATTCTGCACCAGGCAGCCAGGGAGCTGAAGCACACAGAGGCATCCTAAGATCTGGGTCAGCGTCAGAACCAGGCAACCCAGGGGGCAGAGATGGAACTTGAAATCCCTTCTCTGTTCTCCTTGTTCTAATATTTTACTCTTAAGGTTACACTCTCTGACAGCAAAAAGACTGGGCTTGAATTTGAGCTTTGAAACTAGGACTGACTGGGCGGTTAGGTGACGAAGTGAATAGAACACAGACCCTCAAGTCAGGAGGACCTGAGTTCAAATTTGGCCTCAGACACTAAACACTTATTAGCCATGTGACCGTGGGCAAGTCGCTTAACCCCAATTGCCCTGCGTTCCCCCCCTCCAAAAAAGCAAAAAAAGAAAAAAGAAAAAAAAGAAACTAGGACTGGCAACATTTATAACTGGCAAAGAATAATCAGATATTATAGAGATATACAAAAAATAGGAACCCTGCCCTCAGGAGGCTTATTGGCTTAGGTGGGAACGTGTACATCAATGCCAAGGAGTTGTGATGTTTGTGGGAATGATGTAGAGTGTAGCTCCTCTGTGAATTTTATCAATCAATGAGCATTTATTAATCACCTTCAGGATCAAATATTACAGTCCTTTGTCTCACAGCTCCCCGGCCTTCTTTTGGGTCCCAGCTAAAACCCTACCTCTTAAAAGACATGACTTAATGCTAGTGGCTTCCTTCTGTGATCATCTCCAGTTTCTCCCATCTTTATCTTGTTTGCATATAGTTGTTCAAATGTGGTCTCCCTTATTAAACTATGAGTTATTTGACAGCTGCTGTTTTTTAGAGGTGGGGCCTTTGTATCCCCAGTGCTTAGCAAGGTGCCCCGCACATAGTAGGAGCTTAATAAATGCTCGTTGAAGAGATTCATCATTTTTGCTATTTAAAGCTCTTTACAACCTGGCTTCTTCCTCCCTTTCCAATTTCCTTGTATTCTACCTATATTCTTACATCCCACTCCCTTCTATGCACTTTGTCATCCAGACACCACCATGCCTTTGCACGGGCTGTTTTCTATGCCTGGAATGTTCTCCCTCCCATTCTCTGAATCTTGGAATCCTTGGTTCCTGTAAGGTTCAGCTCAAGACCCATCTCCTCCAAGAGGCTTGTGCCCACCCACCCGGCTGCTAATGTCCATCTTCTAAGCTATTTTGCATTTATTATATCTATTCTGATTTATATGTGTTGTCTCCCTCATTAGAATATAAGGACCTGTCTACCTCCTGACAAAAAGATGCTGGGCTAAATGTGCAGAATTAGATGCGCATTTTTGGACAAGGCCAGTATGGAAATTTATTTTGCTTGATTATGCGTTTTTATTTCACGTGTTTCTTTTTCTTTTCCAGTGAGAAAGAAGACAAATAAATGCTTGGTTATTTTTTTAAATTTTAAAATGAATATAAGCTTCTTGAGGAAAAAAACCTGTTTTTTGTTTTTTATTTGCATTCACAGTGCTTAGTATAATGCCTGGAAAACAGTAGGTGCTTAATAAATGCTTATTAATTGTTAAAGCACCTACTCTGTGCCAGGCACTGTGCTTATATTCTATCAAGAATCTTACATTGTATCAAGGAAATAGAATGTATAAAAATAATTATGTGTAAGGGAAGGAGTTTTCTATCCTGGAAAGATAGTTGAACAGGAGAAGCATGATCTCTCCCACCTCCTACCTGGAGGTGACAAACAGCCTCACGGCCAAAACTCTGAAGGAGTCGGAGGAAAGAAAGAGGCTTCTGCACATTCTAAGCCATGAGTCACCAACCTTGGGGAAAGAGCACTGTAATACTCCTACTGAAGGGCACAGTACCACCCAGCCAAGCTAACAGCTCAGGGGAGAAAATGCTTCAGCTGCCCACTGAAGTAACTGTTGTTGTTGTGGTTGGCAAGCTCAGGGAAGACAGCAGTTTGTCCTGCCCAGACACACTGTGCCCTAAGAAGAGTCCACCAGACAGGCAACCCGCCTGGTCTACCTTGGCAGGGGCTGCCCAGCAGCCAAGGGGCTTGCCCAGAACATATACAGCATAGACATAAACAAGGCAAATTTGGGGGTGCGGCACTGGCACACGGTCAGGAAAGGATTCACAGATAGGAAGCAGCAGATGGTATTTTGAGAGTGCTATGGGAAAAAATCATTGTCCTGTAAACACCCTGGTGATGAAGCTCCTCCGACTCACCTAGGCTAGCCTTCAGACAAGGAAGGAAGGAAAGAACGTTTATTAAGCACCTGTATGCCAGGCATCGTGCTAAGCATTTTACAAACATTTACAAACATTATCTCATTTGGTCCTTACAACAACCCTGGGAGGTTGGTGCTGTTATTATCCCCATTTTATAGATGAAGAAACTGAGGCAAAGAGAACTTAAGTGGTTTTCCTAGGATTATAGAGTCAGTGAGTATCAGAGGCCAGATTCCAACTCCTCTTGAGTACAAGCCCAGGGCTGTATCCACTGCACCACCTAGCGGTCATATAACATCACAACAGGCTCATTGTATGTATGTATGTATGTAGATCACACAAGCAAATGAAAAAAACAAATAGAAGATAACTTGAAAGTGAGTACAAATTAGTACAGTGCGAACTGAGTGCATAAAAAAGACGCACAGAGAGACAGAATGAATAGCGTAGATTGGGGCTAACCAGGAGAGCTTTCTGGAGGAAGCCTAAAGATTTGGGGTTTTTAGGGGGCCACAGGCTCCCAGTGAATCAACAGTCTAACAGAGAAGCCAAGGAAGAAGTCTTAGACTGCATTAAGAGAGGAACAAAGAGGTGCTAGTCTTTCTATATTCTGTTTTAATCAGACCACATCTAGAATGTTATGTTCAATTCAACACAGTATGCTTTAGGAGGAGTTTTGATTAGCTGGAGACCGTCCAGAGGTCTTCAGGAGACCAAAGCAAGGTTAAAAGGGAGGTGAGAAAGCTCCAAGATCATGCCACGTGAGAACCCTTTTAAGTAACTGTGCATATTTAACCTGAAAAAAGAGGAGAGATTTAGTTGAGGTGAAGGCAGGACACAATGACTGTCTTCCCATATTTGAACACCTGTCATACTGAAGATGGATTAGGCTGCCCCAGAAGGCAGAAAGAACTAAGAGAGGTGGATGAGAATTGCAAGATCTCAGAGATAAATTTCAGACTGATATCATGAAAAAAAGAATTCTTAACAATTAGAAATACCTCAAAATGAAATAGGCTACTTCGGAAGGTCGTAAGTTCCTCATCTCTCAAGGTCTTCAAGAAAAAAACTACAGGTGGTGCAGTGGTTAGTGCTGACCCTGGCATCAGAAAGATATGTGACCCTGGCCAAGTCACTTAACTTCAGTTTGCCTCAGTTTCCTCATCTGTAAAATGGGAATGACAATAGCACTTACTCCATAGGGTTATTGTGAGGATCAAATGAAATGATATGTGTAGAATATTGGAAAATCTTAAAGAGTTATCTAAATGTTTGGTGTTTTTTGTTGTTGTTGTTATAGCACAGAAGGGAGTCTTGGTCAGTTATGGAATGGCCTAGATGGACTCTGAAATCCCTTCCAACTCCAACCTTCTGTGGTTCCAGGTAACTTTGTAGTGAGATTTTAAAGAAAAAGAGAGATAGGGACGGTTGAGGTCTACCTCAAGTCAGAGGAAGGGGTATGCGCCTTGACTGGGGACTGCCTGATTGGTGCAAAGACAGAGAGATCAGATTAACTAGGGCACATTCAGGAGGCAGCCAGAAGATTTGCTTGGATGGAACGTCCAGCAACAAGTGGGGTACACCATCTGTCGTAGAAGGCTTACAGTCTCGGCTATCCTGTGTGGATCATGTGGCATGTAGAACTGTTGTGATGCCATTACAGTACATGATTTTTTTTCCGTAACAATAACCCAATGTGTCCAAAAGCATCCAAGGCACGTCTAAATGGACTATACTTAGCATGATAATTTGGGATTTGGGAAGCATTGAGGGAGGGGTGATCCAATACAATCTCTGAGGTGATCAGTCACCACTAAAATTCAAACAACTCAGTGGGCTGGGTTAGGCTCTTTCTAACCAAGACAATCTAAAAATACTAAGTGTTTGGGATATGAGAAGGGTTTGGGTTTTTTTTTTAATATTAAAATAGAAAGGGATTGAGTGTACTCTGCCAGCTGTCCTTGGAGATGCATTTGTTTCTCAGTCACCAGCAGTAACAATGCCTATGAGGGACAGTGTGTCATACAGAGAGAGCACTGGGTTTGGAGCCAGATGACCAGAGTTCAAATCTAACCCTGCCCTTCACTGCTTGTGTGTTTAGTTGTTTTGGTCTTTTATCTTTAAGATGAGGCTGTTGATCCGGGTGTGGCAGAA
Source organism: Pseudochirops cupreus (assembly GCA_028627135.1). Lineage (NCBI taxonomy): Eukaryota > Metazoa > Chordata > Mammalia > Diprotodontia > Pseudocheiridae > Pseudochirops > Pseudochirops cupreus. The sequence continues at coordinate 97,643,502 of CM053582.1, forward strand.
AACATCTGTATACAGTAGTCCAAGCTCCTGGGGAAACTGAAGCTGAAATTGATTTAGCTCTATAATTCTGGGCTGCAGTAGGGCTAAAGCTGGTCAGATGTCCTACACTATGTCTGGCACCAATATGGGGAATCTGCAGAAATGGAGGGACACCAGGCTTCTAGGAGTGGGGATGATCAATCTAAGACAGAGACAGAGAAGGTCAGAGCTTCTGTACTGATGAAGCAAGATAGACGGGCAGTGCTGAGGAGCCAAGGACAGAAAGACCTAGTCTGAGAGAGACAGAGACAGAGAGAAGAGAAGGGAGGGGAGAGAGGGAGGGAGGAAAGAGGGATGGAGAGAGAGAGAGAGAGACAAAGAGAGACAGAGAGGCAGAGAGACAGACATAGAGACAAATACAGAGAAAGAGAGAGAGAAAGAGAGAGAGAGGAAAAGGGGGAGGGAGGGAGGAAAGACAGAGAGAGAGAGAGAAAGAGAGAGAGAGAGAGAGAGAGAGAGAGAGAGAGAGAGAGAGAGAGAGAGAGAGAGAGAGAGAGATATTAAAATGGATCATGGGTTATGTTCCTTCCAGTTCTGAATTTTATAATCATAGGGGGATTGTTGATGTTTAACTTGGAGAAATGGAATCTCCAGGAAGATAGGCTATCTCTGTCCAGGATTTGCTAGGGAGCCCACAGCGGAGGTCTAGGCTCCCCTAAATCCCCCTTCCTTCATATGAGAAGGGGCAGAGTTTAGCTTCTAGGACCAGCATCATGCCATCAGCAGCACTTTGGACCAGCTTATTCTCCCAAGGGAAATCTAAGTGAGCACCAAAGCTTTCTGGTTCTGCTTAGGGAAAAAAAAAAAAAAACTAAATGCATAAAACTAAACCATAACTTGGGAAGTCACTGAGCTTCCTGATGTCTCAGTTTCCTCATTTATAAAATGAGGGAGCTGGCCTAAGTAACCTCTAAGATCTCTTCCTGCACAGATCTGTGATTCTGTGAAATAACTCACGCCAGGACATTCAGAACTGACAGACAGAATATAGGCTGGGCTGGGCCCACCCACCCCCCTTCCTGTGCCCTAGACAGGCTACAGTGAGCAGAAGAACCCTCAGCCTTTACTAAGGCAGTCAGCTGTTCAATAAGTGTTTATTAAGTGCCTACTGTGTGTCAGGCACTGTGATAAGGACTGAGGATACAAAGAAAAGCAAAAGACAGTCCCTGCTCTCAAGGAGCTCACAATCAAATGAGGACAATAACATGTAAACAAGTATGTGCAAGCAAACTATATACAGGACAAATAAGAAATAATTAGCAGAGGAAGGCACTGGATTTAAGAAGGGTTGGGGTGTCAATCTGATATTTCCCTTATCGAGTCTTCCATTTAATTCAACATTAAAGAAAGAATGAAGGAACAAAAAAATCATAAATTAATTAGACCCCTACTGTTTGCCAAGTACTGCATAAGGCACTGGGTGGTTAGATTGCACAGTGGACAGAGTGCCGGGCTTGAAGTCAGCAAGGCTCCTCTTTCTGAGCAAAAATGTGGCCTCAGACACTTACTAGCTGTGTGACCCTGGGCAAGTCACTTAACCCTGTTTGCCTCAGTTTCCTCATCTGTAAAATGAGCTGGAAATGACAATAGCGGACCACTCCAATATCTCTGCCAAGAGAATCCCAAATGGGGTCGTGAAGAGTTGGACATGACTGAAAAATGACTGAACAGTAAATTTAAGGCACTGGGGCTACAAATACAAGAGTGAGACAATCCCCACTTTCTAAAGGGGATTCCCCACATTCTGACAGGTGGCTAGGTGGTGCAGGGGATAGGGGAGCATTAGGTGTGGAGCAGGAAGATCTGAGTTCAAATCCTGCCTCAAGCACTTACTAGCTGTATGACCCTGGGCAAGTCACTTAACTTCTGTCTGCCTTAGTTTCCTCAATTGAGAGATGGGGATAATAATAACCCCTACCAGGGGTGGCTGGGTGGTGCAGTGAATAGAGCACCAGCTCTGGAGTCAGGAGGACCTGTGTTCAGATCCGGCTCAGACACTTGACACATTTACTAGCCGTGTGACTTTGGGCATGTCACTTAACCCCAATTACCCTCCCCCCAAAAAAGCAAAAAATAATAATAACCCCTACCTCATAGAGTCAGTATGAGGCTAAAATATGTAAAGTGTTTGTAAACCTTAAAGAGCTTTATAATTGTTGGTTAATATTATTAATTATATATTATATCATATTACTTACATTTCATAATACTAGTAAATATTATTAATTGATAGTATAATGATTAATACAAATATAAAATTAATTGCCTGTATTATTATTAATAGTGATCCTTCCCATGGTGATCACTCCTCAGTTCATGCTGTTTCAGTCCTTAATCTCTCTCTCATCAATGTGTAATAATATAAATGTTAAATAATAGCATTATTATATATAATCATGTAATAATATAGCTATATAATACATTCTATAATGAGAGGAGACAGCATAAATTGAGGAGTAGTCACCAGGGGAAGGAAGCCACATAGATCCTGTGTGTCCTAAAAGAGTAGAGTCTAAAAAAGCGGCAGCCAAGTCATGTCACAGATGCTATTTGAGCTGAGCTTGGGTAGAAGTGGGTGCCCACAAGATTTCCTGTTTACTTTCCTTGCTCGATTCCCTCCCTGTCTATCCTTCGAGGTATCAACTTCCCAAGCTGTTCCTCTGGGAAGGAACCTTGAGAAGAGAAGGAGCCAGCAGGAGCAATTAGAAGCCTGGCAAGGCAGCCCTGGTTTTCAGCTTTGGCTCACATTTATCCAATCCCTCCCTGTTCCAAAGAGGGGTCTTTAGGATGGAGCACAAACCTCTTTTCCACTTTGGACCCATGCCCCAGAACTCACAGAAATGTTTGCCAGTGCCAACCTCCTCTGAGATGGCAACTGGAGAATTTTAAAGGAAAACAGAGTTCATTCATGCTAATTACTCTTCAGAGAAAATCCCATTTCCTCAACCCAGAGCCCAGAATGTGCTGAAGGGAGATGGGGAGCAGGGGGCTTGATCAGAGGCTCCTTGATCTGAGTGGCAGCCTTGGAAAATTACAGTCTCGAGTACCATGTTTGGGAACAGAGATGGTTGACCATGCCAAGAGAATGTCATTCAGAAAACTGAGAATTCTGCTAAGTGAACTTCAGTGGCTTACAATTAGGAACAACAGAATGTTGGATGTCAGCCTATGGTCCCTTCCAGCTCCAAATCCTATGGTCCAATCAGTCAAAAAGAAGTTTCTTAGAGCCAAACGGACCTATTTCTGATTCCCTGAGCTTGGCATTCTATCTCCTGTTTTGGAACCATTGCTTAGACTATCTGCATTCTATCCTCTCCTTTGTCTCTTGTGGTCCTTCAAAGGCTCACTTTGTAGACCGTCTTTTCCAGAAGCCTTTCCCGACTGGTTTAGTTGTTTCTCTGTGTCTCTGTCTCTCTCTCTCTCTCTCTCTCTCTCTCTCTCTGTGTCTGTCTGTGTCTCTGTTTCTCTCTCTCTCTCCCCTCTCTCTTCCCTTCTTTTTCTCTCTGTCTCTGTCTCTCTCTGTCTCCCCTCTCTCCTGTCTCTTTCTCTCTCTCTCTCTCCTCTCTCCTGCCTCTTTCTCTCTGTCTCTGTCTGTCTCTCTTCTGTCTCTGTCTGTCTTTTCTCCCTTCCTCTCTCTCCCCATCTCTCCCTTTGATCACTGGGAAGATTTTCTTCATATCAAGTTTAAATTCCCTCATTTTCAATGTCCACACATTGCTTTGAAAGTTCATTGAACCATACATTTCAAGCTGAAAGAACCTCATAACTCATTTAGTCCAACCCCCTCATTTTATAAATGGAGAAACTGAGGCCTCAGAGGTAAAGTGACTTGTCCAAGGTTACACAAGGAATGAGGATCAGAGTAAGGTTCAAGCCTAGGTATTCTGACTCCACTATATCATACTTCCTCTCCACTGGATGATTTAGTTTGGAAATTATAAATTTTTGTGTTAGAACCTATACCCGGGATCCTGGGATAAACTTGGGACCAGGCTTTGACTTTATGATGAGCATTTACATGTATTAAATCTACTTAAGTCTACTTAGTAGTTAAGTCTACTGAGTTCAGTTCACTAAAATTTTGTCTTTTCATCATAAGAACACTAATTTGGCTGGGGAGGGAGACTGGGTAGGGTGTCAGATATGATAGCTGAACTTTGTATCATAACTTTTTAGACAAAAAATCAGTACAATTCATGTACCAGTCTACTCCATCACCCAGGTTTCTGGTGAAGTGATTCTTTGTTGTGTAGTATACCACAAACCTCAAAACTCTAGATACACATCAGTTATAATAAGTAGCAGTATATAGTAGTATAATATGTAGCACCCCAGTTAAAATAAGTAGCAGTATTATGGTAGCCGTGAAAGAAGGAGGCAGACAGGTAGTACAAGAGATAGAGTAAATATCGAGATAGATGGAACTGGTGCCAGAAAACCTGAGTTCAAATCCTGCCTTAGACAGGCAGGGCAAGTCACTTACTCTCTATCTTAGTTCCCTCATCTATAAAATGGGATAATAATGCCTACTTCCCAGGGCTGTTGTGAAGATCAAATGAGTTACTATTTGTAAAGAATGTTACAAACTTTAAAGCGTTATATAAGAGTTAGTTACTAGTAATAATAATAGCTAGTGGTTTTAGTAGTAGTAGTGGTGGTAGTAGCGGTAGTGGTAATGGTAGTAGTAGTAGTAGTGGTGGTAGTAGTGATGCTAGTAGTGGTGCTAGTAGTGGTGGTGGTAATGGTAGTGGTAGTATTAGTAGTAGTAGTAGTACTAGTAGTGGTGGTAGTGGTGGTGGTGGTGGTGGTAGTACAAGGAGGAGGAAGAGGAGAAGGAAGAAGAGCAAGAGGAAGAGAAGCAGCTGCAGCAGTAATAGTAATAGTAGCAGCAGCAGCAATAATATTTATAACCACACAGATGGTTAAGTGGTTTGGGGCAGCAGCCCTCATTCCATCTTTGGTCGGTCACCATAAAGAACATGGAGCTGGTTTGTTACAGTGGAAAGGGGTTTGGAATGAGAAGACTTGAGTTCATATCAAATATCTGACACTTACCACTTACGTGACTTTGGGAAGGTCTCTATATCACTCTGGGCTCCAGAGTTCTCCTACATAAAGTGAAAGGTTTGAACTAGTTGAAGATCTGAGGTCCCTTCTACCCCTAAATTTGCAGTCCTCCCCAGGTCTCATATCCTCTCTTATCTCCTTCACACCAGCCCTAATCCCACCCCATACTCACTTCATAAAACCAACGGTCAATCTTTCTGCAGAACAAAGGGTTTGGATGAGATGACCATCAAAGTCTCTGGCTGAGAATCTGTGATCTGGTGTGATCCCCAGTCCTGTACAGTTTCCTGGCAGCTGTGGCTTTTTAATGAGGCATAGGTAACTTAAGATTCTTCGGTGGATGATTTAAACAAAGGTTTAAACAGCTATCAACCTGGCTTGACATTTTGTGGGTAAAATTTCTGGATAATTGACTGAATTATTTACTGAACTGCCCAAGTGTTTGGATATCATGTTGATACAGCTTTGACATGATGAAGTCATTCCCATTTCAAAGTTGTCATGTCTAGTAATTGATTGGTGTGAAAGTCAAGAATCCTCTGAACCTTATGAATCAATATATGTCAGGACATAGCTGAGCTTCCTTCTTTTTCATTACTGTTGTTCTCAGAGCTCCTTAGCCAGGTTACTCGTAGCCCTGCCTCACCATGAGCCTGATGTACAATATCATGCAGGAAGCCAGGAAGAAAGGGCCGTCCCATTGATTTCTTTCCTTAGAGGCACCTAGCAAGACTCTCAGTAGCCCCATGTGATGCCCTATGCCAGATTTAAATGAGGAAAGGAAAAACTCACTTCTGCTATTGAAGGATATAACTGCTAAGGGGCAGTCTGATTTACTAGAAAGAATGTTAGACTCCCAATCAGGAGAGCTACATTGGAATCCCGATTTTGATAATAGATGTAAACAGGGCAGAGTTGGACATCTAGGGGGTGCATAGAGCACCAGATGGAGTCAGGAAGATTCACCTTCCTGAATTCAAGTCTGACTTCAGACATTTACTAGCTTTGTGACCCTAGGCAAGTCACTTGATCCTGTTTTCCTCAGTTTCCTTATCTGTAAAATGAGCTTGCGGAAAAAAATGGTAGGTCTTCATCCAGGAAGGATCGCAAAAACCAGCTTTCCTTTTTGTCTTCTATCCACAACAGTCCTGTGAGTTAGGGAGCCCAGGAACGACCCTCAGGACTTTGAAACCTGTGTTGCACAAATAAGGAAACTGAGGCTTAGAGACCTAGTGACCTGTCTAGGATCACACAGCTAATAAGTATCTAAGGCTGGATTCTAACCCATACCTCCTCATTCCAACTCCAGCCTTCTTTCCAAATACCACCCTGCCTCCTCACCATCTCAGGGAATTTGATGTAGTTAACAATATAAAGTAATATATATTTTATGGTGAGTTTTTTTAAAAGCTTGTTTGCTCATTTGAAAACCTACAAATATCTGATTTCTGTTACAATCCTGAAGTTTCACTTTAAAATTTTCTAAAAATATATGTGCATATACTTAATTTTTTTTAATATCTTCATATAATCTACCATTATAGCACTTTAAGGATTTTGAATTACTCTACATATATTACATCATTTGATCAATACAACAGCACCAGGAGGCGTTTTATAGATGAGGAAACTGAGGCAGGCAGAGATCAAGTGACTTGTACAGGATTAGTCTGAGGCAAGATTTGAACTCAGGTCTTTCTGACCCCTAAATCCATCAACTGTATTCACTATGCCACCTAATGCTACTTTGGACCTCTCCTCCCCATCTTCCCCCACCAGGCTCACTCTCCTACTCTCCCTGTACTAGCAGGGTAGGTCCCCTCAAGGGCACTAATTACAGCTATAAATCTCATAATCCAGAGAGAGAGTCTTTTTTTAAAAATGATGGTCAAGGCAAATTATAAGATGCTAACCTAGTTTACAACAGAGCTAGATATGGCATAGAATGCAAAAATGTACTCCTCTCCTGGCAATAATAAACCAGGCAGTGAAAATGACAAAATAGGCATCATCCTGTCAAACCAAGAGGAAGGACCTGTTGTTGAGTCACTCTTTGTGACCCCATTTGGGGTTTTCTTGGCAAAGATTCTGGAGTGGTTTGTCATTTCCTTCCCCAGCTCATTTTACAGATGAGGAAACTGAGGCAAACAGGGTAAAGTGACTTACCCAGGGTCACACAGCTAGGAAGTGTCTGAAGCCAGATTTGAACTCAGGAAGATGAGTGTTCCTGATCAGGTTCAGCTCTCTATCCACTGTGGAGCCATCTAGGACCCACTCATGGCATGTTCAGTAAATAGAATCCTAGCACCAGCTAGTGGCAAGACTTAATGGAGATGTTATTTTCCAGCAAAAGACAGGGAACGCTCATTTGTCACGGGAAAGACTTCTGTCTCAATTTCTTGGTCAGTGCCAAGACTCCTCCTAATACATATAGTGAGGAAGAATGGGATCGGCAAAGACTTCCTGCAAAAGAAAGCGGTTTTTGAGCTGAATCTGAAAGGAAGCCAGTATGCTAACACTTAGAATACTTGAAGAAAGTGATCATGTCCTCCCTAAATCTTCTCTTCTCTGTCCTAAACACCCCTGATTCCTATGCCTGATTTCATATGGCACAATCTTGAGGGTCTTCCCCATCCTAGTGGCCCTCCTCTGGAAGCTCTTCAGCTTAGCAAGGGCATTCCCCCTCCCACCCAAAAAAGGCACCACTTGTATGAGTGCAGTGAAGAAAGTAGGCAAATGATCTGTACAGTGACTGTAATCATGGGAACAAACACTAAAAAGGAGCTGAACTCCAAGTAATTACAATGACTAGTCTGGAGGGTCAATAGCAAAATATATCTCCTAGGGCAGCTAGGTAGCAAACCTGCCCTGGAGGCAAGAGGACCTGAGTTCAAATCTGGCCTCAGATACTAGCTTGAGTGACCCTGGGCAAGTCACTTAGCCCCAATTGCCTCCCAAAAAAGGACAAAACTTAACTTACTCCTTTTGGTGGAGAGGCAGGAAGCGAGAGGTGCAGAATGTCATGTACGTTGTCATGCAGTCACTGTCAATTGGTTTTTGAGGGAAGGTTCATTGAAAGGGATGAGGGCTATGATTGATATATCTAGATATGGCTATAAATAATGTAAAAACCATTGGCATCCATAAAAACTCCTTTTTGGTGCTCCATGATAAACACAATTCTCCAGGACCAAAAACAATACCCATTTATCACATCCTTCATGATTGTGATAACACAGGAATGATGCAAAATATAACAGCATTAGTCCAATGGCAGACTTGTCGTCAGGGTGAAATTCCACCTCAAGTATTGATTAACTGTGGACCGTGATCAAGTCACAGTCTTCTCATCTGTAAATTGGGCACAATAATTTTGGCTCTATGCATCTCTCGGGGTTGCTGTCAAAAAACTGTTTTTCAGCAGTTAAATTACTACGCAAATTTGAGTTCACATGATCACAAAACTAGAACTGGAAAGGGTCTTGAAGGCCATACAATCCAGTCCCTTCATTTTATAGATGAGAAGAGCAAGGTCCAGGAAGTTAGATGATTTGCCCAAGTGAACGTCAGAGGTAGAATTTGAACTGAGCTCTTCTAATGCTAGAGTTATTGGTCATTGTCATCATTATCATCGTCATCATGTGACTCTGGGCAATTGACCTAACTCTGTCTGCCTCAGTTTCCCTATCTACAAAATGAGCTGGAGAAGGAAATGGCAAACCACTCCAGTATCTCTGCCAAGAAAACCCCAAGTGGAGCCACAAAGGGTTAAATATGACTGAAAAATGGCTGAACAACAACCACAGGTTTTTAAAATTTGATTTCTATTCCCACCTCTCCCCTTATTCCTTAGTCTAAGCCTCAGTTGTTCTTTTTTTTTAATGACTTGTTTATTTACTTTTAATTTACAAGATTCAGTTCCACAATCACCCGAGTTTCAGATTTTCTCCCCTCCTTTCCCCCGCCCATGGTGGCGTGCAATCATGTATAGGATCTGCAAATACTTTCACATTGCACAATAGTTTGGTTATATAGAAGGTTTGTAACCAATGAGTGATCAATGGGAAAAAAAATGCAAAACCAGACATGAAAGAGAATGATAGTGTGTTTTGCTTCAGTCTCCATTTAAACTATAGTCTTTCTATATCTTTCTCTGAGTTTAGATATCTCCCTCCATCCTGAGTAAGCCTCAGTTCTTTCAGTCACTCCAAATACATTTGTAAAATTTTCCCTGTCTCCTACCATCACACTCATTTTGCATCACGTTCTGTTTCTGAACCACACTTTGGGGAAAGTGTCAATAGCATCTTTAGTGAAGCAAGGAGAGCTGTTAAAGCCTGAATCTCCAAATCAGAGTGTGAGCCAGGTTGCTCTTGATTTAGAGCTGTTTTTGCCACATGTTTGCAAAGACCAGAATAGGAGCTCACCTGACATCCATTCTCTCATCATTACCCAATATGGCTGCTATTAGTCAAATGAGGTTGTGTCAAGGTCTCAACTGTATGAACAATTCTTTCCAAGTCCTTCCAGCAAGTCAGGACATGGCTTGGGCTAATCCTAGTCACATTCATCTTTTCTAAGAAGGGGCGCCATTGCAGAAAAGCCCTCCTGCTACTAGACAGCACTCAGATTAAGAACATAAGAACTTCTAAACTCCCAAGGTAGATTGCAGCTTTGAAAAGGACCCTTCTCATGATTGCTATTTATTTTCCCATATCCAGGGAAATAAACACAAAACTGAAAGGACAGCCAAGGATTTTGGTATCAGTCTCAAGCTAACATAGGATCTTTTTTTTTCTCCAAAATTTTATTTTAGACTCAGACTCCAGAACACAAACACATAATAAAGAAACAAAAACATATCATAAATTTAAATATCGGAACTTAAATATAAAGTTAGAAATGAAAAGGAATGTCGTGTGCATCACAGAACATGAGAGGATTCAAAATATGTAACAACAAATTTTCATTTCAAGAAAACTTACGTGATAAATAATACTCGTGTTGGGAATTGTCCATCTTTTCTTTGCTTCCTTGGGAATTTTCTTTTGTTCTCTGCTGTGCACTTTTTTACTTTGTTCTTTTTTCCACAATAAAGTTTAGATATGTTTCTCTATAACTATAAATTTATACATACCCACCCCCACCCCCCCAAAGGCTACAGTAAAGTTTAGATATGTTTCTCCATAGCTATAGATATATACATATACACATACATATAAAGACATATACATTCCCAAAGCCATTCTACTCCTGATCCTTGTTTTTATGTGTGATTATATCTATTGTTTCCTATCCCTCTTGCCTCCTCTACTTTACTTTTACCCACTACCTTGCCCTCCTATGACTTGCCTACCCCCCTCCAAGGATCCCTCTCCTATCCTCCCATTCCCATAAATCTAAACACCCTTTCATACCCCTATTTATTTATTCTCTCATCCTCCCCTCTAAAGATCCCTCCCTTGCCCTCTCCCTCCTCCCTATGCTCTTACCATTTTATTCCTTCTGAATTTAGAAGCCTTCTGTACTCTTTTAAATATACATGTATTGTTCCCTCTTTTACCCGTTCCCGATGAAAGTAGCTTACCAGAACTACCTGCCCTCCTCCCCATCTACTTCCTCACATAGGATCTTGCTGCCACGTGCAAGCCGTTGCCATAACTGCCAGTTGGGGGTAGAACAAGGGAAGCCTCTTCTCCATCCGTGGGAGGGGAGGAGGTCGCAGAGTTCCCAGAGACACATTCAGCCAAGAGGAAGAGAGAGCAATGGTGGACGTTGTTTCTCTTGGCTCAGTGGCCAATCCTCTTGGATACAAGGCAGCTCAGCCTGTCTTGTTGCTACTCTTCATGCTATACCATTCATTTAATTAAATGCCTCTGTCTTAAGCCAACTGTGTCATCTGGCTAATGAGATTGAAGGTCAATGTCCCAGTGAGGTGTTGTGAGCCATAGTTTGAACCTGGAAGACCCAACTGCAAGTGCAAGCGGGATGTGGGGGAAGGGAGGCCAACAAGGCCATCCACCTACATGTGCACATCGTGTCCCTCAATAGAACAAAAATCTCCAAGGATAAGGACTTTAGTCCTTGTGTCTCCAATCCCGAGCACAATCCTTAGCACACAGGAGGCACTTAAATACTTGTTGATTGATTAATTAACATTACCCATAGCAAAATTAGGAAGCTTCTATAGCAACATGGGGTTACAGAAAAGAGAGTAGCAAAAAAATAAGCGTTTCTTAAATGCTTACTATACTTCTGGGCATTCTGCTGGGCGCCATGAATACACAGGCAAAACGAAAGGTCAGGGACCAGAAAGGCCTGCTGCCATTTCCCATGGAATCCCCTCAGGACTGACTTGTTCACCAGAACTGGGCTTGGAAGCGTTTGCAAAGGCTTCCGAAGAGCAATGGGGCAGCAAGTGTATCATCGTTTGGAAAGAGGCATTGCAATCAGGACACGCCTGGACCAGGGCCAGGCTTTCTTAAAGCCAAAAACCAAATACAGGGACATGGGCTTCCTCTGTCAAACTTATTCAAAAATCTTGAAAAGCAGCGAAAGTTCCATGTCTCACCTTGGTCAAATTTCAATCCAGGGCATGATTACTGGCCTTACTTTCTCTTTTCCAGAATTATTTTTCCCTTCCTACCCTAAACTGCTTTACTGAGTAACAGCTGTTTCCTTAGCCTCCCAAAGTGTTAAATGACATCGATATAGGTAATAGGTTCTACATATACCTTCACATGGGGATGAAAAGCACAATAAAGCCACTTCAGCTTTGCACAAACCATGCCACTCAATAACATTATGTTGTTATTAATGATAATGGCTGACACTGAAAAAAGGCTTTAAGGTTTGCCAAGCACTTTACCTAGATTATTTCCTTTGAGCTTCACAATAACCCTCTGAGTACTTCAGGTTTTATTGTCCCCATTTGACAGATGAGGAACTTGAGGTTCAGAAAGGTTATAAAAATTTGAGCAAGCTCCCACAACCAGAATGAATCCGAGGATGGATTTGAACTCAAGCCCACTTAGCTCCAAGTTCAGGACTCTATCCACTCGGTGACACTACCTCATTAAGCACCTGTTTGGGTGAGGCAAATTGTGAGGCAATAAGGAATAATGTGATGTGTGAGGGACTTGAACTCAGGAAGACTGAGTTCAGACCCCTCCTCTGACATTTACTCAACCATCAGCTCCCTAGAACTTTGGTGCTGTCATAGCCAGGCTGTGATGTGTGGCAGGAAGGAGTCCCCATACCCAGAGTTCCCTAGGGGGATGAAATCACAGACCCTGGTGCATTAGAGAATATACAAAACACATACAAAACATATGAACATGGTACATTTACTGCCCTCAAGGTGTTTATATTTCTTTTTTAATTTATGGAACAAAACACACACTTCCTCAACCTAGTACAATAAAAAAGATGATTGTACATGAAATCAAATCTACTATCAAATATACAACAAAATTATCATGTAATTTTTTTCTTCCCTCCCTTCCTACTCTAGAGATGGCAACCATTAGATATAAATATATATGCATATATATGTATATATATGTAAAATTATTCTATGCATACTTGTATTTTTAAGTTATTTCTCTGGAAGCTGGAAGTGTCTTTCATTATATGGCCTTTATGGTTAATCTGGTTATTTATAATAGTCATAATAACTTATTTGCTCAAAGTTGTTCTTTTTTTCTTTTAAATTTATTTGTTTTTAGTTTACAACATTCAGTTCCACAAGTTTTTGATTTCCAAATTTTTGCCCTCCCTCACCTCCCTCCTTCCCCTCCAAGGCAGCATGCAACCCCATATAGGTTCTACATATACCTTCCCATTAAACATTAGTCATGCTGCAAAGAAGAATTCTAACCAATGGAATGAATCACGAGAAAGAAGAAACAAAACAAAACAAAAAAGAGCAAATAGTTTGCCTCAATCTGAATTCAGGCTGCATAATTCTTTCTTTGGATGTGGATAGTCTTTTCCATCATGAATCTTTTGGAGTTGTCTTATAACCTTACGTTGCTGAGAAGAGCCCAGTCTATCAAAGTTAGTCATCACACATACGATGTGTCTCTAATTGTGTACAATGTTCTGCTGGTTCTGCTCCTCTCACTCAGCATCAGTTTATATATGTCTCTCCAGGTTATTTCAAAGTCTGTCTGCTCCTTACTTCTTGTAACACAATAGTATTCCATTATATTCATATACCACAACTTGTTTAGTCATTCCCCAATTGATGGGCATCCCCTTGATTTCCAATTCTTTGCCACCACAAAAAGAGCTGCTATAAATATTTTTGTACATACGGATCCTTTTCCCACTTGTATGATCTCTTTGGGATATAGTCCTAAAAGTGGTATTGCGGGGTCAAAGGGTATGCACATTTTTATAGCCCCGTGGGCATAATTCCAAATTGCTCTCCAGAATGGTTGGATCAGTTCACAGCACCACCAACAGTGCATTAATGTTCCAATTTTCCAACATCTTCTCCAGCATTTATAATTTTCCTGTTTTGTCATGTTAGCCAATCTGACTGATGAGATGTGGTACCTAAGAGTTGTTTTGATTTGCATTTTTCTGATCAATAGTGATTTAGAGCATTTTTATATGATTTATAGATAGCTTTAATTTCTTCCTCTGAAAAGTACCTGTTCATATCTTTTAACCATTCATCAACTGGGGAATGACTTGTATTTTTATATATTTGACTCGGTTCTCTGTATATTTTAGAAATGAGGCCTTTATCAGAGACTATGGTTGTTAAAATTCCTTCCCAATTTTCTGCTTCCCTCCTAATCTTGGTTGCATTGGCTTTCTTTGTGCAAAAACTTTTCAGTTTAATGTAATCAAAATTATCCATTTTTCATTTCATAATGCTCTCTGTTGTTTGGTCATAGACTCTTCCCTTCTCCATAAATCTGGCAGGTAAATTATTCCTTGCTCTCCCGGATTGCTTATAGTATTAACCTTTATATCTAAATCATGAACCCATTTTGACCTTATTTTGGTATATGGTGTAAGATATTAGTCTGTGCCCAGTTTCTGCCATACTGTTTTTCAGTTTTCCCAGAATTTTTTGTCAAGTAATGAGTTCTTATCCCAGAAGCTGGAGTCTTTGGGTTTATCAAACAGTAGATTACTATAGTCACTGACTGCTGTGTCTTGTGTACCTAACCCCTTCCACTGATCCGCCACTCTATCCCTTAGCCAGTACCCAGTAGTTTTGATGGCTGCTGCTTTATAATACAGTTTAAAATCTGGTATGGCTAGGCCACCTTCCCTAGCATTTCTTTTCATTAATTCCCTTGATATTCTGGACTTTTTGTTCTTCCAGATGAATTTTGTTATTATTTTTTCTAGCTTTATAAATTAATTTTTTGGTAGTTTGATTGGTATGACACTAAATAGGTAAATTAATTTAGGTAAAATTGTCATTTTTATTATATTAGCTTGGCCTAACCACAAGCAACT
>CM053582.1:97658190-97697171 GCA_028627135.1 Pseudochirops cupreus
TTTAGATCTGTAATTGTGTTCATATAGTTCCTGGGTTTGTTTTGGAACGTAAACTTCCAAATATTTTATTACGTCTATGGTGACTTTAAGTGGAATTTCTCTTTCTATTTCTTGCTTATTGGACTTTGTTAGAAATATATAGGAATGCCAAGAATTTATGTGGGTTAATTTTATATCCTGCAAGTTTGTTAAAGTTATTTATTATTTCAAGTAGTTTTTTTTACTTGATTCTCTAGGATTCTCTAAGTATATCACTATATCATCTGCAAAGAGTGATAACTTAGCCTTTTCTTTGCCTGTTCTAATTTCCTTGATTTCTTTTTCTTCTGTTATTGCTACAGCTAACATTTCTAGTACCAAACTGAATAACAGGGGTGATAACAGACATCCTTGTTTCACCCCTGATCTTATTGGAAATGCTTCTAGCTTATCCCCATTACATATAATACTTGCTGATAGCTTTAGAGAGATGCTACTTATCCTTTTAAGGAAGACTCCATTTATTCGTATGCTTTCTAATTTTTTTTTTAATAGGAATGGGTTTTATATTTTGTTAAAAGCTTTTTCTGCATCTATTGAGATAACCATATGGTTTCTACTGGTTTTGTGGTCAATATGATTGATTATGCTGATAGTTTTCCTAATATCGAACATTCCTCGCATTCCTGGAATAAAGTCTATGTAATGAAAGTGATTCTCATGATAAGTTGCTATAATCTTTTTGCTAATATTTTATTTAAAATTTTTACACCTATATTCATTAGAGAAATTGGTCTATAATTTTCTTTTTCTGTTTTGGTTCTTCCCAATTTAGGTATCAATACCATATTTGTATCATAAAAAGAATTTGGTAGTACTCCTTCCTCAATTTTCCAAAGTAGTCTATAAAATACTAGAATTAATTGTTCTTTAAATGTTTCATAGAATTCACTTGTAAATCCATCTGGCCCTGGAGATTTTTTCCTAGGGAGTTCATTGATGACTTGTTCAATTTCTTTTTCTGAGATGGAGTTATTTAGGTATTTTACTTCCTCTTCTGTTAATCTAGGCAATTTATATTTTTGTAAATATCCATTTCACTAAGATTGTCAAATTTATGTGCATACAACTGGGCAAAATAATTCTTAATTATTGTTTTAATTTCCTCTTCTTTGGAGGTGAATTTACCCTTTTTTATCTTTGATACTGGTAATATGATTTTCTTTCTTTTTTCAAATCAAATTGACTAAAGATTTATCAATTTTATTGGTCTTTTCATAAAACCAGCTCTTAGTTTTATTAGTTCAATAGTTTTCTTAATTTCAGTTTTATTAATCTCTCCTTTGGTTTTCAGTATTTCTAACTTGGTATTTAATTGGGGATTTTCAGTTTGTTCTTTTTCTAACTTTTTCAGTTATACGCCCAATTCATGGATCCCCTTTTTCTCTATTTTATTCATGTAAGCATTCAGAGATATAAAAATTTCCCAAAGAACCACTTTTGCTGCATCCCATAAGTTTATCATGTTGTCTCATTACTGTCATTCTCTTGAATGAAGTTATTGATTGTTTCTGTGATTTGTTGTTTGACCCACTCATTCTTCAGCATTAGATTATTTAGTTTCCAACTAGTTTTTAGTCTATCTTTCTATGACCCTTTATTATATATAATTTTTATTACATCATGATCTGAAAAAGATGCACTTAATATTTCTGCCTTTCTGCGATGAATTGTGAAGTTTATATGCCCTTGTACATGATCAGTTTTTCTTTATGTGCCATATACTACTGAGAAGAAGGTATATTCCTTTTTGATCCCTTTAATTTTCTTCAGAGGTCTATCATATCTACCTTCACTAAAATTCACCTCCTTAACTTCTTTCTTCTTGATTTTGAGGCTAGCTTTATCAAGTTCAGAGAGGGGGAGGTTGAGGTCCCCCACTAGCGCAGTTTTGCTGTCTATTTCTTCCTGTAACTCCCTTAACTTCTCCACTAAGAATTTGAATGCTATACCACTTGGTGCATATATGTTTAGTAATGATATTACTTCGTTGTCTATGGTGCCTTTTAGCAGGATATAGTTTCCTTGGACACTGCCCTTATTCAATTTAAGAGAATATTATATGAGCGGGGGGGCAAGAGGGAGAAGGATGTGAGCAGAGGTTGTGCTGCAGTGACATTTTATTAATTCATATGGAACTAGCAGTTCACTAAGTCC
The DNA here is from genome assembly GCA_028627135.1 of Pseudochirops cupreus. Lineage (NCBI taxonomy): Eukaryota > Metazoa > Chordata > Mammalia > Diprotodontia > Pseudocheiridae > Pseudochirops > Pseudochirops cupreus. Next base: position 97,660,387 of record CM053582.1, read on the forward strand.
AGAACTACTGCTTCCCTCATCTTGTTTTTGAAAAGTTAGTTTTTTTGAGCCCAAGTATAGAACTTTAAATTAATCTCTATAACTCTTTTTTCAAATACATTTCTCAAAGGGTCTACAAATACTGTTAATATAGCTTTATGAGACAAATAGACATTTGGGAGAGAAGTAGTCTCATTCAGGGAGTTTGAAAAGATGGTCAAGAAATATGTTATTACACTCTGAGAAACTGGCTTCTTAGGGAGTGATAAAGTAGGATGTGTGTGTGTTAGCATTTGTTATTTCTGATAGGTGTCAGGTGGTATCTCAGAGTTGTTTTAATTCTTGTTTTTCTAATCAATAGTGATTTAAAGCATTTTTTAACATAACTATAAATAGTTTTGATTTCTTTTTTTGAAAACTGCTTGTTCAACATGGCAGCCAGACTCCAGGAGGTCCTGATGGCAATGGCAGCTGTGCTCCAAGAGGCCTGGAGGGCAACGCCACGGGTGCACTCCGGGAGGCCCTGAAGGCAATGCTGCAGCTGCGCCCCAGGAGGCCCTGACAGCAACGTGAAGGCGGCACTTGGAGAGGCCTGGAGTAGGCCTGCTGATCCACCAACCACAAGGGCCATCCCGAGGCCCATCACTGCAGGGAGGGAATCGACAGGCAGGGCCCTGTGGCAGGGGCAGGAGCTACTCCTGGGACTACCCATCCACAGCCTGGAAATTTTAAAAGCCTCAATTTGAACATCCAGGGACCAGGATGGCAAAGTGAACCCCGGCTGCTCCAGAAAACTGCTTGTTCATATCCTTTGACCATTTGTCAATTAGGGAAAAGCTTTTATTTTTCTAAAGTTGACTCAGTTTCCTATATATTTGAGAAATGAGACCTTTATCAGAGAAACTTGCCGTAATTTTTTTTTATATTACTTCATTGTTTATGGTAATTTTTAGCAAAATAGAATTTTTCTGATTATCTTTAATTAGGTCTATTTTTGTTTTTGCTTTGTCTGAGATCATGATTGCTTCAGATGAAACAATAGATTCTGCTTTAGCCCCTTATTTTAACTCTGTGTATATCTCTCTGTTTGAAGTGTGTCTCTTGTAAACAATATATTGTTAGATTCCAGTTTCTAATCTATTCTGCTATCTATTTCTATTTTATGGGTGAACTCATCCCTTTCACATTCACAGTTATCATTAACTGTGTATTTCCTCCACCCTATTTTCTTCTTCTTCTTCTTCTTTTTCTTCTTCTTCTTCTTCTTCTTCTTCTTCTTCTTCTTCTTCTTCTTCTTCTTCTTCTTCTTCTTCTTCCTCCCCTCTCTCTCTCTCTCTCTCTCTCTCTCTCTGTCTCTGTCTCTGTCTCTCTCTCCCTCCCTCTCTCTCTTTCTCTCTCTCCCTCTCCCTCTTTCTTTCCTTCTCCCTTCTCTCTCTCCCTCTCTTTCTCTCTGTGCTGTCCTGTAGCAAGCCAAAACACCTCATCCAGGATCCAGGTAATTATTGGTGGCCAGCTCCGAAGATTTCCCCTGCTTTTGAATCTAGCTCAGGGTTTTCCTTTGTGATGCGGCTGCATAATAAAAAACTTAACTGATTGCTGAGATCAAAGGCTCTGCCCTGTTCTAGGATTTTAGTCAGAAAGTGTTAAATCCCTATTAGATTAGATACATTCTGTTACTTCCAGGACATGATAACTACCTAACCCCCATTATTAAAAAGTGATAAGAAAACATAGTGATCTAGAGTTATGTTCTTTGTCTCTTTGCTCAATAAAAACCTTGTTCAAAGAATCAATAAATGGAGTTTCATCCTGAACTGCCCACCTGGTCCAGTTCATCTTTATCATGCCTCTGCCCACACTTGGTGCTGGCATCAAGTGGCTCCTGGCAATGTCCGTCCACAAAAATCTATTTTGCTTCTGACCACTGCCTCCCTTAATCTGCCTTCCCTTTTATCATCATTCCCTTTTCTCTTATTCCTTTCCCTTCCTATTTCCCTGTTGGGTAAGAGAAATCTATACTGAGTGTATGTATGCATGTGTGTATATACATATATACATATATACATATATATGTGTGTGTATACATATATATATGTGTATATATATATGTATATATATATATATATGTATGTATGTATTCTTCTCTTTTTGAACCAGTTCTGATGAAAGTGAGGTACAAGTATTGCCTACCACCCTCCCCCATTTTCCCCTCTACTATAAATGCTCTTTCTTGCATGCCTCTTTTATCTAGGGCAATTTTCTCCATTCTACCTCTTCCTTCTCCCTTCAATGAGTATATCTCTCTTTCTCACTCCTTTTTTTTATTTTTTAGAGCATCTCAACATAATCAACTCACAATCATGACCATTGTCTAGACTCCTAACTGCCCTAATAATGATAAAGTTATTAGGAGTTACATGTATTTTCTTACTATTTAAGAATGTAAACAATTCAACTTTATTAAGTTCTTTATTTCTCTTTCATATTTACCTTCTATTGAGTCTTGTGTTTGAATGTCAAAATTTCTATTAAGTGTTGATCTTTTCATCAGGAATGTTTGAAAGTCTTCCATTTCATTAAATATCCATTTTCCCCTGAAGGATTATATTCAGTTTTGCTTTGGTAGGTTATTCTGGGTTGTAATTCTAGCTCCTTTGCCTTCTAGAATATCATATTCCAAGCCCTCCACACCTTTAACATGGAAGCTGCTAAATCTTGTGTGATCCTGCCTGTGACTCCAGTATAACTGAATTGTTTCTTTCTGGTTGCTTATACTCTTTTTCTCTTTGACCTGTGAGCTCTGAACTCTGGCTATAATATTCCTGGGAATTTTTCAGTTTATTATTTCTTTCAGAAGGTGATTGCAATTGTTCAGACATTTTTCAATTGTATCCAACTTTTTCATGACTCCATTTGGGACTTTCTTGGCAAAGACACTGGAGTGGTTTGCTTTTTCCTTCTCCAGCTCATTTTACAGATGAGGAAACTGAGACAAATAGAATGAAGTGACTTGCCCAGGGTCACACAGCCAGTAAGTGTCCAAGGCCATATTTGAGCTCATGAAAATGAGTCTTCCTGACTTTGGACCCTATACACTTCTCCACCTACTTGCCCTGTTAATCACTTTTAGGTGATGTTTAGTGGATTCTTTCCATTTCTATTTTACTCTCTGCATCTAACACATTGGGGCAGTTTTCCTTTTCTTGAAATATATGATATATTTCTTGAAATATGATATCAAGGCTCTTTTTTTGATCATGGTTTTCAAGGAGTCCAATGATTTTCAAGTTGCCTCTCTTCAATCTGTTTTCCAGTTGTTTTTCCAATGAGATATTTCATATTTTCTGCTATTTTTCATGCTTTTGACTTTGTTTTGATTGTTTCTTGATGTCTCAGGGAGTCATTAGCTTCCACTTGTTGAATTCTAGTTAAGGATTTATTTTCTTCAGTGAAATCTTTTTTCCATTTGTCTAATTCTGCTTTTTAAGGAGTTCTTTTCTTCAGTGAATTTTTGTGCCTCTTTCACCACTAGGCCAGTTCTGTTTTTTAAGGCGTTATTTTCTTCAGGGTTTTTTGTGCCTGTTTTACTGATCTATTAATTCTCTTTTCATAATTTTCTTTCATCACTCTCATTTCTTTTACCAATTTTTCCTCTACCACTTATTTCTTTCTTTAGCTCTTCCAGGAATTCTTGTTGGGATTGTCCCCAATTAAACTTTTTTCCTTTGAGACTTTGGTTGTAGCTGTTTTCGTATTGTCTTATTCTGAGTTTGTGCTTTGGTCCTCCTTGCTACTGTAGTAGTTTTTAACGGTGAAGTTCTTTTTTGTTGTTGTTTGTTCATTGTTTCAGCCAACTTTTTTTTTTTAACTTTAAACTTTATGTTAAAGTTGGCCTCTGCTCACCTGGGGATGGGAAGACACTGTCCCAAACTTCAGGCTTTTTTGTGCTACCATTTTCAGAGCTAATTCTAGAGGTTTGCAAGTTTTCAGTACTTCCATGGTGGCATGATCCAGGTAGAAATGTGGTGCCTGCTCTTCTGGTTTGCACCCTTGTCTTTATCCAGAAAGGGTCCCATTCCTCTGTAGCTACAAGTACTCTCTTCTTCACTCTGAAACTGTGACCAGGTCCTCTTCCTTTGCAGCCACAAGTGTGAGTGCTCCTTTCTGCCTTGGGATTGTGACCAAGATGTCTGTTCCCTTGTGACTGTCCACAAATACTCCACTCTGCCATGGAACTGCAACTCAGAATAACACATGGGCAATAGATTTGTCGATCAGCACCAGCTGCACCCAGTGCCAGCAAAGAGTCCTCTGTAGTCTCTTTCTGACCAGTTGTCTGACACCTTTACTGTCTCTGGGTTGAGAATTCCCAAAGATGCTCCTCCTATCATGGTAACTTCCAAGACCCATCACTGGTGCTGCTAACACATGAGCTCCAGGCCAGCCTTACCCCAGTATCACAGATCTCTTCTGCTGACCTCATAAGTTGTCTTAGGCTGGAAAAATGTCTCACCTTGGCCTTTTGCTGCCCCTGTCACTCCAGAATTTGATTTGAGATGTTATTTTTAAGTTGCTTTGAGGGAAATGTTGGAAGAGTTTGGTTGGGTTACTGCTTCTGCTCTGCCATCTTATTCATGAGAAAGAAATTAACATAACATACCCCTAGATCACTTTAGAGCTTAGTAGTATAAAATTAAATCTATAGCAATAAATTAAGTGATAGGCCGAGTGTGTTCTGACCCCAGACCCCATTATACTTTGCTATATATGCAAAGTGTGGGGACAGATCTTCAGCAATTTGTTTCATCTTTATTACACATAATCTGGTTCAAATCATACCATCTTTCTAGACTTGAGGTTTTTTTGGATCTTGGTCATCATCCACTATTTTATCTATACTTCCCACTTTTGTGTCATCTTCAGATATGACAGGTAAATCAATGTTTTCACGCAAGTCGTTGATTTAAAAAAAGCATGGGCTCAAGGAGATTCTCTGTAGTACAACACAGCAGACCTCTCTCCAAGTTAACACTGGCCAATAAATAACTACATTTTGGGTTTGGTTGTTTTATCAGCACCAAATTCATCCAATGTTCAGCTTCCTCTTATTTGAAGAGATCAAGAGCTTTTGTTTTGTGCTTTGCTGAAATCTAAGAATGCTAACTGGATAGGATTCTCCTGCTTTAACATTATAGTTACTGGACAGGTTAGTGGATAATGGCCTGTTCTTGATGAAATCATTCTCACTTTTAGTGATCCTTGCTTCTCTTTCCAAATGTTCAGAAACCATCCCTTTTCAAATGTGTTCTGGATTTAGCCAAGAAGATATTTAAAATTCACTAATTTGCAGATGTGATCTCTCTCTCTCTCTCTCTCTCTCTCTCTCTCTCTCTCTCTCTCTCAACATTTTTTTTGGAGGGAGGAAGGCAAGGCAATTGGGGTTAATTGACTTGCCAAGGTCACATAGCTAGTAAGTGTGTCAAGTGTCTAAGGCCGGATGACATTTTTTTTTCCAGTCCTGCAACATCTTTCCTATTCTCCAAGATCTTTCAAAGATGTATAACTGATACTGTCTCAGAAGTCACAGCTGTTAGCTCTTTCAGCACTCTAGGATGTAATTCATCAGTATCTAATGGCTTGGACTCTTTGAGATGGCTAGATATTGCCTGGTCATCTCTTCACTTATCTTGAGTGTTTACTTCCTGTCATTTCTCTTGGTAAGAAAAATAGAAGCAAAGTAAGAGTTAAGCAATTAAACCTTCTCATCATTCTCACTAAGCCACAATCACCTCGATATATCAATCTATCTTATATTCTACTCTTTTCTTTTTCCTGACATAGCTAAAATGATCTATAGCATTCATCACCAACCTCAAGTATTTCTGGTCTTTAGCATTCCTAATATTATTATTACAGAACTATACTACTTATTTTTGTTAACCTGTTGCTTGCCCTTGCTTCAGTCTTTTACACAGCTTTAAAATGTATGGATTTATTGAAGAGGTCCCTATGCATCCACATCAGTGTGGCAGCTCTCTTCTTCTACGTCATCAGAATCATTTCTACTTGTATCAGTAAGCCATAGGATTATACTTATTTTTTTTCTCAATACTTAAAAATCAACTCTCCCCAATTCTAAAATGTATGTCAACCTACACTTTTCTTTCCTTCCCTATTACAGATTCTGTAATGGCACAGTGTCTTTATCTTCTAAATTCCTGATGCCCATTTTTTTCCTATGTAGTCAGAATTAAGATCAGAATATTGGGTTCTCCTTCCCCTTCCTCCACCTTTGTAAGATAAAATTAGGAAAAACGAGTCACAAAACCTCTTCTTTTTTTTTTGGCAAAGAAACAACAATAAGTGGTGTGCCAGCAATATCATATTTCCATGAGTAGTTTGAGATATATTTCTTGAATTCTCCAACTAGTTTCTCATATTGACTACTCTGTGACATGTCCTACAACAATATCATTGCTATTATTATACATAAGGAATTGAGTTCATCTTTATTATCAAATGGGAATCAGTAGTTATTATGTTTTTATCATAGAAACAAGGAAGAGTTTGTGGTGAGCTGGAACATGTTCATGTGTAGCTGTAATTGTTTTTTTCCCAACAAACCATCTTCCATGCAGTGCTAAATTTACCATTGCAATGCAGAGATGCATCACATGCATATTGCCTTGATTCGAATTTTTGGCAGTCTACATAAGGATGACTCTTACATGTTTCTTCTGTTCTCAAAATCATATCATCTTTAATTTCTGGATCCCAGACAAATTCATCTTCTCTTGGGAAGTTAAAGTTTAAAAAGTTAAAAACATTAGAAAGCTAGAAACATTGCATGGCAAGAGGCAGTGGAGAAGTATTTGCAACTAGAGCTGTAACCTCCCTCTGTTGGAAAAGTCTGGTTTGTAAACCTGCTATAGCACCAAATGCTAAGGATCCATTCTTTTTTTGTTTTGTTTTGGAGGCTTCTTTATTCTTTCTTTCCTTCTTTTTCCCCCTCAATTTATTTATTTATTTATTTTTAGTTTTCAACATTCATTTCCACAAGATTTTTTTTTTTGGCTTTTTGGAGAGGGGAAGGCGGGACAATTGGGGTTAAGTGACTTGCACAAGGTCACATGGCTAGTGTGTTAAGTGTCTGAAGTCAGATTTGAACTCACGTCCTCCTGACTCCAGGGCTGGTGTTTTATTCACTGCGCCACCTAGCCTCCCCTACACAAAATTTTGAGTTGCAAATTCTCTCCCTGTCTTTTCTCTACTTTCCACCCCAAGATAGTGAGCCTACTGAATACCCCTTCACCCAGTCTGTTGTCTCTTATATCCACACCATATCCCCCTAACTTCCTAGAAGGGCAAGATGGATTTCTATATCCCAGTGCCTGTATATATTATTTCCCAGTTGCATGTAAAAAACAATTTTTTTTAAACATGTGTTTTTAAAACATTGATTTCCAGATTCTTTCCCTTCTTTCCTCCTCACCCACCCCCCACTGGGAAGAAAAGCAATTCAATATAGCTTATACATGTGTAGTTACACAAAACTTTTCCATAGTGGTTATATTGTGAAAGACTGACTATATTTCCCACCATCCTATCCCAACCCCCACTTATTCTATTTTCTACTTTGACCTGTCCCTTTTCAAAAGTGTTTGCTTCTAACTACCCTCTCCCCCAATCTACTCTCCTTTCTATCATCCTCCCTCTTATCTCCTTTCCCCCTACTTTCCTGTAGGGTAAGATACCCAACTGAGTGTATGTTATTCCCTTCTTAAGCCAAATTCAATAAGAGTAAGGTTGACCCATTCCCTTTCACCTTCCTGCTCTTCCTCTCTATTGTAACAGTTTTCTCTTGCCTCTTTTATATGAGATAATTTACCCTATTCTATCTTTCCCTTTCTCTTTCTCCCAATATGTTCCCCTCTCACCTCTTAATTTTGTTTTTTAGATATCATCCCTTCATATTCACCTCATCCTGTGCCCTCTGTCTATGTATACATGTACACACATATGCACACACTTACATATATATTTATGCACATATACACCCTCCTAAACATACATATATATGTATATATATGCATATATATGTGTGTATATATGTGTGTGTATATATATATATACACACATATATATTCCCTTCAACTATCCTCATATTGAGAAAAGTCTCATGAGTTACAATTATTGTTTTTCCATGTAGGAATGTAAATAGTTCAACTTTAATAAATTCCTTATGATTTTCTTTTCCTGTTTACCTTCTCATTGCTTTTCTTGCTTCTTGTATTTGAAAGTCAAATTTTCTGTTCAACTCTGTTTTTTTCATCAAGAATGCTTGAAAGTTGGGGCAGCTAGGTGGCTCAATGAATAGAGCACCAGCCCTGGAGTCAGGAGGACCTGAGTTCAAATCCAGCCTCAGACACTTGACACACCTACTAGCCATGTGACCTTGGGCAAGTCACTTAACCCCAATAGCCCCTCCTAAAAGCAAAAAAAAAAGCATACTTGAAAGTCCTCTATTTCATTGAATGACCATGTTTTTCCCTGTAGCATTATACTCAGTTTTGCTGAGTAGGTGATTCTTAGTTTTAATACTAGCTCCTTTGAGCTCTAGAATATCATATTCCAAGATCCCTTGGTGTAGAAGCTGCTAGATCTTGTGTTATCCTGATTGTGATTCTACAATACTCAAATTGTTTCTTGCTGACAGCTTGTAATATTTTCTTCTTGACCTGGGAACTCTGGAATTTGGCTATGATATTCCTAGGAGTTTTCTTTTGGGGATCTTTTTCAAGAGGTGGTTGGTGAATTCTTTCAATTTCTATTTTGCCCTCTGGTTCTAGAATATCAGGGCAATTTTCCTTGAGAATTTCTTGAAGTGTGATTTCTAGGCTCTTTTTTTATCATGGCTTTCAGATAGTCAAATAATTTTTAAATTATATCTCCTGGATCTATTTTCCAGGTCAGTGGTTTTTCCAATGAAATATTTCACATTGCCTTCTATTTTGTCATTTGTTTGGATCTGTTTTATATTATCTTGATTTCTCATAAAGTCATTAGCTTCCATTTGCTCCAATCTAATTTTGAAGGAATTATTCTCTTCAGTGAGTTTTTGAAATTCCTTTTCCATCTGGGCAATTTGACTTTTTAAGGCATTCTTCTCCTCATTGGCTTTTTGGGCCTTTTTTTTTTTTTGCCATTTTAGTCTCTTTTTAAGGTGTTATTTTCTTCAGTCAGACTGTAGAGTCACTTTCCATGATTTTCTTGCATCATTCTCATTTCTCTTCCCAACTTTTCTTCCATTTCTCTTACTTGATTTTCAGACTCCTTCTTGAGCTCCTCCATGGCCTGTGACCAATTCATATTTTTCTTGGAAGCTCTTACCACAGGAGTTTTGACTTTGTTGTCTTCTTCTGGTTCCATGTTTTGATCCTTTTTGTCCCCCCAAAAAAAGGATTCTATGGTCTGATTGTGCTTCATCTGTTTGTTCATCTTGCCAGCCAATAACTTGACTTTTGAGCTCTTTGCCATGGTAGAACTCTGCTTCCAGAGTGGAGAGAACTGTGTCCCAAATTGCTAGATTTGGGAAGCTGCTGCCAGAGCTGTTGTCAGAGTTATGAGGAGGGCGCCCTTTCTATAGCTACCACAAGCTCTGGCACACTGGCAATCTTCACCCCAGGACCACCACCCAGAACTACAACCCAGATCCAAGCAGGTCAAAGCAAGACCCTCTCAGTGGTTGCTTGGTCCCCATAGAATCTGTAGACCAGGAGCTCTGGAGGCACTGCAACCACCATGCCTCCACTGCCTCTCGCCCTGGGGGCAGGGGCTGGACCTTGCTCTACTCTCACCCTGGATCTACAGGGTTCTTCACTGACCTTTTACTTTCTTTTTGGTGTTTATGGGTTGAGAAGCATGGAAACCACCACAGCTGTAGTGACTCAGTCTCTTGAAGTCTGCTCTGGTAAGTCTGTGCCACTGGTTAGGGCCACCCTGGGTCAGAGCTGGCATGGCTCATACAAGACTGTGCTAGACTCCCAGCTCCATGTGATAGACCCTTCCTATTGGCCTTTCAGGCTTCCTTCTGCAGGAGGTTTGTTTCTCTCTGTCACTTTGTGGGTTCTGTAGCTCTAAAATTTGTTTAGAGTCATTTTTTTACATGTAGCAGAGATAGTTGGAGTGGGAGCTGAAGCAAGTTTCTGCTTTTGCTCTGCCATCTTGACTCTGCCCAGAATCCACTCATTTACAAAGCTTGTGCTGCTGGAGGAATCTCTAAACTGATACCTTCTATGAATTTTGCCCTTAATGTCTACTTCCATTAGTCTTTGCACAAATGTCTTATACCACGTTTCATGCCTCAGGTTCTTGTATTTCTTCTGACGAATATGTACCTCTGGAGTGAGGGCTTGCTGAGCCCTTTTTAGGGCTGTTCATCCACCTTTGGTGTCCATCTGATTCACTAGGCTCTCTCCTGTGGTTCTAAGAACCTGGCACATGCAACATCCAAATCCCAGTAAATGATCTCTGCAGACAGGCCATACCAGGTTGAAGGTAACTGACAGATATCAAAATAACTGATGAGTTAGGGGGATGTCTGCCCCAAGCATTTGAAGACTTCCTCTGGTGGAATGGGTGAATAAAGATAATTTGTTCCAATGACCATGAAGGCAGCTGAAGCACTTAGAGCTTGGTCAGACATCAAAGATGACATGGTCATCCATTACATCCCAAGCCTTGAACTTTTGTCTTGCTTTTAAATCTCTGTAAGATACAGTGAGGCTGGTGACTTTGTGCTACTCTCTCACAAATCCGTTTTACACATGAGTCAAGACATCAGCCTGTTATGTCACTTGTTGTCTTCAAAAACAAAGGACAAACAACAACAACAACATTCTTAACATACAATTTCACCCCTGCTTTGATCTATTCATTTGGAATAAGGTATATCCTTAAAGTTTTTCAGAGGCAAATTTCAGTGATGCATCCCATCCCACCTCATCTCAGTAATGACATGATGTGAAAATTTCTACCTTGCATCAGGATCACTAGAGAACCCCGACTGTAATCCAGTCTTTGAATGTTTGTACATACACTTTGGGGAACATGTGTTTTTATTGTTGACTCCTTTTAGATATTCTTTCATGCAAATTACTAGCCTTGTCTGTTGTTTTTCTTAATCTTATGTTGTACTTGCTACTCTTTGCGGTGATAGGTTATAAGAAAACATTTGGTGTGCAGATAAAACGACTTCACTCTGACCTAATTAAACAAGTTATTGTTGAGAAAAAATGGGGTACATGTGGGAAAATGATATTTATTCAAATAAAAATAATTTAATACTAAAGTCCACCAAATGTAAATTGATTGTTATCATGAGGATAAAAGATGACTGAAAAACAACTTAGTCAGAATATACTTCCTTGACTTACCTGTCAAATGGAGATATATACTTGACAATAACAATATTAGCTTAGAATACAAATTTGCTTGCAAAATTTTATAGAGAAGGATGGTAGAAGATTATGACCACTATCATCTCATAAAAGATAAGGAACAGATAGTAAAATCATTTTAAAGAAACTTTGGCAAGAGCTCTAGCTATACAAAGTCACCCTGAAAGCATTTAAGGGTGAAGCTGGAAGGAGGACAAGAAACAGACAAAAAAGGGGAGGGCAGCTATGTGGTGCAGTGAATAGAGCACCAGCCCTGGAGTCAGGAGGGCCTGAGTTCATATACGGCCTCAGAGACTTAACATTTACTAGCCGTGTGACCTTGGGCAAGTCACTTAACCCCAATTGCCCTGCCCTCCCACCTCCAAAAAAGCAACAAGCAAACAACCAAAAAAAAAAGAAATAGAAAAAAAAATTGGAGATCTGCAAAAAAAAATTTTAACAAATTATTTTCATTATTGAGAACAATGACATCATTACCATTGTACTCTAATCAGATGTGTTTGTGGAGGACATAGGAATAATACTAAAGAGAACAAAGACAGGAAAAGCAACTGGACAAGTCCAAGTGAATACAGAGAGCTCTGTGCTACAGGTGACAAAATTTTAAGGACATCAAAGGATTGATTCCAAGGTATCTGAATGAGCGGAAGATGCTAAAGGCAAAAAAAAAAAAATCCACCTCAGGCCTTTAATATAAAAGTGGGGAGAGGCAGCTGAAAGAACATCACTAACTACTAACCTCTATGCCTACTTTGCCATCTATATAAAATTTGTATGAGAATTAGATATACATACACATTAAGGCCACCTTTGATGAAGGTGTTAGGGGGAAGAGATGATTCAAGAGATGATATCCCAGAGTTGACCACATCTTTCCCATGGCAGAGCTGACTGAAAAACGTAGTAAATACAAGAAATGACAAAATTCATTATTTGTTGACTATTTTTAAAAAATGTATTTAGTAGAGCAAAATAATGTCTTTGAGATTCAAATGGTGTTTCCCATGTATAAATAACAATTATTCAACCAAAAATTATTGATTATTCAGTTTAGAATCTTAGCTTCTACAGAAAGCCTTCCCAGACCCCTCTTAATTCCAGTGTCTTTTCTCCATTTATTATCTCCAATTTATCCCACATATATAGCTTCTGTATACATTGCTGTTTTCATGTTATCTGTGGGTTCCTTGAAGACAGGGATTGTCTCTTGACTTTCTTTGAATCCTTAGTACTTAGCACAATGACTAGTGCTTAATGCATGCTTATTGACTCACTAACTGTAAAGCCAAGCACAAGCAGCTTTCCAGAGGACTGCTGCTGTGAACAGCTTTAAGGTTCTGATCACATAGGATAGTGAACTCTATTTATTCAGCAGTAAATTAAAGCAAAACATTCACAGAAACCAAAGTACATAACAAGTTATCACTAAAGTGGCCACATAATTTTCACCAAAGTGGCCACATAGTTTTAAACAAAAGATATCATTCACTAAATCCTTAATTCAATCATCCTTAAGGAGCAATCCTCCTTAAGGGACACAAACTACAAAGGTCAAAGTTCTCTACCCCTAGGTCACATTGTCTTAATCTCTCCATCAAAAAGTCTTCTTTCTTCTTAATTGGAGATTAGTTTCCAATCATCCTTAAGAGGTATAAGATATAGAGTACAAAGTTTTCCCACCCCTAGGCCACAGTAAATCACGATGTTCTCAGTCAGTACTAAGTACCCAGGAAGAGATCATTTCATCTTGACTGAGGCTAGCTCTCAGATTTTCATCTCTTCCATGGTCCCAGCTCCTGCCTGAATCTACCTAGCTGTCACCTGGATTCAAAGGTAGGCAGTTCTCAGCTTCTCATCCAGCTCCTCATTCAGTTCCTCATCCAGTTCCTTGTCCAGTTCCCATTCCATATCGAAGCTCACGATGTCCAGTCTACCTCAAGTCCTTCACAGTTTCTGTTTCTGGGAAGACAAAGCTTAACAGAGCCAAAACAACATTCAGTCACATTGCCAACACCATCATCAATTCACTTTCTGCCTGTGAAATAAACACAGACCCACAAACAAAGTCTGAGAACTCAACACAAATTGTCAATATAGTCCCAGGGCTTCTGAACCCCTCCTCCAGGACTTTTGTAAACAGACAACAAGAAAATCCTCTTTCAGGACTTCCAGTAAGGTTCCAGGGCTTCTGTACAAAGTATCACAAACAAAAATCAACACAAACAGAACAGACAAATAGAGTGTCTGGCCACCACAAAGTTCCCCTTCTCAATTCTGTCACCGCAAGTGCTTTCTTCTCCATTCTGTCCTTTCCCAGCTTGGGCTTTTCCTTATATATGGTCATTAGCTCCTTGCTGTTGCATCAGCAAGTTCCTCCCACTGTGGGGTTCACAAGTTCTGTTTTTTAACAAAGATTTGATATAATCAGGGCAAGGCTCCAAGACACTTGAACTCAAACAAGGCGCTAAATACTTAAATAGCTGAAACAAGGCTCTACGTATTTCTTCACTTGCCATTACACTGACTGATTCAAAACTTCTTGAAAGATATAACAAAATGTATAGAGTCCATTTATCAGCATACATATGGTTTTATATATGTGTGTGTGTGTGTGTGTGTGTGTGTGTGTATGTATATATAAATAGACAATGATTTAGGTCTAGAATTAGCCACAAGGAGGAGAATGGGCTAGACTATCTAGAGGAAATTGTGGAGCTCTTTAATGATTCCAAACCTCTTCATGAAATGAAGGCCCATCTTTTTTATTCTACATGTTGTTGTTTTTGTATGGATACAAAAAACAGAACACTACAGATTTTGTTGTAGGGCTGCAAGTAACAGAACACTACAGATGTTGATGATTTAAGAATGAGTAAAATGCAATTAAGCTGTGCATGTAGGTATGAGCAGACTGAAACCTGGAACTGTTGAGGAATTTCAAAGAACTGAAGTAAAGACAACCATCAAAGAAATGTATAATCAAAGAAGACATTGATCTTGTAGTGTGGCCAAAGTGAAGTAGATGGCTATGGTGCTCCCATTGTTGTGCAGAGAATAAGAGCGAGCTAAGACCTGGGTTCAAGGTAAATTTAGGTGTGGATTTATTGATCAAGCACAGGACTACCTAGGGTGTGAACCCAAATTAGGTAGTCCTGAATAAAGGTACAAGCAGTGTTTAAAAAGACTAAAACCACAAAAAGCACAATCAGAGAGGGGAGCTAGCAGAAGCAATGTTGTACAGAAGCCAAGAACAGCCATTGGTTAGATCTATAGCTCAGGGTTAATTTGGGAATATGGCTCAAGGGTACAAGGGTGCAACCTTCATGAAACATGGGGGTCCCTCCTAGAACAGGGTGGAGGATACAGGGTGGAGGGTCATGGTCAGCTTTCAAAACAGGGTTGAGGGTACAGGATGGAGAATTGTCAATTCCCCAGAACAGACTGGGGTCATGTCCCCAGGGTGTGGGGACCCTGCTTGGTCAGTGGAACAGAACAGGGTGGTCTCTTCTTAAGATAGTCTTGCACCATAACCCTGGGACTGGTCCTTGTACAAAAGGCTGATTCAGGGAGAATATACAGAATGCTGATTCAGAAAAGAGGGAGTCAGGGGACTATGCCTTGGGCAATACCCAGGACTATGCTGTAAGCTGTTTCAAGCTATTACAGGGTGCAGCATAGAGACAAAGACAAAAATATAAAGGGGCTTAATGGTGGACCACAAATCAGGTGGTGTGCAGTGACGTGTGATTTGGGTTTGGGTACAACACCATGAGAGCCTCATAATGTCAAGAGACAGTAAGGAAGAGCCCATACTATGTTGAGTGGACTCCTTTTGGTGAACACACAGGAGGACATATACCAGATGGGCAGACATGGATGAATCATGACCATTGGAGGGAATAACCACATGGAGAAGATTACAGAGCTATCTGAATAGTGGAAAGCTACATACCTACATGCATTTATGTATATATGTATATATATGTATGTGTATGTATGTGTACATAGATGTGTAGATATACATATATGTGCATGTATTGTACATACATCTATATAATCACAAAGTCACAGACTTCAGAGCTGGAACGCACCTGACAAGACATCTGCTCCAACCCATAGCTGAACAAGAATCCACTCTGTAAGCTCTCTGACAAATCTATAGTCATCCCACCTTTTTTCAAAGACTTCTGGTTTGGTGGCATTTATAACCTCTTGAGGTTTCTTGTTCTCTGTTGGGGTGGCTTGTGTTGATTGCAACTTTTCCACCTATTGTTCCCAGTTCTGCTCTCAGCCTGAGCAGAACAAGTCTAATCTTGCTCTCATGAGATGTCACTTCACATATTTGAAACTAGTGATTGTCTTCCTCATCTCTACCCTATCTTTTCTTCCCCAACTTAGATCTCCCCAGTTCTTTCAATGGACCCTAAAAAGGAAAACCCTGTGGTTTTTCATCTTCCTGGTCACCCTCCTCATGATGCTCTCCATTTTGGGTACATCCTTCCTAAACTGCATAGACCCGAATCAAATCTAACATTCCAGATATGATGTGAACAGAGGACAGACTACAGCAGGATTCTTATTTCCTTATTTCTGGAAGCGACATCCCTCACATGATGCCATCAATATGATTCTGTCACCTAAAATTATATCTAATTCTACAATCATTTATTAAAAGCCAACCGGGTGCCAGGTTCTGTTAGGCAATGGAGTTACAAAAGCAAAAATGAAACCAATCCTGCCCTCAAGGAGGTTACATTATACTGGGTATGCATGTATACATAAAGTAAATTGCATATACATGTATATATAGTGTAGGTTTGCTTGTATATATGTATGTATATGCATATATACACATGTATGTACATTTTATTTATCGATACACACCCAGTATGTATGTATATACAGGTATATGCATATACACACACATATATGTCTGTGTACACACACATAACTTGATTTCCAGGAGGGAGTTCTAATAATTGGGAGAAATCAGGAAACATTTCTTGAGACTTGGGGCTTGAAGCAAGCTTGAGATTTCAAGAGGCAGAGGGGAACAGGGTCAATATAGCAGGTGTGTGTGAGGGGAGACGGGAGAGTCACACAAAGGAAAGAGAACGAGGGGAGGGGTTGAAATGTCATTTATGGAAAACGGTAAAGTTGTCAGTTTGGTTAGAGTGTAAAGTGTGAGGACAAGAGCAATAGGAACCCAGTTTGTTTAAAAGCACGTTGTAAAGGGCTTTAAATGCCTTTAAATGGGAATTCGTATTTCATTCTACGGGCACCTGGGAGACATCAAAGCATCTTAAGCAGAGAGTGACAAGAAAGAGACAGAATGGAAAAGTTTTGCCCTTGAGAGCAAATGCCTATGGGAGAGATTTGACTTCCTTAACAAAACAAAACAAAACAAAACAAAACAAAACAAAACCCACAAAAACCCTTGTCTTCTAGGTGGCCACTAGATGGCGCGTTTTCATCTATATTCCGCACATGAGGTGAGAGGAGTAGAAAACATTAGGGGAAAGTACAGAATCTCAGCTTTTTAAAGGGAGCTAAGAGGCCATTTAGTCTAACTAATACCTGAAATCCCCTCTACATCATCCCTGGCAAAAAGCTAGCCAAGCCTTTGTTTAATGACCTAGACTTCTCACTGATGGGCGCACACCACACTTGGTCTCATCTTGGTGCCTTTGCATCCGCCGTCCCCCAGTCCCCCATGCCGAGAATGCCCTCCCTCCTCACCTCTGCCTCCTAGACTTCTAGCTTCAAATCTTGGCTCAGACATTATCTTCCACATGACAGCTTTCTAGAATCACCCAGCTACTCATACACTCTACCCTTTCTACTCTGCTCCCCCAAAAGATCCCCTTGTCTTTTTTTTTATAAATTCATTTATTTTTAGTTTTCAGCATTCACATCCACAAGATTTTGAGTTCCAAATTTTCTCCCCATCTCTCCCCTCCGCTCTACCCCAAAACAGCATGTAATCTGATATAGGCTGTACATATACACTCATATTAAACCTATTTTCACATTAGTCATGTTGTATGGAAGAATTAGAACCAATGGGAGAAACCACAAGAAAGAAGAAACAAAACAAAAAAAAGAAAGAGAGAGAGAAGAGAGCATATAATACGCTTCAATCTGCTTTCAGACTCCTAAGTTTTTTCTCTGGCTGTAGACAGCATTTTCCATCATGAGTCTTTTGGAGCTGTCTTAGATATTTGCACTGCAGAGAAGAGCTAAGACAGTCATCACACAACGTGGCTGTTACTGTGCACAATGTTCTCCTGGTTCTGCTCACTTCATTCGACATCAGTTCAGGTTTTTCTGAAGTTCACCTGCTCATCATTTCTTATAGCACAACAGTATTCCATTACATTCATATACCACAACTTATGGGTGGCTAGGTGGCGCAGTGAATAGAGCACCGGCCCTAGAGTCAGGAGGACCCAAGTTCAAATCCGGCCTCAGACACTTAATACTTACTAGTGTTTGGGTTGAAAAATACCCTTCATCCTTAATTTAGTGAAAAGAAATAAACACAGAGATCTGTTAGGATAAGAACAGGAGTTTATTCTCTTCCCTGGGAGAAGAGAGTGTTCTCCTTGACTCATCATGAAGAAGAGGCAAGTTACAAAAGATAGTGCTGGAATTTATAACTTAACTTAGTCAAGACCCCTCCTCGACTGTCTCCTCTCTCATTGGTGGAGAGGCATACTTCACCAAATTCTTCCCCAACTGGGACAGCAAGGAAAGAGGGGGGGAGGATCCCACCAAGGCGGGAAAACAGACAAAGGAAGATAAAAGTGATTGACAGAAGCAATGGAGAAGGATGAAGGGAAAGTTAACCACCCAAATTGAGAAGTTTTCACTTATCCCATACACTAGCCATGTGACCTTGGGCAAATCACTTAATCCCAATTGCCCAGCCTTCCCCCCTCCAAAAAAAGAAAGCATATACTGCAACTTGTTTAGCCATTTCCCAATTGATGGGCATCCCCTCGATTTCTAGTTCTTGGCCACCATAAAAAGAGCCGCTATAAATATTTCTGTACATGTGAATCCCCTTGTTTTTATCTTATACAAGAGACAGAGAATGGAGTGGGCGGCTATTCCAAAATGCTTGGAGAGCTGTCCTGAAAGTCAGGAAAGTCTAGCTCCAAGTCCTGACTCTGGACGTGTGCGATCCGATGCAGGTCATTTAACTTCTCCAAATCAGTATTAGTCAAGCTCAGCTAGAAAGTGGGGCCTCCAATCCACTAACATAAGGATTGCTTCTATGGCATATTGACTTAGTTTTAAAATGTAATGTTTTCTATGTTTTATTGTATTTTTTTTCATTTTGTTAAGTATTCCCCATTTACATTTTCATGAAGTTCTAGTAGGAACTAAAGAGTGTTGCCGCTGTGTGTTTGCGATCTCTACTCTAAGGTAGCTTTTTAAGACTAAGTATAAGAGGACATGTTAAAAGGAATTTTCTCAATCTTCCTAATGTCGCAACCCTTTAATACTGGTATGTGGGCTTATCTGCATGTGGGCAGACTCGCCTGGAGACAGATAGAGGAGTGGTGTCTTGGTTCCTAAGACCATGGGAAATAATGTGTTTTCCAATGATCTTAGGCAACTCCTGTGACCCCTGTGAAAAGGTTGTTCAACACCCGAAGGGATTGCGACCCACAGGTTGAGAACCGCTGCACTAAGCTCATTCACTGTTCTAGTTTCTAGCTCCTGTGTCTTGTATATGCGTAGCCAGCATGGACTATCTCCCCTAATAGAATATAAGCTCCCTAAAGACAGTGATGATTTTGTCTTTATATTTGTATCTTCAGCACCTCGCATAGTGCCTGACATAAAATAAATGCTTCATAAATGGTTGTAGGTTGAGTTATTGACTGATGGATGTAGCCTAAGATTGTATTTGTTTTTAGGGATTTTCGGGATTCGTTTTTGCTATGGTAACCCACTGTTAACACATATTGAACTTGCAGTCCTATAAGATGACCACATTTTGGTCAACATTTCACTGAATTTTAGGCATATAGTGTCTATAGCAATGAGTCTCAAAGTGTGATGTGGGGGGCTTTGGGAGTCTCTGACATCCTTTCAGGATGTTCTTAAGGTCAGATCTATTTTCATAATAATACTAGGATGTTTTGATTTCTAATGTGGTAAATATTGATAACTATAACCCTCACCAACAATTGCTCTTCGGGGAATTCTCAAAAAAACTTTTTTAAATGTTAAAGGGTTCTGAGACCAAAAGACACAAGAACCTCTGCTCTCTAGCATTCCCCTCATCTAAGAGTTAGTTACCATGCCACAATAGTCTGGCATTACTTATTCTTGAAGTCGTGCTGTCTCAGGTTTGCTCATGATCTTTCACGCTCCAGCTTTTGCCTTTATGATTGTATACTCACCCCAGATTCAGACTGTTGCCGTAAGGTTTTGGGCTCTCCCAAAAGGTAATACTTACTCCACTTGAGGTAATCAGAGCATCGACACCCTTTTCATCAGGCCAAAGAACTCACAGCAGTAGTAGAGGAAAAGGCACAAGTCACTTCCCCACCCTGTAGCCCTTTTCCTTGTTTCTCCTCCCCTCCTGAGGACATGTGTTTGCTCCTCTTTTCTCTAAGAAGAAAGTGATTGAAATTCCTCCACTTCTCTCAGGAAAGCTGGTTTTTGGAGTTATTCCTGTCACTCGTTTCTAGTTGTTGCCATTTCTTATGGCAGCTAGGTAACGCAGTAGATCAGGCTCTGGGTCTCGAGTCAGGAGTACTTAAATTCAAATTTGACCTCAGACACTTATCAGCTTTGTGACCCTGGGCAAGTCACTTAACAGCTGCCTCAGTTCCTCATCTGTAAAATGGAGATAGTAACAGCACCCTCCTTGTAGGGTAGTTGTTATGGATCAAATAAAATAACATTTCTAGAAAGTGCTTGGCATGTAATAGGTGGTATATCAATGCCTATTCCTATCCCTTTTGTGGCACACAGTCCTTTTTCTTTTCTTGGAACCATGGCATTCCCCTAAAGATTTTGGATGTTAGACTTTCATCAAAAATATTTGGTGCAAAGATTTTCCCACTTCATAGCTTTTCCTTTAATTCCTCCTGCATGTTTGTGTCCATAGTGATGAAGCTGAGCACGTACTCAGCTCTTACAGTATACTACATGATTAGGCTTCTTTGCTGAAGAACTGGAATGACCAGTAACTTCAGGTTGATCTCGATGTGTCCCCACATGCTGGAGCTGTGCGATGAAACCAGGAAGAGCTAACTCAGTAAGTTATATAAAGGAGAAAGTAGAAAAGTTCCTCCTTCTTTCTTGGGATGTAGCAAATGGCTGCTCTCCCTTGCACTTTTAGCTGAAAGGGAAGGAATTTTTCCCTCTTCTGGGAACCTGTGAAAGTTATGAGCGCATCGCCAAGAAAAGATATGCTTGCCAGGAGCCTGACACTAGACTTCAAGTCCCTGGCTGTCTCTTCTGCTTTGTGTACCTGAGCATAGGTGACCAAACAATAATCTGGAGAGATGAGTGTTCCAAGACTTAGTAGCAACACATCATGAATTCTGGAGTTCTGATGGTCAGATGCAAGTTGTCCTGTTGGATGTGTTACACAATAGCCTCTCAAAGGAGATGGGTACCAGCATCAAGAGGATTCTGTGACTGAAAGCCCTAGAGAAGCACCAGTCAGAAGAGCTGAACTTTGTGAGTTGCTTGGACAGTATAGATATGAAGTGAATGTGAACTAATTTTTTTAGTAGTCCTACAAAGTTGTCTTTAATCTCCAGGAAAAGATAATAGATGATAGGTTATTGCTTCATTTTTACATATTTGTTAATGTATGCTTATGAGTTTTTTGTATTTTGGGTATTTCTTCTGTTGCAGAGGAAATAAATAACTATTTTATACCTGACAGCTACTTTGTGCACTTAGTAGCTTTTTCTAGAAGGTACTCTGTTAATCCATTTTAAAGGATACTTTAAAATTGAAAATAGATTTTAGGGGAGGCTAGGTGGCCCAGTGAATAGAGCACTGGCCCTGGAGTCAGAAGGACCTGAGTTCAAATCTGACTTCAGACACTTGACACACTTACTAGCTGTGTGACCTTGGGCAAGTCACTTAACCCCAATTGCCTTTCCTTCTACCCTCTAAAGAAAAAGAAAAGAAAATAGATTTTAATTCTATTTTTCTAAGACCTAATTAAGCCAGATTTAATATTTCTTTTTGAAGTTTCTTCCCTTTGTAAATCTTACCTACCACCCATATCCAGGAGAAACTTGCCTGAACATCAAGCTTAAATCTTGCAATTACCTCCTTTGTGCTCCCACCCATCACCCATTTTCCAGGGAAACTTAATTAATCTAAAAGGTCAAATCTCCTCAATTTAAACTATTGTAGCAACTCCCATTGCCTGGGAGCCTTTGTGTCATGACATCACATGTCTTGGTTGTGGTTAAGGGGGTTTCAGAAGAAGAGGTCCAAATGATGTAATCTCTCTTTTTTTTTTTTTAATTTTTGGAGGGGGAAAAGACAAGGCAATTGGGGTTAAGTGACTTGCCCAAGGTCACACATCTAGTAAGTATGTCAAGTGTCTGTGAGGTTGGATTTGAACTCAGGTCCTCCTGACTCCAGAGTGGGTGCTCTATTCACTTTGCCACCTAGCTGCCCCCAAATGATGTAATGTCAATTCTATGTCATCAATAGCCAAGCATCAGAAGATACATCTATATTGCTTGAGATTTTGCTCTGTAATCTTGCTAATAGTTCTAAAAGACCCTGTCAGTCCTCACTCAATGTCTTTGGTTACTGGAGGCCATAGACCCAATTTATTGGTTACCACCAACCTAGCTAATAAATTGATCATGTCACTCTCAGAACTTTGTCTCTCAGTTTACCTTAATTTAAATCATAATAAAATGGCCACCAAGAAGGGAGTGGGGTGGAAGGCTAGTCCCAAAGCAACCTCTTGGCGGTATGGGGTGGGGTAGAGCACTTCACGGGGGTGGGTTGGGAGGGATTTCTCCACAGATGCTTGCACCAGAGACTTGGTCCCTGGTTTATGAGCCAAGTGTTTATGAGGCAAGGAAAGCCTCCACACTGTCTGAGAAGGTGCAATTGTGTTTGTATGTTTTGGTCTCCTAACTGTGCTTTGGTGTGACTGATTGGCAATAATTGGTAATAGAAAGCCTGAGAAATCTGCCTAAGGTACAAGTCCTTTGGAGAGAGCTTACTTACTTCAAGGGAAACTTCTCTCTTGGGAGGAGGAGTGATAAAGAGGTATATCCCAGTGGTGCCTTTTGGGGAACCTCTAGTAAATATGGAAACAGATACTTCCCAAAAGGTTGGGGAAGCCCTTAATAAGTCTGGAAACAGACAGTCCCTAGCCAAATAGGGGGTAGCTGAAATAACCAAAACTATAGAAAATTTATGTTAAAAGTCCCATATAATTTTGTGTGTACACACTTTGAAGACTTGTCACTGATGTTTAATGTCTGGGTATTTGTCTTGTTAACGTCTACTTTATTATATTTAAGTTAATGATAAGAAAATAAGATCTCCAGATTTTGCCCTAAAGTCTCCTCTATTGGCTCCTAAACTGTATCCCCAGACAAAGAACTCAACCACACTTAGGAAAGCCATTCCTATGCTGGGGGAGTAGGGCAGTGTGAACTGAGTCATGGAAAGCAAAGGTCAATAGGGGAAATTGACATCTCTCCACCTCTGCAGAAGGAATTCACTTGTGCCAAAAGTATGGATATCTCTAGGCAACCCATGAGTTTTTTCCATCACCTTCAACTGACTACCTGTTCTGGTACTAAAACCAGCCACCAGTTTGAATGCCATGAACTGTCAGAGAGACTCTTGTTAGGGACTCTCCAAACCTTTATCGGATCTATGAATTGAGAACTAGAATTGTGACTAGGCTACTTAGCTGAACCATGTGGCCCATAGGGGAGGAACTCTGAAAAATAATCACCCTTTGGGGCATTTTCAAAGATTCCATATCTCTATTAGCCATCCAAATATCTTTCTTGGAAACTGGACCAGTAAAAGATCATTTTAGCTTCTCCAAACTGAAAAGGTATCTTAACTGAAAATGAAAGGTAAATTTCACACAAAGGAAAAGCAGAGACTTCAACCGAAGTCTCAAACTTTAACACTTGCATTCTTTGTCTTGACTAGGACCCATAGTCGATGCCCTACAAAATTCTAGTGCCTGTTTATTTGTGCTTTTGTGTCTCTGTATCAATATGTTTTTGTGTTTCTGTGTCGGGCTGGAGTAAACTAACTTTTTTTGTGGGCCATGAAAAGCAAGCATAAAATATTCAGCCTTAAACCTAAACTGGCCATGAAGTGAGTGTGTTTGTGGGTATAATGTCTTTGGTAGCTCAAAATTGTAGAGTTTATTTAAGGGAAAGAAAAGATGAGGTGCAAATGAAAGGATTTTTTTTCTAGTCTTAAAAGTGTCAGACCACTGAAAGGGACCTTCAGTAAGATTTCAAAGACAGTTTACAATTTTTGCTTTCTTCTTGACCCCAAAGAAGAAAAGTTTGTTTAAATCAAGGAAAGATTTCAGAGTGAATAAAACTTATTCTTTACTTTTAAGTAGTTTAAGTAAAATTGATTGTAAATATTAGAAATTATAAATCCATATTTAATTGGGTTCTGAAACTAAATTTTGTAGATTATAGCTACTTGTGTTGTCCATTCTAGAACTTGGAGTATTCTTCAATTTCCAGATGAAACTCTGAACTGCTTTTTTAAAAAATAGATTGTGTGAAGACACTACATAAAGAAGCTCTAAATGCCAGTGATCCATGGGACATTCAGATTATTAATTTAGCTTTATCAACTGGTCTCAACCAGGAATTAGGAAGCATTTTTTAAAAAAACAGAATTGCCCAGGGTGGCCCAAGAAAATAAATGATCACACCCAGGGGGCGGAGTCAAGATGGTGGCATAGAAGCAGGAGAACCCTATGGCTCCCCCCATAGCCACTTCAAATACCTATAAAATATGACTCTAAACAAATTTCAGAGCTCCAGAACCCACAAAATGACAGAGA
The DNA here is from genome assembly GCA_028627135.1 of Pseudochirops cupreus. NCBI lineage: Eukaryota > Metazoa > Chordata > Mammalia > Diprotodontia > Pseudocheiridae > Pseudochirops > Pseudochirops cupreus. The sequence goes on from CM053582.1 coordinate 97,684,894, forward strand.
AACAAAGCTCCCGCTGAAGGCAGCCCAGCAGGTGGATGGGAAGGATTCATTGCAGCATGCTGCGAGCTGATCCCAGCCCAGCATGAAACCACGGCTTTATCCCCAGCATGGCCAGGACCAGCTGTGGCTGGAGCATTCAGGAGAGTGGATCATCAGCAGCTGTGGCAGTTTCCAGAATTATCAACCCATAAGAAACAAGGACAAAGAGAAAGGTCAGTAGAACTCAGCTAAATTTGGGGGAAAGGAGCAGGTCCAGCTGTCTGCCCCCAGGGCAAGGAGTAGTGGAAGCAGTGGCCCTGCAGTTGCCTCCACATGGCTGCTTCAGAAGCTCCCAGACTGCAGATTGCAGTGGTGCCAAGCAAACATTCAGAGGCTAAGTGCTCTTGCCTTAACCAGCCTGTATCGGGATCATGGTCTTGGGTGGTGGTCCTGAGGTATGTAACCAGTGAGCCAAAGCTGGTAGGGGCTACAGAGAAGGCAGCCTCCTAATAGTTCCAGCAGCTGGGAAAACTCCAGCAATTTGGAACAAAGCTCTCCCCTCTGAAAGCAGAGTTCTACTGAGCCCAAAAGTCAAGTAATTGACTGGCAACATGAGCAGGCAAAGGAAGCAAAGCAAGCACAGCAATGCAACTTTAGGTTCCTTTTCTGGGGACAAAAAAGATCAAAGCATGGAACAGGAGGAAGACAACAGAGTCAGAACTCCCACACCAAAAGCTTCCAAGAAAAATGTAAATTGGTTGCAGGCCATAGTGAAGCTTAAGAAGAATTTTGAAAACCAAATAAGAGAAATGGAGGAAAAATTGGGAAGAGAAATGAGAATGATGCAAGAAAATCATGAAAAGAGAGTCAACAACCTGGCTAAAGAAAATAACACCTTAAAAAATAGACTAACTCAAATGGCAAAAGAGGCCCAAAAGGCCGATGAGGAGAAGAATGCCTTAAAAAGCCAAATTTGCCAGATGGAAAAAGAACTTCAAAAGCTCAATGAAGAGAATAATTCCTTCAGAGTGGAGCAAATGGAAGCAAATGACATTATGAGAAATTAAGATACTATTAAACAGATCCAAACAAATGAAAAAATAGAAGGCAATGTGAAATATCTCATTGAAAAAACCACTGACTCCCAGATGCCGGGCCAAGAGGCCCCAAAGCCCCTGGACAAGGCCTGCCGATCCACCAACCACAAGGGTCATTCCCAGGCCTATCACCACAGGGCAGGGATCAGACGTAGCTGGGTAAGAGACAAAGGCAGGGCCCAAGGCAGGAGCAGCAGTTACTCCTGGGACTACTCATCCACAGCCTGGAAATTAAAAAACCCCTTATCTGAACTTCCAGAGACCAAGATGACAGACTGAACCCCAGCTACTCCAATCCCCACCTCTGACCTGAAGACACAGTAATTATTGCCTCAGAAGAAAATTTTAAGCAGTAAAGGCTTAGGAACCCTGGAGGAAGGGCGTGGCTAAGGTTCTGTCTCAAAATGGGAAGAAAGCAGGCTACAAAGACAAAGACGAAGACTCTGGAATCCTATTATGGTGACAGGGAGGAATCAAACTCAGAAGGAGAGAGTATTGACTCCACACTCGCAGCTGAGGCCTTAACAGGGACTATGACCTGGACTCAGGCACAGAAAGCATTCCTAAATGAGCTCAAAAAGAACTTTGAAATCTGGCTTAGAGAGGTAGAAGATAAAATGAACACCTCTTATAAAAACAAAATTGCGAAATTAGAAAAACATTACAATGAAGAGAACAGCCCCTTAAAAAGTAAGATGTGTGAACTAAAAATGAAATCTGAGCATATGGAAAAGAAGCTTCAAAAACTGACCAAGGAGAATAATTCACTAAAAACTAGAATCAACCAAATTGAAGCCAATGACTCTATGAGGAACCAAGAATCAGTCAAACAAAACATCAAGTCTGAAAAATTAGAAAAAGAGGTAAAATATTGTGATGGTTGTGTCTTTAATGATATGTGTTTTGTACCAATGCTTTTCCAAATTGTAAGGATTGTAAGCTTAAAAGCCCCTTGTGATACAATGAATGGTTTTTTGATGAAGGATGATTTGGAAATATTTACCTTCACTGCTATCATCTAAACTTGTTATGGGGCTTATTTCATCTTCTTATTATTGTGTTCCTATTGTGTCTCTGAGATTTCTGATATCTGGATGGATATAATACTTGTGGTTAAAATTGTGTACATGCATCTCTTCAGGTTGTCCTTGCCTGCAGAGGTGATCAGCTCTATTTCCTGTAGCCTTGCTGATTGAAAATTACAAAATTGCTGAGTACTGGCACCCAGCCACAGTGAGGAAACTTAAGACTATTTATTTTCTTGGACTACCACGCACACCCTTTATGAAATTATATATGTTAATGTATTCAAGTCAGCCAACAATGCTATTTACTCCAAGATTTTGCTATTTATTAGGCTCTAACTTGACATTGCTCTGAGTTTTGATTTCAGGTATGAAAATTTGAAATCACCAATATATCTAATAAGCATTCAAGGAAATACCATGTGCTGCAGTCTGGCCACTGCTTTCTAGATATCTGTCCCTAGGAAAGGTGGAGGGGACAATCTGAGCAGGGGGTAAAGGAAGATCCTCTTGACTTAGTTTCCTAAACAAAACACTTTCCCACCTACTCAATCATAAGCCTGTCTTCCATACTCTGTGAATAGCCTGATACTTTCCTACATTATTGACTGTCAGATAACTCATGCCTTAACTCAAACAGAGTGAAGGGACTACTTTCTCCCTGCTATTACGATATCTCCTTTTTCCCCATTTATAGCAAGTTTCTCTGCCAGCAGGTAGCCAGTAAGACATCCGAGTTGCTGCTGATCCATATTAAAAACACTAAGATGCCAGTAGGGAATATCAACTCCCTAAGCAACTAAATAAAAATAATTTTTGAGCTTGTCAGCCCCTTAAAAATTATTTGTTCATGTAAGAGAATGGGTTTTCTTTCAAGCTGATATGGTGATACTATCCTAACACAGGGGGAATTAGGTAAAGATATAAGATAAATGTAAGAGAATGATTAAACGTAATTTTTTTCTTTTCTCTCAAAATTGAATTGAGTGAAGGGTTTGTTTTTTTAAAACTTAATTTAGACTGAAAGTTTTTCTTTTATGCACCCTAGGTTATATGTCTATTTTGGTAAATATTAATCTTTATCAGAAGGGCTCATCTTATAAGTCAGGCTATCATGGCTTTCTTTTGAGGATTCCCCCTTTAGCTTGTTGATAGCAGTATCCATGGGGGCCATCTCCAGTCATCTTGATCAATATCTTGCTACTGGATGTGGATGGTACTGGAGGAGAAAGTTAGATTGTTGACTTTGTACAGTCCTCCCTCACTTAACTTCAATTAACTTGCAAGTCATAGCATCACCTTCCTGATATCATAGTCTTCTTTGAAAATGAAAGACAAACTACAACAGCAGTATCCATATCAGGTACAAGGTTTAGGTAACAGCAGGTGAGATATAAAAAACTTAAATTTTCTAAAGTTTTGGGTGAATTATGGGTTCCTGATTCTTTTGCTGGTTATTGGGAAGCCAAATTTAGGAAGGTGTACTAAATTGTATTGAGGTCTGTTTTGCAAAAGATCATAGCAGAAATCTCTAAGATTCTCTATAAGTAAACTGAAACAAGAAGCAGATCTTCTAGAAGAAACCCAGAGCTTCTTTGAGAAGAGACCCGTTCGAAAATGCCCAAGAGGAGATGAGATGTTTTCAGAAACCAGACAATTGCATGAGATGTCTGAGCCATAAGGTATGAAACTGACGTTGGGAATGGGTTAAGAGATTAGGAAATGGGAAAGAGATTGAATGTTCCCCCTTCCCTCTCATTCCTTCCCCATGTGCTGATGTCTCTATACCGGCTACTTACTGAAAGGGACTACCCTTAGTGGAGTTTGTCAATGCATCCATCACAGATGGTCTCAAAGATCAGGGGGCAAATTGTTACAAGACTAAGCCTGATCTTTTGGGGGCTATCCAAGTTAGTCCTATTAAAGTAGAATATCTGGGAAGAAATTTCTGTCATCCTTATTCCCATATATTAGGGTTAGAACAAGAAGAAACACTAGCCCCCTTTTCACAGCATTTTTTTCTGTAATCATTACTGCACCTTTACTAAACATTACGGGGTGATAGACATAAATGATTTTTAATAAGCCCTGATTTGTAACTTTAATGAGGCTAAGTGATTCATGGGAGATATGATCTGCTAAGGACCAAAAGAGGGAATTGTAAAATTGAAAACTGATTTTAATTTTATTTTGCCAAGACCTAATTAAGCTAGATTTACTGTTCCTTTTGAGGTCCCTTCCTTTTGTAAACTTCACCCACCACCTACATCCTGGAGAAATTTGCCTAAAGGTCAAACTTTTGTCTTGAAATTACCTCCATGTTTGTCATCCCACCTATCACTCATTTTCCCCTTGATCAATCTAAAAGGTCAAATCTTTTAAGTTTAAAACTAGTATAGCAATTCCCATTGCCTGGGAGCCTTTGTCTCGTGACTCACATGTCTAGGTTGGGGTTAAGGAGGCTACAGGAGAGGAGGTCCAAATGATGTAATCTCAGTTCTGACTACAGCATAGCCACACCTGTGTTGCTTGAGATTTTGCTCCCTAATCTTGTTAATTATTAGAAAAGACCCTGTCAGTCCTCACTCAATGTCTTTGGTTATAGAGAGGCCATAGACCCAATTTGTTGGTTACTGCTAGCCTAGCTAATAAATTCATCATGCTCAGAACTTTGTCTCTCAGTTTACCTTAATTTCAATTTTGATAATACCCTGGATATGAGCCTCAAGTCATACCTAAATTTTATTCAAAAGATTTTCCCCAGAGCTCTAGGAATGGAGAACAATAAAAAATGTTAAAAAAAGTTTTATTCTCTCTCCTTGGGACTGAACCCAGTCCTTGTGAGGCTAGAGCCAGGGCTTCTTTTCTGGATCCACACCCTGACCCAAAGTTAACATCCTACTTGTATGAAACCTTTTATTTGTATATTATTGAAGTATTTTATTTTGTCTATGGGGTGTTGAGACCAGTTACTTATTCTCCTATTTAGAACAGGGAATATTACCACTCTCCATCCTCCTCCAATTTTTAAAAGATGTGACTTTATTTATGTTTTTGTTATTCATATAGAATTCATAGTGATATATTTATTGTACTTTATGTCTAATTTTATGAAGTATTCCCTTAGCAATTACAATTGGTCTAACTTTAAATATATTGTAGGAATTTCCATCCTTTCTCAGATCTCAGGCCTCTTGACTTTCAATAAATCTTCCTGTAACCTCTATTCAGTATGAAAGGATATAAATTTGAAGTTTTATCATGTATATGGATATAAGAAATAAAATAGGTTGCTTAATTTCAATTGGATAATATAGTTATTTACCAAGTAGTCCCCATATCCCCTTGTCAACCTTCTTATACCCACTGAGAGGTATGTATACCCTAGGCTGGGACTCCCTGGTTTATAAATAAACTGGAACAGTATTTTCATTTTTAGTATATTGAAGCTGCCTCGCTGGAATATTGGACATCTTTATTTAGTTCTTTTATTCGATATTGGCTATTAAGACACATTTTGTTGTTATTGTTGTTGTTTAGTTGTGTCTGACTCTGTGATCCCATCTGGAGTTTCTGGGCAAAGACACTGGAGTGGTTGGCCATTTCCTTCTCCAGCTCTTTTTACAGATGAGGAAACTGAGGGAAACAGGGTAAAGCGATTTACCCAGGGTCACACAGTTAATATGTGTCTGAGGTTGAATTTGAACTCATGAATCTGAGTCTTCCTGACTCCAGGTCTGATGCTCTATCTGCTGTGCTGTCTAGCTGCCTGAGATATTTAGACTGCTTCCCTAATCCTCAATTTCTAGTCCTGTAGAGACAGTGCTCTCTTCTGCTCTGGGAGGAACTGGAACTATTGAAATCTCAGCGCTGGGAAGGAGAGGGGGAGGGAGGTAGAATTCTGCCACAGTGGAATCTTTTGAAATTCTCTGAAAGAGCAAAGGGAAGATAGCCAAGAGGGCTAAGTACTGTATTGTAGCAAGAGCAGCAACAGTAGCCAATAATCCATTCTCTGGCAGGTGTCTTACTCTGCCAGTTCCAGGTGTAGGGTTTAAGTGTAACAGGCTGAATTCAGCAATCAAGCCTCCACTTTTTCTTAGAAAGAACAAACTGATGCTGTCATTTGAGACTGTCCCTTTAAGAATTGAAGGAAAGCTGTGAAATGGTTTGATTGATTCTTCTCCCCTACCTCCAACCCAGCTCTCTATCTGGTGCCTGTGGCTAGCAGGTACATCTATGTTCTTTTTCTCACTGTTTCTATAAGCCATTTCTAGTTCTTGATTTTGTTCTGTATAAAAATATCTGTGACTGAGCATAGCTGCTTTGCAATGCATGCCTGTATTTTAATTCCGTGATGAGGAGAACAAATGGAGGATGCTCTCTAGAAATACATAGAACTTAACCACATAAGAGATGCAATTCTCTGTCCAAATATTAGGATTTCTCCATAACCAGAACCTCCAGGTATGTGTGAGTTGATCTTATAGTGACAATTTTTATTAATTTTATAAACTCCTAAAATAGTAGAGAGATGACCCAAGTGGATAGAATTTCATCCCAAAGCTAAACCTGGTCATTCATTTTAGTAACTGGAGACTGGGACAAATCCCACACCTCTGATGGAGGGGCAGGGTAGAAACATGGACCAAAGAAAAGAACATGCACCTGGGTTACCCAACCGAAGGGAGGACAAAGATATAATTTGGAAATAATCCTCTCCTCCTCCAGGAGTTCCCAATTAAGTTTTCCTCCATAATGACACATCATTTCAGTGAAAATGATACTGTAATAATATTTATTTAATCTTATTTAATTGAACAAACATCTATTTTACACCATCTATGTGTAAGAGAGCACATGGGTTCTTGGGATAAAAAGGCAAAAATGCAAAAGCTCTTATCTGCCAGGTGTCTCTAGTCTACAGGTCCAAATCTGTGTAATGTCTTGCAGAATATAGATGTCTTCATAAACTAACTCCCAGATATTTCATGCTTTTTGTAGTTATTTTCAATAATAGTATAATAATATGCTATTAATAATTAGTATTTTATTATTAATTCATCAATATTTTTTGCTTTTAATTTGTATTATATTTTATATTATTACATTATATTTTAACTATAGTATAAATATTAAATTTGATTAATTTCAATTAATAAAATTAATTTTATTAATAATATAATAACAAACTATCAAATTATCCATAAATATAGAAGTTTTTGCCTCTTCATTGCCAAACTTAATCCCTTTAATTTCTATTTCTTGACTTATTACTGTGGCCAACGCTTTTAGCACTGTTGAACAAGAGTGATACTAGTAGACTTCTTTTTTTCTATCTTGATCTTATTAAGAAAGCTTCCAGTTTTTCTCCATTATGACTAAAAAAGACCAAGGTCTCCCACTGCATCCAGGGCCATCTCCAGTTATCCTGATCTATATCTTGCCACTGGACGCAGATGGCTCCAGAGGAGAAAGTGAGGCTGGTGACTTTGCACTTCTCTTACTTAAATTCAATTTACTTGTCTGATATGGCATTACCTCCCTGACATCATGATCCTTTTTGAGAATGAAATGGCAAACAACAACCTCTGTGAGTAGAAAATAGGAGCCTACCCCATTAGGGACCCAAGGAACTGGAAGTAGCCAGTTGGGCAACACAGCTTTCTCTCTGTCTCTCTCTGTCTCTGTCTCTCTGTCTCATTCTCTTTCTCTCTCTCTCTCTCTCTCTCTCTCTCTCTCTCTCTCTCTCTCTCTCTCTCAATTGTTTCTGTTTTGGCCACAAACCCTAAGGGTCTTTCCCTCCCAGATAGATTTTTTTTTTTTTACTAAAGAGGTTGTTCTCTGCCTCATTTCTCACCTAGCCTTAGTCATTGAATGGGTGTTGCCTCAGTCAAACTGAGACCTGTTAAAGACTTTAGCTTTGAAAGGTCAAGGTCTCCCACTGTATTCAGGGCCATCTCCAGTTGTCTTGGTGTGTATCTAACTATTGGACCCAGATGACTCCAGAGGACAAAGTGAGGTTAGTGACTTTGGACAGCCGTCCTTCACTTAAATCCAATTCACTTGCATATCATGGCATTGACTCCCTGATGTCATGGTCCTTTTTGAGAACAAAGGACAAAAATCACATTATAGTTAATGTTGGCTTGTGGTTTTAGATAAATGCTTTTTAATAATATTGAGGAAATACCCTTTCATTCCAACTTATTTTGCGTTAGTGTTTAACACGAATGAATGCTGTGTTGTTTCCAATATTTTTTCTGTATCTGCTGATGTTACTTTTTCATGATTTGTAATGATATTTTCCTGAGGTTGAAACACTTATATAAAACCAACATTGTAAATAAATAATTTTTTCTGCATTTTATTCCAACCTCTTAAACCATACTTTACTTAATATTTTTGCATAATCATTATTATTGATGGAAATCCACAGTTCCCTTTCTCTGATTTATTCTGCCTTTCTTTGAGAACAAAGACCATAAGAAGCAATCTTTGTCTCATAGAAAGAATTTGGGATAGTACCTCCTATCTCTATTTTTGAAAAATTACTTGTGTTTCAGAGAGAGTATTTTCTCTTCTTTAAGTGTTTGATTGAATTAACTTATAAATCTGTCTGTACTTAGAGATTTATTTTTCCCCTGGTGAGTGCATTTATGGCTTACTCAATTTCTTTTTCTGGGATTGGGTTATTGGAGTTTTCTATTTCCATTTTCATTCATTCATTTTGCTATTTATTTTTGTGGTTATTCATCCATTTTGTTTTGGTTCTTATTTTTATTGTCATATAATAGACTCATTTCTCCTTAAATTTTTTTCTTCTCTATTTGTTATGAATACCATTTTCCTTTCTTTAATTTGTTAATTTTTTTTTTTACTATCTCTGTCTTTAAAATCAAATTAACTAATGGTTTCTTCAGAACTCCTACTCTTGGGCTGAGCAGACCTGATTACTGAATAAGTGAGCAGAAACTCATGTAATCCAATATATTGAGCCAGCTCTACACTAGAACATGCTTACTGCCTCATCCAGGTATCCAGCAGGGTCATCTTACCATCTGCCCTACTGTTTCTCCCTGCCTGAAACAATACCTACCAGACTTGACCTCCAGAAATGATTTTTGCACATAGCCATTGAATAAATTAATCTTGCTTAACTATGTTAATATGTTACAAGTATTCTTCCCTCTCCTTTCTTTATCTTCATTAATTGGGGGGGAGGAAAGGGAAAGGGCATTAGCAACAGTGGTCCATGTCCCCCCCCCCAAAAAAAAAGAGTGCCGTTAAAACTTGTTTTAAATGCATAGACGAAAACAGAAGGTGTTTGGGATGAAAAATACCCTTCATCCTTAATTTAGTGGAAAAAATAAACACAGAGATCTCTTAGGATAAGAGCAGGAGTTTATTTTCTTCCCAAGGAGAAGAGGGCCACCTTCCCCATGACTCATCATGGAGAAGACAGTGCAAAAATTTATAATTTACCTTAGTCAAGCCCCCTTCCCAACTATCTCCTCTCTCATTGGAGGAGAGGCATACTTCACCAAATTCTTCCCTAAATGGGACAGCAAAGAAAGAGGGAGGGAGGGTCCCACCAAGGCAGGAAAACAAAGGGAAATAAAAGTGATTGACAGCAGCAATGGAGGAGGAGGGAGGGAAGGGAATGTTAACAACCCCAAATTGAGAAGTTTTCACTCATCACATACAAAGACAATTCAGAAGGAAGTACATACAAGCAAGGCAGCTTTGAAAGTAACACTTTTTAAGAGTAACACTTTTAAAAAAGCAAGCAGTTTGAGATTTGTAGTTTCATAAAGAATCCTCTTTATATACTCTACTACATGCATAGAAATGCTTTTTTTGATGTTTGAGTGCAGAATAAAAGACAAAATAAAAAATGTAAAGAGGAAGTTATTTGAGTAATAAGAAAAAGTACTCTATAACTGTAGAAAGTCTCTAGACTCTAGAAAGTACTCTATAACCCTATAAGTTGTACTCTCCAAGTACTCTAGACTTGTAGAAAGTACTCTCTGATGTAGAAACTTGAATGACCTTCACAACTCTGTCTCTACTCATGTGCATAAGGATCAATGAGAATCTGGTAAGCATAACTGGGCTGATCACCACAAACAAAGGTAGGGGTGCTTACTGAGAGAACCTTGATCTTTGCCAGAAGGAATGGTAACAAGAGAAGAGACTTTTGCCAATCCTGGCCTAGGAGAGTCATTCCCCAAGCTGAGAAGTGTACTGGAACATCCCTAACTGATCCAGAAGCTGGAGCTGATGAAGAACAAGCCCAGTGAGTGCAGTAGATTGATTCATCCAGCAGAAACATGGTGCACTTTGAAGAACCCAACAGTTGAGATCTGCTCAGACTTGTCTGGGAGTTGCAGTCCAATAGCTCTACAACAGTCAAAGCTGTTGAGTAGCCAGTCCAGCAGCTGATTTACCCATCTGATCAAGATTTCCTCCCCTAAGAAAAGCAAGTTCAGTTGAGTTGTCAATCTAGTAGAGACCCCAAGCCTGGTTGGGACAAGTCCAGCTTAATGGTAGAGTAACTTGTCCATCACTGACTCTGATGCCCCATTGTACAGTGAACTTCATGAGAATGCTTTAGAAAAAGAAAAAATTTCAAGACCTTGTTGTGTTGGAATTGTGAGTTGTCTTGGACAGGTGTGTTCCCTCTTCCCTACATGCGTAATTCACTTCTATTGTACTTTAAATTCACGCCTGTTCTTTCCCCCACAGAGCGTTGTATACATTTTGGGGAGACGGTGGGGAGTGTAATGCTTTGTAACTACAGTTCTTGTTATGCCAAGAGCATCATCCATTATCCAGAACCTGGGCAAGCATGCCATCATGAAACTGACTTACAATACTAATGAACTTCTCCAGGCAACCAAATTTTGACATAATTTTCTACAAGCCCTCATGACTAATAGTCACTAATGGAGTGAAACATGACTGTGCTTGCTCCCATGCTTTTTAGCATGATGTTTGCAGCAATGTTGTCAAACACCTTTGGTGAGGACAAACAGCATTAAGGTCAGCTACCATACTGGTAGTGAATTGGCTACAAGCCAAGACTAAAGTGGAGGGAGAGTTGATGCATAATTTTTGTTTGTTTGTTTGCAGATGATTATGCACTCGATGCAGCTTCTGAAGCTGGGATGCAACAAAGTTTGGATCAGTTCTCTACTGCTTGTGCCAATTTTGGCCTAACAATTGACACTGAGAAAACACAAGTGCTCTACCAGCCATCACTACACCATCCATATGTGGAACCATTGGTTACAGCAAATAGAGGAGTTCTGAATACTATGGATAAGTTCATTTGCTTTGGCAATACACTTTTCAGGGATAGACACATTGATAATAAGGTGATGAACACATTGCCAGAACTAGCTCAGTGTTTGGGAGACTGAAGGAAAAATGTGGGAGAGAAGAGGTATTAGACTGACTACCAAACTGAATGTCTGCAGAGCCATTGTGCTGAACTCATCATTGTATGCCTGTGAAACCTGCATAGTCTATCAGCACCATGTCAGGAAATTGAATCACTTCCATTTGAATTGTCTTAAGATTCTGAAGATCACCTGGCAAGACAAGACACTGAGACACTGAGTTCCTTTCTTAAACTCAACTGTGAAGCATTCAAATTCTACTGCAGAGAGTTCAACTCTGATGGGCTGGCCACGTTGTTCAAATGTCAAACATATGCTTGCCTAAAAGACTATTTTTACTAAGAACTTACACAAGGCAAGAGCTCACACGGTGCTCAGAAGTGATACAAGAACACCCTCAAGGTCTCTGAAGAACTTTGGTATTGATTGCATGACATGGTTTTCTAAGTTCTTTTTTTTTTTTTTTGATCATGGCTTTCAGGTAGTCCAATAATTTTTAAATTGTCTCTCCTGGACCTGTTTTCCAGGTCAGTGGTTTTTTCAAGGAGATATTTCACATTGCCTTCTATTTTTTCATTTGTTTGATCTGTTTGATAGTATCTTGATTTCTGATAAAGTCATTTGCTTCCATTTGCTGCACTCTAATTCTGAAGGAATTATTCTCTTCAGAAAGCTTTTGAGATTCTTTTTCCATCTGGCAAAGTCAACTTTTTAAGGCATTCTTCTCCTCATTGGCTTTTTGGGCCTCTTTTGCCATTTGAGTTAATCTATTTTTT
>CM053582.1:97697671-97819399 GCA_028627135.1 Pseudochirops cupreus
AAGAAGAAGAAGAAGGATAAGAAGAAGAAGAAGAAGAAGAAAAAGGAGAAGAAAAAGAAGAAGGAGAAGGAGGAGGAGGAGAAGAAGGAGAAGAAGAAGAAGTATTTAGTTTAGTTTTAGGAAGATCACTGACAGCTTAATGGGGGATGGACTAAAGAGGGGAGAAAGGCTAATAGGCACCTACTATGTGCTAATAAGCAATGGAGATATAAAGAGAGGCAAAAACAGTCTCTTCCCTCAAAGACCTCACCTTCTAAAGGGGAAGACAACATGTAAAGTATTTATCACCAGCAAGATCTGTATGGGATACGTTGGATATGATCTCAGAGGGAAGGCATTAATACGAAGGGAGAGGAGAAAAGGCTCCTTGCAGAAGTTGGAACTTTGCCTGAGACATGAAAGAGAAGTCAGGAAATTCAGGAGAAAGAGATGAGGAAGGAGAGAAGTCCAGACCATCGGAACAGTTAATGAAAATGCCTGGACTCTGGAAATGGAATGTCTTGTGGGAGGGACCATGGAGGCCAACATATTGCACTGCAGATTAAGGGCTGGCTTATAAAGGACTTTCAAAACCAAATAAGGATTTTGTCTTTGACCCTGAAGGTAATAGGGAACCACTGGAGTTTATTAAAGAAAGGCGGTGGTAACAGGGGCAGATTTGAACTTTAGGAAGACCAATTGGACAGCTGAATGGAAGCTAAATGACTCAAAGCCGGAGGAGCCTTGAGGCAGGAAGACTACCAGAAACTATGGTTTTCTGTACAGGTGAGAGATGGTGAGGGTCTGCCTGTACTGGGTTAGTGGCAGTATCAGTAAGTCACATAGTAAGTGGCAGAGTTGGGATTTCAAGTCCTGTGACTTAAAACCCAGTGCCCTTCCAGTGGTAAATGACTCTATCATCATAGAATTTGAGAATTGGGAGCACCTCAGTGGCCATTCACTTCAGCTCTTGGCTGAACAAGAGTCCCCACTACCACACACCTGACAAGTGGTCATCAAACATTTGCTTGGAGTCCTCCAGTGAGGGCCAGACTACTTCCCTAGGCACTCCTTTCCATTTCCCAATAGTTATAATTGTTGGTCCACTAAGTCCAAATTTACCCCATTTGTAACTTCTACCCTAACAGTAACTGCTAGTATTTACATAGTGTTTTAAGGTTTGCAAAGCACTTTACAAATACTATGTCACTGATCTTCATAACAACCACTTTACAGACAAGGAAATAGAGGCAGAGATTAAACAACTTATCCAGGGTCACATAGCTAGTAAGTGTCTGAGGACATATTGACTTCAGTTCCAGTGCTCTTAACCACTGGTTCAACCGAGCCCTACCTCCTACTTCTGCCTCTGGGACCAAACAGGCAAGCCCAAATCCTCTTTCAACATGACAGCCTTTCAAATGCTTGAAGACAGCTATCTTCTCTAGTCTCTCCATCACTAGTTCCTTCAGCCCATCCTCCTACTGCATGACCTTGAGGCCATTTACCCTCTGGTTGCCCTCCTCTGACCTTTCTTCAGTTTATCAGTGTCCTTCCTTGAAATGTGTGGGATAATAGAGTAGGCACACTTTGTTCATGGAAAAAGTCTATTTCTGCTAAATCTTTCCTTTGTATCCCACCTGCATCCTGCTTGCAAGACTCTCAGCTGTAAGCTTTAAAGCTTGGGAGGCTTTAGGAAACTTGTTTTGGAAGGAATAAAGATGGGACAAAGGCAGCATGGAACAGGAACAACAGGAAAGAGTATTGTGTTTGGAATCAGAGGATCTGAGTTTAGGTCTGTCTTTCCTTACTAACTCTATGAACTTGAACCAACAGATCACCTCAGGGCTCTGGGCCTCAGCTTCCTAATCTGTAAAATTCATCAATTCAATTTTATTGTGCAAGGCACCACAGTAGGTGCTAGGAAGAAGACAAAAATAAAAACAATCTTTGCCTTTAACAGCTCATATTCTCTTGGGAGGAAACAATTTACATAGATAAGTAAATACAGAAATTTATACAAAACAAATACAAAGTAATTTTGGTGTTTGGAGGAGTAACAAAGGAGGAGGAGGGAAATCAGGAAAGATATCCACCGCTCTTGAATTGAACTCTGAATGTAACTAGGAATTCCTGGAGATGGAGGTTTTAAAGAGACAACGTTAGGATAGGAGAGATAGTCCCTACAAAGATCAGTGGGAAGGAGTCATTCCTTCTGCTGATAAAGAAATGTTAGAAAGAGGGGTCAGTTTTGTTTCTTTTTAGACGGGGGAAGGCAAAGCAATTGGGGTCAAGTGACTTGTCCAAGGTCACACAGCTAAGGGTCAGTTTTTTTGAATTATTTTGGAAATGTTCAGTTTAAGATGTCTATGGGATATTCAAAATGTCCATCTCCATCACTCGCGCTTAGAAGTGGGAGAGGACTCCAGAATATTGCAGATTTGGCCATCTGTAATCCTACTACCTGGGTTCGACCCCCTCTTTTAAGGGTGGGGCAGTGAGGATAAGACAGCGGGAAGGTTGGAAAGGTAGAGTGGATGAAGGTGAAGAACTGAAGTCCAGATGATGAGGTGTAGGCTCTGGGACCCCCCCTCTGAGCTCTCCCTGAATCTTTGGGGTACAGGCTCTGGGAAAACCCCTTGAAGTCTGACTGAATCTTCTCACTTGATGAGGCATTTGCAGAGGCCACAAGTATTTCATTGTGGCTGGGCCCAAACCTCTGTTACTAGCCTGGGCCTCCATTTCCCACCCTTGAGCCTATCAAAAAATCAATCCCCTCTTGCGTTGACCTCATTAACTCCTCCTGAAGACCCTCCCAAACTCCTCCTCTAGACCACCCCTAGATTCCTCTGTACATAAGAATCCCATCTCGCTTCCATGTGTTGTGAGGGCGCCACAGAAGGCCCTAGCACAGACTTGCTCTGTGAGAGCGCTGTAGAATGGCTTAGCACAGACTGGCTCCTTAAGAGTCTACGCCATATGGCAAACTTTTAATGAACTTTCAATAAACTTTACTGTTCTTTGCCTGAGAAGATTTGAGTCGAATTCTTTGGCAGGACCCCTGGTATTTTTGGGGTCTCAGGCAACTCTAACCCTCTTTGGGTGAACCTCTTCACAAAGACTTGGGTTCGAATGTCGACATGGGAAAGTCACTTCATAGGCTCCCTGATTCAGAGCCTAACGTAAATCTCCCCTCCTTGTTTTAATTTTTTATTTTGGGCTAGCATTCGCTATTCGGTGACTCTTCGTAGGATCGAAGGCCATCGAATTCAACCTCGTCACTTTACAGTTAGGGAAGCTGAGGGCCACAGCTGTCAGGACCTGCTCTTCTGTGGCTCCCAGCTGTGAACTTTAAAGAGCTGGGGAAAAGCGAGTGGGCTCAATCCAGGAAACAGCAACGGTCGCGAAGCTCCGGGGCCCGCACCCTCGGTCCCGTCCGCTCCCCGCTCGGCCCCTCCCGCCGGCTCGGTCCTGGACGTCACTTCCGGCGGGGAGACAAAATGGCGTCCCGAGAGTCCCGGGCCCTGAGGCGTGTGAAGGAGCAGCGGCGGCTGCGCCTGCTCTGGGATCCTTAGAGCCGTGGGTGGCGGCGAAGGCGGCGGGCACAGGTAAGCGGCCTGGCCCAGGCCCATCGCGGGCAGCGGCGGCTGGGACTGACGGAGGGAGGGAGCGTATGAAGGGAGGAGGGAGGGAACTCGGCCGGGGAGCGACGACGACGGCGTCGCCGCCGCCCCCTCCGTCCATCCGTCCGTCCGTTTATCCGTCAGCTCGTCTGGGTGGGGAGCGGAGGGCGCGGGGGAGGGGCCGCGTGAGGACGGAGGGGGGGAGCGAGGCAGGTGACCGCGGGCGGAGGGGGGGCCGGGGGAAGGAGGAGGAGAAGGAGAAGGAGAAGGTGGGGAGCGCCGGAGGGGCGGCGGGGTTGGGGGCGCGCGCCCGCTCAGGGACCTCTCGCTCTCTCGCCGGCCAACTTAGCGCGAGCGCCCGGCCAACCGCGCGCCTGCCCGCCCGCCGGGCCGCCGCGTGCACCTGCCCGGCCGCTGCAGCCGCACGCGCTGAGCGCGCTCCCAGCCCCTGGCTCTCTCCGTCGAGCCCGAGCCTCGCGGGGAGCGCGGAACGCAATAAATAGGAGCCCTCCCAGGCCCCACGCGAGACGCGCGCACACACACACGCACACACACGCACACAAACAGGTACACACTCCCAGAATCACTATTTCCTTTCCTGCAGGTTCCTGCTGAATAGGATTTTTGTTTATTTTAACATCCTCTCTTTGTTTGCAAAATTTCTATTTTGAGTTTGCATTTACTGTGTGTCGAAGTTTCTTATCGTCCAAATTTGATAAGAGAGGAGGGAGCAGGACATAGTGGAAAGGGTTTGGAATCCTTGCTCCGACACGACACCTCTGTGACTGTGCACAAACCGTATAGGCTTTCAGGACCTCGGTTTCCTCCCTTGTAAGATGAGGGCTGGATCTCTCCATGGTCCCCTTCACGCTCTAAAGCCTGTTTCTGGAAGTTGTGTCGTAAATTATTTCCGCTCATTATTTCCACAACAATAATTTGGATGGTCCCCCAATATACAGTAAAATGGCAACACCTTGTTATTATGTCTAAATACATTGTAGTTCCTCCAAATTAGTTAATGAATGCCAATCGAATAAGATCATTTTGCTTCTCATAGAGCTTCATATAAACAGCTTTTCGAAAGTAGGTTGCTTTAGATTAAGCAATTCCACAATAATTAAACTTGACAGACGTTTGTTGAGCATCTAGTGTGTGCAGAGCCCTGACTAGAGAAGACTTGTAGAGTTAAGACTCAGTCTGCCTTCTTGTGGCTCCCGGCCTCAGGATGGTGGTGATGAACATGACCCTGATGGGGAATAGGAAGCAAGATCCTGCAGGGGATAGAGCGTGGGTCTTGGAGTCAGGCAATCAGATTCCTGCCCTAGACACTCGGGAGCGGCGGGACCCTGGGCAAGTCATTTAACCGGCTTCAGTTTTCTCATTTGGAAGATGGGGATCAACTTCTTGTGGAGAGGGGGCCTATCAAAATAGGACCTGCCTCCTGGCCTGGTTTTGAGTATCAAGTGAGTTAGCATTTGTAAAGAGCTTTGCCATTTTTTAGAAGTGCTAGCGATCATTATTAATAATATAAGATAAATTAGTAATAGTTCCTGCAGATTACTCAGGGGGACCTTTTTTCAAGGCATAAGATGGATGTTGTTGGGTTTCTCCTTTTCCACCTGTTATTGTTTTGGATCTTCCGAGACCTAAGGACGTAAGTGCCTGCTCTTTGCGCACTGTTGTACTCCGAGACAGCCTGAAGTCTCTAAGATGATCATTTATGGAAAAAAGGAAGGTTGATGGGCAGTTCTTTTAAAATACTTTTTTTTGCAGATTACTTGTTTAAAAGACAAAGTTAAGCAGTTAGCTGGTGTTTTCCTTGATTCTATTTTCCTTAGAGTTTGTAATTAATTTTTAACTTGAGCTATTGTACTTGAGTTCTAGTCATCTTAGTCTTTTCTCTGTGAAATTGTTCAGAAGTTACGGAAGAGGAATTGAGAGCCATGGTCTCTTATTTGATGTTAACTAAAACTTGAAAAAAGTCTGTAGTTCCTTCAAAAATTTTTGGGGGAGTACTTGTATCCCCCTTTTTCCTTCATCCTGTTACAAGTCCTCTTCGATTTTGAAAAAGTTTTCTGTTTGAGAAAATTGCCTGTGTATATGTTGATAATATGTTTGGTAAAGTCCTTTTTTTTTCTCTTAAAACTTCAAATTCAGGAAATTCAAATTTTGGATTCTCTGGGTTATGATCCATAAAATTCTTTCCTCCCAGGTTTCACTTTTTCTTTGTGTATCATTTTTGCTTGCTGTTGGCCCCTTTATTAATTATTATTTTTTTAAACCATGTATCACTGTTTCAGGGCTTTTGAAAAACTTCTTGTGGAAAGAGGTCCTGGGCTTAAATAGGTTTCTTTTTGAGTTTTAAAATAAAGCATTCCTGTACATCCTTAATATACACAAAATTTAGATGGTTCTAGAATTTAAGCATATCTTTCCTACCATTGCAGTTGGAATAAATAACCTTCAATTTCAAGTTGTGCTGTTAATCCTTCTCTAGGCATATACAAGAACTATTACAGATAGCAGTGGTTTTGTTGGGTGAAGTGCCTTATTCCCAAATTAGTTTTTTTTCCTAATATTGGTCTATTTTAAACTTTTATAGTTACTGACTCAGGTTGTGATTTGCTGCCTTCTTGTTTGTGTATCCTTGTAAACTTTGCTTTCAAACTATTCTTAATTCTGTACAAAGAAAATGGTATGCTGTCACTTTTACATACACCAGATCAGAAAGTTTAGAGTTGCAGGAGACCTTGGGGATCCTCTAGTTCACCTTCCTTTTACAGAGAAGGAAAATCAGACCTGTGGGGATGAAGTGACTTGTCCAAGGCCAAACAGCCTGGAATTAGGACTGAGGTCCTGACTTCACATTCACCCGATTTGTTACAATGCATCCTGCTGCTAAGGTGGAAACAGCTACAGTCCTTCAAGTAACTGCCATGAGCCTGTGCTGAGGCTGTTAGCTATTGGAATTCTCCACATAAGCTCATTTATAGCTTTGATATCAAGGTCTGAGATAACATTCTGTCATTCTCTTGTAAAAGTTAGAATTGTGTAGTTAAATGCTCATGAATCACCCATGATATCTGTGCAATACATTCTTTAAAAGCTTTTATGGACCTTAGTTTCGTCATCTGTAAAGAGAGGGCATTGGATTGATGATCTCCAAGAATTTCTCCAGCTCTAAAATGGCACTGTGATTTTACTTTGTGTTAGATTGAAGTTTTGACTCCAAGGCTGGATTGGTGAGGGTGCTTTATAGCGTTCTTTTTCTGAAAATCTAATAGGATTTTCTTATCTGACTATTACGGTTCGTACAGGGCATGAACTACCTGCCTCTTGAAGTCTCTTTACGCTCTTTGATTTTATGACTTTTTAAATTGTTCTTTTTTTTGGCAGTTTTGCTCTGCATTTTGGAGCCAGGGAGTTTTTATGAAAGTCAGTTTGGCTCTCAGTATCCCCAGTGTTAATTGAATTATTGCCACATGTCCATCAAATTTGCATACCTTTCCAAGCTTAATTACACATGACCCATCTTCCTGTAGTCTTTGATCCAGCCAAACTGGCTTTTGTTCTGTACAGGACGTTTCCATCTTCAGCTTCTGTGACTTTATACAGTCTGTCCCTCACGCCCAGGGTATGCACTTCTGTCTTTTAGACTCTTTGGCCTTCCTTCAAAGCAAAGCACAAGCTCCACTTTCTATATGAGGTGTTTCCTGACTACTCTCAAGCAAAAATTACAGTAATTTATGTTGTACAGACCTTCCACTTTCTTATATGTGTACACCCACCTATCCCCAATAGAACGTAATCTTCCTGAGGACAAGTAGTGTCAGTTTTTTTCTTTGTATTACCCCAACCCCCCTCTCCTGCACTGTGTGTGGCACATAATAGCTGTTTAATAAATTGGTTTGATTGAAAAAGATGCTTAGTGAATAATATACTTGTGATCCTTATACAGGGCAGCATAAAAAAAATGCTCCTTTCCTTAGGAACTAAAATACTTTGCTGGAGATACATGTTTATCTCCAGCAAAGAAAGTATTGTTTGTTTATGTATCTCTAGCAGTGTATTTCAGATTACCCTTACATGGAAAATTCCAAATACCTAACCATTTTAGCACATGCTCAGTGTGGTTGCTTTGAGGGTTTTGTTTTTGTTTCCATTTCAGTGGAGTGTATGTGTGTCTACATACACACACACTTTTCAGCACCGCACAGATAAATGCAAATGTTAGTACTTATAAATGAGATTCTTGTTTGGAAGTAGGTGAAATACAATTTATGTGAACTTCTCTATAATGAGACTGCCTTAAGCTTTTTTGTTGGTGACAGTCCCTGTTATGAAAGGTAAACATTAAGTAGCTAAAAGTGATTCTACAAAAAATCATAACAAAATTTAATTTTTGGAATTATACGTATTGCAATTGATAATGACTATATGCTTAATTGTAGTGTGAAATGTGGGGACATTACTATATTTCAAATTTATTTTTTAATTTAAAGTTTGCTGAGATTTGACTAGAGTTTTGGAGGTTCTTGTTCCAAGTATACCTAATGCCTTTTGTATGGTGTTTAGAGATGTCTTTTGTGACGGTGGAAGTTGCCTAGTTGGTCATACTCTAGACTAGACAAACATTCACCTCTGTTACTAACTTGTTGGAGGACATTAACCTGCCTTTGGCTCAGTTCCCTTTGAGGGTAGTGGTAGTGATAGTTTGGCAAACTTAAGGTTTTTTACAAAAATTTTCTGCATCTGTGATTTTATTAATGTAGGGAACTTTTAGTGTGGAAACTCTACCAGAGTCTAGCAGTGGCTTCTAAGTTCCAATCTTCCTTAGAAATTATCTCTTTTTTTCTTGAATTCAGAGAGTGTGAGGGACTTGCTTACCCACAGCCAGTAGGGACAGAGACAGGACTTGGAACTTTGACTCTGGGGCTGGCCCTCTGTGCACTAAGCCACTCTGAGAACCCTTGTGTTTTAAAGTAGTTTGTGCTAGTCTGCAGAATGACAGTAACACAAGTGACTCAGACACCTACTGAGAACTAGGAGACCAAAGGACTTGTGCACTTGGTCTTTCTCTCTGCCTTGATCCCCCCAAGTTTGAAGAGGAGATTATACCTCCTTTCATTTTTACTAGGATATTGAAAATTGTCTGAAAGTAGTTGGAGCTTTTTGCAGGAAAGCTACCTTGGATTCTTCAGTCACGAAAAATGCTTTATAACTCATATTTAACTTTTTCAATAGTCTTTATCCTTAGAATATTAGCTTTGCTAAATACTTTTGGTCCTAGTTCCATTTTTTGTAAAATGATTATATAATTATTGCTTTATGACAGTTACTTAAATGAATTTTGAATATGTATTTTGATTGGACCACCTGGGAAAAGCCAGTGGTGAGTTCTTTGTTTATAAAAAAATTGTGAATAACATCCTGTCCTTTTTTTTTTTTCTTCAAATGAGCACAAAGGCAATATGGTTAAATTTCTGAAGGGAAGTTCTCCAGTAGCAGTCATTTGAAATATTACATACTGATATAGAGCAAATTTATATTGTTTTATTTTGAAGTTGGTTCTTTATGGTCTAATTTTTAGAATTGCTGTTTTGAGCCATATTGAATTTTCCTTTCCTGTCTGTTTGATTTAAGAAGAGAGCATATTCATTTTTAACCTGGGATAGATTAGTCTAAATACTGATTTATTCATTTATCTTGGGGGTGAAGGATCATCGTCTATAGATATTAATTAGGTCTTTTAATATTATATTGTAAAATGTTGCAAGGATGAATATGATTGGGGGACTGTTGTCTTCATGGGTTTATGGCCTTCACTTTTTAAACAAAAGGAAAGTTCTAATTAGCCTCTTTATCCCATTCAAGTTCTGCAAACTTAAAACAGTTTACTCTTTACTAGCTTTTCTAGAAGAAGAGCTTTTCATTTTTTCTTGGGTGTGATGGGGATATTACAAAATTCTGTCCACTGAATTTGCTGAGAGCGTCTTCATGTGGTCTTGTGCCACTGTGCTCTGCTTGGGGTTTGAAAATCAGGCTGTTTTAATTAGACTTAAATCTTGAAACATTAGCTGTTATCTCCACTTTTTGTAGTTCTTAAAAGTTAAGATTGACCTTAAGAAGACAGTGTGGTGTAGTGAAGGAAACATGGGACACAGTGGGTGACTAGGGGCGTCTCTTCCCCTCTCTCTTTCTCAATTTCCCTGAAAAAAATCAGTGGATTAGTCTCTAAGAGGACTCTTCCAGTTCTAATATTCTACGATTGAGCAGAACAAAATGTGCCCTTAAAGGCTCTCCATGAACAAGGTGTTTTGTAATTGTTAATAAAGGCAAGGTTTTTGGAAAGATAAAACTTCCAGAAGTAACTTGGTTTAACTATCCACTGACTTTTCATCAAGCAAGACATTGAAAGTAAACTTCTGAATTTGCCAGTATCATTAAGGATGACCTACACAATCTTAGGAGAAAAGAGATACTTTATCAATAGTAAAGTTGTCTCACTTCTGCTCTTGGGATAACATTGTGCTAATTGGGTTGAGTTGGAATGTGACAAAACCTAGATGAAGCTAAGTGATTGCCACATGTAAGTGGCTGAGCTATTCAGGTTGGAAAGAGAAAGTGGATGTAAAAGAGATTGCCCAAATTATGACAACGAAGTTGAATGGGCAGATCAGAATGGCAGCTGACTCAAAGTACAATGGAATGAAGCAGCCAACTACAGGAAACCTTTTCCTATTCCTTTAGATTCCCTCCTTAGACATCTATGTACTTGATCAAATGTGTCTTTCCTTCTTCTAATCTAGACCCTTCAGATGAAAGTTCCATTAGGGCTAGGACAGTTTTGAATTTTTATCTTCTGTGTTTAGGATGATAGCTTGCACGTAGATTGGAGGGGATGATTAGAGTAAGCAAGCTGCAGCATTTTCCCAACAGTAATTTCTATGTTATAAATGACTTTAAAGTCATCATTAAAAACATGTACTACAAAAAGGAGGGAGGCTTGGAGTTTGCTGAAATTGAGGAATAATAAGGAAACAGAGAACTCAAGTGCTTTACTAGTACAGATCTCAAAATGCCAAACCATGGTCAAGAATTTCTTATGTGGACTGGAGGGGTTGTAATCTTTACCAGTGAAGGGAATACCCACTTGGAGGAAATCGTGTAGCCATTAGAATATTTATTTATTCAGGGAATAGTTAAGTAAGGACTTGTATTGAAATATTAACTCTTAAAAATTTAAATATTAGCTCATTAAGTTTGAAATGATGTTATTGGAGGTTTGCACTTTTGTTTGTGAAGGGTTTTTATGTTGACTAGAATAAACACTTGAAATCTCTTTATACCTCAGGCTCATCCTGCCTTTCCGGTTTTTTTTACACATAACTCTCATCCTTTAACATCCATCTTGTGTCACTGTGCCTTTGTACTGGTGGCCCCCCATTCTTGGAATATACCCTTTCTCCCCATCTCCTACAGTTCTCTTTGAATCCCTAGTTTCCTTCCAGATTCACCTTGTCTATGAAACCTTTCCTGATCCTCCCTATCTTGTATTCACTTTGTAGATATCATATATATGCTTGTTTATATGTTCATGTTGCTTCTCATTTTAGAAAGCAAACTCTTTGAGGACTGGGATTGTTTTGTTTTCTTTTTTTGCCTTTGTAATCCTATCACATAGCACAATGCTTAGTATGTAGTAAACAGTTAAAGTGCTGGTTGATTTCTTGATTTATAGCAGTTCACATCCCACCTTCTGCAGGAGGCCTTTCCTGGGCCCACTGGCTGACAGTGCCTTCCCTTCCGAGATTACCTTCCATCTATTCTGAATATGTACCTGTTGGTACCTAGCTATTTCCATGTTGTCTCCACCATTGGAATATGAGCTTATTGAGATCAGGCCCTGTAGCTCTAGTGTTTCAGTGCCTGGCACAGATTTAGTAAATGCTTGTTGATTTCACTTGACATGACTGTTAGTGGTTCCTGTATCGCAGCAGGTAATTTCAGGTGAATGAGAACTGAGGTTATGAGAAGCACTAGGTGTTATTGTGTTTTCACTCCTTTGAGAAGGCACAGATAACACAAAAAGTGGGATGGGCCTTTGTGTGGTTTAGGAATTCCCTATGTAAGCTGTATGTAAGAAATCTGAAAATAGTCTGAGTGGAGCAGTGATCTCTTTTTTCATTGTAGATGTGAAGAAACACTAGGACTTCAGAAAAATTACTAAATATTTCACAAAAGATGTGAATTGGTACCTATGGACATTTTTCTTACCATTGTAATTTTTAATGAAAATCACTGAAACACTTCAGAAAGGAAATTAATGCATGGCAATTGCACTAAATTGAGTAGCTTAAGATATTCATTTCTCTTATTTCTTCAGTTCACGTCTCTTGTGATAGCAACAGTAATTTCAAATACAGATACATAAGTAAATTGGGATTTTTATGCTACAGAAATGTCTAGAAATCTTAAAATTTTTATTTTACCCAGCAAATCCCTGGTTTAGTTAGAATTATTCATGTGGTATACTTTTTCTCCTTAAGACAGAGGATTATAGAACTTAAAGCTGGAATGGACCTTGGAGACTAGTGAAACAGCCTCATATTACAGAAAAGGAAACTGAAACTCAGGTTGTAATTTGCCCCATATATCTTCAGACTGCTGGAATTTCCATATAATTTATATGTATTTGGGTTTCTGCATCTGTGCAGTAGAAACAATTGCTCATCTGTTGGGCATCAGTTAATGACCACCAGAGGTTATTCCCATCTAGTTTGTTATTTATGATGGCTGGCTGACACTTGGCTGACTCAGACATTGGAATATTTACCTGGAGTGTATAGGTAGTTCTCTGTTCTTTACCTTTACCAGTAATTGTCATGCTATTCGCTAGTAATTTTTTAAAAACAAGTTTTATTATTAATGCCTTTTTTTAAAAAATCCTTCCCCAGTTCTCCCATTACATGATCCTCTCTTGTAAATTGGAGGAAAAAATAATCAAAACTGACCAACATAAGTGACTACATTTGATAACACAGATATATATGTATTTATACATATTCATTTACACATATACACACACATATGTCATTCACCATCTGTAGTCCTTCATCTTTCTGTAGAGAGGAAGGAATGGTATGTCATCATCCTTTCTCTGGGCTAAAACTACACTTAGGGTTGAAGCAGGCAATAATATTGCAGAAGATAATGGTGGCAGTGCCTAGTCCTTAGACTTTGGAAAGTGTTTGACAAAAGAGTCTCATGCTATTCTCATGGAAAAAATACATATAGAGGTATTTACAACTAGATGAATGTCTGGTTTCAAAGAAGAGTTGTTATTGGTTTGGTTGCAGTTTTGCAAGGATTATAGATTTACAGGTGGAAGAGACCTTGGAGGCCATCAAGTTGAACCTCTTTATTTTACAGATAAGGTTAATGAGGCATGTTGAGGATAAATGACTTGCCTAGGGTCACTCAGCTAGTAAGTAAAGCAGGATTTGAGTCCATGCCTTCTTGACTGTTCAGTGTCCTCAACACTCTTGCCAGAAATCTGTACTTTATCTGGTGCTGTTAACATTATCAGTGACTTGGTTTAAAGGCAGGGATTGTAGGTTGATGAAATTTTCAGACGGCACATAACTGGGAGCCTTTGCTAACCAGTAGATGACAGTGTTGCAAGAAAATAGTATTTTGACAGAACATTGGTCCAAATCTAACAAATTGTAACCTAATAGGGATAAATGTAAACTCTTACACTTGTGAAGTTGACTTTCTTCAGAACTAAATGAACAGGCATGGTTAGATGGCAGTTTGAAAACAGTGTTAAAAATTTTAGTGGCCTTCGAGAGCTCGATGAGTCCGAAGTGTGATGTGATAGCGAAGGGTGCTAATGGAATCGTGGGCTGCCTTAAAATCACATAGCTTTAAGGAGGAAGGAAGTGATAGTTCCACTAAACTTACTCTCTTTTGGCCACATCCAGGGAAGTTTATTTAATTCTGGGAACCACAGTTTAGAAATAATGTTGATAAGTAAGAGAAAATTCAGAGGAGTGGCAGTCAGGGTAGTATTAGGGATAGGCCTTCAATCCTTGCTATTTGAAGCTTGGTTGAAGGGAGATTGTATGCTGTTTAAGATATATATATATATATATATATATATATATATATATATATATATATATATATATATATAATTTTTTTTTTTTTGCAAAGGGTGGGGTAGGGGCAGAAGGTAATCATTGCTCTCTAAGTGGCTGAGGCTCTGTCATCTGGAAGAGGGATGAGTTTTGTTCTCTTGATCTCCAGAGGATAGAACCAGGAGCTACGGGTAGAAGTCACAAAGGGGAAAGTTCAGGCTTGAAGTCAGGAAACTTACTAACAATGAGAGCTGGCCAGAATTGGAGTAGGGTACCTTGGGAAGGTAATAGGCTCCAGCAAAGACAGAAAACCTACTTATTGGCAGTGTTGTAGTGGGGATTCTGTTTTGGATATGGCTTAGTGTCTGTTGAGGTTCCTGTTAACTAAAAAATTCTGTGATTCTTGGAGTCATTGTATGACTGAGCACTTGTTGCCAAACTGTTTTTGTAATGCTAATGAAACTGATATTTGTTAGTAGCCTCTCTTATTGCCGAATTGCTATTATTAAAACATAGACCTGAGTCCCTCCATCCCCAAACAAATCACAATCTGACTCCTCTCTACCTTTCTAGTCTGATTTCTCAGTATTTCTCCATTTCAGTTAAGCTGGCTTCCTTTAATTTTCCTTACATATTTGATATTCCATCACCTGATAGTCCATCCTTTGTGCTTTTCAACAAATTGTTCCTTATATTGGGGGGTATTCTCTCCTCACCTTTGCTTTTTAGAATTCCATCCACCTGGCTTCCTTCAGCATAGCTGTACTGCCAGGCCTTTCTTGATAGCCCCATTAGTCAATCAGTAAGCATTTATTAGATGCCTATAGTGTTCCAGGCACTGTACTAGACTTCGAGGACACAAGAAAGGCAAAAGACAGTCCCTGGCTCTCCTGAGCTCACAGTCAAATGAGGGGCAACATCATACAAACAAGATATATACAGGATAAATTGGAGATAATTTGTAGAGGGAAGGCATTAGCGTTAAAGGAATTAGGTAAGACTTTTAGAAGATGGGATTTAAGCTGAGACTTGAAGGAAGCCAGGGAGCCAGAGGGCAGAGATAGGGGACAACATCGGAACCATGGGGAAGAGCCAGTGAAAATTCACATTAGTCTAGTGACAGGATATCTTGAGGGAGGAAGAGCCAGGAGGCCAGTATCACTGGATCAAAGAGTACTTGGCCAGAGTCCTTGGGGGTGGGAGTGGGGGTGGGGTTTGAGGGAAGCAAGATAGAGGAAAACTGGGTGTTCCTTGAGAGCAGGGGCTGCTTTTACCTTTCTCTGTATCCCCAGTCCATAGCATAGGGCCTGGAACATAGTAGACATTTCATACATGCTTACTGAGTCCAACTTCTTCCACTGTGATGTGGGTGGCTTCTTGCTTTGCACATTGTAGGTTTTTAATAAATGTCTGTTGAATTTAATTGAATTTTAAATGATGAAAATGGTAAAAAAAAATGATCAATGAAATATGCAAACCAAGGATTTTGTTATATTAAATGAAGGATCGTTCAGGAGCCTGTCCTGATGAGGGAGTAAATTCAGAGAAAGACCTAAGACCTTTGTGAAGAGATGTGTGGACCAGGTTGTGCCAGGCAGCGTGGACATAATGTTGTTTAATCCACAATTTTTAACCCAAAATTTGGTTTAACAAAAAATGTAACAGCCATCTGTTTGGTTCCAGAGAATACAGCTTTTCAACATCCTACTATATTAAAAGTAGACAGTACTTGGTCTCTTTACAATTTTATTACTGTTTTAAAATTAAAATTTGATACCTGTTAATAGGATTTCAGTGTGTGTATGAAAAATTCCTCTCACATTCTAAGATTTATAGATGGAATTCTCATGTTTGCTAAAATTTTAATATATTATCTCTTAAGCATGTGTATGATAATAAAGAATATAGCTTTTCCCAAAGTGCTGTACCTGAAAAGTGTATGACATTGTCATTTGTGCTTTACCTTTTTGCCTATTTAAGGATATAATCTGATTGTAGCAGTCCTGCAACGACTGATATATCCATCTTAGACAGTCCTCCCCCACCCTATCACATCCCTTTTTCTTGGTTTTCCACTGCAAGTTATTTCAAATTGACTTTGAGGGTGGGACCTGGACCAGTGATTTCTTTTATGAAAGGGGAACTCTCAGTGGGTAAAGTCTTTCTGGCAGTACAGAGCACAGCTATTTTGTAATTTAGAATTAAGTAATTTAAGAGTCCCATAATCAATTTGTGAAGGAGGCAGGGCTTCAACCTAGGGGTGTTTAGCTCCTGCTCCATCTTCCTGATTGCTTGTCAGAAACTGAACATTAGATATTTTGATGTTAGTGTTCTGAAACCTTATGCAGTGTCACACCTTGACACTGGACACCTTGAGCAAACTGTATATCTAAACATTTTGAAGAGAGGGAGAGTAATAGGAATCAAGGCTACTTGTAATTGACAGTCACATATTTAGAACATTTGGCTAGGATACAAGTTACATGTACATAAATGTATGAAAGTCAAAGGAGTCTGTGACATAAAATTTAATGACCAACCCCTGCTCTGGAAGATCTGAGGATACAAAGCTTAAAGAATCTGGAAGGTGGTCATTTCTGGTTGGTTTGCCAACCTGAGGAAAAGAACATTGTGAGCCACTGATGATGGTTTTCCAAGCCAAACTTTGCGAGTACCAAAGCTAAGAAGTACTTGAAATTGGCAAGAAAAGGACAAAATTGCTTGGTTTGAAGTGAAGTAGACAGAAACAGAGAGGAGTGAAGAGAGCCTAGAGCAGATTGGTGAGAAGTAACAGGAGAATAGACATGGCCAGGAGAGGGGGAAAAAGATGCATACTCAGCATTCTGTACGGACTGGAGAGTGCTCTGTGGAGTGTAGGCTAGGGGTCACTAGCTGCAACCACACACCTATAAGGGGTTAGGGGAGAGGATTCAGTGTAAAGGCAAGCAGTATCCAAGAACATCATATTATGTTACTGTTTGTTATTCTAATTGATGTTCATAATAATGACTTGAGTGTTGAAGAGAAAGTTATATTCATTTTTGTTAAATTACATGCTATCTTCCTTCAGTAACATTTCCTTTACATGAATTGTAGTGGCGTGGGGATGATTCTGGGATTCTTAAACTCTGTTAATAGAGTATAAACTCTATTATACATTCTAAACTCTTACGAAATAAAATATAAGTCACGCTTCATTTTTATATCTATATTGGTTAGAGCATAGTGCTGATGAATGAGACCAAGGCCACAGTTTCTAGTCTTTGTGGCAATTCGGCCTTGTTCTCTTTCACAACTGGAGGCTGTATGTGGTTCAAATGACCAACAACCATCTCACTATTCGTTGGTTACCAGGAAGGTCAAGCTGGTAGATCGGTTCAAATCCGTTATCCTTAAAGGTTTGAGAAGACATGTGCTATGGTGGGTCAACAATATCTTTCACAAAGGATAGCGTAATTAAATTTTAATTTAATTTGAAACATCAAGTAGGGCAAATATACAAAAGTTATGCAGATGTCTGTTCTAAGTTAAAGAAAGATTTAGAGCTGGAAAGGACTTTAGAGGCCACTGGGCCAAACATCTCATTTTATACATGAGGAAACTGAGGATCAGAGAGGTTACATGACTTGCCCACGGGTACTTGAGTAGAAAAGAAAGTGTATGAAAGAAACTGGACATACAGTTAGGATTTGATCTGGAATACTAACAGCTCCTTACAGTCCATTTTATTTCTGGGGCTGAGTTCCTCACTTTGTAAAAGGAGGAAGTTGGTTTAGATGTTCTTTTAGGTCCTTTCAGCTGTCAATCAATTTCTTAGAGATGTAAGAATGAGCTTCAGTAAAATATATACTATGCCTAAAACTGCCCTAAAACTTTGGGGACACTTATGTGTGTATATAGGCATGTATACGTGTGCGTGCGTGTGTGTGTGTGTGTGTGTGTGTGTGTGTGTGTGTGTGTGTGTGTACACATACACAGATGAGCCCAAAATGTTTAAAATATTACATTGAAAGTTGTATTTGAAATGGCACACTTTTCAAATAAAAAACATTGTTTCCAAACTAAATGAAGAAAGAATACTCCTGGTAAAATAGGCCATTTTAATTTAATGTTGTATTTTGAAATATGCCATATGTATTTTGTAAATAATGTTATTCTGTGCCCTGTGATTAATTACACTGTCAACATAATTATACTTTTATTGTAGATGATTTGGCTTCATTAATTAAAAGAAGATAATATTGCATCTGAGGTTGAACTGAGAGAGTATATTCCATCAAAACATTCTACATTTACTGCATGATTGATTTGTTTCTAAACATCTAGTATTGCTTTGTGAAGCTAATGGAAAATTCTAGACAAATGGGCAAAAGACTTGTGGTTGCCTGCTTCCTAGCCTATTCTGCTGCCATGACAATGGACAAGTTTCAACTTTTCTTGGCTTTAGTTTCTTCATATATAAAATGAATATTGGACCAGATGATCCCTCAGGTCTCTTCCAAGTCTGGAACCCATGCTCCTATGTATGTGAAAATGCTTTGTAAACTTTTCAGGTGCCATAGAGCCCTAGGGCCCTGTTATTACTTGGCTTTCCTACTCTACGAACTTGAAAAAAAAATGTCAATCAGTACTTTCTATTAAATTTAGTGTTAATTGAAAAAAGAGGGGCATTTTAAAATTTTGTTTCCAGATATTAAAAAAGCTGATTTCATTGTTATTAAGGATGATGGCAACTCCAAAATCAGAAGGTTGATGTCATCCTTTCTAATAAATCTGCTTTTAGCTTTAGAATGTGATGTAGAAGTAGGAAGGATTAGTGAGATCGGTGTTTATAGTTGGTGATGGCAAAGCTGATGGATGGATGGGGAGACCTCATTTTAGATTGATGTCAGTTTGGTCTAGAGTTGCTTCATGAGCAACTCTGTAGTGTTCTGTGTGTGGGTTTGAATCACTGTAAATTTGTAGGTAGGTACATATTACAATTGTCTGTTTTTCTTTTTAGGACTCATGTAATCAAAGGAGTTTCTTTGTTGTGTGTATCTTTACAGAACACAACAGGAATTCAAAATGAATCAGGTGAGTTTGACAATAAGAATTTATAAAAGTGCATTACTTAGATGTTAGTCCAGTTACTTCTTAACAGACATGAATAACACAACATCCATCCCCATAGAATGTAAGACTGTGTAGTTGTGTTTCTTAATATCTTTAATCAATCCGTTGTCTTTCACAGTGTGCATTGTTTGTGAAGTTTAGTGTTTTTCTTTTGTTGTTGTTGTTGTCTTTAGTTGACTGTGTTGACATTTAGCTAGTGCTCTTATCCAAAAGAGCCATGGTACCATTTATAAAATACTGGCTCCAAGATGGTTTCTGAGAACCTATTTCAGACCTTCCCTTCATGGTGATGGTTTTCTTATACTACACAGCTGTTGACTTCTATTTTAACACCGTCATTTTTGGTGATTGTTAATTGTTGTAAAATGGGGACTTGAAAGCTGTTATAGGGTCAGAAGTGACCCAGTGAGAGAATTTCAGTGTTCAAAGTCCTGAAGGACCTGCCATTGCAATAAAAACCAAGGGACAGATATTAAATGTAATCTGCTTTTCTTTTACAAGGGTATGGAATTATTTGGAGGTTAAAGCCATCATGGCACAAACATGTCAGTAGCATGGAAGGTGTTATTATAGGAAGTGCCTGTCATGCATGATGGAAAGTGTTTAGAATGTTAGGAATCATGTCTTCAAATCAAATGCCATTTTATGCAGAACAAAACCAAAAACATTTTGTTGTGAAGAATGAAGCATATCATTTCACAAGTTAAATTTGAAATCACGAACCTCACAAGCATGTCTCCCCTGGCCTTAATTCCCCTCTCCCCCAGTCTTCTGCCATTTTGGGATAACGTTTTGTTATTCACATTTTCATGCAGTTCTGATCATCATTACTTATTTTAATTAGTGAAGCAAATTTAATATAGTTAGCTCTTTTTTTTGAAATTTTTGGAAATAGAATATTTTTTCCTTTTAATTATGTCTTAAAAAATCAAAATGTTTGTTTATTGTAATTCAGAATACCATACATCTAAAGAAAGGGTTCTGGCCAACACATGGAGCAGGTGGTTTTTATTATTTTAAGACTAGCAGATTTACTGACATACTTTGAAGGCGAATTAATTTTTTTTTTT
Source organism: Pseudochirops cupreus (assembly GCA_028627135.1). NCBI lineage: Eukaryota > Metazoa > Chordata > Mammalia > Diprotodontia > Pseudocheiridae > Pseudochirops > Pseudochirops cupreus. The sequence goes on from CM053582.1 coordinate 97,717,601, forward strand.
TTTTTGCAAATGGGGGCTGGGGAGGGGAAAGAGATTTTGATGAATTCTGGAATATTGTCGCATTACAATTGTATTCAGAAGCCATAGATTTTTATTTCTTATTATCAGTCTTGGTTTTTTTATGTGCTAGCCGAAGGGATCTTACTATTTTCCTGGCCTGGGCACTGACTCAGGTCAGTCTTTGACCCTTGGGTGAAGACTGACTCTGGTTTAGAAGAGACCAGATCTTGGTGATGCTTGTTCTGCTGCTGTGTGGCTGTTCAGTCATGATTTATTTCCAGATATAGGTGCAGTTTCAGCATCAAGCTACTTGTAATATTAGGCCGAGTATAATACCTTATTTCTAATAGGAAGACTTTTGTGGCACTTTCCCATGTTCAGTTTGGCATTCCAGTGATGTCAGACTTGTTTTGTACAGTTTTTACAATGTTAGAAAGTGCTTTTGCATGGCCCTTTTTTCTTTATTGCTTTTACAATTTCATTTTGCTTCTGACAAATTTTAACTTCAGAACTGCACGAGAACAGCCTTTGATGTCACATGGTAAAATCAACTGAAAAGTGTCATCTTACTTAATGGTTAGCACATTTCTGCATTGGTTATAATTTAAATGTCCAAGTGGTGATGAAATAAACACTTGCTTGGATAACATAAGAGTGGTTCATTTTTTTTCCGTTGCATTTATGCCAACTTTACCTATATTCCAATTATTTGAAGAGCGTTAGTTGCATAATAATTGGTCTTGGCCATCATATCAAATCAATTTGATTTGAGAAGGAAAAAGGTTTTTTCCCCTTTTCAAGGAGTTTTCATCATTTTGTTTCTGGATAAATTATGTATTTGTGTGCTTCTTACTAATTTTCATACATTGAAAATGCGAAATCAGTGCTTAAGGACTTTCTCGATATCGCTATATGAAATAATTTGGATATTTAAGAAAATGAATTAAATTGAGATTGGCTATGAGATTGGCTATGAGAACAGGTAACAACTGAGTTATGACTTTGAGGTTGGGTTATTTTTTATATTCTGTTCTTTAATACTTAGCAAACAATGCTTTGAGGAACTTCAGTTTCCAGATGTGATTTCAAAGGATTTCTAAATATAAGCTATTTAAAAAGATCATTCTTCTAAGTTAGTTATAGCAAGTGTAGTACCTGATGAAATAGTATCTTAATCCATGTAATTGTTCATTTTTAAAGGGCTGGAAAAGAAAGAAAAGGAAGTATTATCATTTTGTTCCTGTAACGATTCCCTCAAAGGAAACAATAGAACTTCTAACCTACCTTTATTTGAATTAGTTTACTCTAGAGTTTCTTAATCAGTTTGCTTAGATATGTCATCAGTATTACCTAGACCATACTATTTTTTTGTTGCTAAGCAAATTTCCTCTGTAGATTTAGCTTTGGCATCTCACCAGCAATACTTAACCCTCTATCATCTTAAATGAACATTTTGCTGGACTTGGATGTGAATAAGTTTTTAGGTTATAACTGAGCTTCCTGCTTGTTAGGTAGCTAATATCAATTGTTTTTTTCCTGCCGTTTTTTATTCAGTGTCCCCTTTTACTTTCATCTGAATCAGATAAAGATAGATTAACTCTTCCTCCTGCTCCTCCTCTTCCTTCTCCCCTTCCTCCTCCTTCCCCTCTTTTCCTCCCCCCCTCCTCCTCCCCTTCCCTTCCCACATCCCTACACACATAGAGATATCAGTTTTGAAATACATTAAATTCAAAAGGGAATCAAGAAGGGACCAGGGACCAAGGAGGGGGTAGAAAAGGGTCTAAAAAGGAGGACAGGATTGCTAATGGAATAGTTATAAATAAAACAATTTAAATGTTGGAGGGAGGAATATGAAGGGAAGATTGAAAGGAAAGAAAGAAAGTAAAACACCTGAATCAGGGGGTAGGTTAAGAAGAAGAACCTGTAACAGGGAAAACACAAGTGCCAGGCAAGTTCCCTTTTTTCTATTACCATCTTATTTGTACAAAGAGAAGAAAAATTACAATTGGACAGGATGGAGGGAAATGCACCATTAACAAATCATAACTTTGAATATGAATATGATGTGTTCACCCATTAAACAGAAGGAGATGGCAGAATGTATAAGAAAGCTTGGAATCTGACAATATGTTTAAAAGAAACCCATTTGTAACACAGAGATTTGCATAGAATTAAAATGGTCAAGAGCAGTGGTTCTCAACCTTCCTAATGCTGCCACCCTTTCACATGTGGATGTATCTGCATGTGGGAGGACCCGCCTGGAGATAGATAGAGGAGCAGTGTCTCTGTTCCTAAGACCATTGGAAATATGTGTTTTCCAGTGGTCTTAGGCGACCCCTGTGAAAGGGTTGTTTGACCCCCAAAGGGGTCACGACCTACAGGTTGAGAACTGCTGGTCTAGAGCAAAATCTTTCATGCTTCATCAGTTTGAAAAAGTAGAAGTAGTAGTCATGATTTCAAATAACACATGGTAAATATAGGTAAGATGAAAAGAGATAACATGGGAAATTTTAATAGCGTGCAACTTTAATGTACCCCTTTCAGATCTAGACAGATCTAGCTAGAAGATAAACAAGAAGTTAAGGACTTGAATAGGACTTTGGAAAAACTGGAAATTATAGCTCTCTGATGATTACTGATTGGTAATAGAAAAGAATTTCAGCTGAACATGGAAACTTAACAAAAATTGACCATGTATTGATAAAGACCTTACCAAAAATGTAAAAAAAAGAAGAAATACTTAACACACCATATACTGATCATATAATGCAATAAAAACATATTTGCTAAGAGCCTTTAAAGAATTAAAAAGTATCTGAAGACTAAATAACATAATTTTGAAGAATTATTTGATTGAAAAACAAATTATAGAAACAATAGAAAATTTCACCGCTGAAAATGATAATGAGACAACACATCAAATCTTAAGGGATGCCCCAAAGCATTTCATTGGAAACATATCATTTTGATCAATAGAAAGAAGAGATTGGGGCTGCAATTTTAAAACTTGGACAACCTGTTTATATACTCTCCCCTGCAAGCCAGATAGTAAGTTCTACCTCCTCTCACCTGGAAAATCTTGAAAGTAAGCCAGGGAAGCTAAGAGATGGAGGTGAGGGAGAGGGGTAATGGTGGCAGCTAGGTTGTGCAGTGGATGCAGCTTGGGGCCTAGAGTCAGGAAGACCTGACTTCAAACTTGGCATCAGACACCTCCCAGCTTTGTGACCCTGGGCAAGTCACTTCCCCTCTGTTTGCTTCAGTTTCTTTAGCTGTAACCTGAGGTTAATAATACCATCCACCTCCTATGGTTGTTGTGAGGATCAAATGATCATATTCACAAAGTGCTTAGCCCAGTGTTTGGCATACATAGTAAGTGCTATATAAATACTTCCTCTTTCCCCTTCATTATTGCCCATCGGTTGCCTCTGTCACTGTCCCTTTGTATAACTTGGGTTTCTATTGGAGAAGAATGTCTGCCTAGTTTCTCCCTTACTGTGCAAGAAGAGTGAGACTGATAAGGAACAATAGTACCAGCAACCTGCATGGGTCAGCTGCTGGACTCATGAAGGTGGCAAATAGTAGCATTTTATAGGAATTTGCAGGGAGGTAAGGCTACACTTGCCCCTGTAGCAGTGGGATTAGTTACCATGCTCACCGTAGTTTGGATACCTCATTGAAAATCTTGGAGGGCTCCACTCACTATGATCAGATACAGTTTGGTAAAGGTGTGAGGGGGAAGAAGAGAAGACAAGAAGGAGAGCTAGCCACATAAGTCATGAAATTTATGTTCAGGGCAAGATGACGTTGTTTTATTCTTGTATCAGACAATTGAATGGAATTCTCCATGGTTAGAAAGGGCAACTCCCCCTGTTGCTTTCAGGGACCCTCTTGGGGAGATAGATGAGCTTTGAATGTTCCAAATGACTAGCAGGAAACAAAATGATGATCACCTGTAATCCATCATCACCCATGTTTTCAGCTCTTCAGTTTTAACTGTGGTGAAGAATGTAACTTGTGGGGAATAAATATACATTGTGATCTTAAAAAAAAATGAGAAATAGCTGTAACCAGTGTAGCTAGATCGTAGAATATGTGCACTAGGAGTGAAGCACAGTCGAGGAAAACTGGAAAGTTAAGAAGGTGTCACATTGTGAAGGATTTTAAATAACACTCCAAAGACTATTTGATCCTTTAGGAAAGAGACAGCTACTGGAATTTACTGAGTAGGATAAGAGACATCAGACCTGTGCTGTAGGGAAATCAAGGAGGATGGATTGGAATGGGGAGAGACTTGAGACAGGAAGACCAGTTAGAAGCCTGTTATATTTGTCTAAGAGAGAAGTGATGAATTCTATCTGAGGATGGTGGCTGTGTGAGTGGAAAGAGGGGGAGTATATATTAGAGATAATGTGAAGGTAGAGACAGGATTTGACTATAGACTGTGCATATACACTGAGTAAGAGTGAGGAATTCAGGATGATACCCAGTTTGCAAGCCTTGGTGACTTCTGAAGGGTAATGGTACCCTGGGCATTAATAGGAAAGTTTGAAGGAGGGGAGACTTTTTTGGGGAAAGAAAATGAGTTCTGCTTTGGAATGTTAAGTTTGAGATGTTGATAGGACATAAAGTTTGAGATTTCCAAAAGGTGATATAATCTGGAATGCAGTAAAGAGATTACAGCTGAATATTTGCATGTGGGAATCATTTCCATAGATATGGTAGTTGAATACATGTGATTTGATATGAAATGGTGAGATACTATAGAGGGAGAAGAGAATGTCAGGGACAGGAAGATCTTGGTCAGTGGTGATGACTTCTATGAAGATCCAGCAGAGACTTTGAAGGTGGTGGTAAGATAGGTAGAAAAACCAGGAGAGAAAGGTCTAATGGAAACCTGGAGAGGAGAAAGTATAAAAGGAGTATGTGGTGATCATTAGTGTCAAAGAGTGAAGTGAGGTGGAAAAGAATTAGCATTGAGAAAAGGGCTATTAGAATTTGCAATGAAGCAGTGAATTGGTGACTTTGGAGAGAGCTATTTCTTCAGTTGAATGAAGGGATCAGGAGCCAAATTGAAGAGAGTTTATAATCGGAGGAGAGGAAGGCACCTCTTAGCGGAAGGATTTCTCAAGGAGTTGAGCCTAGACGTTTTGGAATATTGTATTCTGAGATCTCTTTTATTTGTAGCAGTAGCTTCCAGGTCTCCTGTGATCCTGTTGGTGTTTTTTTTTTTGGCATTTGAGCCCTTTCTTTCTGGCTATTTGGAGTATTTTTTTAATTGATCTGGAAGCTCTGGGTTTTGGTCAGTATTTTTGGGACTTTTGCTTTTTGACTTTCTTTCAGGAAGTTTTCACTTTGCCCTCTGGGTCTAGTAGTTTCATTCTCCTGTAGGAGAACTGATGAACTTAAAATGCAGAGAGACATAATTTTCCAGGCATGAATAGTGTGGGAATTTGTTTTGTTGGACTATGTACATTTATGACAAGGGTTATTATGTTTCCTCGTTTTGGAGTTTGTTTTTGTTCATTAAGGTTGGACACTGGGAGTAACAAATTATAAATGAATGTAAGAAAGATCTTGGCAGTTTTCATTTATGGTTAGACGATGAAGTATTTTTTGCTTTTCTTTGTATGCCTAGCTCTTAGTACAGTTCCTGGAAAATAATAAATGTTTGTCGACTATGATTTTTTGAAACATAGTATCCAAGCCTTTTTTTTTTTGGATTATGATTTTCAGTGAGTCAGATAATTCTAAAATTAGCTCTCCTTGACCTAATTTCCAGGTTAATTTTTAAAATAAATTTTTTTTTAACATCCTTTGTTTTCAAATTTCTTAAATTTTCTTCTTTATCCTTGCCTTTCTTCTTCCCTGTCCTTGAGAGTCATTCCATATAATAAAGAAATTTTTAAAAGAAAAAAAAAACTTAAAAGGAAGAAATAGAGAAAACGATCCTACTAAAACCAGTCAGTATTTTGGAAAAAAATCTGGCAGTACATACATTGTTCCATGTCCATTAGAACTCCACACCTTGACAAAGGAGTGTGGGGTGTGTGTGTGTGTGTGTTTGTGTTGTGTATCTTTGTTTCTTCTTTGGGGACATTCTTTTGTTTTGAAACATTCATCTTTATTTTGTGGTTCTTGCCATTTATATTGTGGCATTTATTGTGTATACTGGTTTCTTGGCTAAACTTACTTCCCATTTCATCAGTTCGTATAAGTCTTTGCATGCTTTTCTATTCATGTTATTTGCTACTTTTTCAACATTAATATTCCATTATTTTTCATCCATCTCCTCATTGATAGACTTTGCTACAGTTACTAAAAAAGTGCTTCTGTAACTATTTTGATGTATGTAGGACCTTTCAGGTCAGTTGTTCCATGATAGGAAATAACCTTATATTTTCTGTTTTTCAGTCTTTGATTTTGCTTTAATATTTTTTGTTTCTTGGAGTCATTGGTTACTTTTTAATCTTTTAGTTTTCAGGGAGTCCATTACTTGGGTAAGGTTTACCACTTTCTGTTCTAAGCTATTTATTCTCCTTCCAGTTCTTTCCTCAAGAGCTTTTGTTTAATTTTTAAAAATCTCTTGCTTCATCTCTTGCTGGCCTTCATGTAATTCTTGAGGAAAATTCATATTTTTTCCTTTGTGTTCTGCTTTGTACTTGTTGTGGAATTAATCTTTTTCTGTAGGTTGGAATTTTGGTTGTCTCAAGATGTATAATCTAAAAAGAAATAGTAGTTGATGTCTTCTCTTTTACTCATATCTCCATTCTTAGTTTCTGATTTGGCTTTTTGCCAGGGCCAGGCTCTGCCCCCTGCTATACTTTTAAGTAAGATGATACCTAAAGGATTTCTCCTTGATCTTGACTGGAGTTCCTATCCTGACCTATAACTCCACTGGAGTTTCTTTCTTAAGAGACTTATTCGATCTCAAATTGGATGTTTCATAGGCATTTTAAATTCAACATGTCTAAAACTGAATTAATTATTCTCCCAACGCCACCCCCCTCAAATCTTTCCTCTTCCTAATTTCCCTATTACTGTATAGGGTACCACCATCCTCTCAGTCACCCAGAATCGGTGTCATCCTCAACTCCCCACTCTTAACCTCCATATGTAGTCTTTGGGCAGGTCTTGTCAATATTACCCTAGGTAGCATCTCTCCATCTCTTTCTTATACCCCCTTGTCTCCTTTGATATTGCCATCCTCCAGGTCTAGGCCCTCATCACATCATGCCTGGACTATTGCAATAGCCTGCTTTTCTTGGTCTTCCCTCCTCTTTTCTCTGTACTGTAGCCTTTCTTCCACCTGGCTGTCAAAAGTGATCTTCATAAAGTACAGGTCTGACCATATCACTGATCCTTTGCCCCAGTAAGCTCTAGTGCTTCCATTTTACAAACTCCAAGATCATATATAAAATCATCTGTTTGACTTTTAAAGCCCTTCCTAACCTGAGCCCTTTCTGATTTTCTAGTATTCTTATACCTTATTTCTTTACATTTATTCTGCAATCTCGAGTCTCCTTTTTTATCACATAGGACACTGCATCTCCTGACTCTGGACATCCCTTGGCTGGCCCTCATGCTTAGAATGCTCTCCTTGCTCTTCTCCGCCTTCTAGCTCCCTTGGCTTCTCTCAGGGCTCAGCTAACACTTAACCTCCTGTAAGCAGCCTTTCCTCTTCATGCTTCCCTTTGAGACTCCCTCCAATTCATCCTGTCTCTCATCTTTTTTTGGCACATGACTGTTTGCTTGTGGTCTCCCTCATTTGACTGTAACCTGCTTGAGGCTAGGGGTTGTCTTTTGACTTTCTTTGTGTCCCCAGGGCTTGATATCGTGCCCAGCACATAGTGGGTACTTAATAATGTTTGTTGACTTGATTTAAAATTTCAGTTGGAATGCTTCTCCTTGCTTTGGGGAAACAAGTCCTAGTGGGTGAAGTGAATCCCCTTGCCCTGACCATCATGTTGTCCAGTATTTTTAATAAGCTCTAAAAAGAGACTACAAACTGAATTTGTATTTTCTGAAGTGTTTGATTGAAGGCATCTCTTGGTTACTTGACCCTTCAAATCTGGGTTGCATTTGAGACCTTAAGTTGAGTAGTTGAGGATCATTGCTTCATGTCCCTAATTTGGGGCAGTTAGGTCCCACAGTGGATAGAGCACTGGGCTTGGAATCAGGAAAACTCATCTTTGTGAGTTCAAATCTAGTCTCAGACATTTACTAACTGTGTGACCCTGAGCAGGCCACCTAACCCTGTTTGCCTCAATTTCCTCATCTATCAAATGAGCTAAAGAAGGAAATTACAAACCACGCCAGTATCTCTGCCAAGAAAACCCCCAAATAGGGTTACAGGTTGGACATGACTTAAAAAGCACCTCAACAGAAACAAAAATCTGTAATCATTCAGAATTGAGTAACACAATATTTGAGGGTTCTTTCTTCACACTGGCAGATTAATAGACCTGTTAACCATTGGAAGCAGATAAATCACATCTCTTATTCTGATGAAGAGGTGTATACAGATGTGATTTTTTCCACTTCCTTTTCAGTATTTATATAAGGTTCTCCATATTTATTGTATTATCTTGTCTTTTATTACACAAATAGGAATAAATGCATTGTTCATTATAAGGTCTTTGTTTAATTCATATTATATTAACATTTTGGCCTCAGAATAGCAGCTAAAAGGCTATTTTTTTTTTTGCCAGACCTTGGCAAATACAATAGTGTTCATATAATTTAGGATTATTTTAATGACTAAAGATTTTTGTATATCTGCTCTCAGTAAGCCTAATTATGATGATTATCATATGCTTATTTCAGGAGTGAAATATGTATTCCATGATGAGTAGTATTAAGTTTAGCCTATCTTTTCATCAAGTCCTGTCTCACCCTCTCTAGGCTTATTTCTAATCAAATAAGGTATTTGTAAAGAGCTTGGCACAATGCTTGGTACATAGCAAGCACTTAACAAATGCTTGTTTCCTTTCCTTTTAATCAGATGAATACTTATTTTGCTTTTTGGAGGGGGGAGGGCAGGGCAGTTGGGGTTAAGTGACTTGCCCGAGGTTACAAGGCAAGTGCCTGAGGCTGGATTTGAACTCAGGTCCTCCAGATTCCAGGGCAGATGCTCTAATCACTGTGCCACCTAGCTGCCCCTCAGATGAATATTTAAAGAAGTAAGTGATGTACTAAGTAAGGAGATCTAGGTATGTATAAACATGGTGAATGATCTGCCATAGGCTAATTCTTAGAAATTTGTGAATTTAAACTGAAGAAGCAGTACAACTTAATCTCTAATTCAAATTCATGAATGAAATAACCTAAAATTTGGCTTTGGAGTTACTAATTGTTGCATCCTGCATCTGCAACCTTGTTTAATAGCTAATTGATTATCTCTGAAACAGGAACATAATAAGAGTCTGTGCTAGTGAAATTCTTCAAGTAAAAGGGAAGAATCTTTTTCACTTATTTTCATAACTCAGTCTTATGAAGAATATTGAACCTAATTTTATGACTTCTGGCTTGGAAAGTGGATGGAACAAGATAGATTATGGAAGTCTTGTGGAAACAGGGCAGTATATACTCTACTGGGGCCAGAGTAAAGAGATCTCTAGTTTATTTCTTTTAGGCCGGGCATCATGAGAGATAACAGTTCTTTTCAAGATACACAATTAAGCTTGGTTCTGGGGCATAGTGAGTGTAATTATGGATAGCAGATCTTTCTTCTGTACTGAAAAATAAGCCCACCATTTTGTTCAGTGGACAACTAGACCATTATGTAATTCTTTTTCTACTGCCTTTTGGTAGTCAGCTGTAATTCTAACAGACTTCTTTAATACTTCAAGTGATAGCAAATACTACGTCTTAGGATGAGTATTATAATTCTCTATACAGGCTGAATAGGGCCAAAACAATCCGTCATCCCATGTCCAACCTTTTGGTGATGTACCTTGCATGACAGATAGACAGTCCATCATCATTATGACTGTGTGTTTTTATGTATCTGTGGAGATTAGGCTGCCATGTTGGGCACTGGGGGCGATGCAGAGTTCAGCTAAAGCAAATAGAAAGGCTATCTTCCTACAGGATCATTATAGGCTGATAGCATGGGACACAGCTGTAATGTTACGTGGGAAAGTGCCTTAGTGTTGTGGTGAACTTTGAACCTTATTTCTTAAGGAATACGGGGTCAGTGACTTTAGTGCTGAAGAATGACATCAACTGTGTACAGAAGAAAGATTGTTATGGCAGATAGATGGGAGTCAGTGGTTGCAGGGCTGGGAGAGAGGGTGAGGAGAGTGTGGAAGTGAGAAGACCCAAGCTTCCAGACATTACTCTTCAAGTTTTGGAGAGCCATGATCACCTTCATACCATGATATGGTAGTCTGATTCTTTTTGGATGCCAACTGTGTTAGCTGTGCCAATTGGCTTTTTCTGGGCATTGGGTTGAAACAAATGCTGCTGCACTCCTCCCAAAGTCTTCCTTGATAGAAGGCTCAGATTTACCGCACAGGAACATCCCGCCTCCACTCCAGGTTACCTCTAGGTACCCACCCCATTTCAGCTTCCTTTTGCATATTGTCTTTCCCCCTTAGATCATTAAGTCCCCTGAGGGCCAGGACTATTTCTTTTGTTTGTATCTAGCACTTGGCACAGTGTGTAGCACAGAGAAGGCTCATAATAAATGTTTCTATTGATTAACTGACTGCTATACACCGATGGCGTGTTGTATATTAGGCACAAGCCACTGCTGGATCCCAGAACTGCTGAGTTCTGGCATGGATGCAGGTGTTGGTTTCCACCAGCCGGGGATTGCTTAGAAGAGGTGGACCCATGGCCTGGGCACTAGGTTGGGGCAGTGTGAAAATGAATGTGGTTTTGAGGATTTTAAAATACAATATGCCAAATAATTCTGTCCAGATAATTGTAACAGCCAACATTTACAGTGCTTTACTTATTATTTTCATATATATTATGTCACTTCGTCCTCACTTCTCTGCAAAGTAGGTGCTCTTATTATCCCTAGTTTATGGATGACGGAAGTTAGACTAAGAGAGTTTAAGTGATTTACCCAGTTAGTAAATCTGAGGCAGAATTCCAGTTCACTTTTTCCTGATTGCATGTGCAGTCCTCTGTGTACCTTACAAGTCCACTCCTCAAACACACCAGTTGCCTCATAGCAATGAGGAATCATCTCATCATGTAGCATCCGTTAATGTCATGCTAGACCAGTTACAGAAGGGGATCAAGAAATTCTGTTGGCTGCAGAAGAGAGACACTAGGTTGAAGTTTATCTCTCTATTGCTGGGCAAAAGCCATTCATAAATTTATGAATTTAGTGGAGGAAATGTAAAATATACATTACAATGTCAAAAATTTAGCAAAAATTTTCTCATAGTTAAAGGGATATTTTTGTATATGTGTATCAAAGCCTGTAAGAAGGAAAGTCCAATTTCCTGTTTCTGTTAAAATCGGAGCGTATTTTTCATGTAATCCATGTGATTTTTATTTTATTTTATATTAAAACTAGTTTTCTGTTTAATTGAGAAACATCATGAAGCTAAACAGCCTGCCTTGTGGTCAGAAAGACCTGGGATCATGTCCCTGATGTTGGCTCTGTGCCCTCAATAAGTCCCTAAATTAATCAGTACTTTAAGTTGCACATCAGGTGCCAATCTGCTTTATTTGAAGGAGTCTCTTCACTGGATGTACTTTATAATGATAAAATTACAGGTCTGGATTAAAAAAACCATCTTAATTCTTTGTCCATTTTGCTGTCTGCCCATACATACTGATGGACATACTGAATTGGTTATTGAAGACTAAACAGTAGGCATCCTAAGACTACTTGGTTCTTCATTTGTGTATAGATAGGCAAAATTTTTTGAGTAATTATGGGTTTCATCCAGGACGGGGCTACAGTATTTCAGGGCTTAAAGCAATCAAAACAGTGTCATGCACTAACAGCATCTGGTGGCACATATCTATCCAGACCCCTGGGCATAGGACTCAAGTGCTGCATTTCTTCCGTGACAGGGGGGAATGACTGGCAGATTTCTGTCTCCTGCCTTAGCATTAACAGTCAGAGGGTGATTGAACATAATTATTTGTTGTTTCTTCTGGAAAGTCTTGTAGAATTTGACATTTGTGTGGGAGACATCTTTTTTGGAGGAGAGCCTGCAAAGAAGCCATTTTTATCCACTGTCATTTTTTTATGGTCAATAGAAAGTAGCACAAAGCATTGGGCTCATAATGGCATAGGAAAGGAGTAGGTTATGCTGCTTTTGGGAAATTGCAGTTCTTTTAGTGACCCCAAGCTTCTTACTGAAACAAAGGTCCATTTTTAATGGCACTTTTGTTCTGGAGATTTATAGCTGCAAATCATAGAATACTAGAGTTTTGAAATAATTGGGCTTGAGCATCCCTTCTGGGACAGAAGTGAATGGTAGATATGAGCAGGTTGCAACACATTGCAGAAAGGATTTCCAAAGTAGAGTTGGTATAAAGATTGTTACGAAAAACATGATCCAAAAAGATAGCCTTGTCATGTGGTGAGAGTGAGGGCTTGGGCAGTTCATATGCTTTGCTAATATTCTTTATATCAAGAGAAGACCCTTGTACTTTGGGTGGAGCACCCTCCCTCTTTCCCCCTTCCCCCACGGTGAATTTATCAGCAGATATGCATGAGTTTTCTCAGGATATATAGTTACGAAGGGGTTGTGGTTTTTGACATTTCAGGGAAACCTTCATTAATAAATCACAAACCCATTGGAATATTGAAGTATTTGCTTAAGTTCACCACCAAGACCAGAGCCTCCAACAAATCAGTGAATCAGCTCAGTACCAATGGACACTCCTGTGGCAAGGACCTCTCATCTACAGGAAGAGCCTCTGAATCCATCTCCCTTGGAGGAATGATTTAGCCTTTGCCCTCCATAGGACTCTTGCTAGAGTCAAAAGGTACCGCATCCCTTATGGCTAGCTAACTCCCACTTCTTGCCCTTCGAATCATTGACTCTGCTTATATGAAAACCATCCCCTTCTCAGAGACCTCAGATTCAGCGTGTCCCAAACAGAAGTTTACTTCTGTATTTTTTGCCAAGGGCATCATCATCTTTCTAGTCACGTAGGTTCATACCTTGGCAGCACACTGAATTTCTCTCACAAACCACTTTTCCCATCATTTTGCAAGTTTTGATGATTCTGCTTCAGTATCTCTTGTATCCACCTTCTTTCCTCTGACCCAACCACCACTGAATTCAGTCCTCATCACCCCTCTCTTGAACTGTTGCAAAAGCCTCCGCATTGGTTTCTGTTCCTCAGGTCTTGCTCCTCTCCAACCTGTCCTCTGTTCAGCTGCCTAGGTGACATTCCTAAAGCACGGCTCCTCTGCTCAGTAAACTTGAGAGGCTCCCTACCGTCTCTAGGATCATATGTAAGCACTTCTTCATTTAGCATTCCTGTCTCTGTGCTTGGGCCTTGACTGATTCTGGAATGCATTCTCTTCTTCCTTCTGCCTTACCGAGGCTCTGACTCCTTTAAGACTGATCTCATTCTCCACCATACTTCTTGTCCAATATTTCCAGCTTCTAATGCTCTAGCATGCCTTGTATTTCTCTGGTCTGTACTCGGAGATATGTGCATTTTCTCTGCAGGGCAGGCATTGTAACTCTTTATACAGCACGGAGCAGAGGGCCTGGCTTATACTCCTCCTTCTCCTCTTCCTCCTCCTCCTATTCTTCCTCTTCCTCAACGTCATTGTCATGGTCATCCTCATCCTCATCGCAGCTAGCGTTTATTTAGTGCTTGAATGTTGTTACCCTGTTTGGTCCTCACAATGGAGAGGGGCTGTTATTACCCCTAGTTTACTGATGACTAAACTGTTCCCGAAAGAGAGTAAGTGCCTAGGCTAGTGTCATTCAGCAGCTAATGAGTCTGAGGCAGGTTTCAAACTTGAATTTTTCTGACTCAGCAAGTTGAGTTATTTGGCACATAGTAGGTGTTTATAAATGTATGTTGATTGATCAGAATCAGTTCATTTTTCCAATTTTTCAGTTTTTCTCTCTTGAAGTCCCAATGTAAATGACATTGACTTAAAACAATGCTGATACACAATTATGGCAAAGAGAAGGGGAAGGGAATAAACATTTATATAGCACCTACCATGTGCCAGTCACTGTGTTAAGCATTTTATAAATATTATTGCATTTGATCCTAGTAAAAATCCCGGGAGGTGGGTACTGTTATTATCTCCATTTTACATTTGAGAAAACTGAGGCAGGCCTGTTACGGGACTAGCTCAGAGTCAACATACTAAGTGTCGGAAGTGAGATTTTGTACTCAGGTCTTCCTGACTCCAGCTCCAGTACTCTTTATCTATTCTACTATCTAGCTGCCTCTGATGTAGCTTTAATGACTTTAAAAAATGCATTATGACTTTTGAGACACTTGGTATAATTCAGTTTTGGTTTTCTTGCACTAGTTTTCATAGTGAGGTCTTTATTTTTCCTAGTGTAAGTACTAGATAATATGATTCTCCCCAATTCATTCCCCCTCCCCCTTCCTGTAACAGGAAGAATCAGTTTATCATTTAATGAAGCTAGAGGCTTAAACTACCCCACCCAAAACAAAAACCAAAACAACCCTCCTTGGACTGAAAGAGTTTTGGGATTTCTTTTTAAAACCAAATTTTCTCTTTCCCTTTCGTATTTTATACTTAAATTGGTTAGTGTAAGGCCATCCAGTTTCTTTGCATTGAATCTAGGTTAAATTATACATAAGCAACCTTATTTGTGAAAATAATTAAAAATATTTGATTTAATTGTAATGGCTTTTTTTGCAGTATGTAAGCCATTTTCAGTTTACTGTACTTGGGAAAATACACACACACACGTATGTATGTATACACACACAGAGAGCATACAATGCAGAACATGAGCCCAAACCCAGGATATTGTTTATATATCCATATACATCTAAGTGTGTAGCCATATGTATACAATTTCAAAGAATAAAAGTTTGAAAAAATGTTTAATGGTAAGCTTGACTAGAGGCTCGTGTTGTGTTTTCCTTTGTTTTCGGAGAGGACCATGACATCAGGGAAATGATGACATGACTTGCAGTTGACTTTGATCCCAGTGAGGGACGGCTGTGTAAGGACTTGAGCTTCACTCTCTCCTTCAGAGCCATCTCAGTCCAGTGACCAGATACTCATCAGAATGACTGGAGATGGCCCAGGAATGCCATGGCTAACAAGGCCAAGTCCTTTTCTAACTCACTGAGAGTGAGGTAACACCCATTCAGTGAATAGGCCTCTTTAAGAAGTGAAGCCCCTTTAATTAGAAAAAAAAGAAAGAAAATCAAACTGGGAGGGGAAGACCCTCTGGGTTGCAATTCCAAAGAGAAAGTTACCGTTGACATTCACTCTAAGTCAGGAGGGCCCGAAATACAGTCCTTAAGTGGAGCTTGGGCAGGGACCTATTGTGGTCCCTCTTTACTGGCTAGAGGCTAGCTTACTGTTTGAAGAATCAAATTTTCCAATTAGACTTTTTTTTTTTAAAGGTCAGTCAGGTTATATAAAGCACTTGAAAAGGAATCAAGTAAGGCTACTTGCTCAGTTTCTGGATGGGGGATGATGCTCTTGTGCTTTCCCAGTCACCAGTGGAGTGAAACAAGGCTGTGTGCTTGCTCCCATGCTTTTTAGCGTGATATTTTCAGCCATGGTCAGCTACTAGACTGATGGTAAGTTGTTCTTCAGTTTGAAAAGGCTGCAAGCCAAGACCAAAGTGGAGAGAGTGTTGGTGCATGATTTTCTGTTTGCAGATGATTGTGCACGCAGTGTAGCCTCTGAAGTTGAGATGCAACAAAGTGTGGATATCAGTTCTCTGCTGCTTGTACTCATTTTGGCCTGGCAGTTAACACCAAGAAAACATCCATCAGCCACCACCACACCATCCATATGTGTGTAACCATCAGTTACAGCAAATGGAGAAGTTCTGAATGCTGTGAATAAGTTCACTTATCTTGATAGTTACTTTTCAGGGATGTACACATTGATAATGTAGTTGATACATATATTGCCAGAGTTAGCTCAGTGTTTGGGAGGCTCTGAAGGAAAGCATGGGAGAAAAGAGGTGTTAGAATGACTAACTGAATGTCTACAGAGTCATTGTGCAGACCTCAATGTTTGCATGCCTGTGAAACCTGGGCTGTCTACCAGCACCAGGCCAGGAAACTGAATCACTTCCATTTGAATTGTCTTAGGAAGATTCTGAGGATCACCTGGCAGGAGAACGTCCTAGACACGGAGGTCCTTACTCTAACTAAACTGCCAAGCATTCAGACTCAGCTTCAAAGAGTGCAACCCTGATGGGCTGGTAATCATGTTGGAATGCAAAACATATGCTTGCCAAAAAGACTGTTTTATGAAGAACTCACACAGGGCAGGTGCTCTCATGGTTATCAGAAGAAGCGCTACAAGGACACTCTCAAGGTCTCACTTAAGAACTTTGGGATTGATTGCGTGGCATGGGAGACACTGGCAGAACATGGCACAACGTGGCATGCCCACATCAGAAAAGGTGCTGTGCTCTCTAAGCAAAGCAGAATTGAAACGGCTGAGGAGAAGAGTGAGGTGCACAAATTTAGAGAATACCCTCTGATCTAGTTAAAGGAAGAAAGGGGAAGTAGCCACAGGAATAAACGTTACCTCATTTGATCCTCACAACAACCTTGAGAACAGGTGCTGTTAGAGTGCTGATTTTACAGAAGAGGAAACTGAAGCAGAGGAAGGGTGATTTGCGCAGGGTTACACAGAGGGGTGATGTGGAAGCTTCCTGCCTCCATGCCCTGTTCTCTGGCCCCCGGACTGCCTCGCTGCCTCTAGTGATTATGTTTAGACTGCCCTAAGGATACTTTCCCTTTTTTGGGCATCACTTTCACCAGTTAGCAAACAGCATTAGAACTAAACCAAACCACTTCCCTTGTAACAAGCATCATAAAGCAAAGCAGATGAACACGCTGGCCACTTGTGGAAGTGTCTCATCCTGCACCTCTGATTCGTCCATTCTTCTCTTTTGTCAGGAAGTACACACTGAGAGTTACATAGGCTGTTTTTCTTTAAAATGTTGTAGTCATTCTATATATTATTTTCCTGATTCTGTTCACTGCATTCTGTATCAGTTCATACTGATCTTCCCAGGTTTCTCTGAATCCACCTTTTCCTTTCTTATGTTTCAGTAATATTCCATTGCATTCATAT
The DNA here is from genome assembly GCA_028627135.1 of Pseudochirops cupreus. NCBI lineage: Eukaryota > Metazoa > Chordata > Mammalia > Diprotodontia > Pseudocheiridae > Pseudochirops > Pseudochirops cupreus. The sequence continues at coordinate 97,734,864 of CM053582.1, forward strand.
GCACAATATCTTTAGCTGTTCCCAGTTGTGAGAAACTAGCTTGTGTGGAATCACAGGATTTCCCAGGCAGTCAGGGAGTTAGCCCAAAGGAGCTTCCACTGTTTACTGCTTTCCGGATCATGTGCCCTCAGGAAGATCCATGTGATAGACCCATTCTCACTGAAAGAACTCAGAAACACAATGGGCAGAGGAAGATGTTTATTATGCTTCTGGAGAAGAAGTGGGGTGTGGTGCTCCCTAGGAACACCCACACTGATACAGTAGTAGAAGTGAGGTTAAACAGTTCTACCATTCCCACCAGAGTTAGGATTGTTTACCCAACATTCCCTCCTTATGCAGATTATGTAGCCTTAGTAGTGAGGAATGACCTGGACATGACCCCTCAGGTTTGAACTGGTTGTCCTATCCCGACCTTTCTAGGCCTCCTGTCACCAGGATGACCATTGTTTCGGTAACATAAGATAAGCAAGCTTCCCCTACAGTTTATAATATTAATTATATCCTAGTAACATCTGTGGGAGCAAAACAAGATACCATAATATCCCCCCTTACACTAGTTAACATTTTTGAACATATAGATCCTTTTCCTTTTTCTCTGATCTCTTTGTGGGTATTAGCTTAGTCAGGGACATTTGAGTTCAAATCCCACCTCAGACACTTAATTGGTGACCCTGGGCAAGTTATTTAACCTCTCTGGGCCCAAGATAATAATTACGCCTATTTTACAGGGCTGCTGTGAGGACCAAATTGAAAAATATATTAAAGAATGTAATGTAAATGCATGCTATTATTATTAAGTAGACATTCTCTATATTACCAACAAAATCAAGCAGAAGGAGATAAAAAGAGAAATTCCATTCAAAATAGCTGTAGAGTGTATAAAGTACTTGGGAATTTACCTACTAAGACACACATGGAAACTATATGAATGCAGCTATAAAGCATACATACTAAAGAAATATAGACCTAAATAATTGAAGAAATGTTAAATACTCATGACTATGCTGAGCAAAGGTAACAAAAATGACAATGCTGCCTAAAATAATTTATTTGTTCAGTGCCATATAAATTAAACTATCACAGGATCATTTTACAGGGCTAGAAAAAAATAACAAAATTCATTTAGTGGACCAGGAGGTCAAAAATTTCATGGGATACAATGGAAGCACAAAAAAAAGGAAAGAAGGAGTTCTAGCAGAACCAGATCTCACATGGTACTGAAAAGCACTTGATTAGTACTAAAATGATTTAGTCCTGGTTAAAAAAGACGTTGATAAATGGAAGTGATTATGTGCCCTAGTGGTATCAAACTCAAATAGAAATGGATCCCTGGCCGAATAGCAACAGAAAACCACATAAAACACAGTATATTTTTATGTATTTTGCTAAATATTTCCCAGTTATATTTTAATCTGATTCTTAACCTGCTGACTATCTACTGCAAGTTGTACACAATATACAGATGCAAAAAACCCCAGTAACTTACTGTGTGATAAACCCAAAGATGCTAGCTCTTAGGGAAAAAATTTACTATTTGATAAGACTTGCTTGGAAGACTGGAAAATAATCTGCCAGAAATTAGGTATAATTTAAGTTTTATATAGATATATGACTTAAATGTAAAGGATGACATTATGAACAGAGTAGAGGATCATAGAAGTAATTGCCTTTTGGATCTATGTATTAGAGAGCATTCATGGCCAAGGAAGGAACAGAGAAGATTACAGATGAGAAAACAGAACATTTTGATCACATAAAATTTTAAAAGCTAATTGCATAAACAAAACCACTGCTATTAAAATGAAAAAAGAAAACAGGAAAGTGGGAAGTTTTTCCAATAGTTCTTGTTTCCAAAATCTTCTAGATTGCTTACATTCCCTATAGGAATAGATTCAAATTTATAGAACAAGAACCATTCCATAATAGATAAACAAATGTCCAAAGGATAATGAACAATTAGCTTGAATTTTCTTAGAAAACTATCAAACAGACATGAAAAAATGCTCCTAGTCACTGAGAATGGCCAGTTAAACCAGCTTTCAGGTTTCATCTCACATTTATCACATTGGTAAAGAGGACAGAAAAGTAAAATTATAATTTTTGAATAGGCTGTAAGAAAATGGGTACACTAGTACACTGCTGGTGGAGCTGTGAATTGGTCTAACCATTTTGGAAATACGCTAGAAATTCTGCCTCCAAAGTCACTAATGTTAGAGACGCAAATGCAATTGATACCAAAATTTGGGTATCAGAAGTTTATTGAGAAGAAGATCGGAAGAATTGAACACTCCTGGCCAAAAGTGGACTCTGCCCTTCTTTAGGAGGAAGGGGAGTGGAGTATACAAAAGTGGGGAAAGCATTATACCATTAGTCTGGCACAGACACCTCCCTTCATCATAGTCCTTACTTACCCTGATCTAAATGGCTTTCAAGGCCATTGTATACCTTCTGATTGGTCGGGTCCACCTGCTGCCTGCTAACTCCCTTTATCTCACTTTAGTAATGTCTAGCAATTCTGTGGAAACTGAACTCCTTATTATTTCTCTCCATTTATTATCAGTAGTTTCTGCTTCACTAATTTTTAGCAGTTCTGTGGAGACTTAACTCTTTGCTGTCTCTCACACTAAGTTGTGCTAGGCCTGTACCCCAAAGAGATTTTTTAAAAAAGAGGAAAAGAATGTACAAAAATATTTACAGCAGCTCTTTTTGTAGTAGCAAATAACTGGAAACTAAGAGGGTGCCCATCATTTGGGAAACTGCTAAAATAAATTATGTAATAGAACATTATTGTTAGTCAGCTAGCATTTATTAAGCACTTACTATGTGCCAGGCATTTGTTAATAGCCTTAGGGATACAGAGGAAGGCAAAAAATAGCCTCTGTTCTTCAGGATCAGACAGTGAGACAGCATGCAAACAACTGTGTATATAAACAAGTTATACAGTTTATTGTTCATCTTTCCTTCTTGATGAGGAACAATGACATCAGTTAGGTGTCTTGACTCTGTAAGTGAACTGGATTTAAATGAGACAGGACTCGGCAAAATTACCAGCCTCACTTTCTCCTCTGGAGCCGTCTGGGTCCAGTGGCAAGACGTAGGTCAGTACAACTGGTGACAGCGCCCAGATATAGTGGGAGACCTTGGCTTTTTAAAGCTAAGGTCTTTCCCAGGTCTTTAGTTTGTCTGAGACAACACCCATTCAGTGATTAAAGGCTAGGTAAGAATGGAGGCTACAGATGGCCTAGTTTGCCTTCACAAAGGAAATCAATCTGGAAGGAGAAGATGAAGACCCTTGGAGTTTCTGTCCACAGTAGAAACAAGCTTTGTACAGGATTATTTGGAGATGGTCTCACAGGGAAGGAACTGGGATGCCTGGGCAAGGCTTGTAGCAGAATGGAGGTTTAACACCTAGGTCAGGCAGGTTCCCCACCCCTGAACTAGCTGACGGGGAGGGTAGTGGTAGTCTTGATAGTAATAGAGGAGTTAGAAAGAGGGGAAGATTTAGGGGAGGGGAGGCAATGGAGGGTTTCACAGAAACCTGGGAAGGTCTGTATAAGCTGATATAGAAGGAGGTTAGCAGATCAATTTATATAATAACATTTAAAAAACCCAGTAATTTTGAAAGACTTCAGAACTCATTTCCACACAATAACCAACCCATGCTTCTGGAGAAATAGTGATGAAAAATGCTACCCAGCTTCTGACATAGGTAATGGATTTGTTGTGAAGACTAAGACACATATTTTCTGATATGGTCACTATGGGAATTTGTTTTGCTTGACACTGCCTATTTGTTGTAAAAATTTTATTTTCTTATCTTTAAAATTGGGAATGTGTGAGAAAGGAATTAAAAATAAGTGCTGTCCTTTCCCTTCCCCAAATTTGAAGGTGGGAAGAGAAGATTGGTGTGTAGTAGTGATCCCCATCCCTTCCAGACTTCTCCCCCAGAAAAAAAGGAAAGAAGAGGAAGAGAGCGGGGTCACTGAAATGGTTTATTTTGGAAAATGCACAGAAGACAATAGAAAGAATTATGTACAGGCAAGATAGCTTTGAAAGTTTCACGTTGAATTTGTTATGTATTGGGAAAGAAGGCCATGCTGTACACAGTGGAGAACTCCTATTTCGTCAGCAGCCCTCCTTTTCTGATCTACAGAAATGCCTGTTTTCTTTGGTGTTAAGGCCAGAATTTAAAAAGAAAAGGTACTCACAATTTGACTTCTTTATATCTTATTTTTTTATTTACATCATTTTGGTGTATGTCTGTTTTCTTGTTTCTGTTTTATTTTTCACTCTGCAATATTTAATAAAAGTCTTCTTTGTTTCTCTGAATTCCACATATTTTAAATTTCTGATGGTATAATATGCTCTTTTACTTATATATTCAGATACATGTAGCCTTCCCTAATTGATGGATACCCAGTCTCCCCGCCTTCCCTCCAGCACACATGTGTGCACAAAATGTGCTGTTCTGAATATTTTGGGTTATGTAAATAAACTGTTCTTTAAGTACTTGACCTCATTAGGCTATTTATACAGTAATGGGATTATTGCTGTGTAGAAGAGCAAAGAATGATTGAATCGATTTTCTTGCATAATTGGATCTTTCCCAGAAAGACTGATAGAATTCAGATATACCAGCAGTGCCTAAGTGCATAGAAGAGTACATATAACTATGAGTCCTCCCATATAGACTCTTTAGTAGTGACTGTTTTCCTTTTGGGTCAGCTTGGTCAATTTACTGGATGTGGGAGAGAACCTTAATTGTTTGAACTTGTCTTTCTTCTGGTTATTTTAATATTGAATTTCTTAGATGAAATAATTTGTTTATAAAACACTTGCACACTTGAAAGTGCTTTATAAAATGTGTGTTGCTCTCATTCTCCTTTCCAGTCACGAGAACTAGCCAAGAATCACCTCCTTTTTTAGTTCAGTGTTCTCATCCTGAAGAGAGTATAACTGGTGCTCTGAAATTGGGACAAAGATGGATGACTCATGTATTTTGAGCCCTGAACATGCCCTTCTCAATAGAAGAGAAGGGAATTTAACTTATGATGTAAGACAGCTTAGGTGATCTGGGTTCTAGTCCTCAGTTTACTTTTCTGTACTAAGGGTAAGTCATCTTTTAATATATGGAACTTAGTTTTCTTCTCATCTGTAAAATAAAGGGGTGTGGGATGAGCCAGGCCATTTCTGAAATCACTTCCAGCTCAAAAATTCCACAACTTAATAGATTTTTGTTGTTGTTGTCATCGTTCACTTGTTTTCAGTTGTGTATGGCTCTTTGTGATCCCATTTGGCCTTTTTGTAAAAAATAAATTTATTTAGGTTTTAGTTTTTAACATTCACTTCCATAAGTTTTCAATTTTCTGTACCTCCTTCTCTCCCTCCTCCCCAAGACAGTGTGCAATCTGATATAGGCTCTACATATACATTCTTATTAAACCTATTTTCACATTAATCATGTTGTATAGGAGAATTAGGATGAATGAGAGGAACCATGAGAAAGAAAAAGCTTAAACTAAACTAAACTAAACAAAAAAAGAGCAAATAGTTGGCTTCTATCAGCATTCAGACTCCATAGTTCTTTCTCTGGATGTGGATAGCATTTTCCATTCTGAATCTTTTGGAATTGTTTTAGGTCCTTGCATTTCTGTGACTCCATACTTTAAAAAAATTTTTTATTTGTTTACTTTTAGTTTACAGCATTCAGTTTCACAATCCCTTGTTCCAGATTTTCTCCATTTCGGTTTTTCTTGGCAAAGATATTGGAGTAGTTTGCCATTTTTCTTTGAGATCATGTTTCATAGATGAGGAAACTGAGGCAAACTGGGTTAAGTGACTTGCCCAGGGGTCACACAATAAGTTTCTGAGACCAAATTTGAACTCACAAAGATGAGTCTTGCTGACTCCAGATCTGTGTAAAGCCAATCATGAGCGGCTCTCTTAAGGATCGCTGCTATGAATAACTTTTAAGGATCTAATTACACAGTATAGTGAACTCTCTATTTAATTCAGCAACAAACTAAAGCAAAATATTCAGAAACTAAAGCACAACATTCACAACAACATAACAGTTTATTACTAAGGTGGCCACATGGTCTTAAACAAAAGTCACTGTCTCCTCAGTTGCTATAGAGCGCCCAAGTAACGTCTTCTTTCATCTTAACTAGAGGCTGGCTTCCAATCATTCTTAAGCCAGTCATCCTTAAGACATAGCAGAAAGTACAAACACCACCCACCTCTAGGTCACAGTAAGTTACAGTCTTATCAGTCAGTACAGAGTACCCAAGTAAAGTCCTGTTTAGTCTTAACTGGGTACTGACTTCCAGACCCCACAGCTTCTCTTCCACGGGTTCCCAGCTCTTGCCTGGACTCACACATAGGTAGCTCTTTGCTCCTGTTTCATATCTTAGTTTATAGGGACTGAAGTTTCTGTTTCTAAGAAGACAAAGTTTAAAAGAGCTATACAACAATATTCACACATATTGATTGCACTATCATCTCAGTTCACTTTCTGTCTGTCTGAAAAAGTAACACAAACCAACAGACAAAGCATCTGTCTGAGAAATCAAACACAAATCAACAATAAAGTCCCAGGGCTTCTGTAATAGCAGTAAAGTCCTCTTTCAACAGACAGAATTCTACATTCTGACAAAGTAACACCAACACAGACAGAACAAATGGACAGAGTGCTGAAATGACAAACATTCTCCCTATCATTTCTCAGAAAGTAACACAGATCAACAGAGTGGTGAAGTCACAAGTATTCTCCCTCTCAGTTCCTCTTGGTCCCAGCTCATGCTCCAGCTTTTCTCTGCTCTGCTCCTTTCTATTCCACCCTTCCTGTTCCACTCTTTTGGCAAGCTCCTCCCACAATGGGCTCCAAGTGATAAATAGGCCTATTAAGGGCAGGGAAGGTCTCCAAACTCCCTTAGGCCTATTAAGGGCAACACGGTGTATACTGTTTCCAACAAAGATTTGATGCCATCAAAGGTGAGACCCCAAACGGCACTTGAATAGCCGAAATAAGTAGCAGAGTACTACTTTGCTTGCCACTACAGCCTGGCACTCTGTTCACTGTGCCCTTTAGCTATTCCTAACAGATTTATACCTTGCTGAGTTTGTGTCTAGGAAGTGAAAGAATTGCAGTACAGAGTACCATAATTTGATCCTTACACAGAAGTCATCTCTGCAGTGAGGTAGGATGTTGCTGATGAGACATCTGTCTTATGATTTGGCTTTTATAGTTTAAATAAAATTTTGTTTTTGAGTTTTTTTCTTTTAAATTACCTCTTGGTAGATAGAAATTTGAATGCTCTGATTTTACAAATTGAAAGAATTTCCTGTTCCATATGTTTACTTCAAGTACCAGTGATTTAATAAAGTAAGAGTATTTCCTCCATTAATAATGATTCAACTTCTCCATACCTCAGTTTTTGCGTTGCTATGGTTCAAGAAGTCAGTTGCCTTGTTGTTAAGTTTGTGGTGATAAGTATTTCCAAACTGAGATGGGATGGTCTTTGGGTGACAGTTATGGTAGTGACTTGCTGGGCCACTCTTTAGCTTTCTAGCTAGACATGGGAATTGAAAAAATAGCCTTTCCTTAGATAGTGTCCCCTCCAGGCCAACAAGAAACATTCAAGCGGGATATTCAGGGTAGGTTATTGTGACATGGGGGCCGATCTTTCTAGTAGTACTCAGTTTACACCTTGTTGTGATTAGTTCCTTTGGTAGTCCTTGACTGATTCTTCTTAGTAGTTTTGAGATATCTGCAGTGTCTGATTGATTTTTACTTTTATTTAAAGTTATTTTGTTATTAAATGATTAAATAAAAAAAGCATCTCATTATTGCCTGACCTGTAGGAGGAGCTAGAGAAATGCTTTATCCCATTATGATTTTCTGCCAGTGAATTGAAATTGTTTGTTCTTTTGTTCGGTCGCTGTTTTTAATACCTTGAATTAATGTCTCCCACAATTTGATTGGTAGTTTTATAATAGCAATTTTTCACTTCTGGTGACTTTATATACAAATATTTTATATAAGGCAGTAAATTACTATTAACTTAAAAGAATCCAATCTCATTTTTGAGGGAACTGTTGTACAGTGGAAAGTTATGGATTTGAATCTGAATCTACTTTTGTACTTTTGTAACCTTGGGTAATTCAGTTAAGCTGTATAGGCCTTACTTTCCTTATTTGTAAAATAAGAGTGTTACATAAGGTTCCCTTTTTAGATCTAAACGTGTGTGTATGTGTGTGTGTGTGTGTGTGTAGGGGGTGATGAGGATAGAGACAGTGGGGAGTGGTAGTGATAGATGTATTTTAGTGTGTTTTTTAGCTTTATTTCGACTTAGTCTATAATTTCATTTTTGTATTCCCCAGTGAGGAAATTCCCTCCGTTAATGCAGATCAGCAACTTTGTCATGTATGCAAATGGTTCTCAGATATGTAATGAATGCCTAGTCATTCTTCTAAGTTCCAGTGCTCAATCACCAATTGTATTGGTCACCTTTAACTGGAATGTCTTGTAGACATTTCAGACTCAGCATGTCCAGAATAGCGTTCCTTAATATCTCTACCCCAACCCCTTCTGAACTTCCCTGTTACTGTTGAGGATACTGTCATCATCCAATCACCTAGGCTTGCAGTGTCACTGTCATCCTCGTCTTCTCATTCATCCCACATGTTCAGTCTGTTTTCTAAATATTTTCATTTCAGCTTTCAGTACCAACCCTTGTGTGATTCCCCTTTTTTCTCCTAATGTAGAAACCAGCCTAATTCAGGCCCTTACTACTTCTTAACTGGACCATTGCCATGGCCTTCTGGCCTCCTTTCTCCCAACACTAATTCATCCTGCGCTTAGCTGCCAAAGTGATTTTTTTCCAAAGTACAGCTCTGCCCATGTCATACTCTCTTACTTACTTGGTGATTATTCTGTTTGGCTTTAATGCTTGTCATAACCTGGTTCTTTTCTTTCCTGTTATACTTTCTTCCCCTCCACACACTCTGTGATCAAGCTCCATTGGCCTCTTTGCTTTGCCTCACACACATGATCTGCATCATGTTTGCATGCCTGTGCACTTGATGAAGTACAGGCTCTGGGATCCCCCTTGAGCTCTCCTTGAATCTTTGAGGTACAGGCTCTGGCAAACCCTTTGAAGTCTGATTGAATCTTCCCACTTGATGAGGCATTTGCAGAGGCTGTGGATTTTTCATTGTGGCTGGGCCCAAACCTCTGTTGCTGGCCTGGCCCTCTATTGTCCATCTGCTTCCCACCCTTGAGCCTATCAAAATATCAATCCACCCTTGCATTGACCTCATTAAGTCCTCTTGAAGACCCTCCCCAAACTCATTACTGGAGTCTGACCTCATTGACTCCTCCTGTAGACCCTCCCCAAGCTCTTTCTCTAGACCACCCCTAGATTCCTCTGTACATGAGACCCCGTCTTCCCTCCATGTGGTGTGAGAGCGCCATAGAATGACCTAGCACACAGACTTTATGTCAGACTTGCTGTGGCTTGTTTCCCCGATGCAAGCATCACAGATACTTAGGCTCTTTAAGCGTCTATCCCATATAGCAAACTTTTAATGAACTTTCAGTAAACTTTACTTTTCTTTGGCTGAGAACACTTGAGTTGAATTCTTTCGACTGGACCCGGCGTGTTGGTATTTTGGGGGTCTCCAGAGCTCCCTAACTCTCTTTATGGGTAACCTCTTCACACTGACTGGCCCTAGTGCCTGTACAAGGCCTCTCATCTCTGCCTCTTCTTTCTTTAGCTTTCCTCAGGCCAAAACCTTCCTTCAGGAAGCCTTGCCCAGTTCCCGTGTCCTTTCCCCTCTGCAGCTATCGCCTTCCCCTCTGAGATTTCTTTTCATCTCTTCTATATATATGTTTTATGTGGCCCTTGTTACTTTGGGTTTTCTCCACTACTAGAAGGAGAGCTTGAGGACCAGGATGACTGCCTTTCTTTGGGTCCTCGGTGCTTACTATAGTGCCGCATAGTAAATATGCTTAATAAATGCTTTTTGACTGGGGGTACTGAGAAGTTCTCACTTGCCTGTGGAGACATGAACCCAGGTCTTCCTGGTTTAGAGGATTGGTTTCTATCTGTGATGCCAGGGTTACCTTTCTATATATTGTGGACAAATTTAATGTAATTGGATATTATAGTGACTAAATCATAAGCCTTTAGTTACTTATATCCAAAGTCTTTTTTTCCCTTCCATTTTTAAAGTGTGACATAAGCTATGGGTAGTATAATTAGAAGTGAATTTTTGTAATATTTGGCTGTTGGGTTAAGTGTACATTAAAGGCAGTTTCATAAAATAGGCTATTTATTTAAAAAAAACTAGCATTTATCAAGGACCTGCAATGTGCCAGTCGCAGTGCTATGGAATGAGATAGAGGTAAAAAGCCATGATTGAATTTTAAAAGCTCCTTTGTTGGCTTTTTGGAGCCCCATAAACAAATAGTGGGAAACAGCAAAGCAGCTTTTGGAGTACCTTACAGCATATTTTACTTGGGGTGCCTGCTTCAGATTTCTCTTTTATTTTTTTGCTTTCTACTGAACTTGAAGAATAGGTTAAACTGTTTGGTTTTGTCTTCTGATGTGATCTTTCTGTTTTTTCGCTTTGTAGAACACTCTTGAGTCTTTGGGAGCCCCAGAAACCCTGGCTGATGTACCTGAACATGTGTTTCGAGGGCTTCCTGAGGAAGTGAGACTTTTTCCATCTGCTGTTGACAAGACACGGATTGGTGAGTATCACAGTTAGGAAGAAACATTAAACAAAGATTTTAGCAAAAACAAAAATCAAAAAGCCTTGGAATGCTATCAGATTTTTCAGACTTTAAGATAAGGAATTATTTACATATTTATTCTTTGACTTGAATAGATGGAACAGTGATCATGAATTTTGCAACCTATATCTCAGGTTGAAAATGAATTAAAATGAGGCAGGAAACTTTAAAAAGTTACATAAAAGGAAAATAAACAAGATAGTTGCTGCCTCAAAGTTGTGTGGTTGTGGTTGTGGTTAGTCCGTTCTTGAAGAGGACCATGGGATAAGGGAGATGACATGACTTGCAGTTGACTTTGATTTTGAGTGAGAGAGGGCTGTGCAAAGTCACTAGCCTCACTTTCTCCTCCAGAAGCAGTGGCCAGGTATCTGTCAGGAGTATTGGGGATGGCTCAGGATGCAGAGGGAGACCTTTGCCTTTTTAAGCTAAGGTCTTTTCAAGTTCTCATTGAGTGAGGTAACACTCATTCATTGAAAAGAAGTGAATTCAGAGATGGCCCCTTTAATTAAAAAAAAAAAAATCAAACTGGGCAGGGAAGACCCTCAGGGTTGCTGTCCAAAAGAGAAACAGTTACTATTTACATTCACTCTGAGGCTGAAGGGTCCAAAATATAACTATAAAGTGGTGCTTGGGCAGGGGCCTCTTGTTGTCCAAATAAGATTATATCAAAGTACTTTAAAAGTTTCTCTTTGAATGTAAAATGTTAAATATAGCCCATTCCCTGCCTATATGGAGGCCTTAACAATTTTCACTGCACTATCATAAATATCATAACTATCCTCATTTATTATGTTGTATTATCTTGTAATTTAGATAGGACAGGCATTTATGAATGCATAAGAAAACTAGCTTAATTAGAAGCTTATTAGGAATTCAACAGATCCAGAATTCCTGAATTGCAGCGAAACAGTTCATTCTCCTGATGAGATAGAGGAAAGTGACTTGGTAATACAATTAGATGAATTCAGCTAGCAAAAAGAGTTAACTAGTGATCTTGGTTGGTGATGTTGGTTGTAAGTAGTTTTTAATGTTGTCACCAAGGGTTCTGTCCTGGCCCTGTTCTGTCCCAGAGCTGTGTAGATAGATCAAGTGAAGATTTTTTAAAGATGGGGGAGACATAGAAATGTTTGTAGGCAGTAGGGGATGAACCAGCAGACAGGGAGCGATTAAAGATAAGTGGAGGTGGTGGGGGGCAGTCTACTGCAGGAGATGGTATAGAATGAAATCACTTGTGCCCTGGTAACCAGGAGTAAGGCTCTTTTTGTATGAGACAGAATGAAGGAAGAAACTAAGATTTTATAAAAAAAGATAAAAATTTACAATTTGTATAATATGTTCTAGAAGTTCCCCAGGAACCAAAGTCAAACCTCTTGGCCAATGTTTTACAGATTTTGTTTGCTTCCCCTTTCTCAAAATTGGGAGACTTGCCCTACATTATCTGTTGTCTTTCAAAAATCGGAGTGAAGGTAGCCTTCTTGCAACACCCAAGAAAGTAGTTGGTGAGGGCCCAGCAGGCCCCCTTTGCTGGGCCCTCTTCACTGTCAGTGACCCCACCTTCCCCAGAATGGGCTGATCTTGTCCTGGATCCTCATCCCCAACAAAGCTAAATAATGACATTGCGACATTGCCCTTATCTCCCCTTGCCTTCCTCAGCATGTCCTGCGTTTACATACTCCTGACACTAGTCTTGTCACACTATGGTCACAATTTGGTATCCATACTCAGTTACTTGGCCTTATTTCCATCTTCTTTTTAAAATCTTCATCTGTTGGTGAGCTTCTTTCACATCCGTTTCTGACTCTTTAGGCAACATCCTCTTTCCTCCTCATTGTAGTTGTCCCTTTGTGACTTCAGAATTTCATTCTTGAGAACTTTCTATCTCTTCTGGTCTGATTTTCTATAAAGATAGCCTGCATAACCCCAATTATTCTTTATCTAGATTCTTTGAAATTTACTTTTAACCTAGGTGTCACTAAATTAGCAAGAGCAAATCAGATTGAAATATGTTTTGAGTTAGGACCATGGAGTTGACATATAAAATTTAGACAAGCATCAGAAGCAGCATGGGAGGAGGGGTCTTAAGAGGATATATTCCAGCTTGCCCCAAATGGTATGAAAATGTGTTCTCTTTCACTTTTTATCTGAGTATAATATAACAAATCATTACTATGCATATGTAAATCTGTTGCTATGTGTGCATATTGTGAAGTATTAGTGTACAGCTTAAGTAGCATGAACCAAGCCAGGGTCCTAGGTCCTCCCTCTGTCCTGGCCTTGCCCTCTAATCTTGGCCAAGTCAAAGAACCCTCAAATAGTAGGTAGAGAAGAGAGTTCAGATCATCTTTTCTAGGTCTCTGCCTAAAGCACAACTCATCACCTGTCTCTAGGCTTTTGTGTAGGCTGTCCCCCAGGACTGAAATGCTCTCTTCCCTCACCTCTGCCACTGAGAATAAATTTCTGTCTCCTTTCAAAACCCGGCTGAGGCACCACCTCCTACACCAGTGGTTCTCAACCTGGGGGTTGCAACCCGGGGGTTGAATGACCCTTTCACAGAGGTCACAGGGGTCGCCTAAGACCATTGGAAAACACATATTTCCTATGGTCTTAGGAACCGAGACACGGCTGCTCTATCTGTCTCCAGGTGGGTCCGCCCACATGCAGATACACCCACATACCAGTATTAAAGGGTCGAGGCATTAGGTAGGTTGAGAACTACTGTCCTACACAAAGCATTTCCTCCAGTTGCTGTTTCCTTCCTGTGAAATGACTTTGTATATGTTTTGTATTTATATGTGTGTACTTCTTGTTTCCCCAAGTAGAATGTAATCTCTTTCAGGTCAGGGACTATTTTGTTTATGTCTTCATATTTCCATTGCTTAGGATAAAGCCTGGCACTTAGTGGACACTTAATACTTTTTGAATGAATAGGTGTTTTAGAGACAGGAACCAGAGAGATCTCAAAAGGCCTTGATCCAGTGACATAAACTCTGGGGATAAATGTAATGTCTTACCTCTTGGATTAGAAGCCAAAGAAAACCAAACAAACTTCTCATGGCTATTTAGGAGATCTTCAGTGGACCATAAGCTTAACATGAGTCAATAGTGTGGTATGGAAACCAGAAAAGCTTTTTTGATCTTGGGCTGCATTGAGAGCCATAACTTTCAAGAATAAGGAGATTATAGTCCTGGTGTACTCTGCCCTGGTCAGACCACATTGAAAGTATGTTTTTTTGTTTTAAAATTTTAAGTTGAAGCATATCCAAGGAAAGGCTTGAACCAGGAAGGTGTAGAAGCTACAATTCATGAGGTATGAGAATCCTTTGAAACAATCAAAGGTGTTTCACCTAGAGAAGATAAGTGTGGGTGGGAGATGGGATGGGAATGGGATGGGACTTGATAGCTGTCTTCCAACATATCTTACCTAACATATTGTAGTTGTTAAATCAGTGTTTGATTAGTTGCTAAAATATGTGAAGGAAATTAATATGATAGAGGGATCAGATTTATTCTGCTTGACTGCAGACAGCAGAGGTAGGAACCATGCGTTGATACTGCAAAGAGGCAAATTTAAGCTTGAGATAAGACCAAACTTTGTTAGGATATCAGTTGTCCTAAGTGGTGTATAAGATTCTTTTTTAAGTCTGGCTTTATCTGATTTCTAAGAAATGGTAGAGTTAATTTATAGTTTAATGATAAAGTTTCATTTGTCAAATAGAGCACACTTGTGGTAGAGTCAACTCACCTTAAATTTTGTTTATGATTAATACTTAGCAAATAAAACCGTAAGATTACAGGAAAATCTGAATTGGACTGAATTGGCCAAATAATAAAGCATTCTGAATAGAAGATTTTTCAAATTATTCCATAGGTTTATAAACTTAAAGTTGTAAAGGGCTCTTATCTACCTTAATGCCCTTGTTTTATAGAGAAAATATAGACCCAAAGAGTAGAAGTGAATTTTAACTCAAGTTCACATGGTTAATAGTAGCAGAACTGGAGTTTGAATTTGGCTCCTTTGCCTTCAAATTTTGATTTCAAGTTTATTCCTTGAGTACTAAGACTATTTACATTTAAACTGTTTTTTTAGGGAGATCTTACAAAATTTGTTTTTGTGCTAGATCCTTAAATAAAATATTCTGAAAATAATTTCATTTTCTCTTGATGATTTAGGGTCACCATCACTTACTTCCACTACTGTGCTAGAGTACAGTGATGTTCCCAGGGATTATTGAGGTATATAAGGCTATTTGCCCCTATGTAAAATGGCTCTGTGTGCCTATACATTTTGAGTTCTGTCTCTGGTATTTCCAGTGTTTCCTTTCCTATATAGACAGGCTGGCATCTGTTAGTTCTAATAGTACATATTCCTGTGGTGATCTCCCTATGGCTTGTAAGTTTAATCAAAACTAATAAAGCGTCTCTTAATTTGCTGGGGTTTGAAATGAGCTTTCATTTGCTCATTAGGATTTTGTATGAAATAACAACATGGAAGGTGGAGGACCCTCCCATCCTCTCTGAGGAGAAAATTCATGTTCTTTAGGGCAGCTTGGACTTTGACCTCCCTGTGGGCTGCCTGGGAGGGTCTTTGGGGGAAGCTTCCCTCCTGCTTGGATAGACGGGTCTAGATAAGGAAAGTGTTACTTCATGGGAATATTGTCTTGTGATTTGAATTTTGCTTCACAGTTTTTGGTCAAACTAAACTTATGAACTGGTCAGCATTGGGGGCCAGTGTGTTACACAGTTGTGAAAAGATCCCTTATGTGGTAAATCCAATTTTGTTTGGCTTTTGAGATGTGACCCATTCCTAAAGATAGGATATTATCATGACCATTAGGATTGAATGTCATTAATTCATGTAGTGAAAGGCTTCCAATCAGTGATGTGGTGATTTGTGTGTACTAAGTTGCCCTATAAAATATTTCTTTTAAATTAATAATAATTTGGACCTTTTATGTATCCATAATGGATTAAAATGATTTTAAAGTAAGAATTTGTCTAAATATTTGCCGTTAAACATAATACAATTCTATTTAAAATGTAACATTTAGTTTTGTTTTACAAAATGTGTACTTTTGGTATCTTAAGATATTTGTACTTTCTTTTTTATTGTAACACAAATTTTTTGTTGAGTCATAACAAAACATTACTTTTATGCTATGCTAGCTTTTTGTGATCTACCTTTGTTTACTTTATGAAACCTGCATTTATTTTTACTCTTAAAAAAACCCAATAACCCAATCATATTGTTGCTGATTTTGCCTAATAGGTGTCTGGGCTGCAAAGTCAATTTTAAAAGGGAAAAAGTTTGGCCCATTTATTGGTGACAAGAAGAAAAGATCTCAAGTGAAGAACAATGTGTACATGTGGGAGGTGAGTATACACATAGTTCTGAACCAAGCTGTGGATAAGGGTTGTGTGGATTGATTCTTTTTTAACATTTAATTTTTTTTTCTTTTGAAGATTGGACATTTCTTAATATATTTAGGAGTGTTTATGCTAAGTGAAATGTTTTTGCTTGGAGCACACATAAGACCCTGTATGATTATTTTGCTTCACGAGGATGAAACTTAGCCGTATTCTGTACTAAATATCAACTGTGGTTTTATGTTTAGCTATAATCATAGTGTAAGAATTTTCAGTAAGATCTTGATCTCCTATGAAATGGTCTATCACTTTATAGGGCTATATCTGTCTGCTATGAAAAACATTTGTTTTTAGGAATTTTTAGGAATTCTAAAATGATGAGAAATTAAGGTGTAAGACTTTGCTTAATTTCAAAGGAAATGGTATTTTGGTACTTTTCTTTTCATTTAACACTACAGATGTTTAAAAAATATAGATACTTTTCAAAAAGAGTATTTGTTTTTCTTTTTTTCCCCATTCCTCTTATAATTTTTTTTATAGGGAAATTGATTTAATTTCAAACATTGATTGACTTAGACTGCACAAAAATGATTGTTTAGTTGTTTGGATTTATGTAATTCATATAGTTGGTGCCAGACAGCTAGAGTGCCAGACATGGAGTTGGGGAGATTACTGAGTTAAAATCTGGCCTTAGATACTTGGTAGCTCTGCAACCCAGGGCAAGTCATTTAACATTGTTCGCCTCAGTGTCCTTATCTGTCAAATGAGCTGGAGAAGGAAATGGCAAACCTCCAGTATCTTTGCCAAGAAAACCCCAAATGGCGTCACAGAGAGTTGGACATGACTGAAACAAAAACACCACCACCACCAAAATTACATAATTGTAGTTCTTCAGCATGCATTTCTGTGTGTAAATGTGTACACACACATATCTGTATACATAAACATGCATATACATAATATTATTGTTGTTATAATGAGTCTCTTAGGTTGTATCCCCAGCACCTAGCTAGCACAATACCTGTCACGTCGTAAGTACAAAATAAATTCTTGCTTTTGGTGAATTTATTGACTATAATATTAAAAATAATGACCTGCAGTTATATAGTGCTTTAAAGGTTGCAGAGTACCTTCTTTGCACCACCACTTTCGGATAGGTGGTACAGGTATTCTTACCTCCTTGTTATAGATAAGGAAATGGAGGTTTAGGACACATATTTAGTGAGTTTTATAGTGGAAACTTTTAACCCAAGGCTCCCACATGAAGAGAAACTGAAAATATGTTCAGTAATAATAAGTCCATTTGAAATGCTGTATCTTTTACAAGGTTCTAAGGAAGCATCTTTTCACAGATAATGGCAGGAATGGATGAACTCTCCAAAGAAGTAATGAAAAAAGAGGACTGGAGACAGCACTGGGGACAGGACCCACTTTTAGGGACTGGGAGCAGAACAAAGACCAATGGGTGAAAGAGGTAGAAAGGGCGGAAAGAATGAGGGAACATCAGGCCAGTACAGGCCACATAAACCAGGAGAGGAGAGGACAGCATGAAGTTGAATATGTGTCAGTATCACGTGTCACTGTCAGGTTAATTAAACAACATTTTGGAAATATTTTGTTATCATAGGTAATATTTTGACCTATCAATTTAAAATAAGGTCCTCATTTTGGGTTTATTGATTTGTATTGGATGTTAAATATTATTTAATTTTGAGAGCAATTCCTTCTATCCTTTATCCACCCCCCCTCCCACTCCCCCCAAAAAAGGAATGGAAAGGATAGAGTCAGGAAATTGTCAGACCATTTATTTATTTTTTTATTTATTTAATTTTTATTTAAATACGAATTATGGAGAGAATCTGGTTTGATATAGCTTAGCACCCATGGAAAGAAAATTATGAGTTAAAGGGTCTTAAATGCTGGCCAAGGAATTTGTTGGCAGTAGTGAGCCACTGAATATTTTTGAGTAGGGGGATATGTCAGATCTTTGTAGAAGAAAGCTTAAGCTGACCCCGGTATGGAGGAAGGATTTGAGTGCGAGAGAATGGGAGTATAAAAACCAGTTAGTTCAGGCAGAATAAAAACAGCAAAAGAAATCTGAGATAGAGGTTCCTAAATAGAAAGGGTGCTTAAAATCCTAATCATATGGACATTTATTTATAGTATCATGCTTGTAGTATAGTGACCAAGATTTCTAAATTGTTTACTGTTTGTTGAGTTGATGGCTGAAACAGTGGAGAGGACACATAAGAGAAACCAAGAATATGTTCAGTAATAATAAATCCATATGCTAGCCCCTCAGATTTAGCAGATGATTTCTCTGAATTAGAGAATAGCCAGTAATAGAGAAATCAGATCTTGGAGAGTTGACTGTAGTGTGACTGAAAGAGCAATAAACTTGGTTTTAGAAAACTTGGATCCTGATCTCTGTTTTGATTCTGTCTCTCCCTCTTTCTGTCTCTGTCTGTCTTATATTTTTACATGTATATATTTTTTATTTTGCCCTGGTCACAGAACTTCAGGACCACTTGTTTCACCTATCCTCTCTTCCTTAGAAATGTATGTAGGGAAACCTTTCCTGATCTTTCACTTGCCAGTCCCTCTCTGCTGTTATGTTTTACTATTTTGTGTGTACAATGTATGTATGTATGTACTACCTTTTATGTGACATGTTTTTATATGTACTTATCTCCCCATTAGAATGTAAGTTCATTGACAACAGGAATTGCTGCGTTCTTTGTATTTCTATCTCCAGTGCCTCACAGTACCTGGCACACAGTATACACTTAACAGATACTTACTGATTGATTGAGGGATTTATAAAATAAGGGGCTTGGTTTAAGTGATCACTCAGGTTCCTTTCAGCTCCAAATTGCATTGTCATCTTCCCTATTCTGTCTTTTTCTTTTGCCAAAGTAAGATTATTCCTGAAAGTTGTGAGAATCCAAAGCTTTAGGATGAGGTTTTTTAATGGATAGTAGAAATATGAATATCAGGGAAGTTTGTTTTTATTGCATGAGGATTTTATTCCAGGTATGTGCAGGTAGAATTCCATTTGCTTCATCTAAAATATTTCAGTTAATTGGAAGTTGGCAGTAATAAATGCATTGGTATATCTGCCAGAGAGTGAGATGCAAAAAGTTGCTGTCTCTTTGCTCTGCGCACAGACAAAGGAGAAAATAAAGTAGGCGGAAGAAAGTAGTGAGGATACTGAGGAAAGAAAAGGAAAGGGTTTTTTTGCCCACCCTGTCAGTGCTGGGGTGCTGGAAGTTTTTGTTTTCCCTGTTCTCTCTTTCCATATGCAGGCTCCTGGGAGCTTGGATGTGTATGCTTTCTTTTGAGTAGTAATTTGGAGCCTTCAAGGGGAGGAGAGGGTTTGGGAGATGAAAGGAAATGGAATAACTTAGTTGTCTTTTCTTCTTTCTCAGCCTTCAGTTTTGACCTGGAAAATAAAATTAGAATTTTAAAATTTTGGAATAGACCTTAGAGATCACCCTCTTTGAATCTCTTTTTAAAAAAATCTGTAAAATAGGGATGAAATACCTGTAGTACCTCACATGGTACTGTGAAGCTCAACTTGGTGTGGAGGGGAGAAGGAGAATGTTGTTAGATATATACGTGCTATAGATAGTATACGTGCTATAATGAAGGGAATGCTGGCTTTGGAGTCAGAAATTCCCAAGTTTGAATCCTGCTTCTGATACTTTCTAGCTGTGTGAGCCTGGGCAAGTCACTTAACCTCTGTTTGCCTTAGTTTCTTCATCTGTAAAATTGGAATAATAAGAGCACCTGCCTCTCAGCAGTGATATGAAAATCAGATAAGACAATATAGTCAATCCTCAAGTTTCTCAGGAGTAATGTTCCTAGAAAACGGCACAAAAGTAAAAAACGTGAATGTTGATACAATGAACCTGTGGGGAATAGAGGATTAGGTTCCCATGACCACCAAAAACTGTAATCTTTTGTTAGAGATTGTTAAAAATGTACGTTTCTGCATATAATTCTTTATAACAAAACGTTAGTTGTGATGATACATACTTTTTCTAACACAATAACTATG
Organism: Pseudochirops cupreus; assembly: GCA_028627135.1. Classification (NCBI taxonomy): domain Eukaryota; kingdom Metazoa; phylum Chordata; class Mammalia; order Diprotodontia; family Pseudocheiridae; genus Pseudochirops; species Pseudochirops cupreus. The sequence goes on from CM053582.1 coordinate 97,755,086, forward strand.
AAATAACCCATGAGTACAGTACATAAAATAAAATTGTTAACATGCAAATAATGCTATTAATTCTATTTATTAATTTAGTGCTAGTAAGTCCCTAGAATTCTGTGACCTTTTGTGCTAACATCTCAATTAAAACAAAACAAAAATAAAAACATGGATTTTAGACAATATTCACTTTTTGTAACACATACCTACAGTATCATAAATACTCTACAGCAAATAAAGATTCTTAAAACTAAAACATTTTTTTTAACCTGAATTTTACCTCCCACTGTGTCAAATGGCCATATAAGGGGCATTGTACTAGATAATACACTGCTGTAAATGCTTCTACCTTGGCTGCCCTCTGAAAACCAAGAAAGAGCATGCTGGGACTTTAGCTACTATGGTTTTGACATCACCTCTGACGGATGGCGAATGGTATCAGAGATTGTGAAGGATGCCCCCTGTCAGTGATGTCTTGCTTTGTGCACTGTTTCAGATCCTTCGGGGTCCCAGAGGACGGGAGCATAGCAGAGCCTAGTGGGATACCAGCTGCTCCATGTACTTGTGTACGTGGCACCTCTCATTGTTTTCTCTGTTGTGTGTAGGCGTGAATATGAGGGCTTACCAATGTGAAAGTGAAAATAAGGTTACCAGTCAAATTACACAAATGCTGGAAGCTGTGAATGCTAAACGTGTGAATGTTGAGGATTGACAGTATGGGTGAAATGCTTCGCAAACCTTCAAATGCTCTAGAAATGTTAGCTGTTATCTCTCCCAACCTCTGATTTTGAGGAATCTGACTTCCAGAGAGGTTTACATTACTTGTTCAGATGAACCAGTGAAAATGGAGTAGCAAGTTACTCACAATTTAATACATTGTGAAGAGATTGCTTTTTTCATCTGGTTGAAGAAGTATTTAGTCACAGAATTTGGGAATTGAAAGAGACTCTCATGTCCAGTCCATATGTACAATCCATTATGACCTACACATATGCTGTTAATGCTCTCCCCCTCGGAGTTTTGGTGAAGAAAGAGCTCTATAAGTTGTTAGGTGCTATAGAAATTGGAACTGTGATGTTTTCTTTCCTCTCTTGTGTTCCTGTAGTGTTTATCCCATTTACCCTAAGTTGGCAATGTCAGTCCAACGTTAAGTTCTCCTATTAGGCTTCCTGCCAGTGTGGAAGTGACTGGGGTTTTGAAGGTGTGATGGGACCAGTGTTTTCTTGACTCAGCATCCCTCGCTTTCCTGACTTCTCCAGAAGGTTCTTGCAGTGGAGTGCATTCACTCTCTCTTTAACACATCTTACCAGGTTGGAGACACTTTGATTATGGGGTTGGTGGTAGGTTTTGTGTCTGCAATTCAAGAACCAGTCTTACTAAATAGGAAGAAGCCCATTGCCCATTTGACTGCAGTGTTGAATTTCTTCAATGGCAGTAGCTCATAAGAGCTACTGCTATATACTAAGTGTAGACATGGACCTGACAAGGGGTTGCTTAAGTGGAGAAGGCATTGCACAGGTTGTGATCTGCATTGGTGGAAGGAGAGCCCACATCATTATGCATTGGAACATTAAAGTTCTAGAGCAGGGATGGGGAACCTGTGACCTCGAGAGTGCATGTGGCCCTCTAGGTCCTCAAGTGAGGCCCTTTGATTGAATCCAGACTTCACAGAACAAATCCCCTTCATAAAAGGATTTGTTCTGTAAAACTTGGACTCAGTCAAAAGGCCTAAGGACCTAGAAGACCACATGTGGCCTTGAGGCCTCAGGTTTCCCACCCCTGTTCTAGAGTATAAGAAGACTACAGTCTGGTTGTGGAGGAGGGAGTCCAATATCACAGCTGTTGGAGTGTCAAAGACTCTAAAACCATGTTCCTCAAAGTGTAGAACTTTGCCAACATGAGCTTTCAATTGTGTGTCATACTATAAAAGCTAACTGCCCTGCGACAAACTGTCAAACTCTTTTCTTAAAAAAAGAAATTTGTATGTCTTCTGTCTTCTAGAGAGCCATCCCTTATAACAAAGCAGAAAAAAGAAGAAAAAACCAGTTCAGCAAAGTTACTTAACATATCCAAAAAAAGTCTCATCAGACCATTTTTAAAAACCAGATATTATGTAAATTGCAAGGCTTTACTGATGACACCATTGTTCTAGAACAGACTTTAAATTCTGAAATTATATTGAAATAAAATCTTAAAAAAGATGAGTTTATTGGTTTTTAACTGTCTCTAAAATCCGAGTGTAGACTTATTTTGTTTTTGGCTAGCCAGTAGGCCATATTTGGTTTCATCAGTAGAAGCTCTCTAGAATACCCTCTCTTATTCAAAACACTAAATTCTCCTATTGGCAGGAAAATTTAAAAGGTAGTTCAACAAGAAGTCTGCTTTGTCTAAAGCAGGAGTTCTTAAAACTATTTTGGTCTCAGGACCCCTTTATATTCTTAAATTATTGTCTCCCCTACCCAAAGTTTTTGTTTATGTGGATTGTTGGCTTTCCATACTTACCATTTAAAAAATTAAGTCTTGGTGGTATTATGGAAATAGTTTTGCTTCTGTAGGACCCTCTGAAAGGATCCCTAGAACTTCCAAGGGTCCCCAGACCACACTTTGAGAATCATTGCTCTAAAGGTATATTTTACCTGGAGGGAAATTCCAGTTCTGCCTTTATTCTTACTGTTCTAAGCCTCATCTGTGAGACTCAAAATTGACCCTCTAAAGGTGTTCTCTTTTGAGTGAGTTATGTATGAGCTTTTGTCTCCATTGCTATATTGATGGGTGATTTCTTTAGCTTTGCCAGTTTGTTTTCTGGGTATCAGCAGATTTCTGACTGATATAATTTAGAAAGCTTTCTAAGTTAATTCTTTATTAGCTTTATACTTGGGGAAAAAAGTATATTCCCTGTTTCACTTAATAGTTGAGAAACATTTCCATTAGGCATTAAAATAAAAATTTTTTGAATAACTTTAAAAATGTTGTCAGACTCACTCAGGTTATGATTATACTTCATGTTAATTTCAAATATTTTGCCTCCATTTTTAAAATTCATAACATTTGTATCATATTATCATATCCCAAGATACATTAAATGGTAGTTTGGGAACAGAATGTCTCTTCTATACCTCAAACAAGGGCTTTTGAAATTATTGGAAATATTATTTTATAATTTGGTTAGGATTAACACTTGTTTAATAATTCATACAATCATGTAGATAATAGTTCAGACAGTTATGTAGATGTAATTTGTATAAAGGTCAGTACTCGTGATTAAGTACTTGTATTGAAATACTCTTTATTTTAGGTTCCATGGTAATGATTAAAAATTTTATTTCATATTTAAAATATCGCATAGAAAACAATTATGATTGACATTGAATGAGTTTTAAATATCATGTTGTATTGTGGAAAAACTTAAAATAATCAAATTTTACAGTGATGCAGTGTGATTCGGTGCTTTGGTCAGGAGCACCAAGGTTCAAGTCTTCTCTCCTTGACACACACTGGCTTTCTTTCCCTGGGGATATCACTCAACCTGCTGCTGCCTCAGGCCTTTCTCTTTGATTCAACTTGTAAAGCAGGTCCTGGTCCACATTGGTATTGTTAGTTAAACATTTACTAATTGTATGCTCTGTCCCTGGCATTGTGTTAAGTACTGTAGGTGGAAAGATGAACAAAAATCCTAGTCCCTGTTTTCAAGGAGCTCACAGACTAATGAAGGAGATAACATGTGAACAATTATGTACTAAGAAGATGATGGTGATGGTGTTGATGATAATAGCTAGGATTTATTTAGGCACTTGAAGATTTGCCAGTTGCATTATAAATATTACATCATATCTTCACAGCAACTCTGGGAGGTAGGTGCTGTTATCTCTATTTTACAGATGGGGAAACTGAGACTGAGAGAGGTTGACCAGGATCACCCAACTGGTAGGGATCTCTGAGGCAGGATTTGAACCCAGGATTCCCAACTTCAAGTCCAACATTCTTGGAGACACTGTGTCTCCTAGCTGTTTCTAAATAGGATACAACCAGAGAGAAGGCACCAGCATTAAAGGGGATTGGAAAAGTTTCTTTCCCAATGTAGAAAATGAGATTTTAGCTGGACTTGAAGGAAGCCAGGGAAGCCAGGAGACAGAGATGAGGAAAGAAATTTAGGTATACAGAAGAGTCACAGATGGAGCATCTTGTATGAGGAATAGATTCCTCACTGGGATTTCTAGACAGTTATGACATCACAGGTCTTATCCAATTTTACTTACCCCATCTCACCTTCTTCCCTCACTATGCTGCCCCCTCCGTACTCCTGGAAAGGGAATTACTGTGTGGCAGCTTATTAGTTTAAAATTTTTAACACAAAGCTCAATTTATGGATTCAAGCTTCAGGATTTGAGTGTTGTAACCTGCATAAATCTGAAATGTGTAGTTTTCTTTTTTCGTAATTTCAAAATGTAAATCAGTGCATTATGTCAGTGTTGAATTAAGAAAAATGGGTTTAAAAATTTTTGAAATAGCTTGTACCTGTAAAGTATTTTTATATTATGAAGGCATATTGTTTCACTTAGTTGCCCAAACCATGTAGTGGTTATATTCTTCATTCTATTTATTCTGAGGTTTAGGGGTTTTAGGATGGTTGTAATGGTATGCATTGATACTTTGAAGGATCTATACTTTCACTGATCAAATGAGATATTTGTATTTTATTTTATAAACCTTAAAATGTTATATAAATGGTAGTTATTTTTTGTGGGGGTACCTATTCTTTGTATAGATGCAGAATGCAAGCATGAATCCCCTTACTCACTTCCACTGTCTTTTTCATATCCTGTGTGACTCTGGTTTCTATACATTTTCTATATGGAGTCTACCTGATATGTTGGAAGACTTCTGTTCATTCTGTAACAACTGTTTAATTATTTTTTATCCTGTATTCATATCTGTGTTCTTAGTAATGGAAATTATTTCTTTTAAAGGAGTAATTATGTAAGAGAACTGTAGAAGTAGAAATGGCAATTTTGTTAGTAAAGAAGTCTCTAGTACAGAAAGAGCCAAATTTTATAATGTTAAAATTGCATACCAGTGGACAACCAATTATTGAAAATGCTGGTGAAGGATGGGTAGATAATTCAGTTATATTCAACAAAATTTTTAATGTCTCCTACATCCAAGACAGTCCCAAAATTTGTTAACTAGAAATACATTTTAAATCAGAGGTTCCCAAACTTATTTGGCCTACTGCCCCTTAAAAAAAATTACTCAGTGCTTCCCTGGAAATCTTTAACCTTTTAATGTTTTTTTTTTAAATTTGTATCATTTCAAAAAAAAATAAAAAATATTTTTAAAAGTATGCATCTTCAATTTAATAATTTATTATAAATTTCTTTTTTCCCTGCATTGAAATTTTGATGATACAATTTTGCCTCACGTAAATGTGTAGTATCATATTGTAAATTAAGTCATTACACGCACGTTTTCTTGCCCATGCATGCTGGACTTCCGACAATTTTACCTGCTAACATTTGCTTGTTAAGACCTGTCAGTGGACTTGACTACTGATTAGTTATAACCTGTTTTGTGTGTTTATTTGGAACATAATGTAATTAACTACAACTTTAACTCTCTTATTTAGCAGATGAAACATGTACTAACACTTTTTCAAAAATTTATTCTCTTTTTTCCTTATGCTTCCATTGCCCCCTTATTTTTATTCAACGCCCCTCAGTTATACCTGAGGCTACTACTACCCCCCTAGATCATTCCAGTGCTCTCCAGGGTGGGATATCACCCACTGAATATATAAGTTGCAATTTGGAAGATGTTTAGCACAATATAATCACTATCAACTTGAGTTCAGTATTAAGACTTTTTTTGGTCAAAAGTTTGCAGTATTTGGCTTAACACCAGACAAATACAATCTAAAATCTAGTTCCATGTAAAATATATTTCTACATTTTGATTCAGAACAAGAACGAAGTAAAAATACTTGCTCACAGAAACATATGTTGGGAAATGTTAGAATTTTACAGTGTTTATTGCTGTGCAATGGAAATTGATTCATTTTTAGTTACCTAACAAATCCATGAAAATGAATAACTATTCATGATATAAAATTTTTACTTTTCTATTGGTTAGTGACAAGTACTGATAAATAATAAATGGGCTAGAAGTTCAGTTTCATATACTGCTTCACTTTTAACAATATTTACATATAAACTAACATTTGTAAGGAAAGAATCTCTTCAGACTTTGTTCTTTTCTACTAGTGGCATTGTCCAGTAACACTCTGACAAAGACTCTGCTGAATGACTGACCAGTTTTGCCAGCCAATCCATTTGAAAATCTGCCAGATAAAGAAGAGTAACATAAATGGAGGATAAGTTTAAGTTGGAAAAAATTTAATATTTCAATAAGAAGACTTGGTTTTTTCCCAATTTATTTATTTATTTTTAGTTTTCAACATTCATTTCCACAGTATTTTGAGTTACAAATTTTTCTCCCCATCTTTCCCCTACTCCCCACCCCAAAAGAGTGAGCCAATTGAATAATACCCCTTCCCCCAATCTGCTCTTTCTTATATCCTTCCCCATCTCCCCTCCAACTTCCTAGTAGGGCAAGATAGATTTCTGTACCCCAGTGCCTGTATATCTTATTTCCCAGTTGCATGTAGAAACAAACAAACAAAACAATTTTAGAAGACTTGTTTTTACAGAAAATTTGTGAGGGTATGTGATGATTTCTAAATGGTTTATAATATGAATGCCTAGTGATCATGGTTTTCAAACAACTTGATAGTTTGGTTGCAAGAATGCAGATGTTTGTAAATAGCTTGATTACATGATTGCACATGTGTGAGGTATGATTATGGGGTAATGGGAATGAGGGGATTTCTCTGGCGCAGCATATAGAATGAAAATGAGGACATGTTCACTTGTCTGGCCATCTGTTAAGTTTGCCATTAGAATGTTGAATCTTTAAGATGGTTTGTAAACAATTTGATGATGGATTGAGAAACTGTAAAAATACATTGTGCTTAGTTAGAACGGTCTGAGTTTAATGTAATCATTGCATGAACATAAAAATTGTTTTGCAGGTGATCATAATGGTTTCATTTAGCTGCTATAATGTTTCAAACATAGACATTTGTCACAAGAAAAATATACTTGTGAAATAATTAGGGAGTCATTTATTGCTTGAGGGATCATCATAGAATTTTTTAGCTCAAACCACTTGGACTAATGTTTTGAACCCCCAAATGGGAAATGGGAAACACTGGATCACAGACTTAAAACTGAAAGAGACCTTAGAGCATATCAAGCCCATCCCTTTGGTATTACTGATGAAGAAACTGAGGCACAGAGAAGTTAAGTGACTTGTTCTGAGTTATGTACTAAATATCTGAGGCAAGATTTGGACTCATATCTTCCTAAGGCTAAGTGAAGTGCTTTATCTGGTCCATAACCTAGTTGCCTGAACTTTTATTCTACATTCTAATTCTGTGAGGGATTCACCTATCATCTGTATGTAGATAGCTCCTAGATGTACATATTTTAATAAGCATTTAAGTGCTTACTATGTGCCCTGCATGCACTAGAGATACCTGTAGAAAGTAGACAATCCAAGAACTTGCATTCTGATGAAGGAAACATAGATATTAAGTGAATAAATACATATATTCACTCAAATACATCCAATTTCTGGGCTTGGGGTTTCTTTCTAAAGATCTGTCACTTGTATTTCTTCCCTCTGAGCCAAAACTACTTCAGGGGGCATATTTGGAGATGGGGAAGAAAGGGACGCTGGGCAAACTCTGCAGTGTCGTCTAAGGCTGTACCCTGCTTTTAGCAAACCTACTATAGAAACAATTAAAATTATATTTTGATACTTAGAAATGTTATTTCTTTTGTTACTGAATTTTTTATATTTAGATTCAGGACATGGTAATTCAGAACATCATTAAAAATACAGCCTGTTACTAATTATATATTTCTTTAAAAATTGTATATTTGGAGTAGAACAGGAGGAGTATTAATCACTGTATAGAAGGATTCCTGTAAATAGCAAAGTAACTTAAGCCATTCAAAATATTTAATTTACAAAATCCCTGTTTACACACAGATTTTTTTAGAATTATCTCTGCCTCATTGAATATTGATATACCTGTATCTGCTGTTGCTTTTGCTGTTCAGCTTGAAAGTGTAATCTCTTCAGCTCACAGAAGAGGCTCTTCCTTCTCTTTCTCTCTTTCCCCACCTTTTTTATTTTTTTTTTAAGATCATTGTAGGTCATGGGTGCTGCCTGGAACACTCTCTAGCAATAAAGGAAAAATCTCCCACTCAACAATATGAATTGGAGTTTTTCTTAGATAATGAAAATCATGAGTCAAGGACACATTTATTTGTCTGTGCTTACCATCAGAATTTAAGAATAAAATAGGCTTAGAAATGAGGGGGAAAACCGCTGCATATTTAGTCTGTGCATTGGCTTTTGATATCTTTGGATTTTCTTAACTAGTAAGGCAAAGAGGATATTCTGAAATTGTCTATATTGCCTCCTGTAATTGAGAAGGAAGTCAGATGGGCATTTCTAATGTTCAGTTGTTAATCAGTGAATCAATTAATAGATATTTGTTTGCTGATTCCCCAGCTTCTAGTGCCTTCATTCTGTATGTATGTATCTGTTATGTACCTCGCTATTTACATGTTGAGCAGGGGTTGTTTTCCCTTTCGTTATATTGCCAGTGTCTAGAATAGTGCCAGGCAAAAGTAAGCACTTAATAAATGATTATAGAAGGACTCGCATGAGCACTCAATAAAGAAATTTGCCCTCAAGGATATTAGTTTAGTTAAGAAGAAAGATCTACCTAGAGGATAATGTAACTAACAAAATGTGTCTCAGACTAGTGATCCCCAACATTGTTGAGAATAAGAAACTGTCCTTTAAAATTTTTAATTGATATGTTTTACATGGCCAGAATTTCCCCCTATATTCCTGTTTCCCCTACCAGATAGATATCCGTAATATAACCGAGAATTTTTTTAAAGATAAAGGGGAAGAAGAGAGGAAAAACAAATTGGTAAAGCTGATCAGTACTTTGAAAAAAAAATCTGATTTTATTCAAAAGGTTTCACATTCAGGGAGATACCCAGCTCTGCAGAGAAAATGAGGAGTCTGTCTTCTCATAGCTCTTCTTTGGTTTATTTACTTTATTGTAGCAGATTATGTAAGTCTTTTTGTGCTTTTCTTTATTCATATTAATAAACCATCATTTTCATGATTTTCTATAGCATAGTGATATTCCATTATGTTCCTATGCACAATTTGTCTAGTCATTACCCAGTCACTTGGCATCTACCTTGCCAGTTCTTTGTACCCACATACCATGCTGCCCTAAAAATTTTGGTTTAGATGGGGACTTTTCAATGGCCTCCATGTGGTATATACCTAGAAGTGGAATCTTTGGACATTTTAGTCACTTTTACAAAATTCCAAATTGCTTTCCAAAATGATTGTACTAATTCATATCTAGCAACAATGCATCAGTCTTTTCTGCCCCTCTCCCAACATTGACTTTTTCCATCGGGTGCAGTTTTTGTCTATTTGCTGGATATGAGGTGAAACTTTTGGATTGTTTGGGTTTGCATTTTTCTTAATATTAGTGATTTGGAGCATTCTTTCATATGATTGTTTGTAGTTCACAGTTCCTTTTTGAAGAAATTTATTTATAAATCCTCTGCTCACTTATCTATTGAAGAATGACTTTTGGTATTAAATATGGCTGCTATTCTTTCCCATTTTACCACTTCTTAACTGTATGCATTAACTTTTATTGAAGTGTTTTTATTTCATATTATAGAATTACTTATTTTGTCTTTTGAAATTGCTTCTGTCTCTTTGTTTATTTAAGGGTACATTTTTGCAAAGTTGTGAAAGGTATATCATCTGCTTCTCTTATAATTCTTAATGGTATGAACTTTAAAGTTTAGGTTTCTTATCAGTTTCAATTTATTATTGAATACTTGTAGAGTGGGCTTCTAAGCCTGATTCCTGCTAGCCTGCTTTCTAGTTTTTCCAGCAGTTCTCATCAAATAGGGGGAATTGTTTCCTGAGTACTTTATATTTTTTAGTCTATCAAACACTGGGATATTGAACTCCCTTATTTCTGGCTCCTTTGTCAGATCCATTCTAGTGATGTTCTTCCGGTTTTTTACAAGATTAACATGAAATGATTTTGGGGACTGCTGCTTTATACTATTTTTTTGCAGTCTGGAAGTACTGTTCCATTTTCCTGTATTTTCCCATTATTTTCTTTGATGTTCAATATTTTTTGTTCCTTCAAATTTTATTGTTTCAGAAACCTCCATGTGATAGTATTTGTATTCTCAACATCTGTTAATTGAGAAAATATGATTTAGAAAAACTACCATGGGTTCATTTACGCTGGGAAGATAATTTATATCAGTCATGGAGTCTAGTTCCTTTTGGGAAATAGCAATACACACGTGTGTGTGTGTGTGTGTGTGTGTGTGTGTGTGTGTGTGTGTGTGTGTGTGTGTGTGAGTGATGTCCTACATAAGGTACATTTGTTCCAACTGTTCTGAATCATCTTCCCCCGTTTTGTTGGAGGTAAGTAAAACTCAAAATAATAAAGTTTATTGTGTACCTGGACATACACACATTTTGAAATAACTGTTGGTCCCCACATTAGGAACCATTGTTCTAGATAGACGACAGAAGCAGCTCATGTTGGTTTGGGTGGTTTTTTATATTCCTACCTCACAGAATTATGAGGGAGGTGCTTTGGACCCTAAAGCATCATGTGTGTAAGTTGTAAAATACTCCATGTGTTACCAGCACCAACAATAATAAAATTTTTTTTTTAAGGTATATTATCCAAACTTGGGATGGATGTGTGTTGATGCCACTGATCCAAAGAAGGGGAATTGGCTTCGATATGTGAACTGGGCCCGATCAGGAAAGGAACAAAATCTTTTTCCACTGGAAATCAACAGGACCATTTACTATAAAACTTTGAAGGTATCATTTGAGTTTGTCTCCATTCTTCCCAATGCCATTTATAATGAAAATTCTGTGTATGTGTATGCATAAGTGTGTATAAAATATTAATTGCTATCTTTTTTTGATAAGAAAAAGATGGATACCCTTTGTTTTACCTCTAACATGTACTGACTGTGTTCCTGTGGGCAAGTCACTTAAGCTTGAAGTACAATAGGCAACTTTCGAAGACTATGAAATTGAAGAGACATTGCCAGCCTTCAACTGTATTGGTGTCTGCGTTAGTAGAACTTCCTTTTCTCTTTCCCTCTCTCCCTCCTGCACCAATAAAATCACAGGTCTCTGTTTTCTGTTTTTATATCACTTATATTTCCCGCCCCCCTTACTCCCAGTGGGCCACCATTTATAATAATTTTATAAAAAAGGCCAAAAAAAGTTATGCAGAACCAGTGAGCATATTGAAAAGTCTGATGTTACATGCAATATTCCACAACCATGGTTCCCCATCTTTGCAAAGAGGTAAAAGTACTTTTTCCTCTTTCCTACCTGTGTTCAAGCATGGTGATTGTAATTTCACTGTATTCAGTTTTGTTTTTTTTCCATTGCTGTAGCCATTATGTATGTTTTCTGATTTTCTTTACCTATCTTTGTCTTCATTCATATAGGTCTTTTCCTGTTTCTCCATATTCATCATTTCTTATATCACGGTAATATTCCATTTACATGCATGTACCACATTTTGTTTAACCATTATTCAGTCATTGGGTTATCTACTTTCCTTCCAGTTTGTTGCTACTGGGAAAAGTATTGTAATACTTATAAATTATTTTGGCTTCTAGGGGTTCTTTCTTTTTGTCACTGACCTCTTTTGGGGTATGAGCTTGAGCAGTAGAAATTCTGGGTCAAATGACATAGACATTTTAGTCACTTTTTTCTTTTTTGCATAATTCAAAATTGACTTCTTGAATTGGGAGACTAGGTCATTTCTCTTACAAGCAGTGCATTAGTGTACTTGTTTTTTCAGAACTCCTCCAGCATTCACTATTCCATCTTTGCCAGTTTTCTGGGTGTGAGATGAAATCTCAGGGTTGTTTTGATTTACATTTCTCTTATTAGTGAATTAGGGTATTCTTTAATGTGGTGGTTTGCAATTCTTTTGAGAACTGTTTGTTTATATCCTTTGCCCACTTACTATTAGGGAATAGTTTTTACTCTTATATATTTGTTAGTTGTCTATATTTCTTACTTACTAGACCCCATCAGAGATAATTTATACATAGTTCTTTTTCACCAATCAGTGACTTTCCGTGGTGCCTTAGTTGTATTTATTCATACAAAAGCTTTCCAATTTCATATAATTAAAATGATCTACTTTATCTTTTGTAATCACCTCTTCTGCTTTTCATTATTTACTTTGATACTGTATACCCTTTTTCCCTCCAAACATATTTTGTTATTAATATATTTAGCTTTGAAAAGTGTATCCCCTTGGTATTTTGATTGTTATAGCATTCATTCTGTAAATTAATTTAGGTATTATTGTCATAATTTTTTGTTCTGTTGGAATGACCCAGCCATGAACATTGACTATCCTTTCAGTTATTTAAACTGTTCTTTATTTCTTTAAGGATTATTTTGCACAGATGTTGAGTGTGCTGTGGTTAATTGATTCCAATATTGTATATGCTTCATAGTTATTTTGAATAGAGCCTCTCTTAAAGTTTTTATGCTGTCTTGGGTTTTGTCATTGCTGTATAGCAACCATTTGTATTGTGCTTTACAAAAATTATGTCATTTTTGTCCTTGTAATAACCCTGGGAAGTAGGTGCTTTTTATTATCCCCATTTTTACAGAGGAGAGCACTGAGAGGCATAGAGGATTTGTGTGGCTTGCTCAGGGTCATTGTTAGAATTTGCCCCAGGCAGGATTGAGCTTAGAAGACTCCTGATTCTAAGTCTGATGCTCTGTCCACTGAGCCATCCAGCTACTGTTATCTCAAGTTCTGTTGAGCTTTGAGAATTTTGTAGTCCATGATTTTGCTGAATCTGTTGAGTATCTTAATTAGTTTCTTTGCTGATTTCCTTGGATTTTTCTGAGTAAATATTCATACCGTCATCAAATAAGCATGGCTTATCTCCTCTGCCTCCCTGTATGCTTTTAATTTACTTCTCTTATTTACAGTTGCCTGCAGTTTTAGAACTAGGTCAAATAACAGCACGAAAGAGGGCATCTTCCTTTAATTCTTAATTCTTTGGGAAAGAGTCTAGCATTTTTCTTTTCATTAATGGCCTTTGGTCTTAGATCCCATTTCACATATTTTAAAAAAAAATGCCTCTTGCACCTATATTTTGTAGGGGTTTCCTAAACCATAAATGAATTACTGATATAATCATGCAGTTTTCGTTGTTTTTACTTTTATTATTATATTGTTTTTGTAATATTGAGCCACTCTTGGTTTCCTTGTATAAATCTGCCTTAATCAGAATGAATGATTTTTTTGGGGAATATATTTTTGTAATCATTTTTAGCTAATAAGCTTTTTAAAAAGCTTTTGAATCAACATTCATTAGCATATTCTATATTTTGCTTTCTTTGTTTTATCTCTTCTTGCTTTAGGTATTAGGACTATACTTGCTTTATGAGTTTTGTAGGTTGCTTTCTCAATTTTTGAGAATAACATTTTGTTTTGCATGACTTTGTGTTTCTAATGAGTTTTGTATTTCTTGCCTTCTCAATGGGTATGGGAAGGGAGAGAATTTGGAACTAAAAAAAAAAGAAAGAATATGTGTAGTATAGCTATGAAAGTTTGATGGAATTCTTCTGTAAATCTGTCTGGATCAGGGTCCCCCCCCCCCCCCCCCACCCCCAGTGGTACATTTATAGCTAGTTCAGTTTTATTTTCTATTTGATCTGTTAATTTGTGTATTTTATACTTTTATAGACAGTATTCTTTCTTTTGAATCTGCTATTTTATTGGCATATTTAATTGCATAGTTGATTTTGATAATTTTTACATCTTCTGTGTTATGATTTCCCCTTGTTCATTTTAACTTTTGTCTAATTTGGTTTTTCTCCTCTTTCTTAATCGAGTTGGCTAAAGATTTATACATTTTGTTGGTCTTTTCAAATAACTATCTGTTAGTGTTTCTTACTTCTATATTGCCAAATCTTGATGATCCTACCTATATAACACCTTTTTCATTTGCCATCTTTCTATTCAGAGGGCTACTATCTTAGCTCAGGCCCTCGATGCTTCTTGTTGGGGTATTAAAATAGCCTTTTGATGTTGTTCAGCTTGCATTGTTTCTGCTCTCTTTTATCCATGTGGCAAACAAATGACAGAATGGTTTTCTAAAATTTTCTATAGGATAATAGAATTTGTAGCTTGAAGGGACCATTGTAATCACCTAAATGCAGTCACTTTGTCTTAGAAATGAGGAAACTGAGGTCCCCTATGGTCACTAGCAATAGAGTAGCAGAGATGGGGTTAAGTTTCAGTCCTTCTGCCCCACATCCAATGCAGTTTCCAAAGCTACCTTTGTCTTTCTCACTCTTTTTGCCTCAAATAAATAATTTTTCAGGAGGAAAGAAAAAAAATTATTGGTCTGAACCTATGATTTCATGACTGAGAGGAAGTTTTGGTGAGAAAGCTTTATGTACCAATGCAAGTAGGCAACTGCCCTATAACTTATCTAGTCATAGAGGATTGTCTGGGGGCACTGAGGGGGCAGTAATTGCCTTGCTCAAGCTCAAAGAGCTAGAATATGTCAGAAGGGAGATGGGAACTTGGGTCTTAATTTCAGTTTTACTTTTTCTCTATACCATAACTTGTGAATATACAACTCTGATTTTTTGTTGATTAGACATAAGAATTATCATTAATCAAAGAAAGAATTTTTTACTGAAACTTAATAAACATTTTATAATATTGACATTTAATACTGTGATGAATCCAAAAGCATTGCAGTAGAAGGATAATAGAGAACTCATAGACCAATCTAGTAGACAACACCTCTGGTCCCTCCGCCCCTCGGCCCCCAAAAGACATGAGGAAACTGAAGGACTGGGAGACTAAATAACTTGCTCGTTGTCACATACGTTCAGGACAGTTCTACAGGTCTCACATTAAGCATTAAACCTCTTTGAAGTGGGATAAGACAGATTATTTTCTTGTCTTGTTTTTTTTTTGGAGGGGGGAAGGCAGGGCAATTGGGGTTAAATGACTTGCCCAAGGTCACACAGCTAGTAAGTGTTAAGTGTCTGAGGCTGAATTTGAAGACAGGTTATTTTCTATCTCAGATTCTTTACTGTACTGGATCCCAAGGCAGAATAATAGACATGTACCCAAAGAGGTCAGTAACAGAGAGAGGTTCCCTGTAGCATGACTCAATATCTTTCTGCCCCAATTCATGCCTCTGCTGAACTTCCCCATTTCTGTGAGAGGCACTGACCATTCTTTTAAATTTCTCTGGTTTGTAACCATAGCATTATTCTTGATTCCTCATTTCACATATTCAGTCAGTTACCAAATGTTGCTGTTTCTACAACCTTTCTCATCTTAGGTGCCTCCCAACCCCCTCTGACTCACATAATTACACCTTTAGTTCACACTCTCATGACCTAGATTATTGGAACATCCTCAAATTGGTGAATTGATCTCCCTGCCCTCTCTCCCCATTCTAATCCAATTTTTATTAAACTTTCAAATTGATCTGGCTGTGTCACTTTCTTATTCAATAAAAGCCATTGACTCACTGTTGCTAGATATGACAAACAATGAATTCTGTTTTTCCCCCAAAGTTGTTCATAGACAGAACCCAACCTGTTTTTTCTGACCTTATTTTACATAGCTTTCCCTTATCTTGTTCTCTCCTTTCTCCCCTTCGCCCCCCAAAGTATTCTAACTGGACTTCTCCTTTGTGGCATGGCATCTGCTGTCTCCATGCCTCTGTATTTCACACCAGGAAATATCCCCTCTTCAACTCTGCTTAGTAGAACTTCTCACTTTCTTCAAGACTCAGCTTAAGCAACTCCTTTTAATGAAAGTGTTTTTGATTCCCACAAGTGCTAGTGCCCTGCCTAAATACTTTGTTTTTTAATATTTTATTTTATTTATTTTAGTTTACACCATTCATTTCCATGAGATTTTGAGTTACAAATTTTTTCCCCATCTTTCTCCTACCCCCCCCCCCAAAACAGCCATCCTCTTGTATGATCCCTCCTCCAGTCTAATCTCTCCTATGTCCTCCCCCATCACTCCTCTAATTTTTCCGATAGGGCAGGATGAATCTCCCTTCCACAGTGCCTGTGAATCTTAAGTTCCAGTTGGATGTAGTTAATAATAATAATAATATATGTATATATTTTTAATCCTAAATACTTTGTTAATAATAATAATAATAAATTTGCATTTATTTTCTTATAAACATACATGTTACATTCTAAATATTTTGTATATACTGAGAAGACAACATGATATATAATAGGTAAGGAGCTGGTTTTGAAAGCAGCAAGACTCATCTGGGTTCAGGTTCCAGTCTCTAATTGATTGTGTGACCCTGGGCAAGGCACTTAAATTCTCTCTCTCTCTCTCTCTCTCTCTTGTTTTTTTTTTTTTTTGGCTTTTCTTGGAGGGGGTGCTTTGAAAGCAGGGCATTTGGGGTTAAGTGACTTGCCAGAGGTCACATGGCTAGTAAGTGTTAAGTGTCTGAAGCTGGATTTGAACTCAGGTCCTCCTGACTCTAGGGCTTGGTCCTGTATTTACTCTGCCATCTAACTGCCCCAAGGCACTTAAATTCTTAGGGCCCAACATTATGAGTTGTAGAGGTGATGATCTACATGCATTGGGGAAGGGAGTTCCCTAACTCACATACCAATGAAATCACAGGTCCTGCCCCTATATAAACTTATATGGATATGTGGTATCTCTCTTGACAATATAGTCTTCTTGCGAACAGAGATTATTTCATTTTTTGTCTCTGAATTCCTAGTTCCAGGAATATACTACATGCTTAGTAAATGCCTGTTGATTGATTAGTATATAATTATAATCTTAGCAGCACTCTGTGGTAGCAAAAACCTGAAATAAGGCAGACATCCTTCAGCTGGGCTATGACTGAACAAATTGTGGCATCTGAATGTAATGGAATATTATTGTGACTTAAACAAGGAATATATTCAGAGATGTTGGGTTAAGCCCCTGTGAACTGCTGCAGTACCATGTAATGTAAACCAAGAGAAATGCACAAGACTCTGTCAGAATTCAGGTCATTGGGGTCTCATGATGAAACTAACTTTTCCTACCTGGATAGAGGAAGTTATAGTATAATTTTAAAGCAGTATCAAAAAGCATGACAAAAAAACCCAAGTAGCATAATAATTTTCAGTGTATGGAGAAATACTCCTCTAAGCTATTCGGCTTTCTGGGACCTTAAAGACAGACATTTCTTTGTCTAATGGCTTAGGTTTAGCAATGTTAGTCATTAAGAGAATATAACACATGTACTTACTTTGCAAAGTCATAGCTATGCTCCATACGACAGTTACCAAGTCAAATTAGTTGAAAATGTTGGATGAAGATTGGCTTACGGTCTATGGTTTAGACTCCATAGGAGTTCATTTTCCATTGACAAGATGAGCTTCCTTGATTGTCAAGAGTAGTATGTGCCACTTAGTATGCCTTTGGAAGAGGTGATAAAAACAGAAGGTCTAAGCCGTAGGAGCAACAACAGGGGCGGCTGTAAGGAAATGTTGGAAGCTGCTGTACACATGGATGTGGCTTGCCACAGGGAATCTCCTACTTACTCTTTGTCGGCCTATGAGTTTCTTATGCGTTTTGACCTTTCCTGCCAACCAGAAGGCACATTTGTTGTATGCATTTAAAAACAACAACAACAACCCAGCAACAAAAACCAAAAAAACCTTTTCATTGGAAAAAGATCATAGGGTCATAGATGCTTATTATGAAACACTTAAAACATTTCACTACCTCTTAATGCTATTCTATCTTTGCCACATGGCTGTGTGTTTTATAAATAACTTATGAGCCATGTAATATATGTCTGCTAAGTATTTGCACTACTTTAAAATATTTTTAAAGTTATACATGTGATATTTACAACGCTTAAAAGACCCACCATTTCTAAGAGAAACAAATAAATTTCTGTCATTTTTATCTTGTTAAGAAGGAGAGAACAAACAACACAATAACATAGCACATATTTGTGTTTTCTTCAATCCTTCTGGAATATTGATAATTTTTTTTTCATATGTCACTGTCATTTACATTTTTCATCCTCAGTATTAAATGGTTAACTATAGGACATTTTCAAAAGAATGCTAAACAAAGCAAAAGAGACAAAGTTTCTGCCTTCTGGAATTGCTTTTTTCTAAAATGAAATACTCGCTTCACAGAGTCTATAAACACAAGTGTACAAAGATCCATAAATTTTAAAGATCTGTAATTAAAATAAAAAACCTTTTTTGTTTTCACACCAATATTTACCTTTAAACAAGTCCTTTCTTCCTTGAACCATCCCCTTTCCATCTTATTTCATTCCTCTTGTCCCTTTCTGATTGCCCCATGGAAACCTTCCTTTATAACAAAAACCATTACAGGAAAATCAGCCAAGGGTAACCTTCTCTGACTGTGCCACATTTCACATCCATTGTGTCCCACCTCTCTACTGAAAGGAGGGAGGAAGTGTGGTTCATCATCAGTTCTCTAGGTTGGTTGGTTATCAGAGTTCCTCAACGTGCCACTGCCTTTCAGTGTTGTTTTTGTTAATATTGTTGTGCTTGTATACACACATTCTGGTTCTACTTAGTTTATTCTGGGTCAGTTCATAGAAGTCATTGCATGTATCTGAATTCCTGATGTTTGTAGCTTCCTATGGCATAATCATATTCCATTAAAGTCATAAGCCACATACTTGTTAATCATTTCACAGTTGATTTGCTACTACTTGCTTCCTTTTTTTGCCACCTGTGAAAAGTGCTTCTATAAATAGTTTGTGGCTGTGCCTCTTAGAAAATCCTTAGGAAGTAGCGTGGAAGTAGACTTCCCAGCCAGGTAGAAGCTGCCAAAGCTATGCCTTAACTGGCTGGGCTCTCACAATCTTAGCACCTCCCACAGGGGAGCTTTTTAATATCACCATAATAACATCAGGTCTTTTTCTTCAGATATTCTCAATTATTGACTGTTTTGGTTGCTACCAGTTTTTTGCTTACACAAAGTGGCTATTTTTAAATAGACAAAAAGTGCTCTTTGTTTCTTTTTCATGTCATATTTAAGCTACAGTCCCTATAATGGGATCATCATGTCAAAGGGTATGTTCCATCTTTCACTGTTACTCAGTATTGTTGGATTATTCTGCAAATAAGGTGGCACTAATCTGGGCCAAATATTACAATTGCTTATTTCCTTGCTGCCCTGTCAGTATTGAATGTTCTTTATTTTATTTTATTTTGTTTTTTCCCTCCTCTAACTTATTTTTAGCCTGTTTTAAATTTGTTTTGTCATTTTTTAAGGTTTTTAATTTTATTAAAAAATTATGTTTTATTAATGCCTTTTGTTGTTATATTGTCATTTTACACCTCCAGCCCCTTCTACATCTGTCTGTATTTTGGAAAAGCAAAGACATCCAATGCAGTTACTGTCTCTGTCTCAGTATGTAATATTCTCTCTTGTAAGTTTCTCACTTCTTGTCTTGGAGTGACTAAATATGTTTTTTAAAATCTCTTCTCCAAGACTATTGGTTTTTCTGTTAGAGTTCATTTTCATTTTAGGTGTTTTTCCATTTACAATGTAATACATCTTTATTGTTCTCTAAGTTTTGCTTATTTCTGTCTGGATCAGTTCATATAAAATCTTCCCATGTTTTTCTGAATTTCTTATTGTTAAATTTTTGCTGCGTAATTTTTCATTATATTCATTATGCCATAGTGTGTGTTTGTTTTTTTCATTGCCCAGTTCATTAGAACATACTGTTTCCAGTTCTTGGTTATTTATTTATACATCTCCCCTCCTAATCTCCTTGTCCTCCAACCCCCATTCACAGTAGTGTTTGTTGTTATAGCCAAGAACTCATACTAAAGAGTAGTATGTTCCTATCATACTGTATCAATAGCTGTGAAAATAAGCAGTAGCTTAAAAAACTAAGGCATAATGGATATAATGGAAAATTATATAGCAGGGTCATAT
The DNA here is from genome assembly GCA_028627135.1 of Pseudochirops cupreus. NCBI lineage: Eukaryota > Metazoa > Chordata > Mammalia > Diprotodontia > Pseudocheiridae > Pseudochirops > Pseudochirops cupreus. The sequence continues at coordinate 97,775,277 of CM053582.1, forward strand.
ATGTGTATGTAAATATATAAAATATTTACATGCATCTATATTTCTATGTATCTTTCTCTGTCTTCATTATTATATCTATAAAACTTTTGTTTCTCTCTGTCTTCCTTGGGAGATGTACCCTGTAGTGGGATTATGGATCAAAGGGAATCAAGAGCTCACTCATTTTTCTTGCATAATTCCAAATTCAAATCCAAACTGTTTGAACCACTTTATAAGTTAACTAGTAGTACACTGTAAAGATTTTAAGATTCCAGAGTGTTGTAAGATACCTAGCTTCTGTTAGCTAAATGCGATGTCACATTTTCTTTCCCTCTCTCCTCTTTCCTCCCAATATAATACACACATAGCATGCCTTTTTTATCTCATATTTTTCTTTTAGGTATATTTTTCATAGTATAAGCCAAGTTTCTGAGTTAAAGAATTTCAAAGAAGAAAGAGATTGGCTTTATGCTTACTTCTCCCTCCCATGAACCCCCACCTACTCCCCATATATCCATTTAGATCTTTGGTGTCTAATAGAAATGGGGGCCATTAATGTGTACATAAGGCTCTATGAAGCTGCATGTATATTAACTTTTAAAATGTGACATTGTTTATATTTTATTAGATTTTTATTTGTTAAATATTTCCCAAATGATGTTTGAATCTGGTTCCAGCTGCACTCTGGAGTGTTGTAGACCGCCTGTAGTCTCCTGGCCCTGTGTTAGATAGTTCTTATTTAGATGATACAGTAAACAGGCTGACTCAGATGAGCTTTTTTTCTTGGTATTTGTTATTTGATGTTGTTTGAACGGAGAGAGGCCATACTAGTAATAGTATAGGCATCTAATTTTAACTTTTATTAGAGGCAAAGAATTTACTAGCATGGTTTTTTAAATCAAGTTTGTAGAATTTTTTATCTGCATATTTACAAAATTTTAAGTGTTATATGCCAGTAACCCCCCAGGAGAATATTAGAAGGGTATGTTACATGCAAGTCTGCACTTCAGAGACCAAATAATATTGCCTTTCTTTTAGGTAGGACAGAATAAGGAGTGTGAAAGAGTTATGATAAATGGAAGTATTACTTATATTTGTGAAACTGTTGTTGTAGGAAAACATCTGCTAATATAAATAGCACTAAGGCATCGTTAGTTGTTTTTGTGGTCCTTTTGCCTTTTAAAAACACTGGCATAGGGGCCCCCAGGTGGCACAGTGAATAGAGCACTGGCCCTGGAATCAGGAAGACCTGAGTTCAAATCCTTGACAAAACACTTAACAAAAAAAACGTGGGACCTTGGGCAAATCACTTAACCCCAATTGCCCTACCTTCAGAACAAAAAAGCAAAAAAAACCCCAAAACATTAGCATTGTGTGTGCTCTCTCAGATATTTTCTGTTACTTTTTTATTATTCCCAAATAATACCAGAAAATGGTTCTGTCTTCCTATTTTTCGGATTTGTTATAGGAAATATTTGCTTAAGTGCTAAGGAAATACAGATAACCTCTTGGATTTTGGAATAGAAGACACACTGGTGCTATTGCTTTCAGATTATTATTTTTTTTCCTGTCTACTTTAAAGTGTTGTGTTACTTGTATCATTGTTTTATACTCCGATATATCTGTAATCTCACTTGGTATGTTTGTGCTCCCTCTACTGGTCAGATAGTCCACCTACAGTTTATTCTAGAATAGCTTCCCGGTACATAGGAAGAAATTGTACAATGTCCCGAATTAATCAGATTGGCTTTTGTGCATCTTTACGTTATGCATCTTGAAACTTTACATTAGGAGGTTTCAGATGAAAAAAAAAGCCAACTATTAGAATTTTAAATAAAGTTTTAGTGTAAGGATGGTATTTTGGGAAATAAGATCTCTCACTCCAAAATACAGAAATTATATGTTCTGTATTACTGAAAGTGTAACCACAATGTATATATGCATTTTAAGGTTTTCAGAAGTTTATAGAAAAATAGAGCCCCAAAATGAAACTGTTTCTTGAGAACACTAATAATTAAGTAACATGGCTTCTGTCTTGCCTCCAAAGGACACATAGGAAGTCCAGATGGGGTGCAACAACAGATTATGTCAGCTCAGAGGGAGCTTCGTCCTTGACAAATTTAGGGCCTTCTGTGTGCTCTGGGTCCAGTGTTTCTGGAAAATATGGCAACTAAAAAAGAGGGCACCCCTTAACAAAGGGAATCCTGTATTTTTTCCCCTACGTTTCCCCCCTCCCAACTCCCAACAGATGTTTCCAGGGGAAATTCTGGGTCAGGAAATAGTCTGCGTAAATCCAGAACTTTCTAGGCTATGGCCTCTGTGAGGAGAAAAGGAGCTGCCCACTGGGGACCAAACTAAAACTGTCCTTCCTTCCTCCTTTCCTCTCTCTCCTCCTCCTCCCTCCCTCCTTCCCCTCTTCCTTCCTTCCTTCCTTCCTTCCTTCCTTCCTTCCTTCCTTCCTTCCCTTCTCTCAGTCCACATAGGGCAGTGGTCCTCAACCTGTGGGTCACGACCCCTTTGGGGGTTGAACGACCCTTTCATAGGGGTCGCCCAAGGCCATCGGAAAACACATATGTCTGATGGTCTTAGGAACCGAGACACCACTCCTCTATCCATCTCCAGGCGGGTCTGCCCACATGCAGATACACCCACATACGAGTATTAAAGGGTAGCGGCATTAGGAAGGTGTAGAACCACTGACATAGGGTATCACAGCCTTACTTTTGGGTGCTCTGCCCAGAAGGCATGTTTTTTTTTTAAAACCCCAAATCACTCTGGCTCTCTTTGGTTGGCTAACAGTACCTGTCCAAGACCTACTTGGTCTTTGTTTGGGCCCTCATTGGCTCAGAATGAATGTAAATAGACTGTTTTGGCCAGAAACCCTCCTTGATAGAATTTTTTTTTGACTAGGTAAAGAGGCCATTTTCTGCCTCATTTCTTATTAAGCCTTAATCATTGAATGGCCATTGCCTCTGTTAAACCTAGGCTAGTTAAAGAGGATAGCTTGAAAAGGCCAAGGTCCCCCACTGCAACCTGGGCCACGTCTAGTTGTCCGTAATTATCTATATCTGGCCACTGGGCCCAGATGGCTCCAGAGGAGAGAATGAGGCTGGTGATTCTGGACAGCCCTTTCTCACCTAAATCCAGTTCACTCGCATGTCACGGCATCACCTCCCTCATGTCACGGTCCCCTTTGAGAACGGAGAACAAACAAGGACAATAAATAACATTTCTATAACATTGTAATTTACAAAGCACTTGCATTAAAAGAGCTTTTGAAAGAAGTAATAAAAGCACCATCTCCTTGTTTTACAGATGAAGAAACCCAAACTCAGTGTAAATGACCTGCCCCTGTATGGTTTGTGGGTGGTGAACCTAAAATCAATAAGCATTAGGGCTGAAAAGAACCTTGGCCAGACTAATGGATTTGGAGCTCATGGGTGTGAATTTGAACCCTGAAAATGCCATTTGTTACCTCTGTAATCTTGGACAAGTCACTTTGTCTCTTAGGTTCCTGCCTTATCTGTTCGATGCGAAAGATCAAAGAAAGTCTAGGACTCAGGGTTGCCGGAGCACGGATGATGAATTGTGGTGGGACAGCAGATCTGTTCACTTGTCGTTTTGCTTTTGTGTTCTTTGTCATAGAGAATGAATGATTTAACTTTGTACTAATTTGGAGAGAACATAAATGACACAGGGAGTCGAAATCCCAAATAAATGAGAGTATCTGGCTGTCCTTGATAAGTTCAAGTCATTTGGTCCAGATAAACTTCATCCTAGGATTTCAAAGTACAGTACTGTTCAGTGTTAATTGGCAAGTTGCTATCTTTATTTCTGAAAAATTTTGGAAACTGAAGACATGCCACAGGGTGGGAGAAGGGAAAGAAGCTCCTTCTCCAAAAATGAGGCAGAGGGTAGAATTGAGAGAGGTGGAGAGAAGAGTGGATCTTGCCAACTATAGGATAGTGAGCTTGAGCTTAATCTTGGCAAAACTGTAAAATGTATTATAAAAGGGATAGGATAAAAGGCAGATATCTAGAAAAAGAAGGAGTGATCACAAAGGCCAGATTCTCTTCATCAGGAACAAATTTTGCCAGGCTAACCTTACATCCTTTTTGGACCCTTTTTTTAGGCTGTTTGAATCCAAACTTCTTTAGATTTTTTACAAAGCCATTGACAAAATCACATCATAGGCTTGTGGTTAGGATGGGGAAATAGTCCTTAAACCAGCACAGCCATGGATTTAGAACTATTGGTATGACCAGATATAAAGAAGGTCTCTAGTGGAGTGCCTCAGGGATCTATGCCTGATTTATTGCTCCTTAACATGTTTATCAGTGATTTGTAGGAAGGTATAGATTTCATTATTCATCATATTTGCAGATGACACAGCTAACATACTGACTGACAGGATCTAAAAAAAGTCTTAATTTGAGTTGAGTCTACTATGGCGAAATTGAATAGGTAGGGTAGTAGTCTTACTCTTGAGTTCCGAAATCTAGCCTTATAAACAGTAGAGGAAATGTCACGTTAGCAAGTACGGATTAAAGATGGGCTGAAAGGCAAAAACCAACCCCCTGCTCTCAGGGAGCTCTTAGTCTAATGTGCAGAGAACTGTGTACAAACAAGATACAGACATGATAAGCTGGAGATAGTCAGCAGAGGGAAGACACAATTAAGGAGGATCAGGAAAGGCTTCTTAGAGAAAGTTTGACTGTAAGTCAGAGAAACCAGGAATTGATGAGGAGGAAGGGAGAAAGAATCAGGTATGGGGGCGGCCAGTGAAAATGGCCAGAGTCTAGAAGTGGAGCCTTTTTTGTAAGGAACAGCAAGGAGACCAGCATCACTGCTGGAACACCACGAACGTAGAGAAGAGGAAGGTGTAAGAAGACTAGAAAGGTAGGGGAGAGGGCAGGACAAGCAGAAGAATTTATATTTGATCCTGGAGGTTATAGGGAGCCACTGGAGTTGATTGAATGTGTGTGACATGATCAGATCTCTACTTTAGGAAGATCAGTTTGGCCAATGAGTGGAACTTGGATTAGAGAAGAGGACGGCACAGGATATAGGGTCTTGGGGGAATAAAAACACTAATGATAGCTAGCACCTTTATACCATTTTAAAGCTTTCAAAACACTTCATGTAAGTTATTTCATTTGATTTTTGTAACACCCTTATAAACTTAGATAGTAGGTTTAGAGACAAAAGCTTAGCGATTGGAAGCAGCTGGGTGTCATGGTAGATTAGAGCAGTGGTGTCAGGCACAAATAGAAACACCCTTGTGGGCCATATATTGACTCAGAAAACTGCCATGTTGTATTTTTTATTTATTTTGTTAAAGATTTCCCAATTACATTTTAGTCTGATTGGACCTCACTGGGGAGTTTGATAACCTCTGGATAGAGCACATCAGGGAGATGTGCTATCCAGTCGCAGAGATTTAATAGTTGTCAGTAAGCTTGGGCAACTCAGTTAATTCCTGTCTACCTCAGTATCCTCATCTGTAAGATGGGGATGATAATAGCACCTTCCATCTAAGGTTGTTGAAGATCAAATGAGATAAAATTGATAAAGTACTTTGTAAAACTATGTAAATGCTATCTGTATTAAAAGAGATCATGGATGCTGTCTGGCCCAGCCCCTTCATTTCACAGGTGAGGAAACAGGCCCAAAGAAATTAAGTGATTTGCCTAAATTCTCAGAGGCAGTAAGTGAAAGAAGTGAGATTTGAACCCAGGTTCAGCTAAAGTTCTCTAAATAGAAATCTATTGCTTTTAGTACTGTACCATACCGAAGGGCCATAGTAATTCATATATAAAATATGGGAGTTTTTTTCACTTACAATGTCCGTATGAGTCAAAAATGTGATATGGTAGCCTAAGCAATAAAACTAATGTGATACCAGGCCACATTAAAAGATGCATGGTGTCTAGTATGAGGGAAATGATAATTCTGCAGTGGTCAGACCACTCCTGAAGTATTTTTTTCATTTCTGGGTATTACATTTCAGGAAGGATGATGATAAAATGAATAATTTCCAGAGGAAGGCACTTTGGTTGGTGAAGGGCCTCAATATAATGCTGTACCAGGATTGGGGGAAGGAAGTAGAAATGTTGAATGTGGAGAAGAGGAAATTGGTAGGAGCAGGAGGGTAGGGGATGGTTACTGCCCTCAGTTTTTGAGGTGCTGTAATGTAGAAGAGGGATTACATTTGTTCCTCTTGCCTCTGAAGAGCAAAATAGGAGCATTTGGTAAAAGCTGCAGTGAGCCAGACCTAGGCTTGGTGGAAGGGAAAAAACCATTCCCAACACTTAGAAGTTTCTCAAAGTGGAATGGACTAAGTTGTACCCACTGAAGGTCTTCAAGCACCAAGGCTGGGTATGTCACTTACAGTTCTGAATGATTCTTGTTTTGGCACAAGTTGGACCAGATGACCTTTTAGGTTTCCTCCAACTCAGATTTTGAGTAGATGACATCTTTGTGGCCTAGTAATCTATTGATAATTAAGTTAAAACCCTAATGGATTAAGGTAATTGACCCAAGTCTTTTTTGGCTCCCAAATTCAAACTTCTTTCTTTATATTGGTATACCTCCTACCTCCAAGTCTTCTCTTTGATTGCAGATGTAGTGTTCTTCCCATTAGCACTCTATTCAGTATTCATCCCATAAGCATTTATTAAGTGCTTCCTAAATGCTAAGGTACTGGGAATTGAAAGAGAAAAGCACATAATCTCAACCCTCAAGTTGTTTACCTTCTTTTGGAATTGGATTCTAGGGATGTAAAAATTGCTTGCCATTTATGCCACTTCTAAAAATTGGAGATTGTTTTTGAGTTTTGAGAAAGGAAAGTAACTTCCCCTAACCTTCTTTACTTTTAATTTTTCACCTAGACTATCCAGATGTTTATTTTTACCTTGAATATATTTTTTAAGAATTTTTTTCCACATCCCCAATTATTGTTCAGTTTTCCTTAAACATGTCAACAAACAAGAAGACAAATTTTTTGAAGTTATGTTACCATGGAACAGATTAGCTTATGGGTAAGAAATACTTGTGTCTGGAATGTATTAGTTATGGGAAACAGACTAGTTGATAAACATGATTCAGTTTCCCATGCATGTTAAAAAGTAACTTTTAAAATGCCAACTTGAATTATTGATGAAGTCTAAGGATTCATTTGAGTTTCTTGGTCTAAATTTAATTGGTTCCGAACAAGAAATAATAGATCAATATATTACCACCCTGGAAAAATACTACAATGGTCTAAAGACTGAAACAACATTTCCTGGTTTTACCGGTCTTTGGGGGTCAGGTGGTAGGTTTTTTGGGGGGGAGGGGTGGAGAGAAACAATAGAGAATGAATGAATTTTAGTCAATTTCAGTAATTTTTTCTTTTTAAAAGGGTCACACTCTCCGTCTAATCAGTTTGTATGTAATATTTTTTTCAAAGTGTGAAAATTTCCTCATACTTTTTATACTGACATTTAAGTATTAAGATGTGTATATGTAATTGCTGTTTTAATAGGTACAGGTCAGCTATTTACAGTTTCCACCTTGAATTAAATTATAATTTTGATGGTATGGTACATAGGAACAAAACATTAAAATAATTGTCCTGTTACCGAGTGTTTCCCTAGCAGTATTAAAATGCCGTATTAATAAAACTAAAACTTCTGTACTTGTGATGTCTCTGTCTCTTTTTAGTATGGCTGTGTGTTATAAATGGAATGGCACATATTTCTGTCATTATATCATAGCTAATTGGTATTCTCTTAAACATGCTTCTGTACTTTCATCTGTGCTCTCTTCCCTTTAATCTCTTTCTTAAATATGCAGTATTATTAAGTTGAATTTCCTAAGTTTTCTTTTTGGACTTTTTGAATAGTAAATATGATTTTGTAATATGATCATTTTGATTTTTAAGCATATGTATTGCCTCTAAGTTATATATGTCTATATGTATGTATATACGATAAGCAATATATAGTTGCCTTTTAAGTTTATTTAATTTTCAGTCTCTTTTGTGGTTTGTGAGGTTGAACCCTATTTTGATTCAATTGGACTTTACAATAAAATATGGGAAGAAATGTTGAGCCTTTTTGAAATCTGACAGCCTCAGGAATTAACAGCTTACCAGCCCCAAACAGCTCCCAGTACCTACCATTTGTTATTAAAAAAAAAAAAAAAGATGGGTCTGGTTTCTCCTTGAGTGAGAAACAGGACGCTCCCTCGGTTGAGCTGCTATACTTTGTCCCATCCCTGTTTTGCTATGGACTTGGATCCGTGAGTTTCCGAGCTTTTCGTCCCTGGATCTGCCCCGTGAGGCCGGGCCCCCGACCTCCTCCCCCTCCCTGGGAGGCGGGCCCGGTTCTCGGAGCGGAGCCCCGGACGTCGGTCCTCCTTCCCGCAGAGGGGCGCGCTGCCCTGAGCGGCAGGGGCGGGGGCGCGGCCGCTCTAGCCGGTCCAGGCTCGGCTGCCGTGCCGCCGCCGCCGCCGCGGGTTAAAGGGTTCTTCCTGTTTGGTTAGTCAGGGAGTGAGTGAGTGAGTTAGGAAATCTGTGGCGAGAGCCGCGTCCAGCTGTTTGTAATCGCCAGCGCCAGCTCCACGCCCTCTGGCCCGGAGCCCGGGCTGGCTCCCCCCTCGCTAACAACCCTCGTCCTGATTGGTGTGGCCTGGCTCTCTGTTCTCCCTGCAGCCAATTGAGCCGGGCGAGGAGCTGCTAGTGTGGTACAATGGGGAAGACAACCCGGAGATAGCAGCTGCTATAGAGGAAGAGAGAGCCAATACCCGGAGCAAGCGGAGCTCGCCGAAAGCCAAGAAAGGTAGGGGCCGCCCGCCGCCGCCTCCGCCTCCTCCTCCTCCTCTTCCTCCTCTCGGGGCCTCCTCCCCTCACCCCCCGGGGCCTCGGCCCGCTCCTCGTCCCGATCCTTGTCCCGCCGGCCCCGGTCCCGGGGAGCGGCGGCAGACCCCGCGGGCCGGCCCGCACTGGGGTGGGAGGGGTGTCGCCCGACTTAAAAACTTTTCCCCGGCGCCGGCGGGGCCCCCGCGGCCCGGCCGCCCTCCCCAGGCCGGGTGACCTTTGCGGGCTCCTCGGTCCTCCCGCTCGGCCGCCGGGCTCAGCACTTCTGACTTAAAGGGACCGCGGCGCCTGTGCTGAATCATAGGCGGCCGAGCCAGCGCCGCCCGGGCTCTCGCCTTTCCGAGTCGGGCTGGAATTCTGCTCTCATTCTGTGGCTTTTCTAACTTGTTACTCCGAAAATAGATGGTGGAGAAATCAGCTGCTACTTGGTGAGAAGAAAGCAGGCCGTGGGTTGATTGTGTTACCAGCCCGTTTAGAAAGATAGTTTGAACTTTGAAGGGAAAAGAATGTTTTTAAAGTCATTGTGTTTCAAGTGTATTTTTAGACTTCATATTGTCAACGCACACGAAATACAATGTAAAAGAACGACATTTTCAGTTTTGTAGATTTTAATGCTTTTAGAAGTATTACTTCAGTGCAAGATTCTCAAGGAGGTTTTTTTTTTTTTTTTGGTCTTGAGGTGAAAGGCAGCAAGCCAGCTGAGAGTGTCAGAAATAATTCTGCTGTTGGTAAAACACAACTTCTGGTTTAATTTTTTGTAAATAGCGTTAAAGCGATGAATAATTGAACCTTTTTAAAGAGTTCCATAATTGCTGTTTTAAAAAATGAACTTGGTAGTTATAGCAGTGCCTTTCCATTGTACATATGGTTGAGCCCGTATTTATTTATTTATTTACTTCCAGGGGAGTAGAGAGAAAAAATATATAAAATTAACAACAAGCTCTAAAGTAGACTTCCGAGGACCTCAACCCAGCAGTAATATTCTTGGAAGACAAAAACAATGTCACTTAATATCACTGATGGTGGAAATTTCCTTTATGGTTTTCTTTAAAATGTTAACAGAATAGGATTATTGGACATCACATTTTGAAATATGAGTTTAAGGTTAGGGGAATCCCCTCTCTCATTCCCCCACCCCCTTTCATTTCTGCTTAGGGCAATTTTTCTGTTGGATGTTTCATATGATGACCTACCTGAGACATTGCTGAAGCTTTTATTTGGAGTATTAATGTGGATTTGGGGAACCTTCACAGAGGTTGAATATATATACACACATGCATACATGATTCATATGTCATATAAGCTTGGGCATTTTGGTCAACTTCAGCTATAAATAAGTCAGTATTTATATATAGCCTTTAGTGATAACATCAAATACATCTGATATTCCTAAATATGAATTATTTGGGGATGTCATATTGAGTGCTTAATTTTTAATTGCATAGGTTTTGCCATTTTTCCCCACAGGGTAAAGGAGGTACAAATGTTTTATCCAAAAGAAACTCTGAAAAGGCCAGCCTATTTCTAAATAACATTTTTTGGCCTAGGAAAATTTGCTATGTGTGTCATTCATCAAAATCAGGAATATGATCTCCAGAAGTAATTTTACATATTTTGTTTTTTAATTGGAAGGACTTGTTAATCAGGACTTAAATACTGCCCGAATTTTTGTTCTTTTAAAATATTGGGGTTTATTTTTCATTTCCTGAATTAATGCTTAATTTTTTATAAATTCATAGTGATTTAAGTTTACCTTATTTGTACTTGAAATGACTATTACCTAAATAGCACTATTTCTAGCTTTTCTAAATAAGTTGCTGTCTTGGTGTCAATATTCAGTCACTAAAAGGAAATTCAGATTGATTCATGCAAGGTTTTCTTGAGGCCTTTCTGCCCATTATATATTCTTTTTCATCTTTTGTGTGCTTTTATTTACTCTGAATTACTTAATTTTGTTGTTAATAAATTGAATTGGAAACATTTCCCATGAAGAATGAGGTCTTACAGTTTGTATACTGTATTTGTTACTGCTCTTATTTAAGACTGTAGTTGTATGTAGGAAGACTATGGTAAAAGTTTGTTTGGTCATCTATTTTGCATTTTTTTTTGCAGCTGTGGATTTAGTTAACACATTGCTGGATATCCCATTGTTTGATAATGGTTATTGTAGTAACTGCAGCAAGTTCATCATCCTACCAGTGAGTACTATGTCTTGGTTGAAGGACTTACTTGAAACTCATTCCCAAGATAGGTAATCTAATTAGGTCCAAATGAATAGAAAGTCCTTGCTGCTTGTCATTTAAAACCAGAAGTTTGACATGTGGTGACTCCTAACCTTATTTGAATTGAGTATTATATGGAAACTAATTTTTAAATACACGTGACCAAATGAAATCCTACATAGAATTTGTGTGTAAACTTATATGTTTAGGTAAAAGGCTCTCCCACAGTGATGCCAGCTAAATGAAGCAGTTTAAAGTTCACTCCTGGGCAATCAGTCAGCACCACTCTATTGAGCACTTGCTATATGCCCAGTGCTGTGTTGGGCCCTGAGGATACAAATAGGGAAGTGAAGTAGCCCTTCCCTTCGGGAGCCTACATTCTGCTAGGGCATTATAGGCAAAGGAGTTTTAGTCCAGGCAGTGAAGGGCTTTCTGTGTTGATACCTGCTCTTTCCAGTAACAGAGGTGGTGTTGATTATTGTTCCCAGAAAGAAGGTGAGAAGAGGGAGAGAAGTAGAATGCCTGCTATGGCAAGGCATCTGGCCGATTCCCCAAGTTGGTTAAGCCCCAGTGTTTTCAGAGGTGGACGGCTGGATGGGAAGGACTAACATTGAAGTTGTATGGTGGACAGTGAAAATTAATCTAACTTCGTTATATCTTTGAGACAGTGTGGCATAGTGAGTGTAGTGCTATGCTAGGAGTCAAGAATACCTGGGTTTGAATCCTACCTTTGACATGTAATAGACCCATCACTACAGTCAAGCTCTGAAATTCGCCGGGTCTCACTTCAGGTGTAAACTGAAGTTGCTAATATTTGTACTGCTTACCTTTTAGAATTATTGCAAGACTCAAATAAGGTAATGCAAACCTTAAAGTGATATGTATGTGCATATATGTATGTGTGTATACACACACGACCCTTGTGTATGGCACACATGGCATGTGTGTAACAATGTATGCGTGTACAGTACACATGTATGTACATATATGCTACTTGTTAAGGTTTCCTTTCGTGACAACTACTGTATACAGGGCTTTGCACTGAATATGATACCTTTCAGAATTCATCCGCCTCTTGTAGTCTAGAATGGATATTCTGAATGATGCAGATTCAAAGCGGACAATTCATACTTCATTCTTCTGACCCTTGAGTGTGAAGAGCACAGTTTGGCTTTGATCTAGAGATACTATACTTGTAAGTATGTGTCAGATTTCTTTGGAGTCTTAGCTTTGAAGGTAGCCTAACTTTGATTGTTTCTTTTGGATGATGGTATTTTAAATATAATTAAGTGTAAAGGAGTCCCTTAAATTGGACTGATTATGATAGATTTGTTGGGTAGTGGAGGTTTCATCTCCTCAATTCATAAATTGATTCCTTCTGAGACAGCTTAGTGTTTGGTGACATAGAGCATTAAGTTTGGATTGAATTGTAGGAGGATTATGGTCCATTGAATAGTTTATGGTCGTGTTCATCTTAGCTTGGTTATCCAGGAACAAAACAACAATGCAAACCACTAAAGAAACCTCCTTATAGCACCTTCCTGTGTGAACTGGAGCAAGTTAAACTGCCCTGGATCTCATTTTCTTCATCTTTGAAATAAGGGAGGTAACTAGCTGGCCTTTGAGATTGCTTCTAGCTCTAGATCTGTGATAATAGTGATTCAATCGAATAAACATTTATTTAGTGCCTGCCATGTGCTAGGCACTGTACCAAGCTCTGGGGATACAATGAATAGACAGTCCATGCCCTCAGAGAGCTTAAAATCTAAAGGGGGAGACAACATTCAGAAGGGACATCAAGAGGTACCTAGCATGGGGCATCTTGTTCTTTGGAGTTGAAACCATGCAGAGCAACAGGTGCAAAGTGGAGTAAGCTGAGAGTCCAGTTTCTGCCCTCTCTAAAGGAAGGCTTTGGGAGGAGTTTAGTATTGAGCCTTCCAATCAGAGAGGAGAGGAGGCTGAGGGAGGGTGGTGTCAAATACAGCTTGAGTTAGCAGAGTGGTGGTGAGTTCAGAAGGGAAGAGCTAATCCTGGGAGGGGCATATTCTGTGGAGTTCAAATCTAGCAGGGCAGCAGATACAGAATGGTGTGATTCTAATATGTTCTCTCTGTGGGACCTTTCAGTTATATGGAGGTTACAAAATATTGCATACAGTAATATTTCACTCAGCCAAACATCAGTTAGCTAGTAATCTTACATAGCTAAAACGTGGGCTGAGAAACAGGAAATAAGCAAAACAAAACAAAACTTCAGAACAACCAAAAATGGTGCTACAAAGTCTATGTCCTAAAGTTTATGTACTTAGGTACTTTACTTACAGGGGAACCCCACTGGCTTGTGCTCTGAATCTATTAGGCCTTTGCTAATTTGATTTATGTCATATTAGAAAATTTATCATATCATATCATGTCATGTCGTGTCATGTCATATCATATATTAGTATGTATTATGGCCATAGATTGCCAACGGAAAGTATTTCCAAATGATCAGATAGTATTACAGTGACATCACTCTAGTATTAAGTAGCAGCTGACAGAGAGGATATATGCATACATTCCCACAGATCTAGAATTCCAAAAGTGTAGCCATCTACATAATATATAGGAAAATAGCTTGCGTTTGTTGAGTGATAGGATGGAAGAGACAACTGGGTGACTTAGAGTATAGAGCTGTGGGCCTGAAGTCAGGAGGAGTTGAGTTCAAATGCAACCTCTGACACTTAACCAGCTTCTGTTACCCCTGGGCAAGTCAGTTGACTTTTGTTTGCCTTAACCCACTGGAAATGGAAATGGCATACCATTCCAGTATCTTTGCCAAGAAAACCTCATGGACAGTATGGTCCATGGAGTCATGAAGAGTTGGACACGACTGAATAACAGTAGCATGGAGGAGTGCAAAGAGTAAGGACTTAAAACTGACCTAGGGATATGTGAATGTCACTCTAGGACATGGGCAAGTCCTCTTAGTTCCTCTGAATTGGACCTCAACTAAAAGATGGACCAATAAGACTTGTGGCCCTGATTCTAGAATTGTGAAGAGAACAGTGAATCAAGTTTAAAGGGCTCAGGAGATGTGGACAGTCACCATCATCAATTGCTCAGTAGACATCCTGAGGATGTGTTCTAATCAGTGATTTTCTTCAGAATAATGACCCAGGGCCCTGCAGGAAAAATTAAATACTGTTTTAAGGTCTAAGAAGGAAGGAGAATATGTAATATATTTTAGAAAAAATACGTTAACTTTTTTTTTTTTTAAAGCTTTCATCATGTAAGAAGGAAACTTCAGGGAAATACCTGATTCTCCAATCTGTCAGAATAGGATGTTAATAGTTAAAAAAAAAAGTAGAAAAACAGTTCCTGCCCTTTAATTAGGGAGCTAAGACCTAAGTGTGAAAAGATAATTAACAGTACATGGAAGTAAGTGGATAAATGTGGTACGAGCATGACATTATCAACTTAAAGAGAAGGGAAGGAGAGACTACTTTGGGCCCGAGTTTAGGGAAAGCTTTCATGTAGGAGATGGATTTTGATTTTGATTTTTGAAAGATGTGCAGGATTTCATTTCATTTCATTTCATTTCATTTCATTTCATTTCATTTCATTTCATTTATTTATTTTTAGCGGATTTCAAATTATTAAATAAGGAGCCAAAATGAGTGATTTGTTTATTGTTCCTCTTTTGATTTTCATTTATTATCATATAAAATAATTATTTTCATATTATCATATTCTGGTACTGGATTGCTTATTGCCTTTGGCACCTCAGACACTGCTGCTTCGTCTTGCACGCCTAAAGAATATGTACAGCTTTTCTGATTCTCTACCATGTCAGAACTTTTCGGCATGGGACAATGGAAAGAAGGCTGTACTGTGAGTCAGAGGACATGTGGCTCAGTCTGGGCCTCAGTTTCCCCATTTGCAGAACGAGAGGATTGGACCTGATAGCCTCTAATGTCCCTTTGAGCTGTAATCATTTCTTTAACTCAAAGGGATAAGACCTGGCGACAAGGGCTGCCAGCAGGGTGAGAGAGAGGAAGAAGCAGCTTTGGTGAGGACTTCTCTTGTGGTGACTTTGTTTTAGAGTGGGGGTGGCGGTGGGAACATAATGGTGGAGAAAAGGAGGGACTCTTCCTCTGCTTCGGTTTTAAATCAGGCAGGAGAGTCAAAGGGGGTGCACGCTGCACCCCAATACGTGTGGGGAGCGCAGAGTCACAGCCTCCCTCCGCCTTAGGCTGGACGACGGCTTGGGGAGCCGGACGGGTGTCTCTGGCTCGAAGATTGAGGGAGCAGGAGACGGAAAGTGTAAGTTAGAGAAGAGGGCGTTCTCAGTGTAGGAGACAGTTCAACAGCGGTTACTAACGCGCCTCTTCCTGTCTCTGTGTCCCTGCACCCCTTTTGTTTGCAGATTATTTGTATTCACTTTGTAAAACAGATAATAAGTGTCTGTTGAATTGAATAATTACTTTTAATAAGCACACACCTTTTGTACGCTTATAGTGCTAGTCTGATTCTTTGGGGAGACTAAATTTCAGTAACCTGTAGCAGGGGTGGGGAGACCGTACAGCTTCAAGGCCATATGTGGCCCTCCAGGTCCTAAAGCGCAGCCTTTTGACTGAATCCAAACTTCATAGAACAAACCATTAAGAAGAGGATTTGTCCTTTAGTCTTGACCTCTTGGGACATACTTCTTTATGACAAGATGCTAGCTAGTACTTTGTATACTAGAGTGGAGGAAATGACATCTATACAAGTAAGTCCCTGTATACCAAATAGTACTAAAGTTCACGAGAGATTTACAAACTGCTACATTTCCTCCAGGGAACAGTCTTTACTGACAGGGAAGAAGACCAGGAGATTCTTTTGGGAAGTGGTATTGGAATTGGACTTAAAAGGATTGGGAAGAATTCAGCAAGTGTGGGGAGGCCGAGTGAAGGTCTGAGGCAGAAGATGACACGGCACTGAGGCACGAATGGGGAACCATTTTTAAAGGCAGAGAGCCAAGACCTTTCTTTCATTCTTGCAGTTGTGTTTGGAATGACATTTGATTCTGTTAAGGTTCTTGCCCATAGGTTGGTCAGAGATTCCCCACGTTTATGTTAAGTCATTCACACAATTAAGACATTTTGAGTACAACCAATTCATGTAGCATGCATGTACATGTATGCACACATGTATATACACATGTATATGTGTGCCTATATACATATATATGTATATATACACACATGTGTGTGTATGCATGTCTGGAGAGAAATCAATTTAGATGTGCTTTTGACCATGATAGACAATTGGTGTTTATGTCCAGTTTTTTTGATCTTTAAAATATCTTCATAAGGCCACTTGCATGTTTCATTGTTTTTAAGAAAAAGAAATGTTTACTTGAGAACTAGTATTTGAGTTCTAAAAATGTAGTAACTTGAGCCACTAATGTTTCTGGCACCTCCTTGGAAGCTATCATTTACTGTGTAGATTGGGACCTCATCCCATATAGAATGAAATCAGTTTCCTGGTATTTTTAATGTCTTAGTGCTTAGCACTGGGCAGAAACCTACATGTGACTACAACAATGACTTTGGTTTTTGAATTGGTTGGGTAAAGAATATTAGATTTGAAGTTAGGATACCAGTGTTCAGAGCATTTCTCATCAGCCATTTATGTCACTTAACATCTCAGAGCTTCAGCTTCCTCACTTGTAAACTGGAGATAATAATACTTGCATAGTCTACCTCCCAGGATTTTTTGAGGGAAGCACTTTGCAAGCTTTAAAGTACTATGTAACTGTAAGTTATAGCTTACTATGTATTGGACTGATTGTGCCCTGCAGAAAATAAGTTGAAAGAACTCTTAGTTGTATTAATCCCCTTTTGATAATGAAGTTTTAGATTTAGAACCTTGAGGGGAGACTTCTCATCTTTCACCTAGAAAAGTTTCTTGTGTTAATTTGAAATTGTACTATGATCAAGAATTTGTAATTCTGTATTTTAATTTTCTGCTCCTCACTAGTTGTGTGATGGTAGGCAAGTCAGTTCACCTTGATTCCTTTATCTGTAAAATTTGGGAGTTGGATTAGATTATCTCCTAGGTCCCTTTCATTTTTAAATCCTTTGATTTTAATTGGGATAATTTAAATTGTTAAACCAGATTTTCCTGTTATACTGGATTAGAAATAATTTCATATGTGAATTTTGTCACCCATTGAAGATTTTAATTGCCTGTCATTTTAATTTCTTTTCTTCATGACTTATGTCTTCTCATCTTTTTTCTTCTCTATCCCCTTTCCTACTATATTTATAACCATATGGAAAACCTTCCTTCCCCTCCACCCCCTAAATTCACCTTACCTGTTCAGCAGAATAAAGAAGTCACTTTCCCTCTGCTACAAAAAGCAGTGATGAAGGTGGCAAGAGTGGTTCTATTTAAAGTTAAATAACACATTTAATAGATGGAGAGAACAGCTGAGCTGTAGTGGAGTTGGCTCCTGCTGACCTTCCCTGACTATTTCAGGCTGAATGGCCCATGCAGAACGGCAGATTGGCCAAATGCCAGGAGATGGGGTTAGAAGGAGTTCTGTGAAGTGACTAGGCTAGCCACTTTGGCACCACAAGAAACGCCACACTTGGAGGCCACAGTCCCACAGATCTGCTTGTATTGGCTCTAGCAGTCAATGCAGATATATTATAATTATTGTAAATATGAAATTAATGTAGAGCATATATGTTCATATATCTTTATGTCACGATGCTAGCTCGGACTATTACTGCCAGAGTGTGACTGCAACATTCATTGCCTGGCCTAAAATCCTTTACAGGAATTTATTCTGGCTTGTCCATTCTTTCAGACTCTATCTTCATTTTTGCCTCTTGGACTACTCTCTGTTTGGTGTCTTCACTAAAAGTTCAGCGAATTGTCATGCCAGGTTCATCTGCTCCTGTTGTGGGGATCTGGTTTTTAGACTTCAGTATAATTTTGGTTAAAATAATCCCTTTTTGTTTATTCTCAGCAGTATGAGTCAAGGACTATTGATCTTTAGTTCTAGCTGCATTACTAACTTGTTCTACACTGCAAGGGCAAAATATTTCATGTCTTTGCATCTCCTCTTCCTGAACTCTTAAAGTCAAAACAGTGTTTGTATCCTGCTTCACAGAAGTGCTGTTTGGATTAATTTAAAATGGCGAAGTGATTTGCAGGCATTTAAATTCTGTTTCAGTGATTAAAATTGTTAATAAAAACTCTAGGTTTTGCTGTCACTGGAAACATTTTAACATGTAGTGTTTGGCGTGATTATTTTTTTTATGTAGAGTGCTTCTAGATTAAGGTCTACAGTGAAGATTTACCAGACCACTCCAGTCTGACAGTAAGATGTGCCCAAGTATGGGGAGCAGCTTATTTCAGGACTTTCTTTCCAAAAAGGGGAAATTTAGTTTTTAGAGAGTAAACAAAGGCCTTCCACCATTCACAACTGCTGTGAAGTCAGTTTGTTTTAGGTAATAAAAAGTCTTAAATTTAACAAGTGTTTTAAAATAAACGTTTAAGTCATGATAACTGTTATTCATTCATTTTCCATCATTTCTGACTCTTCATGAACCCATTTGGGGTTTTCTTGGTAAAGATACTGGAGTGGTTTGCTTTTTCCTTCTCCAGCTCATTTTACAGGTGAGGAAATTTAAGCAAACAGGGTGAAGTGACTTGCCCAGGGTCACACAGCTCGTACGTGTCTGAGGCCGTGTTTGAACCCAGGAAGATGAGTTTTCCTGACTTCAGGTTGGATGCTCTATCCACTGAGCCACTTAGCTGCCCTTGATAATTCCTTTTGACTGTTTGCAGGTCTACAGTTTCATTAATGTGGGTGCTCACACTCAGCTTTGCTAATACTAACCAGAGTGAATTTGTAACCTCTCATCCTCTCTGATTCTTTTCCATTCCTGCTCAGGTGCTGGATCTGTAAAGGCATTCGCCAAGGTTGTAGGGGTTCTTTTACTGTTTTGAGAGTATCAGTATAGCCATTCATCTCATTTTCTTTTGCCATGTGTGATTTGCTCGTTCTCTCCATGTGCCCTCAGGATCTCTAAAGTTAGTTTTGTTAAATGATTAATTTTATTTTTTCCATTTAGCAGAGCAGTTTTCTCTTCCCCTTCCCCACTAAACAACAGCACCAAAAACCCTCAGCAGTTATGCATAGCCATATGAAACAAATTCCCACAATGTCCCTGTCCATAAATGTATATGTATATTCTGCATTTTGAATCTAACACCTCTCTCTCCGCAGGTGGATAGTGTGCTTCATTTAAGTTATTTTTTTAAAAACTACTCCAGCAGTCTGCAGTGACCCACGAAATAGACTGTTTTTAATATTTTTTAAAAATTAAGTTAATTGGTTTTTAATTTAAAAGGTTCTTTTTCTAGTATGATTTCATATTTTTTTTTTGAAAGCTCCCAATCAAGCCTTCCTAGTCTCTAAATAAGTGAGGTTCCACCTGGCAGTTTGCATAGAATAGCCATAAGAGGAACAGGAGGAATAATAGGATTTTAGATTTTAAATTATTTTGAGAAAGATAAGGCATTGAAGTGGAGAGATACCTGGCATGAGTCAGGAGACCTTGTTTTTCACTCCTTGGGCCTGCCTACTAACTGCCACTTCACAAGAGTCACTTAATGGGTTTGGTCCCTTTCGGGGACTCTATGATATTTAAAATTCCTTCCAACTCTGAAAGTCAATATACTATTCTATGGATGAAAGCCACAATAATTTTATTGTTAAAATCTTTTCTGCATCTTTCTTTAGGTTCAAGTTTGAATGGATAACCAGGGAATTTACATTTATTTCAATATATGTGCTTCCCTGGTGTTGTTTCTATATACATTCACATACATACTTGAGATTTGGAATTTCAAATAGAATACTTTGGTATCTTGGTTTTGGGGTCTAGATTAGCTTTTGTTATTTTAAAATGTTCTGTAGTTTGAGCTTTATAAATGTCAGTTCAAGAGTTTCTATAACATGAAGAAAATATGTGATACTTTGACTATCCCATAGTCAAATGTTAATAATACTGAAAATATTATTTTTCTGTTGTGCAGTTTAACATTTTTAATACATTATAATAGTTTAGGCCTGCTTAGCCAAATATCTAAGTTAATTAAGCTATGTTGATCTTCTGGTGATATATGACACATTGTTTAGCCTTTTAAATTGAAGTGTGAAAATGAATTTGGCATTCCCATAAGATACTCTGATTCTTCAACGTGCCCGTATAATATATATATAAAATCATCTTCCTTAAAATAGTTGCGTTTACATTAATTATTTTCTACTATCTATTTGTTTCAAATCTGTGCTAAAGTTATGTTCTTCTCTATCCTTTCATAGGTTATTATGATATTTGAGTGAAGCAACTGAAAATAAATTTCCCGTATTTCATTAGCTTCATCAAATAGCCCACTGTATGGTTTCTTGGCCTGGATTTGTTGTTCTATTTGACTGTATCCCAGTACATCTTGTAACAGTTTCCCAAAGATTCTGAGAGCATAAGACAGTGGTTCTCAACCAGTTCCACATGTTGTGGTGACCCCCAACCATAAAATTATTTTCATTGCTACTTCATAACTGTAATTTTGCTACTGTTATGAATCTATCTGATATGCAGGATGTATTTTCATTGTTACAAATTGAACATAACCCACAGGTTGAGAACCGCTGGCATAAGAAGAGTGGAAAGAATTCTCTATTTGGATTCAAAAATCCTGGGTTTGAATCCTGCCTTTGCCATTGAGGCATTTCTCTCTGGTCCTCAGTTTTTAAAGGGGTGGGTTGGGTTGGATTAGAGTATCGTTAAAGTCCTTTCCTGTTCTAAATCCTGTGATCATATTTAGAATATAGTGTAATTTCTTTATCAACTCAAGTGAGAGGACTAATTGTTAATTAGTATATTTCATAGTATAATTAATAGCAGCTTATGTGGAATATCTCCTTTGTATCTGTATTCTCAGTTCTCTACCCCTACCCCATCCTTGCAATTCTTTTAGTTGGAATCACTGTAATTGTCACTATTATTGAGCAGATTCCTTCCTACCCAAAGCTTCATTAATCTTGCCTAAACTGATGCTAGTAATTAGCCTTGAATCTCATTGAGTCTTGTATCTCATTTTGCTTTGAGAGGTGGTTTATAGGCTTTTCTTTTGGACCAGCCAGTCTCTTAAGTTTATAGATTTCATTTGTGCTTAGAGCCAGAAGGAACCTTAGATACAGCCCTGACCTCTTTTAGAGAGGAGGAAATACCCAGAAGGAGAAAGTCATTGGCCCAGGGTCCCATAGGCAGGAAGGAACAGAGACAACTGTTACAGAGGGCCGGTCTACAGTCATGGCCTCGATGTCGACAAGGTTCTTAACATAAGTTCTTAATCAGACCTTCTACAGAATCGATGCCCTCTCTTTACAGTGAGAGAACAGCATGTGTGGGGAGAAAGGCTTTCCTCACCAACTCCTACCTACCATCATTTGGAGACAGTGAAACAATTCTCTGCCTTCACCTGGTAAATCCAGTGTGTGTGTGTGTGTGTGTGTGTGTGTGTGTGTGCTCAAAATTAATTCTCAGATTTTTCATAATTGGTCTGTATTTGATGCCGTGTCATAATATCTCATGTTAGAAATGATTGTACTTCAAATCTTATTTGATCTCTGTTGCTCACATTAAGTTTTCTTTGCTTTCTCTACCTGTCTATTCTGAAGTACTGAAGAGACAGAAGAACTGAACCCACTCCAAAAAATACCTTCACAAATCTCAGGGCTTCAATTAATCACAGCCTTTTTATTTGGATTTAAAAGTAGGTGTTCTGTTGACTGATAGGTAGAGAAATCTCTTCTGGGCGGATGCTTTAAAGATGCACTGTGTAGCTAATACTTTGGTCCCAGTTGCATTCCAAGGTAAACTAATACATAGTTTCATTTCTGTTCTTTGCGGCTTTTATTTCTAAAGTATGCTTATAATGCCCTGCTGCTGTTGGCTTCTGTTAGTGTCTGAGGACAGATTTGAACTCAGGTCTTCATAACTCCAGGCCAATGCTCTAGTCACTGAGCCATCTGGATGCCTCTTGCTATTGGCTTTTGTAAACATGTATTTGATTTAGTACTTTCCTGTTTTGTAGACTCATGAAAAATCTGCCCATCATGCTTTTTGTGTAGATGTATATACGCTCCCCTGCAATGCAGGTTGCAGAGAGAAATTGGAAATTGTGCAGTTCTGGTTTCACTTACTTTCTTCAACTAGTGGTAAATCATTGTTATGCTCAGTTTTCTTATCTGCAGCAGATCCGCTAGTCCCCTTGTGGGGCAGAATGGCAGTGAGATGGAAGAAAACAATCAGACTCTTTTATGTCAGTTGGTCATTGTGCATCCTAGACATATTTTAATGTAAAATATATTAAACAATGAAAAACACTTAAAATCAAATTTCAGAAATTATTTTTAAGATCTTTCAAGTTAAAAATGAAAACAGCTGTTCAACCAGATCTTGGATGGGGAGGGGGGAGTTGACTGGTGGATGTGATTTTATTAAATTCATAAGATCATTGGATTTATGGCTAGAAAGGACCTTAAAGATCAGTTATTACTTAGTGTGACCTTGAATAAATAACTTAAGCTTTCGATAACCCCCAGTTTCCTCATTTGCGAAGTGAGAAGGCTGAACTAGATGGCACCTGAGGTTCCTTTCAGCTAGCTCTGTAATCTAAATGTTCACCCCCACTCCTCCATTGCCATTACACACATAAGGGCTCTGAGGCCCAGAGTAGGCAAGTGAATTCTGGCCCATTATGAGGGTAGTAATTGGCTGAGTAGTGATTTGAACATATCTGTATAGATTCCAGATTTAATACTTTTGTCTTCCAGTCTTATCTGCATAGACTTCTTGATTGTCTGTTACCTTGTGTCAATAAGGACTATTCTTCCCCATATGATAGATTTTGGTTTTGTTAGGAGCAAGAGGTAGGAGTCATTACCTTTTTTACTATTTAAGTTTCCCAACCAAATCAATAATTTTAAACTTGTTTAGTGAAGCAGCATCTTTTTAGGATGACCACTTTTTTCCCCTTCCTCATAAGCTATTTTATCTGTTACAGAGAAAAAATAAATGAAGTTAAAATAAACGTGAAGGGACCTGTCCTAACCTGTCTTGTGTTTCAGATCTTTGGAATTTCCTAATGAAGTGTAAAATTTTATTTAATTGGTGTTTCATTTCTTCAACTTTTAGTAAAGAAAAAAGGGAATATGTGTATGTATGTGTGTGTGTTTTGAACAATACATATTTACAACCTTTAATTGCTAAAATGGAGAATAAGGACTTTTCATTTTGAAAATATTTTAATAGGATTACCTTCCAATCCAGCTGTTCAATAAAGACTTAATGTGTCCAGTGAGGTTTTTTTTTTAAACAGCTGCTTTTTAATATAGAGGCAAGACCAGCCCGCTTTTCAGTTGTGTGCCCTTTCATCTAAAAAAATATTCTAAGCAGTATTTTCTCTCCTTTTAACCTTTCCTCCACCAAACTCAGAAGGGGGTAGCTTTTATTTTAAAAAGATTTCATTCTGAATGGAAAGCAGAGATGTGAAGCAGAACAAATCCCAAGTGGTGGTGGAAAAGCTGCATTGTAAAAATAAAATTGATTAGAAAAATTTAAAAAAACCATGTATTGGCAAATTCTTAGTATTCTAAAGAGTTTGATGTCATGTTTTGTATTAGTTATTGTGGTTGCTGACTTCCTAAATTATGTTTTTTCAAGCGATATTTTAGCAATAGAATGGTAACTATTTCACAGTTATTTTAAGTTCATGAAAGACAAGAGTAGTTCTAGGAGCATGCTATTTGTCATAATACAAAAAATAAGGCATTAATTTTTTAAATAAAAAACATTTTTTGTTGCAACACTTTCCAAAGTGTTTCAATTACATCGTAATATTTAGTTAGATAATAGGTTTTATTGTTGATTTAGCCAAAAATTGAATTTATATCAAGTAATTAAAAAAAATTGATTTTAGTTGTAAAGGATTGACTTTACAGTGATTCAAATCTAAGCCATTGCTTTATTGTTTAGACTGATACTAAGTGTTTCTACTAAAGGTAGATATGCTGATAACTTTTTCTTTTGTACTTATAACCCTAATAGAGTTGTCTTGTACTGAAGATTTCATGAGGCTCTGCATGCCACAAAAAATGAAGGCGAACTGGTTTGTTCACTGATGTCTAGCACCCCTAAACTGAATAGTACCTTTTGTATGCTTAGTGTTTGACAGTGCATATTTGTTTAAACAGGGTATGCCAAAATCTAATTCCTTGGCCTTTTTTTCTGGTACTTTCACATTTTAACATTTTAGGCCTTTATTAGCTTTATTCTTTGGATTTAGGAACATTTGTTTGTGGCCTTGTGTTGATTATACTTTTAATTTTTGTGTTTTTATAACATTTTCTTTGAAATATTTTAATGGCTGCGCCTGGCAATGTATTCAAGCCCTTTGTGAGGCATTTGGGGTTAATACACCTATCCTTATTTCCCATTTTGTAGCTTAGCATTATTATAAAGATTTAAATGGTGCCTTTTAATCATTAAAAGGTGAAGTTTCCTATTAATCCATGACTGTCTTGAACTGCAAATAGTTCCTTAAAACTTGTCGGATAATAATACTTTGCAGTTGTGACCCATTCACTTTACATTATCTATGTCTAGCCAAAGACTTTTGACACAAAACAGTCGTTTGTGATTGTGGTTTTGAGTTATTTGTGATTATCCTTTTATGCCTGGAATTGAGACTACAGCTTCACGTAGGCCATCAAACAGGTAGTAATTACTTACAGTCATCACTAAGCCTTTGTTGGAATTAAACTAGGGCTTTCAAAAGCGCTGGTACATAAAGCTTGCCCTTTCTAAAGTTTATCACAGGTTGTCAGTTCCTTTATTGCCAACTCCCTAGTTAGCATTTCTTCTTTGGGGGAGGGGGTGGGCAGGGTATTGTTGCAAAGCTTTAATATTAGCGCATTGACATTTGTAAATATTAATTTAAAAAAATTCAAGGGCTTAAAGTTTTTTTTTAATAAGTTCCATTTTCACAATTAAAAATGTAAGTAAACGATAATATGGAAATAGTTACAGTAGAGGAAGGGGTAATTGGATATGAAGCCAAGCACAGGTTATATCTAACTTACCATCATTATGTGTTGAACTAGATAATTTCTGAGCTTCCACCTGTTACTCTATAACCGTCTTGTCTCCAATTTTTCATTAGAGAGAGGAGAAGAATGTGCACTAAATTCTATAGGTCTTGTCAAAGAGTACTGAAGAGAGAATGAACTTTATTTTCAAAATGTAATGGTTACCTTAACTGTAGAAGGAAGGAAGAAAATAAACATTTATTAAGCACCTGCCCTGTGCTAAGCACTTCACAAATATTCTCTCCTTTGATCCTAGAGCAGCCTTGGGAGTTAGGCGCTATTATGACTTCTAAGTTAACATGGAGGAAACTGAGGCAGACAGAGGTTGAGTGACCTGCCACTTGGTCTGTTTTTCTCCACTCTCTTCCCCCCCCAATCCATCTTCCACATAGCTGTCAAATTTGTATTCCTCCTCTGCTCTAGAAGCTTTGTTGTCTCCCTATTGCCTCTAGGATAAAAGAGAATACATTCCTCATTGACATTTAAAAGCCTTCACAATCTGACTCCAAATTCCTGCTGTTTTTCTGGGTTGCTTGCATATTACTCTTGCATATTACTTCATGCGTTCTGCCAAATTGTTCTGCTTGCTAAAATCTTTATGTTTATTGATTGATTGAATATACAGTTCTGACCATGTCACTCCCTTGTTAAAAAAAAAAAAACACAAAGTCCCTTTAGTCATTCCTTGTTATGTAAAGAGTAAAATACCAATTTTTAAATTGGACATTATAAGACTTTCTACAGTGTTAAATTTTAACAAGCATTTATCAGTTGTTTACCATATAATGGGGAAATAAAGTAAAAAATGAAGCAATCTTTTCTTTCAAAGAGCTTATACTGTACTGAATGAAAGCTCTAGCCTCATTTCACTCTATATTTTACTAACTCTGTATTACTACAAACAAGATAGCTATCCAAGCTGTTCCCTGACTTCATCCTACTCTTTTAAACCACCTTGGTCCTTTTGTTCAAAGTCATTGCTTCAAGGTGTGGCTCGTGTAGTACCTAGTAAATGATCTCTTCCCTTTAATGTCTTCCATCAAAAAGTGATTTCTATCCCACTGATGTTATGTAGCGTATGTCTATTTTTATTTAATGACGTTCTATTTTATATACACATCATCTTTTATATTAGATTATAAGCTCCTTGACAACAGGGAGTGTTTTTCATCTCTCTATCCCTTGTTAAAAGTAATGAGAATTCTAAATGTGAAGAAGAGGAAACTTAGGGGAAATGTGATAGCTATTTTCAGTATTTGAAGGGTTTTCATACAAATGAGAGATGAAACTTGTTCTTGGCCCCCAAAGGCAGAAATGACAAAGAAATAAGTTTAGGCTTAATATAAAGACAACTGTAACTATTAGTGATCCAAAAGTGGGACAGGCTACTTTAGGTATTAGGAATTCTACTTTAGGAGTTCTCTTCTACTAGAACTCTTCAAGCAATGACTGAATAACTTTCTGTTGACTTTGTTGTAGAAGGTATTCTTTTTTAGGTACAGTTTGGACTAGATGGCCTCAGAACTGTCTTCTGAGTCTGATTCTGTGAATTGAATTTGATAATTAAAGTAAATGGCTAAGCAGAAAGAATTAACCATTATTAAAGCAGGCTGATAGGAGCGGAAAGAAGACTGGCCTTTGAGTAAAGGAGATGTAAAGACCTAGGCCTGCCACTTAATTCCTGTGTGGCCATAGGCAAGTTATTTTACCCTTTGGAGCCTTGGTTGTCTCATTAAAAAGAGATTTTTTGACTAGGTGAATTACATGAATCCTTCTTCCAGCTCAGACCATTCTCTTGAGTCTTGGTAATAATAAAACCTAGTTAATAAATGAGATAAAACCACAGAGATAAACCTTTAGAAAATCAGCATTTGTAATCTAATTCAATTATGATTTATTATAATAATTCATTGGTTTGATTCAGTTATTACAGTCATTGGACTCTTCTGCCTTGTCGAGTGTTGTTTTTCACTGAGACACTCATTTCAGCAGTATAAATATAGCATTGTTTGAGAAAGGCATTTCTGAAGTAGACATGCTAGAAATGGATGCTAATCAAGTGTTAGGATTTGAACTAACCAAACTAAATGGTTTCCATAGTCTTGCCTGATTAAGAATTCGCCTCCTGTCTTTTATGGTTTGGGAGGAACCTCTCCAGCCTAGCTCTTGTATTGTTCACCCTGGAAGTAGTTGACACTACTTTGTAAGAAAGGTAGTATGCAGCCCTGGAAGTTGTCAGGGCCTCTATGACTGCATCAAGATTTACGAAACATCTCGAATGTTTGTTGGACTCTACAAATAGTTTTCTACAGTCTTTAACTTTTTAAGCATCTTATTTTCATTAATACCTTTTGTTCTGACATGCCTTTTTTTCCCCCTCCTTTCCTCCCTATGATTTAATTGGCGAGAAGAGGAACTTTTTTAGTGCAGAATAGGTAGGTACCCTGCAACTTAGGTATTGGAGAGTTATCTGGGGCACTAAGAAGTTAAAGGACTGCCTCAGGGTTACATAGCCAGGGGCTGCATTAGGACTTGACCTTCTGTCTCTATGATTCCAAAGCCACTCTATGCATTATGCTTCTTGACTACCTTCATTTCCCAATAGTACTCTTTTTACTCTTCCACTATCCAGTGATCCATCTCTTGTGGCAACAGTTTTAAAAGGGGGAAAAAAGTTCAGCCACACCAACCAACATACCAGTAATGTCTCCCAATATATGTTATGTTTTATATTTGTAGTCCCTTACCTCTGCCAAGAAGAGGAAGTGCTTCTTGGAACTAAACTTCTGTATGTTGTCTTCCCCATTAGACTATGAGCTTCTTGAGGGCAGTCTTTACTTTGTATCTCAGTGCTTAGTGCTTGTCATATGGTAGGTGCTTAATGAATGTTTGTAGACTGCCTAATCTTGGGTATTATAATTACACAAATTGCAGTTTCAAGTATTTGGTGGTATTTGTGTTTCTGTTTACATTATAGTCATTATGTATATTATTTTTCTGGTTTTATTTATTTCACTTTGTATTCATTCATATGATTTTTTTTCCTGTATTTTTCTTGGTGCTTTGTTATTTCTTATAGCCCAGTAAAATTCCGTTACTTTTATGTACCACTGTTAGTTTCATCCTTACCAATTAATGAACATCTATTTTGTTTTGAGTTATTTGCTACCTCAAAAAAGGTTAAGAATATTTTGGTGTAGGGGAAAAATGGGGGAAGGAGGAAGGCCCAACAATGCCAGATTTCAAACTGTATTAAAAAGCAGTAATCATCAAAATAGTTTGGTACTGGTTAAAAAATAAAGAGGTCAATCAATGGAACAAATTAAGCACACAATTTACTGAAACAGGCAGACCTAGTAACCTAGTGTTTGATAAACTCAAACACCCTACCTCCTGGGGAGAGGACTCACTATTTTTTTTAAAAAACTGCTTAGAAAACTGAACAGTCTGGTAGAAAGTAGATTTATCCTAACACCTCATGCCATATAAAAGTTCCATATGGGTAGGTAACCTAGATATAAAAGATCGCATTATAAAGAAATTAGAAAAACAAGGAAGAAATTTCAGATCTGTGAGTAGGTGAAGAAAGAGTTCATATTCCAAATAGAGAGAGAAGATCTGAGTAAAATGAAAAAGCACAGTGCTGATTACATAAAATTAAAAATGTTTTTATGTAAAAAAAAATCCAATGCAGCTAAGATTTGAAGGGAAACAGGGAAAAATCTTTGCATCAAACATCTCTGATAAAGATCTCATTTTCAAGTTGTATAATGAATTCATATGAATTTATACAAGACATGTGACAATTGATAAGTGGGCAGAGGATGTGAACTGACAATTCTCAAGAGAAGAAACCCATACTGTATATAGCCATATGAAAAAATACTCCGTATCAGTAATAATTAGGGAAATGCATATTAAAGCTGTAAGAAAACAGAAACATTAATGTACTTTTGCAAGTAGCATAATTGGAAATTGGTTTAGCCATTACGAAAAGCAATATGGATCTGTGGCCTGAAAGTTCCTAAACTCTGTATACCTTTTGACCTAGAGATACCACTCACTACTAGGCTTATACTTCAAAAAGATTAAAGAGGAAAAGGTTATATATGTAAAAAATCTCTTTAGGAGCTCATTTTGCAGTAGCAAAGAATTGTAAAGTAAGAGGGGTGCCAGTCAGTTGGGAAACATCATGCTGTATGGATGTAGTGGTTTTCTATTGTGCTGTAAGAAAGGAACAAAGGAGACTGTTCGGAGAAACCTGGGAAGACTTCTAATAATTGTTACATAGTGAAGTGAGCAAGCACCAGGAGAACAGTTCATACCATAGCATAATCAATGCTGTAGAAATGGAACAGTTTAGAAAGACTTTAGAACTTTGATCTATACCATGGTCAACCGTGATGTCAGAACACCGATGAGAAAGAGTGTCACCTGACTCCTTTGAGAAAGGTGGTGGGCTCGCTATGCAAAAGGAGACATGCATTTTTGAACACGGTCACTGTGGGAATTTTTGATTTATTATCATTGTATTTTGTTTTATTCTTTTTTTAATGGTGGCAATGTGAGGGGGGAAAAAGAGCTTAATACTTGGAAAAAGCAATAAAAGTAGAATATTCCAGTGTATGTAGTGCTTTTCTGTCTTTGATTTTATTGCTGTTTTTTCCTAGAGGTGAGATCTCTTGAGTCTTCTTAAAGACTTTGGGTTTTTTAGTCCTTCTTAAATAAAAGTATAACTTACCTTTTCTGGAGTAGTTAGACTAACTTACAATTACATTTGTCTTCTGTTCCTAATGTCATCATGGTTAATCTTAAATATCCCTCTCCCTTCAAGAGAGCCATCTCATATAACAAATAGTATGTTTTAGAGAAGAAAGAAGAATCAGCACAACTGAGGGACGCATTGAAAATACTTGAAAGTGTGTGCAATGTCTAACACCTCTTGCCTGCCTGAAGTGATAGGTTGGAGTTTCCTGTCACGTCTCTTCGTTCAGGTCATGATGTTTTGGTGTCGCTCTTCTTTCCATTTGCTTTGTTGTTGTTACCATATGTGTTGTTTTCTTGGCTCTGCTTAGTTCATCCTTCATTAATTCATATGGATCTTTTCTGATCTTCTCTTTATTCATCACACATTTTCTCACAACAGGTTCCCTTACATTCATGTGCCACAGTTTATTTCACCATTCCCTAATCAAGAGGCATATGCATTGTCCACCAGTAGTTTTTAGTGTGCCTGAACCAACTGTACTAATACTAGTAAATGTATCTTAAAATACTGTAGCGTTATATGTCCTAATTCTTTTGAACTTTCCTAGCAAAGTATCATGTTTCCTGCTGTGACTTGCCTCCTAAATTGAGAAGTGATAAGAGGTAAGCCTGAGAAGGTTGGAGGATGAGTTTAAAACCTTTGCTGACTAACCATTCCTATTACATCCTTTAATTGTACTTTTATCCATGGTTCCATCTTAAGACTCTCTACTATTATCATAAGACCATAGATTTTGAGCTGGAAGAAACCTCTGAGGCCATTAGACCAACACCTTCATTTTATAGACAAGCAAACTGTACTTGGAAGAGATTAAGTAAGTGATTTGCCCAGAGTCACGCAAGTATTAAGTATCTTCAGCGGGATTTGAATTTACGTCTTCGTTAGGGTATATAGTTAATGATCATTCCCTTTAGAATCGCTGTACAGTTCATGGGCTTTCTTGAATATTCCTTGACTATTGAATGAATGAGTGACAAGCTTGTAGCTAGAGTGAATAGTTGAGTGTACATAGTTGTGCTCTTTACACTGATACTCTCAACTGATCTTTCTGTAGTTCCATTAGGAGAATTTTGCAGGCATGTAACTATATATTTATTGCCATTTTTTGAGCTCTTGCTTCTTTATGATTTGTTCCCTGATAACCTAAATATTGTTCTTCATTATCTTTGTATTTCTCCTAATTTTTGGTATAGTACCTCACACACAGTAAGTACTTAATACATTTTTTCCTACCAAAATTGATTATATTTTTTATTTATATCAAGGACTTTTTTGTTTCAAATGCCGCTGCAGGAAAACTTCAAAAGACATTGTTCCCTATAGGCACTTATCATCAACCACTAAAGCGCTTCTTTGGTACAACCCTATTATGGAAACTCTACAGCTTGAGTTTAGTTTGGGTTTTTAAAAAATAGTTTTAGCAAACTTACTCTGGCTGAACTTGACCAAAATCTGACACTGTCTTTTTAAAAACTGATTTTTATTGACGTCTTTTTGCTTTACATGGCCTACATTTCTCCTTATATTTCCCTCCCATTTCCTTCCCAAAGAACAAGCCTTTTAACAAATGTTTTTTTTTTTTAAAGAATAAGAGAAAAACATTAAGCAAAAGCAACCAATACCTGACAATAATCTGGCATGGTGTGCGGTGTTCCACACTCATGCATCCTCCCACCTTTCCAAAGGAATATGGGAAAGTGTCTTCTCATATTTAGTCTTTTGGGTCAAACTTGGTTTTTATGATTTCACGGTAAACAGTTTTGTTTCATGGTTCTTTCCATTTATGTTGTTTTAGTCTTGAATATTTGTTTTTTTGATTTCTGCTTACTTTGCTTTATGTTAGTTCATATAAGTCTTTGCGTGCCTCTCTGTATTTATCATTTCTTAGAGCATAGTAATATTCCATTACATTAACAATTAATTAGCCATTCCCTAATCAGTGGATATCTACTTGGTTTCCAGTTCTTTGCTTCTATAGAAAGTACTACTGTAAATATTTTAGTATATTTGGAACTTTTCTTTTTGTCAGTGACCTACCTACTAGGGCTATGTGCCTAGCAGTATATAATCTTTGGGTCAAAGTGACTTAGGTCATTGAGATTCATAGCCCCACTTATTAGTATCCTGATGAGTAAGTTATGACCTTGTTACCTTATCCTGCAAACATGTGTCCTTGTTCTGGCTCTGACATTACTGCTTGTGTGACAAATCATTTAACTTCGAGTTTCAGTTTCTTGACTTGAAAAAGAAGTATAGAAATATTTACATGACTTAAGTCAGAGGTTTGTGAGAAATGCACTTTGTACTAAAATATAGATGTGATTATTACTATTCTAGTAGAAATGGTTTATGAATAGGTTAATCAAGATATGGGTAGTTTACCTCTTTGTTTAGTAAAATTGTAGAGTTATATTTTTAAAAATCAATGATTAAATTTAAATTTAAGTATTCTATAGCAAGAATATATTTCATTCAATACTCTTGATTCTCAAGCTGCAGGAAATGTTTGGAAAGTTGGAACAGAAATATATAAATTTTATTGGAACTTTGACTGCTTTGCTAAACAAAAGACACATTTTCATCATCTTTTTTTCCATCTGACTCTTTGTGTGGCCTCATAGGTAGACACTTCCTAGATGTCAGCGCTTAGTGATGAATGTTTCCAAGTTAAAAGACCACACCCCCTCCCCACAGTAGGTTGGTCTTTATTGAAGGGGCAATTGACTTGTCTAGTGAACAGTTCCCTTTTTGCTGAAATATTCTCTGGTGTCTTTTACCTGATTGGGCTGAGTATGCTCCATGCTCTGCTGGGGGCTTTGGGCAGCCATAGCTGGTGATGAGCCCCCACATGAGACTCCTAGGCATGGACAGCCCAGGAGCTTATATCACTTATCGTGTATGTGAGTGTGCAAGAGAGGTATCTTCAGTGGGCCACAGTACCATTTGTATTTGCAAAAGGTGCTGGCAGTTCTGCCCAGAAGATTTGTGTAAAAGATTCATTCTGTGTTCAGAATTGTGCCTGTGGTTGGGAACTTTAAACTGTTCTTGTTTTGGGAAACCCAGCATACTTTTGCAGCTGTGAAGAATAGAGGAATTAAATTAGATGTGAATAAACATTTCTACCGATGGCATTTCAAGTGATAAGACTATGGGCTGAAGTGATTCTATGACTGTTATTGCTTGTTATGTATCCTAAAATTAAATATCCTAAATTCTCTTGGTGGTAAACAAAGATATCCTTAAGTTTTGTTTTTTTTAACCTCCTCTTAAGCATGCACAATACGATTGCCACTTCTGCATTTTCAGAAGCAAAGTAAAAGCTAGTGAATTACATTTTGAGAGAGACGGTTACCCTTCATAGACATTTATAATTGGTTGTCCAAATATTAATTGTCAAGAAAATGTAAACTCTGAAGATGAATATAAATGAATGCAGAATCAAGCAAACTAGATTAAAGAGAACAGCGGAGACGACATAGTAATGTTGGAATTGAATCTTGCTTCCTTACTAACTATGTATTCTTGGGCAAGTCACGTAATGACTTCAACTCATCTGTAAAATGAAGCCATTGGGTTAGGTTGAACCATAAGGGTGCTTCCAGCTCAGTGTCCACCATCCTTTGAATATGTACAGTGACTATGACAGCAGAAATGAAAATAGCACAAAAAAACCCCAGAAAAAAGCATTAACTGCAGCCTCAAGTACAGATGATGAAACATTTCCCTCTTTTTTGTAAGGGATTTCTGCTAGAGCATTTTGCGTGTGTGGTCCTCCATGGTTCAACTGTCCCTTTGGTTTTTCTTTGTTGCAAGGTATAGTTTGGGGAATGTGTAGTGTATGGGAAATTGACTTGTGTAAAGAGCAGAAAGTATCAAAACTTCAAAAAAACCCTCAATCTAAAACTAGTAACGAAATGACACCCACAATACTAAATGTTAGCTTAATGACATG
Source organism: Pseudochirops cupreus (assembly GCA_028627135.1). Lineage (NCBI taxonomy): Eukaryota > Metazoa > Chordata > Mammalia > Diprotodontia > Pseudocheiridae > Pseudochirops > Pseudochirops cupreus. Next base: position 97,809,255 of record CM053582.1, read on the forward strand.
AAAGCTTCAGTGTATTTTTTAGGTATTCAGATTATTTTTAATTAATTATAAAGAAAATCATGGTGTTAAAATAATAGTTTTAATACAGTTTTGAAATTTCAGCTTTAAATTTTAGGAAGAAAATTTCTCCCCCACTTAAAGATTTTTGTAAGTAGTAAAGATTACATTTGTTTCTGAGTTCCCCCTACTGTACCCAACGTATTACTTTGTACCAAAGAATAAAAAAAACAACACCACATTTCAGCCAAACCAATTGACCCATTGGCCCTGATTTACAGCACATATACTATTTTATATCCTTAGGTCCCCATTTCTCCAATGGGGGAAAAAAGAGGTTCTTTTTCTATTCTCTGGGGTTAGGCATTGGGACTGTGACACTATGTGCAGCTTCTTTTTTCATTTTCATGGTGTCATACATATTTTCCTGGTTCTGTTTTTTTGAGTGCATCATTTTGTATTCTTCATATTTGTTATTATAGTGCAGTAATATTGTGACAGAATTTTGTAATTGGAAGGGATCTCAGCACCTATCTAGTCTTATCATACCTCAGAAGAGTATGCATTATAACATACCCAATAAGTAGTTTTACTTCTTTTTGAAAACTTTATGTTACCACGGTTTGTTTAACCATTACCCATTCAGTGGATACCTATCTTATTTCTGGTTATTTGCTGCCATAAACATGCTGAAATGAATACTTTTGCATGTGTGGACCTTTCTATCTGATATGCCCAACAGTGGGATGTCTGGGTAATAAGTGATTAAGTGATTTCTCTTCCACACAATTCTAGATTGTTTTCAAGAATTTTTGCACAGTTTCACAGCTTTAACATTCTTTGTTCGTATCTCATCTCAGCACCTCTATCATGGACTGTTCATATCTCTTTTGCGTATTTTGTCATTGTTAGCATTTTTCTGCATTCCAGGTGAAACTTGAATTGTTTCAACTTGTATTTCTGTTATTATTTTTAAAGCATTTTTTCATGTTATCAGTTTGCAATTATTTTGAACTATTTGGTCATATCCTTTGATGACTTCGATTGGGAATAACTTTTGATCTTATGCATTCATTTTATATATAACATGGATATTTGAGATATTTTATTCAAGGATTCTCCCTTCTTCCCACCCCTAGCTGACAGCTTCCCTTATTTTCTTACCTACATTCTATACTTCTAAAACTTTCCCCATTCATGTAATTGATATTATGTGTTTACTTTTTTGTAATCTATTTGATTTCCTTACCATAGTTATGAAAAGGTACCCACATTGGTTTTCCACAAACTGTTTTGTGATATGATCTTTTATTTTAAAATTGATATCTATTTGGGACTTATTGTGAGATTTTTTTTCAAATCATTTTTCCCCCTACTGCTTTCACTTTTCCTAGTACTTGTTAAAAGAGGACGTCCTACTCCTGAGTACTTTGTTTTGTTGGTTTTAGTGAAGATTTTTGTATTAGTTGTTATTTTTGCTTATATACTATTTCACTTATCTTTGTATTTTTTTAAAAATCAAGACAAAATAGCTCTTCTGATTATTGCTTCATAATATAGCTTGAGGGAGGTCAGGAAGTACTTTTCCTTCATCTCTTCCCTACCTCCCCCCCAACCCCCTTTATTTCCCCAGAGGTTCTAGTGTCTTTTGTTCTTCTAAGTAATAATAACAGCTGCAACAGCTAGTATTTATTTATCTCCTTAAGATTGTAAAGTGTTTAACAGGCATTATCTCATTTGATAATAGATGAATTTTGTAATTTTTCTCTAGCTCTGTGAAGTAAAACCTTAGTAGTTTGGTAGATAAATTTATAAATTAATTTAGGTGGTAATATTTTAAATTTATTGGTGCAGGCCCAAACAGGAAAAGTGAATATTTCTCCAGTTATTTAAGTCTGGTATTTTGGTAATTCATTTATACTGATCCTGAGTGTGCCCAGGTACACTCAGATTAATTTCGATGTTTTGCGATCAGTGTAGATGTTTTTAATGAGATTTCTTTTTCTATTTTTAATTTTTAAAATTTTTAAAATTTTTATTGCTAAATAGAAATTAATGATTTTTGTAGATTTATTTTCTATTACTACTTTACTGAAGTTGTCTCATTTGATTTCTTTGACTCTCTTGGGATTTTCTGACAAAACTCTTATGTGTTCTGCAAATAGGGATTATTTTGTTTCTTTTCCACCAATGTTTATTATTCTATGAATTTCTTTCTTTTTTTTTGTTTGTTTTTTGCTTTTTTGGAGGGGGGAGAGCAGGGCAGTTGGGGTTAAGTGATTTGCTCAAGGTCACACAGCTAGTAGGTGTTAACTGTCTGAGGCCGTATTTGAACTCAGGTCCTCCTGACTCCAGGGCCAGTGGTCTATTCACTGCGCACTCCCTAGCTGCCCCTGAATTTCTTTCTCTTTTCTTTTATTGCTGTCATTAACATTTTTAGAACTGTCATGTTGGGACTGTGCCCCTTTTTTAAAACTGGGAAATTTTGCAAGACATCTCCTTTGCAAAAAAAAGGCTAGTTTTTGGCTTTAGATATGAACTGTTTAATCATATTAAAAGTGGTCTTTTAATGCCTATACTTCTTAGGGTTTTTAGCATTATAAATGTTGTATTATTAGAGGCTTTTCCTTTACCTCTTAGCCATAATCATGTGGTGTCAGTTGTTTTTAATATAATTATAATTGTCTTCCTATTTTGAACTCTTTTCATCATTACTACAAGTCCAGTCCGGTCATAATGAAATACTTTCTGGTACAAATTCCTATATTCTTTTTGCTCGGACTGTATTATATATATATTTGTATTAACATTGACAAGTGATATTTCTCTGCTTTATCTCTCTGGTTTATATATTGGATATTTGTTCTATAAGGGGATGTTTTAAAATAAAGTGTTTTTTTTCTTATCTGTTGTAATAACTTATGTACTATAGGTCTCAGTTAAACATGCTTCCCATGTTTTAAACAGCCCCTCTGTAAGAATCAAGAGTCTTTATCCCTCTGCAAAACAGGGAGGTCCATTTTGGGAAATGATTTCCTTTAAAAATTCTCAGAATGAAAACATTTCATACTATATACCCCCCAAAAGAGAAACAGCTATATTACCTAAAGTTAAAAGGACAGAAAATTTCTGATTCAGAGATCTTACTATTTAAATAAAGTACGTTCCATCAGTGGGGCAATAAATGAATGTCATGAAGTGTATGTACTACAGTACCATTTATTTGTTCAAGAAAATAGGGGTTCAGGGTGGCAAGTTGGCACAGTGAATAGAGCACCTCCCCTGCAGTGAAGAGGACCTGAGTTCAAATCCTGTCTCAGATGCTTGACACACTTAATAGCTGTGTGACTTTGGGCAAGTCAGTTAACCCCAATTGCCCTCTAAAAAGAAAAAAAAAGAAAGAAAAAAGAAAATGGGGAGGAAGGCCCATTTGTATTTATGTAGAAATAAAAAAAAGTACATAATGCCGCATGTTGTATGTTTTGAAATTTTGTTTTTAAATCAGTCTCTTGTCATCTAGAACTCTATTGGCATGGCTACCCTTTCATTTGATTCATTATCTTATTGGAATGGATATTTTACTCTACCAGTGTAAGAACACATCTTCCCATCTTTTGATATTCTTGTCATATCCTTTTATTTAGTTTTTCCATAAAAGATGTGCTAAATACACTGGAGACTTTTGTGTAATTATAACTGTGCAACGTTTGAGCTCTTCATCTGTAATCCCTCACTCTTAATGGACTACTTCCTTTTCTGAAAACATTTCCCTAATGACATTTTATAATTTTTTGAGGTCAAATTGCTATTAGCAATATGTCACACTGACCTTGTACCCACCTTGCATCTTTTCGTTGCCCTTTTATTCACCACTGATTTTGATTCTTCTAAGATTTTTGTATTCTGTGACTCACAGCCTTGGTATTAAAGGATAGACTTTCGTAGCAGTGAGCATCTTGGGATCACTGATGGTCCTTGTCAGTTTCCCCCGATGAAATATGAGTAAATAGGCTTCTAAATAAGTATAATGGTAAAATGATAATACTTATAAAATGAGATAATATTTATAAGGTGCGTTACAAATATAACGCCAGTGGGATACCCATAGCTGCTATGACTATGCATACGTATTTCCAGGGTAGATTGACGAAATAAAATAAAAATCTTTTTCTCAAAGGCAAAATCAAAATATTTATTTGGAGCATCACTATTAGGATACCAGGAGGTAAGATTTAACAAAGTACTCCTCACTAATTCAGGGAGCACACTGACACTTTAAGCATTCTTTCTATCAGATCTTCCCACAAAAAAATTCCGCTAGGCTAGTTCCTCCCTCCACTGTCTGCTCAGCCTCAGTCTCACTGTCTGCTCCATTGGGCAAGCTCCTCCCACACACTGGGCTCCATAGGACTCAGGCTATATCACAGCTCTAAGCTGGGCCAGAGCTTGAAGCAGGTCACATAGACCTATTAATGGACGGGGAAGATCTCACTATTCCATTCACATTACAACAAACCTTGAAATGCTATTTAAATCCTATTATTAGTTATATCCTCCTCAGTTCAGTTTATTGACTATTTGCCTTGTCATTCCAAGACAATATGTGGTGACATGATGAGTTGTACAGCCAAGCTACGTGTTACAACCTAAGTAGTATGTGTTCTTCAAGCATTCCCCCCTTCCGTGGGTAAGCCAGGCTCTTAAATCAGCTATCTGAAAACTTTTTTTTGATTGTGTACTCCACTTGTAAAAAAAAAACAAAACCAGAAAACAAAACCTCACTGGAAACTTTTGTCTCCCCCATAGGTGTATATTTACTTTTAATAAATTTTATACCTACAATACCTTATTACTATTTATCCACATTATAAAACTTACACAATAGAAAATTTAAAGAGTGAAATAATGATGAAATATTTGATCCTAAAGTCAGTTGGAGCCCCTGGAGTTTTTTGAGTAGGGGGATTGCACAATAAGATCTATAATGGATTCAAGTGAAAAAAGACTAGAGGAAAGGAAACTAATTAAAAGGCTGTTGCAGCAATCCATGTGAGGTGATGAGGCATGAACTAGTTTGGTGGTTGTGAGAGTAGAGAAAAAGGGAGAGGTGCAAGAAGTGTTGTGGAGAAGAAATGACAAAACTTGACCTCTGATTAGAAATGGGGGGTAAGAGAAAGGGAGGAGTCACTAAAGCTCCAAATCAGGGTGACTAGAAAGGTAGGCAACAGCATCTTTTACAATAAAAGGGAACGTTGGAAGTGGGGCAGTTTTGGGAAGTAAGATGTTAATGTACAAAGGTCTTCAGTGCATACTGCAACTCATACGTGCCTGATCATCTTGTGTAGCAGAATGCTTAGAAGCACAGATAGTTTTCTCTTCTCTCCACAGGACTGCTAGTGTTGTTTGCCACAAGAGAGACTCTAGGATACTCTTGGGAGGGTTGGGAAGGCTCCTTGAGCAGGAAATTTTTACTCCATCATCTCTAGCACCTAGCTCAATGCATATATGTAAGTAAAAGTTAATTAGATTATCTTTAACTTCTAACTCTACTGCTTTACTACCCATGCAACCTTGAGAAAACTTGAGCTCCATGGGCTTCTTTTTTCTCATCTATAAAATGAAAGAGATAAGATGATGTTTGAGGTCTCTTCCAACTCCATATAAATTATGGAGTTCATGATTCTGTGAGGTAAACTGGCCTTTGAGTTGTGGAGGTATGGTAGAATTGGATTTTGATTTTGGATGTGCTCAGTTTGAGGTGCTAGTGGGGATATTCAGATGGAGATCAGCAGCAAATTGTCGTAAATATAAGGGTCTTTTGATTAGATGAGAGATCAAAGTTGGAGTTAGATTTGAATGTCATACCCATAGAAGTCATATATTAGTGTTATTATTGTACAACACCTCTTCCTTAGGTAAAGAGTACATGTTGATCACCATCCTGAAGAAGGATATGATTAAACTGGGGGAATACATTTCTGTTCCAAGTTTCATGATGAATGCAATATTCCTTAGAAATGTTTCACTGAAGAAACAAATTTTAAAAAGGAGGCAAAGAGGCAGAGGGGAATGAGATTGGAGGGTGAAAGAACATTTTGTTGTCCTTTGTTCTTGAAGATGACCAAAATGACATCACTATGCTAAAGTCAAGTTTCAGTGTATCTGACTTTGGCTGCTCAGGTTAATAAGACCTTGGAATGCTTTATCACATGTCAGGCACAAATAATCCATGTGAACATTTGAATTGAATTCTCCAAATTGGCGCATTCTGCATTTCCTTTGAACTGTTTCAATTCTGCTTTGCTCATAGAGCAGTGGTTCTCAACCTTCCTAATGCCACGGCCCTTTAATACTAATATGTGGGGGTATCTGCATGTGGGTGGACTTGCCTGGAGACAGATAGAGGAGCAGCGTCTCAGTTCCTAAGACCATTGGAAATATGCGACCCCCAAAGGGGTCATGACCCACAGGTTGAGAACTGCTGTCATAGAGCACAGAACCTTCTCTGATGTGGGCACGCCATGCTGAGCGGTCCTGTGCCAATGTCTCCCATGTCACAAATTGATTCCAAAGTTCTTAAGAGAGACCTTGAGAGTGTCCTTGTATTGCTTCTTCTGACCACCGTGTGAATGCTTGCCCTGTGTGAGTTCTCCATAAAACAGTCTTTTTGGCAAGCTTATGTTTTGCATTTGAACATTGTGGCCAGCCCCTTGGAGTTGCACTCTTTGAAGCAGAGTTTGAATGCTTGGCAGCTTAGTTCAAGTAAGGACCTCAGTGTCTGGTACCTTATCCTGACAGGTGATCTTCAGAATCTTCCTAAGATAAGTCAAATGTAAGCAATTTAGTTTCCTGGCATGGTGCTGGTAGACTGTCCAGGTTTCACAGGCATGCAACACTGAGGTCAGCACCATGACTCTTTAGACCTTCAGTTTGGTAGTCAGGCTACTACCTGTTCTCTCCCACACTTTCCTTTGACCTCTCAAACATTTAGCTAGCTCTGACAATCCATGCTTCAACTTCATTATCAACGTGTGCATCCCTGGAAAGTACATTACCAAGGTAAGTGAATTTATCCATAGCATTCAGAACTTCTCCATTTAACAAATAACACCAAGAAAACATAGTCAGCCACCACCACGCCATTCATAGGAGAAACTGTTGGTTATGGCAGATGGAGAAGTTTTGAATGCTGTGGATAAGTTCACTTACCTTGGTAGTGTACTTTCCAGTGATGTACACATTGATAGAGTGACCTAGAGAAGGAAGGAGAAAAGACTCCTGCACCATTTCAGTTGCAGAGTACTTTTTCTGTTGAAGGGGAGGAGCTGGACCATTTCTAGAAGTAGCTTCCTTTGTTCTAGGATTGTAGATGGCCACAGGTGCCAGCCATCTCCTCATGGTCAAAGGAAAAGGGGAGCAGAGATAATGACTGCTGGCTCTCTGCAGCTCCTGGGTAGACACTGATATAGCATTTTTTTTTTTTTTAGCTTAATAAACACTGGGGAGTATGTTCCCGCATTTCCCAAATCAGATATTTAGGAACCTAAAAGTGAGAGAATAAGGGCAGGAAGCATAGGGGATAACTTTTTGATGAAGATCAGTGGAGGGTGAAACAGAAGCAATGCTTTCATACAAATGTGCTATATATCACCTAGATCGAAGGGAGAATTAATTGAGGTGTTAGAGAAAGAAATGACAAACTTGACATAATAATAGCAGGCATTTATATGATGCTTTAAACAGTTTATAGATGTATGATACTGATAATGGGATTGTTCATTTTGATATCTGCTAATGCTCTCTTAGGCAAAATCAAAAGCGTCTGATGAACATCTGGCTTACCTTTATGGTAGTTTCATTCTTCAAGACCTGGAGAAGTAGCAGCTGGGTGCTGTAGTGAATGGGACTGGAATCAGGAAGACCTGAGTTCACTTCTTATCTCTTAAATTACCTTATTCTTTGAAATAGAGCCTTTCGTAATAATGACACTTGTTACAGAGTTTGATACTTGATACAGAGGTTGGAAAGAAGGAAAGAAGCATTTATTAAGCATTTACTAGGTGCTAGGCACAGTACTAAGTGATAGGAATATGAATATAAGCATAAAACAAAGTCCCCTCCTCTCATGGAGCTTCAAGATAGGTGACAATCTATAACACAAATGGGAGATGGAGAGGGGATGGAGAGAACAAGATACCTGGTGCAGGAACTTTATTTTGAAGTCCATCAAGGTAAGTAAATACAGGACTTGAGAAAGGAGAGGGGAATGAAGGCGGATGACTTTGACCTTTCTACAAAATGGAGGCCCTAGTAGAGACTCACCAGCGGCGGAGAAGTGGAGTGATGTAGGGCCATGCAGAGGGATATTTCAGGGTAAGCAGGCTACATGAGTGGTAGAATTTTCTTGGATGAGGGGACCGTAGGCATTGAGGAAAGTTCTAGGATTAGATATCAGTAGAGACATGATTTTGAAGTGTAGAAAGTCAGATACAGGAAGAAGTAGGAGCAGAATCCAAAATGTTATTAATACGTATTTCACTATTGTAGGCATGAGCAGTAATGGAATTGATTATCAGAAACTGAACCCAAGTCATGATAGTATATTATTCCTACAGATTATTCTCTATTTTCCCCAAAGTGAAAAGTGGCTGCCTGTTAGTGTGTTTCAGTTTGAGAAACATAGCATAGCAGTGCAGAAAACAGATGGAACCTTGCTTGTATTAAAAGTAGGGAGAGAGTTTTCAGAATGGTGGAATTGCCTAGCAGTAAAATGGTAATGAAAGATCCTTTTGGATCGGAGTTGGTATTTAAGGTACAGATCAATAAATTTTCTATTGTGTAGTGGAAACTGAAGCTACTATAATTTTAAGGATTGAATGGGAGAATCATGGCGGTAAGTAGTCAAGGAGAGTAGATAATTGTTTAGCTTTGCCCTTGAATTTGTGGGTGAAACTTTAGAATAATGTATTTTAAAAATGACATCTTAACTTTGAATATTTGCTATTTCCTACCTTAAATTCAGATTATCAGAAGATCCTAATAAGCTTGCTACAAAAATGTTCATTTGAAGTTAAGTAGTATGTTTCCTTATTTGTGTGCATATTTTTATTATTTGTGCATAAGATATTTACCATGCCACCTGTGAAGAAAGAAGGATATTCCCTTTCACTGAGAGTAAATGATTCACTAATTCTCTGGGAGTTTTTCTGTTCCTTCTGTCTTTAAAGGGAGTGGCCAAGTCCTTGAAAAATGCTGTCTTTGCAAAACTACCAAGCAGTTTTTGCTTGGTCGTCCGGGGACTGAACCTAAATTAGGATTCTTATTGTATAGCTACTTTATTATATTTTTTGAGTATATTATTCTTGTTCTAGTTATGTGGGCTCTTGATTTATAAACCTCAAAGTGCTATATAAATAATGAATTTACTCAATTAGTACTTGTCCTTATTGTATTCGTGGTTATAGTTATAATGTCTAAGACTTGCCATTTTGATGAATATACTAAAAGATGTTTGTTAATTAATGATTTGTGTGAAGCCATAGTTGTTATGACAACCAGATTCACAGATGACAAAAGCTGGGGAGGGTTAGGTAACATTGAAGGGCAAAATCAATATCTAAAATTTTTTTGACGTGCCACAGTATTGGTTTGAGTCTAGTAAGATGAAGTTTAGTAGGGATAAATAAAGATTTTCCACTTGGCTTCTCATGTGTGTATTGGACCTAAGGGTTTTTTTTTTAAAGGTCTTTTCCAACCCAGAATCTATATTACAAAGGCCAAAGGGAGGAAAGAATTTGAAGAAGGATTTCTCAAGCAGAGTTATGTGTAACAGTTGAAGTTGAATGAACACTTGAGGACAAGTCATTGGTGGTTTAGAGGTTATTGATATCCTTAAAGTTCCATTCTAGTACAGTAGTAAGGATGGAAGTGAGATTGAAAAGGGTCAAAATAGGATTTTTTTTTTAAAACTGTAGATGACTATCTTGTTCATTTTTTCCATTGACATCTTTGATCTACCATCTTTTCTTTGACTTGCTCACTTCACTCAGCATCAATTCACATAAAGTCTTTCCAGGTTTTTCTGAAACCTGCCTACTCATCATTTCTTACAGAACAATAGTATTCTTTTTTTTTCTTTTTTTTCTTTT
>CM053582.1:97819899-97865453 GCA_028627135.1 Pseudochirops cupreus
TCCTCCCTCTCTCTCCCATGATCTTTCTTTTCCCCAAAGAAGGAATCAAGGGTTTGGGAGCTGTTCTTACTTTGCTTCTTATGCTTATTCTTACTCATGGTTGTTCAGACCGTGATTTTTTTTTTTAAATCTCTATGGGGCTCTGCTTCCAGAAGGGAAAGCTCTGTCCCAAATTGCTGGGGTCCTCCCGGCTGCCGTAGCTCTTAGGAAGAGGCTGGGAACTATTCCTATTTACTTCTGGCTGACTGGATAGCGAGGACTCCAAGACCGAGGCCCAAGACGGCGATCCGGATCCAGGCCGCTCAACGCGAGAGCGCTGGCCTGAGAGCAATCACTCAGTCCCCCTGCTGCCTGCAGGCCATGGGCGGGAAGCTGCAACACTGAGGCGGGTACAAAACCTCTGCCTTTTGCTTTTCTGCTCTGGAGGCCTTCCAGCTGGACTGCTTATCTCCCCCTTTCACAATCCCTACTCGCAGCTGCTGCTAATCCGCTCACCTGAGAGGCTCCTCCACTCCTCCAGTCCAGCCGCCCCCGGGGCACAGCCGCGGCTTCAGGCCAGGCTGGTTTCGGTTTGCAGTGCTGATATGGTTCCTCGTAGCCAAGCTGACTTTAGTGGGAAGTGTCTTTGAACAATAGTATTCTTTATGTTCATATACCACAACTTGTTCAGTCATTCCCCAATTAATAGGCATCCCCTCAATTTCCAGTTCTTGGCTATAAATATTTTTATTTATAAAATAGAGCTGCTATAAATATTTTTGTACATGTATCACCCATAACTTTTGACAAAGTTACTTTCTTACCTGAGTCTTCCTATGGTTTGACAGTAAGACTAGTAATTCATGTTTTAGACCTGGGTTTAAATCATTGGTGTTGTCTCCTGTGCCTTTAACCGTGCAACTCTTTGCCCAGTTGTTTGGAGGTATATTGCTACACTGTTCTTTGAAAAATGAGTCATCACTGTCTTCCAGGTAGGTCTTTGCATTTACCAGTTACATTTAATATGGTGGTTTTGACTTGATCATTTATCAAAGAACTTGAGGCTTTGTTTTTAATATTTTTTTCCTCTTCTCTGATTTTAAGGGGATACTTAAAAATTTTTGGTCCATAGACTCCATAAACTATTAGAAATGTTTTTCTTCAATCTGAAAAATTTATTGTTGGTGCTCCTTTTTGTTAAATTCTGTTTTCTTGTACTGTATTGTATTTTAAACCAAATGAGATTCTAGATATAAAAGCACTCCAGAAAGTATGTAACATTAGACAGGTTGTTTAGGGGTTCAGATTTGCTGTGACCCCCAGATTCCACAGCTGTAAGATGAAGAGGCTAGATAGGAGCTCTCTCTAAGGTCCTTAGCTCTGAGTATAGGAATTGTAGTGTTTAGTTCTACAAGGGACAGCATGGTAGAGTGGAATGCACACTAGAGTTGAAATTTGGAGACCTGGATTTGAGTCCCAGCTCTGCCATGCCACTTATTAGCTATCAGGCTTTAGGTAAGTCTTTATCCTCTCAAGACCTCAGTCAGTTTTTTCATCTGTAAAATGTCAGGATTGTACCATAAGATTTCCTAAGCTCTTTTCTTTAAGGTGATAAAAATGAACCTATTTTAATGTATTATTATGACATAGACATTAGGCTATTGATTGAAGAATAGTGAGAAACCAAATTTATCTTAATAACCCAAAATACGAATTTAAGAAATGTTATGTCAGAATTTTTCCTGATGTCATCTCTTATTGATACAGATTTATTGTTGTTCTGCCATTTTCAGTTGTGTTCAATTCTTCTTGATCCCTTTTGGGATCTTCTTGGCAGAGATACTGCAGTGGTTTGCCATTTCCTTCTTCAGTTCATTTTACTGAAGATGAAGCAGAGGCAAACAGGGTCAAGTGACTTACCTAGGGTCACTAAGTTACTAAGTGTCTGAGGCTGGATTTAAAACTCAGTTCTTCCTGACTCCAGACCTGGTACTATCCACTGTGTCAGAGATTACATGACAGTTTCATTCAGATTCCTTTTTCACCCTTCTGTGTGTCATTCTTTTCTCTGTATCTTCATAACTTTATTCTGTTCGTCATTCTATTCTTTGTTATTGCTTCCATTTCACTTTCCTTATGTTTCATTCCTGTATCTTTCTTGTTTAGACCATGTGGAGGATCCAGCTGGCAGTAGCCACCATGTAGGACCCTACAGGAACCTGATGGTAAGTGCACATGTGTGCTTATCAGGCTTCCACTGGGTTCTGTGCTGATCTAGAAGCACCTTGTATAGCCTTAGAAATTTAATTGGTCTGTTTTACAAAATCTACCCAGTTTTAAACAAAAGTACAGAATAAATTCCAAGAATAACGTTTACTTGTGAAAGACATAATAATAGATAAAATCAGATACGTTTACTCCTCAGTTTATATGGGGAACTTCTTCCTATGGAGAATGTCGTATGGCATGATAGAAGGTAGCATTGGATTTCAAGTCAAGAAACTGACTCCCATTATCCTAATTTGACTTTGCTCATAATTAGTTGGGCAACCTGACCTGAGTTACAACTTTTCTGGGAAATAGTTTCTGCATCTGGAAAGTAGAAAATAATCAAGAGAGGAAAGGCCCTAAAATTAAGAGCTGTTGGGAATGGTCTGTAGAAGGTGGAATTTTAGTTGGGTCTGAAAGGAAGCCAGGGAAGCCATAGGCAGAGATCAAGAGGAAGAGAAGTCATGGGGGGACAGTCAAAGAACATTACCAGAGCCTGAGATGAAGTATCTTGTTTGTAGAATAGCAAGGAAGCCAGTGTCATGGGATTGAAGGGTATGTGATAGAGGGAGTAAAGTGTAAGAAGTTGGAAAGGCAGGAGGGTGCTAGGTTATAAAGGACTTTGAACATGAAATAAAAGATAATGTATTTGGTTTTGGTGGTGATAGGAAACGACTGAAGTTTATTGAGATTGAGATTGGGGTGGGGTGGGGTGACACAGAGAGGATTGAGACACTTGTCATTCTTTTTAGTGATTAAGAGATCATTGTGAACTTTGGAAAGAGCATTTTGGTGGAGCAAAATGGGAATCCAGATTGTAAGGAGTTAAGAAAAGAGTAATAAGAAGGAAAGGGGAGCCACTTACTATAGTCTGCCAATAATTGGCATTCTATCCATTATACCATCTAATATATGTGGGAGGTGTGGTAAATACCAAATACTCAGAAATAAAATTGATTTAATTTTGACAGACCAATTACTGATATGGGAGTCACTCTTGATTAAGCTGTTTAAAGTTGGTCCAAAAGTTCTTAGAGCAAAGATAAAAATGAATAGATAGCTATAAGAAAAAAAAGTTTCATGAAACTAAAACAGTTCCAACTTGACCTATTCAGACATGTTTATATCGATACTGAAAGATGGGGAATGGATAGAGAAAAGGATATTAGCGTTGATTATGATAATTTCATACGGAAATTTAACTGATACAAATCATTTGCCATAAAAAGACAAAAAAGATTAAAAACTGCTTTTTCAGTCAGAAATAAACAGTGTATTTTCAAAGTGGAGAGAGATGGCAGCTAAGAGAAATGCTGATTTAGAATATAAATTTTAAAAATCTTATGGAAGATGATGAAAAATTGAGTACTTTATAAAATCAAAACTGAAGGAAAAATCAGCCTGATAAAAGCTTGGTAAGAGATCCAGTGAAGCAAAGTCATCTTGACATATAATAAGCACATTATAAGTGTCTGTTGACAAATTTAGGGATAAAACTGGAAGAACAAAAGATGAAAAAAAAATTTTAAATATCTCAAAAATTTTTTATTGATATCTTTTGTTTTTTTCAAATTTTTCAGTTATATCCCTACTTGTCCTTACTCATGTAACCATCTTTTATAATAAAGAATAAAAAAGAACACCCCAAAAGCGGTTCACTGAAACTAACCAGTACATCAGCCTGGCCTGGCTCTGTGTGTATTTAATTTATATTTATGTACATATACATTTAAATACATGTAGTTTAAAAATTTAAATACATATACTTATGTCTTTAATATATGTAACAATTGTTATTTATGATTAATATATAAATACATATGTAAAATATATATAAATACACATATTTTAAAAAAATAAAAATATTTTTATTTTGTTAAATTTTTCTCAATTTGATTTTTGAAAATTAACATTCATTTTTAAAAAATTTGAGTTCCAAATTATTTCTTTCTTCTTCTCATGCCCTCTTGAGAAGGCAAGCATTATGATATTGATTATGCATGCGAAGTCATACAAAACATGTTTCCATATTAGCTATATTGCAAAAGAAAATAAACACACACTTCCTTTAAAATTGTCTGGAATCATTATTTGATCAGAGTAGATAAATCTTTCACAGTTAATCATCATTACAATATTGCTGTTACTGTGTTCATTGTTCTAATTCTGCTCACTTCACTTTAAATCAGTTCATATAAGACTTCCTGGGTTTTTCTGAAATCTTCCTGCTTGTCATTTCTTATACCATAATACTACTTCATCACACTTCTATTTCTGCCATTTCCCAGTTGATGGGCATCTCTTCAGTTTCCAATTCTGTGCCCCCACAAAAAGAACTGCTAGAAATATTTTTGCACAAATAGGTCCTTTTCCTTTTTTGGCAGGAAAGAGGGGGATGTCTTTGGAATATAGACCTTGTTAATGGTTTTGCTGTGTCAAAAGTAATGCACAGTTTTATAACCCTTTAGGCATAGTTCCAAATTGTTCACCAGAATGGTTGGACCAGTTCACAACTACATCAACACTGTATTAGTGTCTCAATTTTCCCATGTCTCCCTCTAGTATTTGTCATTTACCTTTTCTGTCATGTTAGCCAGTCTGATAGGTGTGAGGTAGTCCCTCAGAGTTATTTGAACATATTCAAATTTCTCTTGATTTAGTGATTTAGAGCATTTTTTCCTATGACTATAGGTAGCTTTTGATTTTTTTCCCTGAAAACTAAAAATGATGTTCATTTCTTTTATAAATTTAAATTTTATAAACTTAGGTATAAATTTGAGAAATGAGGCATTTATCAGAGAAACTTGCTGTAAAAATTTCCCCCAGTTTCCTGTTTTTCTTCTAATTTTAGCTGCATTAGTTTTGTTTGTACAAAAACCTTTTAATTTCATATAATCAAAATTACCCTTTTTACTTCCCTTTCCATCTCTTGTTTGGTCATAAACTCTTCCTTTTATCCATAGATTTGACAGTTAAATTTTTCCATGTTACCCTAATTTGCTTAGGATATCATCCTTTATATATAAATAATTTCTCCATTTTGACTTTTTTTTTTTTTAACTTTTTGGAGGGAGGGAAGGTAGGGCAATTGGGATTAAGTGACTTTCCCAAGGTCATATGGCTAGTTTTGTGTTAAGTGTCTGAGGTTGGATTTGAACTCAGGTCTTCCAGATTCCAGGCCCATGCTCCATTCACTTTGCCACCTAGCTGCCCCATGACCTTATTTTTGTATACAGTGTGAGGTGTTGGTCTCTGCCAAACTGCTTTCCAATATTTCCATTATTTTTTGTCAGATGTCAAGTCCTTGCCCCGTTAGATATTTGGGTTTATCAGATACTAATTTACTACTGTGTATTGTGTATGTAATCTGTTCCACTGATCTACTCACTACTTAGCCAGTACCAGATTGTTTCAGTGGTTACCTCTTTGTAATACAGTTTGAAATCTTGAACTACTAGGCCACCTTCCTTCACATTTTGTTTTTCATTGATTCCTTGATATTCTTGGCCTTTTCTTCTTCCAGATGAATTTTATTTTTATTTCTTTCTGGTTTTATAAAATAATGCTTTGATAGGCTGATTGGTGTGGCACTGAATAAGTAAATTAACTTGGGCAAAATTGTCATTTTTATTATATTGGTTTGTTTTACTCACGAGCAATTAATACTTCTCTAATTGTTTAGTTATTTATTTGTGTGAAGTGTTTTGTAATTATGTCTCTGGGTTTGTCTGTGCAGGTAGACTCCCAAAGTGTAGGGTGTGTGTGTGTGTGAGTGAGAGGAAGAGAAAGAGAGAGAGAGAGAGAGAGAGAGAGAGAGAGAGAGAGTGAGTGAGTGTGTGTGTGTGTGTGTATGTGTTTGTGTATATGTGTATGTCTATGTGTGTGGTACATATACACATATGGTGTGTATATTTATATGTAGACATGAATATACAAACGTATAAATGTATATACACAAATCTAGATAGATGTTAAAACACACACACACACACACACACACACACACACACACACACACACACATGTCCCACATTTCATAGTCCCCTACTTTTGCAGAGAAGGAAGAGAGGGGCGTTTTCTCATCTCTTCTTCAGGACCTAGTTTAGCATTCATGTACATAGCATTCAGGTTGGTTGAGGATTAGTAGGGGAGGTGATGGTTGTTTCCACTTGTGTTGTTGTTGTCAGTATGCTTGTTGTTTCTTGGTTCTGTTCATTTTATTTTGGATTCCTTCATATAATTGTATGCATTTTCTTATGGTGCAGTAACATTCCATTATATGCAAGCCAGACCACAATTTGGTTAGCTATTCTCTAATTACTGGGCATTTGCTTTTTTTTGCAAATCTTTGCTACTAGAAATGTTCTGCTGCAAATATTTTGTGTAAAAGATTTTTAACATCAATCCTTTTCACCAACCATCAAGAACAATTGTACTTATAACATGCAGATTTGAATGTGCTTGTAGATGAAGTAGAAATTTCACTGAAGGTAATGAATGTGGGAAAAGCAGCTGGACCTTGACCAACTATACACAGGGGAATCTCTGATGAAAGGAACATAATTTTGAGGGTGTTGAAGAATGAATTTGCAAAATATCTAAAAGAGAAAAAGATACCAGACTTGGAAGAAAATCTCATATCTTACTGTGAATAAAAGAGTGATCAGTGAATGCAAACTGTCAACCCATACACTTATTTTCCTATCTTTCCAAAATATTAGTGAAATTATTCTATGCATGTATTTGTTATAAGGATGTTAAAAGGTTAAAAGGCAGGCTTTTGTTTATTATCATATAATTAAAGATACTGAGAAATAAAAGATTTCACTCTGTATTTGTTGATTATAAAAAGCATTCAATTCAGTGGGGTAAATCACTGACTTAAAGAAATTGTCTCTTCCAATGTTGTACCTCTCAATATGCCTCCCATATAGTTCAAAATTCTACCAGCTTCCCTAAAAAATTGAATCAGTAGAGGTGACCTATTTTTTTGGGGGTAACCCAGTGATCACATAAAATAATGAGATAGATGTATGCTTTTATAAGATATTCTCTAGTGTCTTGGAGAAGATCCAATATGTGGTCCAAGTTGAAAATAGATTGCTTATAAAAGGTAAAGTTCTATAGCTAATCTTTGTGAATGACATCGTGGAACGTTGAAAATGCTCCTAGATGAGAGCCATAATCATGCAAGAGCAAAGTGGCACAGTGGTTAGAATGCCAAGCCTGAAATCAGGAAGACTCATCTTCTTGAGTTAAAATCTGGCCTCAGACATTTTACTGACTGTGTGTCCCTGGGCAAGTTACTTCACCCTGTTTGCCACAGTTTCCTCATCTATCAAATGAGCTGGAAAAGGAATTGGCAAGCTACTCTAGTATCTTTGCCAGGAAAACTCCAAAGGGGGTCACTAAGAGTTGGACACGACTCAACAGCAACAACCACATAGGAAAAAACGAGTTGGATGAAATACATTTGTTGTCCAGACTATATGTGGTTGGATGGTAACCTGTAGAATTCCTCACTTAGCAGTCTGTGCATGTGGGATAGACACAGTTATTTAGTTAATGAGCATCCTGAATTGAAAAAGAGGAGAATGAACTTGAAGTTCTTTCGCTGACCTCAAGCCCATCTTATTAATACATTTTTTACATTGTTGTTATATGGCTGCAAGTCCTGAAAGATGGCTATTTCTCAGAAGAGAAACTATCTACCAAAAGGAAAATGGAGAGTTGGATGGAGGGACAGGTGCAGGTTGCAGTACATTAACAACAAGGAATTTTATAGTAGAATTGCAGTAAAGGATATTATCAAAGAAATAATTGATCAAAGAAGAATATTTTAAGAAGGAAGACAGCTTCATAGGTTCCATTAATATCCACTTAACATCTGTGAAAAACAAGGAAAGCTCCAGCTTGGGTGAAATTTTTTTGGGAAGGTATGTATAAGTCCTGGTACATGAGTTGCATTCTGCATGGCTGGTAGAAGTATTCATACTGGTGAAATCACTGATGTTTATTTATTTGAGTTTTATTTATTTGTTTATTAGTTTTATTTATTTATTTAATTGAGTAATTTGCATTTATATCCCAAGTTAGGATCAGGGCCCTATTAGTAGCTCATTCTACTGGTAGTTACCATCTCTTAGAGTTGAAATGAGGTTACTCTATAGCTATTGGAATTGGCTTTTTTAGTGTTCAGGGATTTCTCTGGACTTTGGAATTCGTATACATACTAGTGTGTATATATGTATATGTATTATATGTATATATGTATATGTATTAGTATACATACATACATATCAGAGACAGAGATGTTTTCAGTGAAATAAATTGGTCAAGCCTGTGTATTGTTTTTTAAAAATTGATTTGTTTATTTACTTTTAGTTTACAAGATTCAGTTCCAAAATCCCTTGTTTCAAATTTTCTCCCCTCCCTCTCCTTCCCTCCCTCCCCCCCCCCCCCCTCCCCATGGCGGTATGCAATCAAGTATAGGATCTGCAAATATTTTCACATTGGACATTAGTCTGGTTGTGTAGAAGGATTGTAACCAATGGAGTGAACAGTGGGAAAGAGGAAACAAAACAAGACATGGAAAAGAAGGGGCATGTACTTTGCTTCAGTCTCCATTTAAAGTCTGTTCTTTCTAGATCTTTCTCTGAATGTAGATGTCTCCTTCTGTCCTGAGTCTTTTAGAGTTGTCTTATAACCTTGTGTTGCTGAGAAGAGTCCAGTTTGTCAAAGTTGGTCGTCACACATATGTTGTGTCTATCATTGTGTACAAATTTCTCTTGGTTCTGCTCTTCTCACTTAGCATCGGTTTGTATAACCCTCTCCAGATAAATATGAAGTCCATCTGCTTCTCATTTCTTACAGCACAATAGTATTCTATTACATTCATATACCACGACTTGTTTAGGCATTCCCCAATTGATGGGCATCCCCTTAATTTCCAGTTTTTTGCCACAACAAAGAGAGCTGCAATAAATATTTTTGTACATAAGGGTCTTCCTCCCACTTCTATGATCTCTTTGGGATACAACCCCAGAAGTGGTATTACTGGGTCAAAGGGTATGGAATTATTTATAGCCCTTTGGGCATAGTTCCAGATTGCTTTCCAGAATGGTTGAATCAGTTCACAACTCCATCAACAATGCATTGGTGTTACAATTTCTCCAGCATTTGTCATTTTCCTGTTTTGTTATTTTAGCCAATCTGACCAGTGAGATGTGATACCTCAGAATTGTTTTGATTTGCATTTCTCGAATCAATAGTGATTTAGAGCATTTTTTCGTATGCTTATAGATATCTTTAATTTCTGCCTCTGAAAATTGCCTATTCATATAACTTTGACCATTTATCAGTTGGGGAATGACTTGTATTCTTATAGATTTGCCTCAGTTCTCTGTATATTTTAGAAATGAGGCCTTTATTAGAGACACTGGTTGTAAAAATTCTTTCCCAATTTCCCACTTCCCTCTTAATCTTGGTTACATTGGCTTTGTTTGTACAGAAACTTTTCAACTTAATGTAATCAAGATTATCCATTTTGCATTTTTTGGTTATTTTAAGAAAGGTTTGATAAACCTGTTAGATATAGGCTTCATCTCTTTATATTTCTAAAGTGATATACGTGACATTCCAAATATTTATCTTTTAAAATAGTAACTGTTTTGCATATTATTATGTATATTCTAACGTATACAGTGTTTACTATGTGCTCGATGCTACTACTGTGCTAAGCACTTAATTTTTGTTTCATTTAGTCTTTATAACAGTCCTGGTAGGTACCTGCCATTGTCATCCCCATTTTACAGACAAGATGAGGAAGCTGAGGCAAAAGTGACTTACTCAGGGTCACACAGCTTATAAAATGTCTAAGGCTGGATTTGAACCGAGGGCTGACTGACTCCAGCCCTGGCACTCTTCACTGTACCAACCCGCTGCTAGGCAAACCGTTGGGGTGGGGGTGGGGGACAGTTTGCACACTCTATTCTTGCCATTTTGAAGTAGAAAAAAAATTGTATGTGTCTCTGTATATTTGGAGTTCATATCTGCTAGATTTATAATTCTGTTTTCAAATTAAGATATGAAACATATTTTGTACTTGAGGTAGTTATGTTTTCCTTTTGGAGTATTCGCCTCAGTGGTATTTTTGAAGTGCTACTTTATTTTCTCCTAAAGAAAATCTAATAGTTTCAGCTTTTTGTGTAATGGTTATTTTTATTTCCATTTCTTAAAACTTCTAGTATACTTTGACTTGGGTTAGTATGAGTTATAGTACTGAAATATCCTTTATTTTAGTTAATATAAATCATCATGCTGAGTCTTTTACAATTTAAAGTCTTTTCCTTTTCCTCACTTTTAATACTTTAAAATGAGCTCACAGAGACTGATTTTCACCTGATAAAAATTTGAGTGTGACCTACCATGTTTTTCATCAGTGTTCAGTTGTGACTTGTGGAACCAGTCTTAGTTTTGTGTCTAAATTTCTACTTCATTTTGAAAGTAAGTGTATTCATTATCCTAAATATTTGACATATTCAGAAATGACCCACATTTATAGAGAGTACAGTCTTTTGTTCCTGATTACTATAATGGGATTGCACCATTGATTTATTAGCAAACTCACAGTGTTGCTTTGATAGTTGGTGAATGCAAAGCTGTCATCAATGTTTATTATGACCTCTGACTGCAGCCACAACTAAAGAATCTTGGCACTGTAGACCTAAGAGCTTAATCAAGATTATTTCCTGGGTTTCTGCAGTAGGGGATGGGAAGGTGTGATTCTAGGCATTGATATATACGAGGGGACTGAGTGTAGCCCAGATCAGGTAATATATGCGTTGAAGCATGATGGGTCATCTACTACTTGACTCTCCATGTCATCTGAGAAATGAACAGTCTACAGTTTTCTTTTTAGTATGCCATTTGTAAAAAATGTTCTTCCGCATGCATTTCTTAAACGCCCACGCTGGTGCAAGGTCTTGTGGCCTGAGAGCAGTCAAGATGAAAACCAGGCACTTGGATTTCATTCTGCTTGAGTGATATGATAGAACACATTAGATAATTTAATCCAGATTAAATTAAGGGCACTCATATATATTCATGTATTAGGAAACATGGCAGTGAGCTATAAGTTTTTTAGATTTTCGGCGGAGGAGCAGGATTTTGATTCTCACAGACGAGGAAGCCATTAGGCTTTGTGCAATTATTAGTTAAACTGCAACAAGTACTGTTAAGTGTATCATTTGTCAAAAATAATTATTTGGGCAAATTCTCTTGTTTTGGTGATACATTTTGATCAATGGTAGATTATAATGTCAAAATAATAATTTATATATATGGTTTAGATTTGCCCATATGATTGAGAAGGGCTTTTTTAATCAGAAAAAAAGTTAATAAAACTTTTAAAACCAACAGAGACTTTATGTGCAAAATGGAGACATAGGAAAATGATTAAATGCATAGAATTGAAATAAAACGTAGAGTCCTATTTCCCTTAAGCAATATTCCTTTTCTCACATCTCCCCTTGCTCCCTTCTTCCCTCCTGCCCCCAATTACCAAACAGCTAAGTCCAAGAAAAGTTCATCTTTGTTGTTGTTCATCTTTGAGTTGAAAGTCATGGGCTATAGTTAGTAATTTGGAAAGAGAAAAGGTGGCTAGAGGGAAGATCAATGAATGAATTGGTAATACATTACAAATAGATTGAGTTCATTCTCCTATAGAAAAAAAGTGGTTAAATCCATCAGCATATCTTCAAGAGAGGCCTGGAGTAGATTGTAAGAAGTATTAAGCTTTATTTTAATTATTTAAAAATTTTTCTTTTTTTATCATGAACTTAACATCAACAAATGCGAACATTTTATTATAGTATGAAGAACAGAAGGATTTTGTGTGAAACTGAATTTGTTTAATTTTGAATGTATATAACATTTCACAGAGTACTTCAAAAAATAATATTTATTTAATTTCTGAGAGAATCCAAAGAATTTCTCAGTTATCTGAAAGAATTTCCATATATTTACAAAAAATTATCCTCCCATTTTTCTTTGAAGCAGAATATTCATAATTTTTTATGAATCTTTTAAAATTAGGACTTTTAAATAGTGTTAAATATTTTTTAACTTGCCATGTTCTTTGTATCTCTGCAAAATTAGGT
This sequence comes from Pseudochirops cupreus, assembly GCA_028627135.1. Taxonomy (NCBI): domain Eukaryota; kingdom Metazoa; phylum Chordata; class Mammalia; order Diprotodontia; family Pseudocheiridae; genus Pseudochirops; species Pseudochirops cupreus. The sequence continues at coordinate 97,832,307 of CM053582.1, forward strand.
TCCCAGAAGCTTATATTTTTCTAGACTTACTATTCTACTACTAAGCCAGTATTTTGTTTTATGTGGCAGAATAATAATTCATATCTTGGCCATTTATATTGCTCTGTAGCTGGCTAGTTTGTTTTCTTAGCCCTGGTTCCTAACATGTTGCCCAGGGACTTCTAAGCATTCTGTCATTTGTTACAGAAAGGAGAGAATTCTGAAGTTGGAGTCAGGTGATCTGGGTTCTAATCTAGTTCTTTTCATTAAATCTGTAACTGCTTTATTTACTGAGATGAAAAAAAACATTTTGTAAACCTTAAACTCTTGCTAAAACAGTGCTGAGAAGAGAAAAGATCTGGTGATTTCCTTGAAATCTGGTAGGGAAGGTTTAGGATGGGAACATTAAGCAAATTCCATTAAATGGTAGTACTTGTGCTGGAAACAAAACACTATGAGGCATGAAGAAAAAGAAATAAAATATGAAATGGGTATTGGGGAGCTAGAACATACCAAATCCCACTCATTAAACTTAGTTTAGGAGTATATCATATTTTCTTTCCATTGTGAACATGTTATATTTGTTTATTAATGTTTTTAACTTATTCTTTTGATTTATAGAAACATTGTGTTTGAATTCTCTTTTCTAAAGAATTTGCTTTCTTTCCCAGAATGACATGATATCCCTAAAAAATGCATTTGGCATTCTCAGAATGCTGTCTTTACATTAGTTAATAAAATGGTGAATTGTAGTGAACCCAAAGTAGTCTCCTTTGGGACCCTTTGAATGCCTTACAATTTGATGGTGAATTATTTGTAATTGCTCTGCATTTGATCTTGGAACCCATTGTGCTCTTTTCAGCTGAACTGAATCCATATTTCTGTAGTTTCACTTTGACAGTTACAAGTAACTGTACCTTAACCAAAAAGTGCCCAAGTTTATTCTGTTTTCTAAGTAACTAAGTTAAATATCCTATGAAAAGCATATTAAGAAAAAATTTGCAAGCCCTCCTCCAAATTACCAGTATCAAAAATGAAAAAAATGAATGTGCCACCAATGAAGATGAAATTAAAGCAATTTTTAGAAATTATTTTGGTCAATTATATGCCAATAAAACTGACAATTTAGTGAAATAGATGAATATTGACAAAGATATAAATCGCCCAGTTTAACAGAAGAGGAAATAGAATACTTAAGTAACCCAGTCTTAGCAAAAGAAATTGAACAAGCCATCAATAAGAAAAAATCCCTAGGACCAGATGGATTTACAGGTGAATTCAACCAAACATTTAAAGAACCCCAATAGCAAATAAACTATTTGGAAAAAAAGATAAGGAAGGAATCCTACCAAATAACTTTTGGGACACAAATATGGTTTTAATATCTAAACTAGGGAGAGCAAAAGCAGAAAAAAAACTACAGACCAATTTCTTAATGAATATTGATGCAAAAATTTTACATTTTTAGTTGAATTTTATTTTTTCCGATTACATGTAAAGATTGTTTTCAGCATTCATCTTTAAGTACGAATTTGCGTTCCAAATTTTTTCTCCCCTCTCTCCTTCCCCCCCTCCCCAGACAGCAATCTATTATAGGTTATACATGTGCAGTTATGTTCAACATATTTTCACATTAGTCATGTTGTGAAAGAAGAAACAGAAGAAAAGGGAAAAAACACAAAGAAAAAAAACGAAATAAAAAGAGTGAAAATAGTATGCTTCGGTTTGCATTCAGATTCCATAGTTCTTTCTCTCTGGATGTAGATAACATTTTTCATCATGGATCTTTTGGAATTGTTTTGGATCGTTGTAGTGATGAGAAGATGCAAAAATTTTAAATAGAATACTAGCAAGGAGATTGCGGCAGTATGTTATAAAGATCATTCCCTATGACCAAGTGAGATTTGTATGAGAATACAAGGCTGATTTAGATAGGAAACAGCAAAAATCATATGATTCCATCAGTAGAGTCAGAAAAAATCCTTGGCAGAATACAGCACTCATTCTTATTGAAAACACTAGAAAGCACAGGAATCAATGGACCCTTTCTTAAAATGATTAATAGCTGTCTAAAAACCAATAACAAAGCATTACCTGTAATGGGGACGAACTTTTGAAGCCTTCTGAATAAGATCAGGAGTGAAGCAAGGATACTGATTATCACCACTATTATTTAGTGTTGTACTAGAAATGCTAGCTATAGTAATAAAACAAGATTGTAGATGATATGATGGCATATTTTGAGAACACTAGAGAATCAACTAAAACTTTAGTAGAAACAACGAACAACTTCAGCAAAGTTGCAGGATATAAAATAAACGAACATAGATCATCAGTGTTTCTATGTGTTATTAACAAAACCTAGCAGCAACAGATAGAGAAGTTCCATTTAATATAACAGCAGACAATATAAAATACTTGGGGAGTCTACCTGCCTAGACAAATCCAGGGATTATATTAAGACCGTACAAAGCACTTTTCACAGAAATAAGGACAAATCTAAGCAATTAGAGAAATGTTACTTGCTCCTGGGTAGTCCGAGCCAGTATAATAAGAATGACAATTCTACCTAACTAATTTGCTTACTCAGCACCATACCAAAGTACCAAAGAACTACTTTATACAGCTACAAAAAATGCTCATAAAATTCATCTGGAAGAACAAATGGTCAAGAATGTCAAGGGAATCAGTGAAAAATAATGTGTGAAGGGAGGCAGCCTTGCAGTTCCAGATTTCAAACTATATTACAAAGCAGTAATCATCGAAACAATCAGGTACTGGCTAATAGAGTGGTGGGTCAGTGGAATAGTTAAGGTACACACCACGCATTGTAGTAAACGACTGTAGCAATTTAGTGTTTGACCCAAAGATGCAAGCTTTCGGAGCAAGACAAAAATTGCTGGAAAAACTGGAAAGCAGTTGACCAACATCTCAGAGTGTTATCAGGATATGATCAAAATTGATAAATGATTTAGACATAAAAGCTGGTAGTCAAAAGTAAATGAGGGGAGCATAGAAAAATTATACCTGTCAGATCTGTGGATAAAAAAGGAAGACTTTATGACCAAACAAGAGAAGGAAAGGATGACAGGAAGTAAAATAGATAATTTTGGTTTCATGAAATTAAAAAGTTTTTGTATAGACAAAACCAATGCAATCAAAGTTAGAAAGAAAACAAAAAAATTTACAGTAGGTTTCTTTGATAAAAAATATATAGACAAATGAGCCAAATTTATAAAATTAAGAGCCATTTCCTGGTTGATAAATGGTCAAAAGATAGGAACAGGCAGTTTTCAGAAGAAGCTTATTAAATATATCAATAGTCATATGAAAAAGTACTCTAAATCACTACTGATTTGAGAAGTCCAGATTGAAACAACTCTGAGATACCATTTCTTACCTATTGATTGGCTAACATGACTGAAAGGAAAGTGCCAAATGGCGGTGTGGATATAAAAGAATTGAGATACTGAGGCACTGCTGGTGGAGTTGTGAACTGATCCATCCGTTCTGGAGAGCAATTTGGAAGGACTGTGGAACTGTGCAAAACCTTTGACCCAGCAGTACCACTACTAGGTCTATCCCAGAGAACAAAGAAGAGGGGAAAAGGACCTATTTATACAAAAATATTTTTGGCAGTTCTTTTTGTGATGTCAAAGAATTGGAAATTGAGTGGACGCTCATCAGTTGGGGAATGATTGAGCAAACTGGGGTCTTGGTTGTGGTGGAATAATATTGTGCCTATAAGAAATAACAAGCAGGATGGTTTCAGAAGACTTAGACGATTTTGGGAAAACTTATATGGGTTCATGCAAAGTGAAGTGAGCAGAACCAACATGTTGTACACAGTAAAAAAGCATTGTTGTAATGATGATCAACTGTGAATGACTTAGCTACCCTGGTCAAGACTATGAGTCAATGTAATTCCAAAAGACCCCTGATGAAAAATGCTGTCCATCTCCAGAGAGAATTGATGAATTACTAATGCAGATTAAACTTATTTGTATTGTTTTGTTTCTTTTGTGACATGGCTTATATAGAAATATATTTTGCATGATGTCAAATGTATCATTGAAATCAAAGTGCTTGCCTTCTCAAGAAATGAGGAAGGGCAAGTGGGAGGGGAGAGAATTTGGAACTCAGATTTTAAAAAAATTGTTAAAATGTTAACATGTAATTAAAAATAATTTTTTAGAACTCTGAATTTTCCTGTTTTCACTGCTAATCTACTGTTTATGAATTACTAGCATCACATGGTGTTGCATTAGATGGTGCCATTACCTTGTTTTCAGTGGTTTGAAATCAGTACTATTACTTTTATAGCAGATTTGATGTGTTTTTTAAAATGGGCTTAAGTACAAAGGGAATTAATTCCCTCTGTGTCCCTCGTTAAAACAGGTACCAGTTTCCTCTAGTATTTCTTTTGTAAAATGTTGTCTTTGACTTTTTCCATTCAGCTTTTCATGTTGGTAATTTGTCCGTTATTTTCTTTAAGAAACTCAGGGGAGTTATTGTCCAGAGATAAGCAGTTTCCCAGGATTGGATTAATAATTGTCACCTCCTTTCCCCTGTTTTAATGCCACTGATTAATGTCAAGAATAGCAGTGGAACATGGATTTCTTTATGTTTCAGGGAAGAAGAAATCCCAGGAGGGTAAAAATAAAGCAAACAAGACCGGAGACAAAGCGAAACTAAAGACAAGTGAAACTGACTCAGCTTCAGCAAACATGAGGGATTCTGAAGAAGGTAAGTCTTTTGAGACTGGACTTTAAATTTTCCCATTTAAAAAATAGAAAATAAGTCTTCACCATGTCTGACTTGTTAATTGTTATTACTTGTACTGTTAAGTGTTGTGCCTTCCCAAAAACAATAATGGGGAAATCTGCTTTGAGATGTCTTAGGAGTAATTTTAATTACTTCTGGTGATCTAATTTTAGTTGTGCCTAGATAATAAGAGGTAGTATGGAGAGTAAAGAAGATACAGAGAGGTACTCTTGGAATCCAGAAGAACAAAATTCAGGGCCTACTTCTGCCATATACAATCTGTGTGACTGACCCATATGTAGATCTGTAACTTCTCAGTGTACAGATACTGGAAGCTGAGTCTCCTTTTACAATCATTTGTAAATGACAAAACTATAAGTTATAGAAAAGTTTCTGATCTTTAGGGCAGTTCCCCACAGCAACAACAGCAAGAAGCTTAGAAATAAAAGTATTCCTATAAAATATAGATCTTTCTTCCCTAAGGCAAACAATTGTGAAGGAATAAGGGAGGGGAATGAGCATTTACTAAGTGCCTACTATGTATCAGGTACTGTGCTGCATTCTTCAGAAATATTTCATTTGGTCCTCACAACAGTCCTGGAATGTAGGCACGATTATCAGCCCCATTTTATAGGTGAGAAAATGAAGGCAGACAGAGGTTAAGTAACTTGGCCAGGGTCACACAGCTAGTGTGTGAGATCTGATTTGAACTCAGATCTTCTAACTCTAGGCCCAGTGCTCTATCCACTGGACCATGTAACTGCCTCTGAAGAAATACAAGGTCTGTGGAAATGAAATTTTTCAGTGGCTTAGTAGCATCAAGTATTTTTCATCTTGCCATCTATGGAGCTGCTCTGAGACTTGGATGTTTCTTACTGAAAGCTTTTTGCTATTGTAGCCCTACATATTTTCAGTACCTTGGCTGTTTCAGATAACGTGCTTATAAAAATGGTGGAGGTGTTTTTTGTGTCACATTTCATAAGATCGTAGGAGTTAGACCTTAGAATGAAGAGATCTTAGTGATCTTTTAGGAATTGCCCCCCCCCCCCCCTTTTTTTTTTTTTGCAAATTAAGAAACTAAGGCCCAGGGAGATGAAGTGCTTCCCTCACAGATTAACAGAGATTTGAACTCTTGACTCTAAATCCAGTAATTTGTCCACTGTGAGAGTCATCTTGTCATCTAAATTTTCTCTGTAGCTCCTCATTAATTGTTCACCCAAAGCTGAGGTTCTGAGGTGCTAGGGTTTAGAACTTCAAGGGATCTCTGATGGATTCTAATTCCCCCTATTTGACAGAGGTGAATGAGGTCAAGGAAGTTGCCTGCAGTCAGTCTCTCTGACACACACACACACACACACACACACACACACACACACACACACACACACACACACGTTACCCTAAAGGTTGCTATTCCGGTTACACTAGAATGCTTGTTTCCCAAATGAGGCGTGATTGAAGAATTCCCTAGGAAGAGGTGGAACTACTGGTTTATAGTTAGATTTATTTAACTGGATAATAGTAGGAATATGTTGTAAGGTTTCTCCATTTGTTATGTAGTAAATGAAGGCAAAAGGAGTAGCTTGCTCAACTCCTTGTTTATATGGGCTCTAAAATGGAGTCGTATGAATGATTTTCAGATTCATTTACAAAGAAAACTCTGGAAACTGAGTCTCCTTTTACAATCATTTCCTCAGTATTATCACTGGTGGTGATGTTTATATGGGATTGTAAATCTACATGATGAGTTATAAAATGCACATAGGCAACCTCACTTCAAGAGATTAGGAGACTAATCAAGTAGAAGCCATGGATTTTGCTAAGAACTGTCAGGAGAGAGAACTTTGCTCAGTTTTGTGACAGTATTTTCAGCTGAAAAATACTAAGATTTAAAAGATTGTATTCAAAAGTAGTGGTTTTTCTGATGTCACATTAGATTTCTGAAATATTTATATCTCTGAAATGAGAGATTCAGTTAATATTTAGGATGCTTTTGCACCTGTGTAAAGAGTTTGTACCGCTTCCTTAGATGTGCTGTATTCTGTTTAACACGATGGCTATGATGAATAAATAATTCTGCCCTGTCTTTTTGTTCATTTTAAGCAGTTTTACTTTCTCCATATTTGATGTTTTTTTTTTCTTTTTCCTTTTCGGAGGGGGTAGGGCAGGGCAATTAGGGTTAAATGACTTGCCCAAAGTCACATGGCTAGTGTGTCAAGTGTTTGAGGCAGTATTTGAACTCAGGTCCTCCTGCCTCCACGGCCAGTGCTCTTTTCACTGTGCCTCCTAGCCGCCCCTCTGTGTCCTTTCTAGGGATAGAAATTAAAGAACCTCCTTCAGATGCATGGAGACTTCTTTGTTCTCCTTTGTAGTTAGCAGAGCTGAACAGTTCTTGACTTTTAATACTTTGTGCACTTCTGTATCTCAAAGTGTTAAGTGCCAAGTTTTGGCCTGTTTACTTAAACAGTACTTTATTTCCTCCTGAATGTATTTGTCTTGCCCATATAAAAGTCAGGTTATTGTTGTTGTGTAACTGAGCTATTGATAGAAGCCCCAGACTTGAAGAGATTGTTTTTATTTTCTTTTGTCTTTTTTTAGCACTACATCCTGTGTTGAAGTTTTGAGAGGTCACAAATAAACCTCCCTTTGGAATTAGCACCATTGGCTTATTGTTTTCTTATTTTGTGGAAAATTCATGGAAATGGAATTCATAAAATTTGCCTTGGGAAGAAGAAAAACTGACTTTTTCTTTAAAGGCGAAAACCATATTCCTAGCCCTAACGCCGACTCCGTAACCCTTCAGTTATAACTCTGCTCTTCTGTTATCTGATGTCCCTGACACTTTCTTCCATTTCCCTCATGGTGACTGTGTCGTGCAGTCCCACTCATTATGTATTCTCTGAACATACAGAACTAGTTTTCATTCACCAATGCACTTTGCATTGGTTTTATAACATAGATATTTTAGAACAGGAGGAAAAGCACGGCTGATATACCAAGAAAAAGGGGGAGATTGGCATAAATGAATAGGGGACAATTGCAGTGGTTTCATTGCTATAGCGAACTTCTCGGTGAAGAAACTTCTAACAGTGCAGGTCTGTATCTTCTCTGCAACTTGTAGTCTTCAGGATTAGTCTAGAACCTCAAGAGATTAAATAATTTGGCTAGGGTCACAGAGTCAGTGTGAATCAGAGGCAGGGGCTGAACCCAGGTCTCATGGACTTTGAAGCCTTGTCTTTTTTTGCTGCATCTTGTTGAATAATACCACTCGATAACAGTTCAGGGATCTGTTATTTATATGGACACTCTCCACATGAACGCAGATGGTAACCCCTAGTTGCCTTTGTTAAACAGTTTTTAAATTACTCTGACAGAAAAAATTCGTTATTTTTAGGCAGTCAATGTATGTTAATACCTCAGTAATGCCATATATATTTGTTTATTGATTATGTTAAAATAATAGTAACTTAGAGAAGACATGATACCTGTCTTTTGAGGAAATTGGGTCAGTGTCCCTTCTTCAAATTTGCATGGTAAAAGTTGACAAAATTTGTTTATTAAGCAGGAAGAATATAGAAGTTGGTGTTTCAGACCCACCAATGTCCTTTGAAAGATACCAGATAAAGATTCCAAACTAGTTATTTCATATGGCTTTTTGACTTACGGAATGACTCAAGAGAACAAAAGTCCAAATGTGAGAAGAAAACAAATCTTTTCCTGTGTGGGTAAAAAAGGAAAAAAATATGAAATTGTAGGTATTTTAAAGATTGTATGAGTAATTAGAAAGCCCTTCTATTGAAATCAGGCTTAGAGAGACAGGGGCAACAATGTAAATCAAAACTTATTCTGGATTCATTGACGTAAACCCTGCAGGGCTCCCTTCTTAGGTCAAAATGACAAGTTTTTAGAATATGTTAAAGTATAGTAGTGGGTTTCATGACTTCTTGGGAAATACAGATGAATGGGTTAAAAGTTCCAGTTCTTGCTCATTTGCTCTTCTCTTTCCTCTGGCATTTTCTGAGTCACCACTCCTGCCCCCCTTCTCCCTGCCAGTCAGAACTGTCTTGAATTCTTCCTGAATCATTAATGTAGAGGTACTTTTTTATATCTCAATTTCTATCAGATGGCTCAAGTACTTTCCATGGCTCCTATTATTCCTTGTTGAGATATCATGATACTTTGCCATTTCATCAGTGATGGGTACTTCACAAATTTCTGGGCCTAAAAAATTTCACTACTTGGGCTGGTCTGCTTTCTGGTGATGAACTTCTCCAACTTGTTCTTGGTTGACAGAAACAGTGTCTATTTCCAGGTTTGTGTGCAAAGCCTTTCTAGTGTGAGGAAGAACAACTCCTATAAGTTTGTGTTCTCTGTTGGCATAGCCTGTGAGGACCCAACATCACCACACTGGTATGACTGGATTAATACTGACAATCCTAGATGGAATACAAGAGTATTTTTTAAAATAGATTTGGAAACTGAGATAAGTTGTCCAAAAGTAGCACAAGTATTAAATGGCAGCTAGGATTTGGAAATCCAGTCTTTTTGAATACCCCTTGTTGCCTTTCCCCCCTACTCTTAATTTTAGACTTCCTGTTGCTTCTATTTTCTCTGCATACACATGGTATATGATTATAGATTTGATGGGGTCCTTTACATTTTCTTAGAGATCATAAGAACCAAAACTATCCAAGTATTGAAAAATTATGAGAAGTCTATCTATATGTGACAATACTTTTATATCTATATGTATGTGTTATCTAATCATGATTTTGTTTACATGATTTAAAATATTTCTATTTTATGATATTTCTTCCATTTTAATAACAAAATGACATTTCTATGCAAAGAAGATGTTAATTTTCCCAGTTCAGCTAAGGTCTGAGTACTATGAAATACAAAAGGCCTGAATAGATGGTGAAATTGACATCTATTCAATATTTTATAGTCTCTTATTTTTCTATAGTAATGAATATTATGTTCTGGATACTCAAATGCAGTGATCCAATAGATGTCTTGTTTTGTCCCTATGATATTTTTTCTTGGCATAGATTGTAAAACATCCACTACTTCAGTCCCTGGTTCTGCCACTTATTCCCTGTGAGACTTTGGGTAACTGGGCCTTAGTTTCCTAATCTGGTACATGAGATCAGTAGACCCTTCCAGTACTAAATTTATGATAAGTATCTTCTCATTGGATCCTAATTTTATTTTTCATGGATATCAGTGTGATAGATGGGCTGTCCATCATTATTCACCTTTATAATGTAAGTGGCTACCAGTTTTTCTGTTTGTACACATCATTAGTGTTATATTCTCTTCTTAATCAAAAGTCATTGTTGGTAACGTGCTCTGTGGCCCAGGTGGTGTCAAACTCATATAGAAATGGGGTTGGGGTCATTGACCGGCAAGCCCTGCAAGGCACATATTGACTTAGTTTTCAATTGCAGTATTATCTATATTTTATTGCATTTTTTTTGTTAAATATTCACATTATTATTTTAATCTGTTTTGGACTTCAGTTTTCTGGGCTGCATATGGCCCTTGGGTTGTATGTTTGATACCTCTTCTGTAGCCTACTTATATCCATTCTCGATTTCCCTCCCTCCCCCCCCCCCCATATTATTAACAGCCATTTTGGGGGAAATATGTATTTTATTTTAAAAATTCTTTTCAGAAGCATTTGTTCCTGGACTTAGGACAAAATGCTGCCTGAAGGGAAGTATAGAGTTTATGTTTTCTTTAATGAGTTCTGTTGTTGGCATCTTTGTTTGAAGTCCTGATGTCTTCCATTTAGAGTCCAAAGCAAGCCTGGAAAAAGATTTCTGCCACAAAATTGTTTGCTGTATAGACAAGTGTGGTGTCTGGTTCCTGACCAGGTTTTTAGGAGGTATTTGGAGAACAAAATAGATTCCATCATCACAAAAATAATTTTCTAACAACTTGAAATTACATAAATACAAAGAGCAAAAAAATTCATAAGATGTAAACTGCCAGTATTCAGGATGTGTGGAGCTTCTTTACAGCGAGGAGGTAGAGACATCCACAGTAAAAGAGTAGAAAAAAGTTCCGGTCATAATAGTGTTGCTGAGAAAACACTGGACAGAAGATTTTACCACAAAACTGTACCAACTCTTCTCAAAAGAAAATGAAATACAGGAACAAAAATCCCACTTTTCTCTGTGAGCTGCCTCTTCCCTCTTTTCCACAGAGCCCCTTTCCTCCTACTTGACTGAATAAATTGATGCCATCTGTTAGTAACTTGCTTTTTTTTCTCTCTTACTTCATACCTTAAAACTTTTTTTAACATTACCTCCCTTCTCTCCCAGTCCGGCCAGCGGCCCCCCAATTCTGTCTTCCTTTACTCCAGTCTCAGAATGGACTTGCCAAGTCCAAATTCCTATTTGTGCCTGTCCCTTCGATTATCCTTTCTCCCTATTTCAGTTACCTTTTCCCTCCACTGCCCTAGTAATGTGCCCTAGTCTCTTTGCTCTTCAAAAATCACTCATTACTTGACCTTGCTGTCTCCTTAAGCTCTTATATTTTTTCTTTCTTATTAAAAAAAACCCAAAAAACTATACTTATTATATACAGTTCCTAACCTCCCTCTCCCTTCTCACCCATTTCCACTTGCGATTTTGCAATTGTTAAATTTAATGATTTTTTTTTCCTCCTTCATTATTCACAGTATTGTTATTTGCCGCTTTTGACACTAATGGCCATCTTTCTGGAGAGTCTTTCTTCCATTGATTTTCATGGCACTGGTTTCTCCTGCTTCTCCCTGTGTCTGACTATTCCTTCCCAGATTCCTTTGCTGGGCCATCACATGCCTACCATCTACTAAGCTTTGATAAAGATATTCACTGAAAAGCAGTGGGAAAAAACTCTGGACTTGAGAGTTCTAAGAGCTGTATGACTGTGGAAAAAAACACTTAACCTCTCTGGGCTTAAGTTTTCTCATCTTTATAATGGATTGTTGTGAAGAAAATGTTTTGTAAGCTTTAAGTGATAATGTGAAGTAGATGTTATGCAACTCTATTAGTAAGATAATAGAATAGAACAGGAATCATATGTTACTGGCCATGACTTTTAAGTGTTTAGTGGCAGGAAAAATGTTTAGAATAATATGAAATTATTTCCAAATAGCTAACTTCTTATTTCTGTTTTACTTCTACTTTTTAAAAATTCTTTCTAGGGCCTAAAGAAGAAGAAGAGAAGCCTTCGGCTTCAGCAGTGCTCTCTCTAGAACAGACAGCTGTTATTCAAGAGATGGTAAATCAGGATGCACTTCCCAAATTAATAATCCCTCCTCCTGTCTCTGAGCCTCAAACACTGCCAGAAGGGACACCTGAAGTAGTACATTGTGGATCAGATGACTTGGAGGAGGAAGAGGAAGAAGACGAAGAAGAGGAAGAAGAGGAAGGGGAAGAAGATGCTAATATACCAAATGAAAGTTCTGAGAGAGAGCCAGAAATAGAGTGTGAAGAAAAGCAAGGAACATTGGAAGAACCCAGAGATACAACCGAAGAAAATCTAGATGGCTCTCTTGAAGTAATACCAGTTGTCAAAATTCCTAAAACAAAGGGAGATTCCAATGGTGATGTATTTGAAACATTCATGTTTCCTTGTCAGCATTGCGAAAGGAAGTTTACAACCAAACAAGGACTTGAACGTCACATGCATATCCATATATCCACTGTCAATCATGCTTTTAAATGCAGGTACTGTGGGAAAGCTTTTGGTACCCAGATTAACAGGAGAAGGCATGAGAGGCGTCATGAAGCAGGGCCGAAAAGGAAACCAATCTTAACACCACAACAGCCTGATGACCTTGTAGATGGCCCAGTGTTTGGAGATGATGTAAATCTTAAAGACGAATCAAATACTTCCAGTCTCCTGCAAGATTGCGTGATTTTGGATTCAGAGAGAGTTTCTCAAGAAATTGCAATTTCTTCTGTTGCAGAAGAGAATGGAGACCTCAAAGAACTGCATCCTTGCAAATATTGTAAAAAGGTTTTTGGAACACATACAAACATGCGGAGACATCAGCGCAGGGTTCATGAGCGTCACCTGATTCCTAAAGGAGTAAGGAGAAAAGGGTTCTTACTTGAAGAACCACAACTTCCAGCAGAGCAGACCCAGCCGACCCAGAATGTATATATAGCAAGCACAGAGCTAGAAGAAGAAGGAGAATCAGATGATGTCTACATTATGGATATTTCCAGCAATATCTCTGAGAATTTAAATTATTATATTGATGGGAAGATTCAGTCTAATAACAGCACTAGTAATTGTGATGTGATTGAAATGGAGTCTAATTCTGCAGATTTGTATGGCCTAAATTGTTTGCTTACTCCTGTTACAGTGGAAATTACTCAGAGTATAAAGACTTCTCAAGTGCATGTAGCAGAGGATCTTCCCAAGGACTCCTCTAATAACACAAATAGTGATTCAAAGAAGCGGAGAACCACTAGTCCGCCTTTCTTACCTAAAATTAAGGCAGAAACTGATTCAGAACCTGTAACACCATCCTGTTCCTTAAACTTACCTCTCAGCGTATCTGCTACAGAGACTGTTCCTTATCACAAAGAGAAAAGTGTCTTTTTATCTTCAAAGCTCAAACAACTTCTTCAAACCCAAGATGGTAACAAGATAACAGCAGTTATATCTGCAGCAGACATCCCTAAATTAGGTTCATCTGTATCACCTTCTTCTGTTTTGCCTGTGTCATCGAGTAGGTTTAAGCGCAGAACCAGCTCTCCTCCTAGTTCTCCACAGCATAGTCCTGCTCTTCGAGAGTTTGGGAAACAAAGTGAGGGCAAAGCAACATGTTACGATCCAGCTGTTAGTTCTAAAATACCCAAATTAGAAAGCCACAATAGTTCACCTGCCTGGAGTTTATCTGGGAGGGAAGAGAGAGACACTGTGAGTCCTTCATGCTTTGATGATTACAAAATGTCCAAAGACTGGCCAACTAGCACCACTTTTGGTAATGTATGTAACCAGCAGCCACTGGATTTATCCAGTGGTGTAAAGCAGAAGTCCGAGCTTACAGGGAAGTCTCAGGTACCTTGGGAATCTGTATTAGATCTTAGTGTGAATAAGAAATCCTGTGGTGACTTAGATATCAAGGAGTACAAAGAGAACTCAGTGCAGCCTACCTGTAGCGGCATAAAAAAGAAGAAGCCAACAACCTGCATGTTACAGAAGGTTCTTCTCAATGAATACAATGGTGTAGACTTAGCCTTGGAAAAGGATCCAGATGAAAATAGGAGCCCAAGTCCTTATAAATCACTAGATCCCCAGCCAGAACCTAATGTTGACCCAGATTCTAGTTTATCTGCCCCAGTTGCTCATTCCTCTCCTTGTACTTCTCCATCACCTCTACCACAGACTTCCATGTCCTCCGGTCAGCTGCCTCCTCTCTTGATCCCAACAAATCCATCTTCTCCTCCGCCTTGCCCACCTGTATTAACTGTTGCTACACCTCCTCCACCTCTTCTTACTACTCTTCCTTTACCACTTCCAGCTCCATCTTCCAGTGTTTCTCCTCCTTCATGTCCCTCACCACTTTCTAATACCACTACACAGTCACCACTTCCCATTCTTTCACCTACGGTGTCTCCATCAGCATCTCCTGTGCCATCTGTTGAGCCTCTAAACTCTGCGGCCTCACCTGGGCCGCCTATACTTTCTTCTTCTTCCTCCTCTTCTTCTTCATCGTCATCCTCCTCTTCTTCCTCTTCCTCTTCCTCTTCTTCTTCCTCCTCCTCTTCTTCTTCCTCCTCCTCTTCTTCCTCTTCTTCATTCTCATCTTCCTCTTCTTCTTCTTCCCCATCACCACCACCCCTCTCAGTCATTTCATCTGTTGTTTCATCTGGTGATAATTTGGAAACACCTCTCCCTATATCTTTCAAACAAGAAGACACAGAGAATGAGGATCAGAAACCAGGTGATGAACCACAGACATCAGGTGAACAGGATATTGTTCAGGAAACATTCAATAAGAACTTTATTTGTAATGTTTGTGAATCACCTTTTCTTTCTATTAAAGATCTAACCAAACATTTAACTATTCATGCCGAAGAATGGCCCTTCAAATGTGAATTCTGTGTTCAACTGTTTAGGGACAAAACAGGCTTGTCAGAACATCGTTTTTTGCTTCATGGAGTTGGGAATATATTTGTGTGTTCGGTCTGTAAAAAAGAATTTGCCTTTTTGTGCAATTTACAGCAGCACCAACGAGATCTTCATCCAGATAGGGAATGTACACACCATGAATTTGAAAGTGGCACCCTCAGACCCCAGAATTTTACAGACCCCACTAAGGCCATGGCAGACCATGTTCACAGTCTACCAGAACATCCTTTAGAAGCTTCTAAAGAGGAGGAAGAAGAAGAGGTAAATGACTCTTCAGAAGAGCTTTATACTACCATAAAAATAATGGCTTCTGGAGTAAAGTCAAAAGATCCAGATGTTCGATTGGGCCTCAATCAGCACTACCCAAGCTTTAAACCACCTCCATTTCAGTATCATCACCGAAACCCTATGGGCATTGGGGTTACAGCCACAAATTTCACCACTCACAATATCCCACAGACTTTTACTACTGCCATCCGCTGCACCAAATGTGGGAAAGGTGTTGACAATATGCCTGAATTACACAAGCATATCTTGGCATGTGCTTCAGCTAGTGACAAAAAAAGGTACACACCTAAGAAAAATCCAGTACCACTGAAACAGACTGTACAACCCAAAAATGGTGTGGTGGTCATAGATAACTCTGGGAAAAATGCCTTTAGACGTATGGGGCAACCCAAAAGACTAAATTTTAGTGTTGAACTCAGCAAAATGTCCTCTAACAAGCTCAAAATAAGTGCACTGAAGAAGAAAAATCAGTTAGTCCATAAAGCAATCCTGCAAAAAAATAAATCTGCCAAGCAAAAAGCAGACTTGAGAAATAATGATTCAGATTCTCACTCACATATTTGCCCTTACTGTGATCGTGAATTCACTTATATTGGAAGCCTGAATAAACATGCAGCTTACAGCTGTCCTAAAAAGCCAGTTTCTCCTTCCACCAAAAGAAGCTCTTCTCATTCCTCTAAGAAAGGTGGGATTTTATCACCTGCAAGCAGTGAGAAAAGTAGCAACCAACGAAGACGGACAGCCGATGCTGAGATTAAAATGCAGAGCATGCAAACCCACTTGGGCAAGACAAGAGCACGGAGCTCAGGGCCCGCCACAAATCCATCACCCTCTCCATCCTTTAGGGCAAAACAGAAGGTGAAATTTGTACCTTCGGTGAAGTCAAAAAAGTCAAGCTCTTCTTCTCTGAGGAACTCCAGTCCTGTAAGAATGGCCAAAATGTCTCATATGGAGGGGAAGAAATCAAAAGCAGTAGCCAAGAACCATTCTGCTCATCTGTCCAGCAAAGCATCCCGGAACCTACATGTGAGGGTACAGAAAAACAAAGCTGTTTTACAAAGCAAGCCTGCTTTAGCTAGCAAGAAAAAATCAGATAGGTTCAGTGTCAAATCTAGAGAAAGGAATGGAGGGCCCATCACTCGAAGCTTGCAGCTGGCAGCCTCTGTAGACCTCACTGAAAGCAAGAGGGAAGAGAGCAGTACAAAGCAGGAGGTCAAAGATTTCAGGTAAGCCATTCTCCTGAAGTGGAGGAAAAACCCCTGTTTCTGTTAATGTCTTTAAATCATATAACTTGAGCACTTAAAGACAGGGATTATTGTGAAACTTGAAGGAGAATATTGGTGCTTTGGGTGTTTGAATGGCCAAGTTTTATTTCATCCCTGAGGAATTATGAAATAGCATCATTTACAGAAAATAGCTGGTTGTAATTAGAGTTGGAAATCCAGGAAAAATGCTATCAGTGTACTAAAAGAAGACATGAAACTGAGTGAAAATGTCTCTCATAATTTGTGACTTAGAGTTGTTTCTCCCTGTGCATAGTTCCTGACATTGTTTAGTGTGCTGGCTGCTTCTTTTGGTGACAGTAATTTGTTTCCCTGCTGCCATTCCATCAGGGCATTCTTATTGCTCATCATTTGAAGTATCTACCATGTTGGTAAACTGTCAACGTTTTCCTTTGAATATGCTGCACGTTTCCCTTGTATTTCTGTAACAAGAATGATAAGTAATGCCCTTTCAGGCAGGGAGGCGAGATGAGGGTAAGATAGGCTATGAGAATTTGGAGTGGGACAGCAGCACAGCAACCCTGAGAACTTTTCAAGCCTTTTTTTTTTTATATTAAACAATAGACAAGTCAGCTTAATGGATCAGGGTTCTTGTTTCTTATCTCTAAAATTGGAATGTTTGAACTTATTTTAGTACCATAGTTTTATGTTCTATGGTAGAGAGTTTTGATGAAAGCCAGTTGTGGTACATTTTGTCACATAAGATCCCCCAGTTTTATGATGTTCTTAATCAACTAGGGGAAAAAAATCTGGAGTTGACAAACACATTGTTGAGATTCCTGTGTAGAAAGCAATCACATGAGACGTCATACACTCAGTAGCAGATATAATACCCAGACTTCTGCAAAATGCTTTTTAATCTTGCCTTTTGAAATGGTGCTGTCTAACCTGTCTAACCTAACTTTCATTCTAACTGCTTATTTGTTCTTACTCCTGTCATGGAAGAAAATTACCTTGGAGTATTAAGTAAATTAGGGATTGTAGTTGAATGACCTAGTCAGTTTTGGAACATAAAAAAAGTTCCATTGTGCTTCATTGTACATTTGTTCAAACAATGTATTTGTACCTTGGTAGGGTTTATGCTTATGCATTGGTTAATAACAGAGGAAGAGCCATTAGGAGAGATATTATTTATTTAAATAGTTAGCCTCAACAGTTTAAAACCCCATCTGTGAATATGCTAATTGTTTCTTCGTTGTAAATATTAAACTACATTTGTTCTTGAGCCATGACTGATTTACATAATGTATATTATATAAATATAAAAACACATGCACATATATGTATGTACACATAATCTTCTAAATTCACAGAGATTACATGTTTTATCAGTAATCAAAACTGGTAACTAATTTTTATAAAAGGGCACATAGAGGCCACATCTTTGTCAAGGTCAGTGGCCCACATTTTGAAGTCAAGGCACCTCTTTAGGAGGTTTGTTGGGCATAAGTTCTGTTGTATGTTTTCTTCTGCATATATTCATGGTTGGGAACAGGAGCAGGCTCATGAATTTCTTAAGAGTTCAAGCACTCTCATGTAATGAATTCTTTAAAATACCTCTAGTATGTGCCTCACATAGCTCTTTGGGGAGGGCCCCTTATTTGAATATTTTCTAAAGAGAATTGCTTCTTTTGTGCTTGAATTCTATTTATGCAGTTTTAAGTGGAAAATTGATCTGAAAAAGCGAATTACAAAAAGCAAAAATAATTGTTTAATACAACAGCAAAGGTATCAATAAATATAGTCTTCATTGGAAGTTATGTAAAAACTATTTTGAATAATCTCATAGAATATTTATTTAATAGTCCAAAAGGTCCTATTAGAAGACAGCATCACTCCTTTTGCTGTGTTTTTCTTTATTTTTTTTCTTTATTTTCAGTAATTAATTGAAGGAATATTATGTTGTTGAATTAAAATTTGGTATGGAGAAAGACTTAAACATTTAGATTATGAAATTAAAATACTGGATATAACTTTCCACTTATTTTTTTTTCCGGGGTCATGTATGTAATTGTGTCAACTGACTGCAAAATGGGTGAATTCTAAACAGTTTCACTTCTGAGTACTGGGGGCTTACCATGTAGCTGACCATAAATGTTGTGAAGTGTTCTCAGAAAAACAGAATGTTTACAAGGAAATGAAGACTTGATTGTTAAAAGTGTGTAAGAAAGAGAGTGGTTCTTGTGCAGAGGTCACTTTTCTCTTTCTAAGCTCTGTCTACTGAATGGCAACTCCAGACATTGGTTTCCCGAGTCAGTTTCTTAAAGTATGGCAGCTGCTTTCGATTCTGTAGCCCAGATAAATATTTGTTTGAACTGAATTGAAAACTAAAAGAATTTTCTCCTTTAAAAACAAACAAAAAGTTCTCTTTACTTTCAAATACTTTTCAGCTTACAAATTCTTTCTGATGAAAACTTGGAATTGAAGAAGGGCAGCCATTGTATGGCATAAAGTCATCTTTATCATGATTTTTTTTTAGTAATAGTCATTGTGCTTGTCTGAGGTTCATATTCCAGACACTATTACAAAGCAGCATATCCCTTTTTTTTTTAAAGGTATAGTAACCAGAGATTTTGTGTTATTCTTATACTTGCTTTTCAGTTTAAAAAGACCTATTTATAGTGACATCTCCCCCTCTAACTCCCCACCCCACCTCTGCACACATATTTTTCAACCTTTTTGTTTGAAACTGACCATTTTAATTAGTCATATGCACTTTTCTGTTCCCCATCATGAGTGGCTCAGCAGAATCTGCTTGTTACGTAACATTGTTACCTAGCATACAAGCCAATAGACTAATCAGACTGTGAAGAAAAAAAATGGGGCAAGGAAATTTCATAGCACAAAGGAAACTAGGTATCACCAATCTTTGGCTTTCCCTCTACCTATCACGCTTCTTGCTTAATATAATAAACTCTTTGTTTTAATGCCATTTCTATAGCGAGGTGTTGGGACCTTTCTTTGACATTCTAAGTATTTGGGTCTGCATTCCAAGATTAATTTCTAATACATCTAGGATAGCACAGTGAAGGTTCATGGAGAAAGAAGTGCACTTTCCTCCTTCCATCTTTATTTCAGTAAAGGTGACGCTTTAAAAACTTTGTGAAGTAAATAGTTCTGAGCATAGTTTAGAATAACTTTCATATTCTTTTATGCATAAGAAATCCTGTTTATTTGCTTAATAGATCTTGTACTTGAAGAGAATTTAAACATTAGGTTTCCAATTAATGTTAACTTGATGCAAAGAAATAGATTTTTTTCCATGAAAGTCTGCTGATATAACAAGCAATTCTTTGCTGACTTCTTTTCATTTGTCTTCTTTTGGTCAGAAGTTTTAATTCCTAAGTATTCCTTCAGGCTCATTTACATCACTGTCTTAATACTGTTTGTCTTATGGTCTACTCACCTTTTTCTTTTTAAGCATGTTCAGTTCATAAACAGGTTATATTATTTTGTCATTTATCTTCAGTTTTCTTATTTTCTAGGAACCTCCTGTAAAAACAAAACAAAACAAATCTTAATTGACAAAGTAAAGCTATTGCATGCTCAACTTAGGATAAGCACTACGACAATGGATGTGAAATCCACCAAGCTTTCAAGACCGGTTGAAGCTGACTCAAAAAATCTTAAATCCAACCGTGATTGCCTGCAGGCTTTGTGCTAATGTTAGTGTAAGGCATATGTTTCTTCTGTGGCACGTGATGCATGCTGGGCTGCAGGATGATTCAGATGCAAAGAGAAGGGTACCTAAAAATGGGCTGAGGTGAACTGAATCTGTCATCACTGGACTTATAACTCAGATTTTAGTGTTGCCCTGCTTTTGGTGAATGGCACAGAGAAAGACAATTTGAATTTATTCTTGCAAAGCAAGTTCCCTGTTTTATCAGTAGCTTCTTGTAGTTTCAGGGATGACAAATTCTTACGCACTCATTTTAAAGTATTTTGGTCACATTGTCTTGATGCCTTCTTTTAAATGAATTAGTAGAAGGAAAGGAATTTAAATTGTCAGGATTCTCCCTTCCCCATTTCTTTTCTTTCTTTCTTTCTTTTTCTTCTTATCAAGTGTGGATTGCCAGCATAATTTTGAGGAAACCAGGTTGGATTTGGACTCTTTTATGCGTTTCCTAATTTGCTGTTTATGTATCCAAATGGAAACGATCCTCTACAGATTATTACCTGGCACTAATTTATAACTATATTATTACTGGATGCTGTGTAGCGTTTTATTAATGCACAGGATAAAAGAACGCAGGTCTGTATAAGTGGATTCCTCTACACATAAATATTAAATGAGTTTACTGTACCAGGTCTTACACTTCACTCTCTTACTGAGATTAAAAGTAACAAATTGGTCTCCTTAAGTATGATATTACTGTTGGGAAATATTTTACCATGCATTTCTATGCCCATTTTGAAAAGGGTCAATGACTGAGTTGGTGGAAATGGAAATGGTGAGTTTCATTCACATACCCTATTTGTTTTTGACTTTTAAAAGTAATCTACCTCTTAAAATTTGTAGTTTAATACTTGTTTGGTGAATTTGTGCCACTTTAACTCTTTTCACTATCATTCCCATTTTGTTACATTTCTGTTATGGGGACTTTATGTTGAAATATTGTATAAAGCATTTGTAGCAGTTTAAAAAATAAAAATATTTAAAATTATTTAAATTGTTTTGGACACTTCAATTGTATTATATGTGATTTACATTTTACATTAATTTTTTGTTTTATTTTGAGTTGTTAATCTGGAGAGTGTTCCTGTATTTGAAGTTTGCTGTTAGTTACATTACTGTTTCTTGTTGAAGAGTGATCTAAAGACTATTCTAATGCAAACATTAAAATTTACAATTTGATGTACAAATGGGGTTGTCCCTTTGCTTTTAACCAATGTACCATTGACAGAAATCTAGAATACAGGTAGAAGACTAAAGAGTGGTGTTTGCTATCCCTTCCATCCCCCAGCATGTAATAAATTTTGTTAACCTGTCAGATTGATAAAAAAAGATCTTTTTATGCTGTTGCAAACACTTAATGACCAGCCAGATGGGTTATGATGATACATTTTATTTAATTGTAACCAATAAAGTAAACTTTCTCAACGTTTGTGAAAGGTTTTCATTTTGTACAGAAATCCAGACTGTCCCTCGACACCCCCCCCCCCAAAAAAAAAGAAATCAAGGTTAAGTGGAAGAAAGCCTGTATTGTTCAGTAAGAGCAGTGCAATAAAGGAAACCAAAAATAAATTTTTAAAAATCGCAGTTTTGTTGTCTCTCTGTGGCATTGAGCAAAAGGTGTATTAACTGAGGCACTACACCAAATGGCAGCTGCAGTATAACAGCACAGGTGCTAATAAGGACTTTGTGAACTATGAATGTCTGCAAGAGTGAAGTGAATTTCATACACATGGCATTTGTTTTAAACATTGCTCTGTGTTTTGTTCTTGTTGACGTAATTTTACCTTTAAAAATTGATTTTAAATTAATATAAATCTCATACCATGAAACAAGGAACGGTTGTAATATTTTAATATTTCAGATATCTGTATTTCCACCTGCTTTAAAAGCTACCACTACTCAGGCAGAAAGGGAAATTAAAAACAATGGCATAAGCATGCTGCACAGCCAGGTTTCTGCCTAGTGGGGACGACACATAGTATTAACTTTTTACATACTGTTTACTCTTTCATCTGCTTTACTGCCCATTCCATAGAACTGGCTAACATCCATTATGGTTCATGTGAATAACTTATATGATCCTTGCTATACTTTTAATACGTTGCATACCTCTGGATTTGGCTAATTGTTGGAGGACAAATGTTTTTCCTTTGATCCACTTTCGAGTTACCTTGTGAGATTGCCCCGGTAAATACCATTCAGTCTAGATCTGCAGACCCCTCACATTCATGCTGATGACAATGTAGTGTATGTCAGGATAGTCTTCTTACTCTCTTTAGGCCTATCTCCACATTGACTTCTACCTGGTTTTCTACTGTTCGTGACATACTTTACCTGGAGCCAAAGTGACTAATTTATTGTGCCAGTGCATCCCATTGGTCTCCCTTTTTAAGCTCCATCCAAGTTAAACATATCACTGGAATTCTCTTTAAGGTCCTGGAACTGATTCTTTGCTGTAAAGGACACTGACATAGGGAAAGCAATACCAAGAATTGAGATAGTTGGGTACCTTTTTGACAGTAAGGCTCATTAACTGGGGAGGCTGGTTTGAATCTCTTTAGGCTTAAAAATCTAAAGGATTAAAAACTATTCATGGAGGAAGCTTGTCCCTGTTGCTATTTTAAAGTGTCAATTTATGTTTCTCGGTAGAAATTCATCTTTATTCTTTCTCCTTGTTCTCATGTGAACATTAAAAATTTGCTTTCAAGCAAAATGAGCTATGGATTCAATCAAATATTCTTTGGTTGTTGGTTTTTTCCAAACCAGTGGTTAACTTTTTTTTTTTAATCTAAGTTTGTTTTTGTTACTTTAAAAAAGAACAGGTGAGGGTTTTAAACCTTCAGAAGGACGATATTTACAGCATAGTGGAAAGAATATTGGACTTTGAAATGAGAGGTTGGGATATGAATCTCACTTCTGATACTTCCTAGTGGTGTGACCTTGGACAAGTAACTTTCATTCTCAGCGTCAGTTCTTTGATGTGTAAAATGGGAATAATACCTGGATAATACCTACCTCACAGGGTTGTTGTGAGGATCAAATGAGTTAATGTATGTAAAATGTTTTGCAAACTTTAAAGCACTATTAAAATGCCAGTTAATAATAATAAATTGTAGATGTCATACATGCATTAAAATTGTTTTTTTGCTAAAATAACAGCATACTTAATGGCTTTGATATTTTGTTCATTATATCTAAATTTTATTCCACTGTTTATGGAACCTTTTTCAGTTTGCTTTTTAAAAAAATCAGAATACAAACGTATCAAAGATGGGTCACCTTGAAAGTAGAATAGGAACAGCAGGGAATCAAGAAAGTAGAGTTAACTCAGATATGAGAGCAATTTAAAAATGATGCTGTTAGATGGTAGTTTCCTTTTCCCTTGTTAGGCCATATTTATCCTGTCAGATTGTTAAGAATCAGCTGCTTATGTTCCCTTTTCTTTTTGGCACCATCACTTTTTAGCTCCATGTTCATCCTTGCCTTGTGCTGGCTGTCTACAAACCCCTCCTATTCATTGATTACTAGGGGACACTTACCTTGCAGCATTTTAAAGTGATTTCTTGAATATAAAGAAATTTATCTTGGAATTTCTGAGTTAATTTGTAGTTAGCACATTCCTCCCTCAGCTCCCACGAGCACACACAATATCCCTCTGCAATAAAATCAGCCCTGGTGGTGGGTTGTCTAGAATGGAAGAGAAAACCTAGGTCCCACATAGCTTCAGGTCAAGTGACATCTAAACATTAGCCAGTACAAGAAATATTTAGTCGTTTCTGCCCAAAGGTAGCACAGAATTTGAGAGGCAGGAGGGAGACCTCATTGGTCATATAGTCTAGGCCACATGTCAAAAGAATCCCTGCTCCAGCGTGCCTCTAGAGTGGTTGTTCAGCTTCTGCTAGAAGAATGTCGGGGAAGAGGGGAGCCACCACTTCTCTAAGCAGTAATCCACTTTTGAGTAGCTAATTGTTATGAAGTGGTTTGTTTTTTTTCCTGACGGCCTAAATTTGTCACTTTTTATAACTCTCACCCATTACTTTTGGTTCTGACCTCTGGGTCCAAACAGAAGTTTAATTTTACTCTTCCACTTGATAGCTCTTCAGAAATTTAAAGACAACTATTTTGTCTCTTCTGAATCTTCTTTCTTGGTAAGGACGACCAGTCCCTTCAATTGATTATTATGTCATGGACTTAAGGACCTTTATGCACTTCATGTTATCAATGGCCTTCTTAAGCTTTGGTGCCTGGTACCATATGACACTCCAGTAAGATCTGATGAAGGCACAGTACAGTGGAATTGTCTGCTCTCTTCTTAGAAGCTAATTCTAACCCATCTCGTGCAAGTTCAAAATTGTATTAGTATGTTGTTTTTTTTCCCCTTATACATCATTATTGCTAACTCACATTGAGCTTGTAGGCCGCTAAAACTTTTCTTTTTCCAGAGAAGTGCTTTTTATCCATGTCTTCTCCCCCATTCTCTACCCCAGTCATATTTGTAAAGGTGACTTTTTTTCTTTTTTGTACCCAAGTGTAGGGTTTTACCCTACTGAATTTCATCTTCCTAGATTCAGCTCAGTGCTCTATTTTGTCAGAATCCTTTGAGATGATGATTCTGTTACCTGTTAACGTTAGATATCTCAGATTTGGGTCATCTGCTATGCCTTTATTCAAGTCATTGATTAAAATGTTAAATAGCATAGGGCAAAGCATGCACATCTCTACTGGAGACCTGCTATGTTGACAGTGAACTTAATTCAATTAACTACTCAAATTTGGCCATCCAACCACTTCTGAGTTTAGTTTGGTTCTATTATCTGTCTTCACATAAGGTATGCAATCCTTTATCAAAAGTTTTGGTTAGATTGAGGTATAAAACTAGTAATATTTCCTTCTACTATTTTAGTGATTAAAAAAAAAATTTTTGGCATGCCTCATTCTTGAATCTATGTTAGCACTTTGTAAATCACTGTTTCCCTTTATAAAGATTTACCTACATTTTCTTGAATAATCCATTATTTTCTAAGAAATTAAAGTCAATGTTGCCATTATAGTCAATGTCACAGGCTGTAATTTGCAGACTTTTCTCCCCGTTTTAAAAATTAATACTTTTGTTCTCTAATCTGTGACACTTTTTCAATTTTCCACAGTGTTTCAGGTAGCACTAATGATGGCTCACTAGTCACTTTTCCCAATTCTTTCAGGAACCTAGGTTCATCTGGGCCAACTGACTTGAATTTAGGGTTGGTTCACCAAGGGCGGCGAGATTTTATCACTCTTTCCTTACCTTGGAATGCATGCTCCTTAGATTCTCCACCAAGCCTTTTCATTTTCCTAACTTTGCTATTACTTTTGAAGGTACTACCGGCCTCTTGGTAAGCCAAGCTCAAAACGTAAATATTTTGCTCAGCCGACTCCACCCCCTTTTCAATATTCAGTTAGTTGTTGAGGCCTGTTTCTATGTTTATACCATCTCTCCTTTACTCTCCCTTTGACAGTTCTTCCAGCTTGGTACAAGCCCTTATTATCTTATCCCTGTGCTGCTTCTGATTGGTTCTGTCTGACTGGCACTGTACCTCACCCACTTAATTTCAGTGACTCTTACATTCAGGATCAAACAAAATCCACTGACTTTTAAAAGCCTTCCATGACCTAGCCCTGTCCTGCCTTTTCAGTCATCTTACGCGTTGCCGGCTTGCACATTTTTTCATCAGTGACGCTGGCCTTGCTGCTCTTCTTCACATTCCATCTCCTGACTGGGCGTTTTCCCTGCCTTGTCCCCCCGTGCCTGCAACTCTTTCCCTGCTCATCTGCCTCATGACCTTCTTCAAGTCGAAGCAAAAGTCCTCCCTTCTGCAAGGATCCTTTTCTTTCCTTCTGAAGCTGTTGCAGCGCACAGTGTACTCGTGCATGCACGCATCTTGTTTGTATGTACTTTTTTCATGTCACCCCATTAAGTTGTGCACTCCTTGAGAGCCTGTGTCTGTCTTTGTATCTTCCGCACTTAGTACAGTGCCTGGCACGTCATAGGTGTTTAATGCTTTGGATTGACGTAGTTATTTTTTCCATCCCTAGTGTATTCTCTTGCATAGGGAAAAAAATAGGAATTGAGCTGCAGCTCTGCTTGCCCTCTTGTCAGTTACTTTTCTCCTCACCCCGACAGAGGTCCTATTCTTTTTTTGATCCTTTTCTCCCAATATTACTTCAAAAAAAACAAACCACAACTTTTTTGTTCCCTTTATTTTCAGCTTTAACATTCCTGATACTGTTTGTGGGACTGTGCAGTACTTTTAAAACCCATCCTCTGTACAGGCCTTTATTTCTGTTTTCTGTGTGTGGGTGTATTTAAATATGGTTGCATGCACATTGATCTTTTCCTACAAATTGCCATTTTGTTCCTCACTGGAATTATCTTTAAAATTTCATTCTTTATTATATCCTGTGCTTTCTTGACTGACTTCCCCTGAAACATTTTAAGTACAAGGATCCTACCTGTCTTTCCTCTGAACCCTTTGAAATCTGCTTTCCTAAAATGTAGGACAAGTGTCACCGCTTTCCTTTTTAGCACAAACAAGTATGGATTGATTTTTGTCTACTCAGGTTTCCCATCATTTCCATTCCGGCAGTCATCCTATTATTGAAATCCAGAATAGAAATTTCCTTTCTTGGTTTCTCTACCTTTTGAAGGAATTGTCAAGGCAAGTCAAGAAATCAGTTATCTCTTCTACATCACGACTTTCCACCTCAGGGTTTTGATATATCCCAGGTCGGCATAAAAAAATTAAATGGGAATTTTTGGGGAGTTTTGCAGAAATTGCATGCAACACAGAACCCAAGTTTACAACAAAGTACTATAAACACCCCATACAAGAAAAAAAAATTCAGACTAATCTGGTAGGAAGGGCTAAAACATTTTATGCAGATTTTCTAGATGGTGGGGGTGCCATACCCCTCACTCTTTTGATGTGGAAGAGATAACAGCTTTACTGATTTTGGCAAAGAGAACTGTCGTGAATATCTAGTTAATTGAAGTCTCCTGTCACCACCATATCATGACTCTGTACCAGGTTTGTGAGCTGTTTTCCAAATTTCACATACTTCCTCTTTCTGACTAGATGGTTTGTAGGTAGTATAGTCCAATCACAATCACTTCTGTTTCTCCACTGGTCTTTTCCCCTCGCCCCTGTAATGTTTCCCTTCTGTAACCTAGCCCTTCCTACTTTCTGATCTCACACTTTATTCTCTTCCATTTACTTAGGAACCCAGGACACTCATCCCTTAGCTTGTTCCTCACACATGATATTCCATCTCCTAGTTCCATTTTTTTACTGGCTGTCCCGTATATCTAGAGTCCTCTCTCCTCTCTGCTCTTCATTTTTCAGGCTTCCTTCAAGTCTCAGCTAAAATCTTACCTTCAAGAAACTTTCTGAGGTCTCTCTTAATGCTATTGTCTTCCCCTTAAGATTTCGCTCTGTCTACCATGTATATATCTTATACAAAGCAAAATTTCGTAGTTCAAAAAAACCTTGAGATGTGCAAATTTAGAGCCCTCTCCATTACAGTGTTCATCTGGACTATTTGGGTCTGACCTGTGCTAGAACCTTACGAGCTCATATTGGTCTGATCAGCCACATTCAGCCACATTGTACATTGACCCCGGTATAGCGATGTCATTTTGGTCCTCTTTGAGTATGAAGAAAAACGACAAACACATATCTATGAATAGTTGTTTCCCCCATCAGCAGGTGAGCTACTTGAGGGCAGCGCTTGTTTTTGCTTATTTTTGTATCCCCAACACATAGCACAGTGCTTGGAACATAGTGAGTACTTCATAAATAAATGCTTGTTTATTGTTTAAAATTTCATTCTTTATTATATCCTGTGCTTTCTTGACTGGCTTCCCCTGAAACATTTTAAGTACAAGGATCCTACCTGTCTTTCCTCTGAACCCTTTGAAATCTGCTTTCCTAAAATGTAGGACAAATGTCACCCCTTTCCTGCCTGCCTGAATATCAATTCATTCAGAGTCCCAGTCATGGCTTTCATCCAACCAGATCTTCATGATACCTAAACTCTGGACATTTGGGTATAGACATTTGAGGACAGGGTGGCTTGCTGAATGGATTTCTGATGCAGTCAAGGGAAGGGAATGAACATTTATCTAGTACGGACTATGTGCGAGGCATTGTGCTAAGTGCTTTACAAATACATCATTTGATACAGCAACCCTACAAGATAGGTACTATTATTATCCCCATCTTAGAGTTGAGGAAAGTGAGGCAAACAGGTGAAGTGACTTACTAAAGGTCACACAGCTATTAGGTGTCTGAGATCAGATTTGAACTAAGGTCTTCCTTACCTGAATCCAGGCCCAATGCTCTATCCACTGCATCACCAGTTCCTCCTCGTCAGGAAGACTTAATTTTGAATATGGTTTCATAGAGATGCTGTATGTGTATGACCTATAATAGCAGGTAGAAACTTCTCTGTGTTTCACTTTCCTCATCTGTAAAATGAAGATTATAGCCTCTTATACACAGTTTTGAGGATCACATGAGACATCATATGTAAAATACTTTGCAAACCATATTTTATCCTGTGAATTTTTGGGTGTCTTAGTTGTTACTCTTTGTGGCTACTTTAGTATCCAAAATTTACACATACACAGTCTTCTCTTCCCCATTCTTCTTAGTTTAATTATAAGTGATACGATTATGTCACATACTATTCTCCCAGCTTTTTTAGTTCAAAACCCATTTGGTTAAATTAACAAAATATTTAGGTAAACTATCAGGCTTTGTGAGATGTACACCACCTCTAGCCAGGATGTTGTCAATCCTGTATTGTAAGCTGTAATTCATTCTTCCTCTTCTGATCTACCTTCATGATACATAGTGCTAGGTTTCCTTGCTCTTACCTCTTTTGCCTTTTCTGTTAACATTGAGCAAGGACCTTCCTTAGACATTTTACACTGCACCAAACCACCTGTGAGGCCGGCTTTATTTACATAGATTCAACAAGAATGTACCTGTTATGTTCCTGGTGTTGGGGATGCACAGAGAAAAGTGACAGTCTTTGCTTTCCAGGACCTTATTTTCTTTAAGGGAGACTGTGTGTGTGTGTGTGTGTGTGTGTGTGTGTGTGTGTGTGTGTGTGTGTGTGTGTGTGTGTGTGTGTGTGTGTGTGTGTGTGTGTGTGTATGTCTTTTTATCCATCTACCTAATAGTTAAGGAACGCAGAAACACTAGCAGCTAGGAGGTTAAAGGAAGAGGTCTGTAGAAAGGTGGTGCTTGCCTTGATTTTGTAAAAGAAGTGTAACAGGATTGGATTAGTACACATTCCACTGAGCGTGTGTGACCAAGGAGCAAATCCTGTGGACCATTTCCAATTTAGTGCTCCACTATACTTTTCCTCATTCTTCGCTGAAAAAAATGAGGCCATTTACCAGGAGTTCCCCTTTCTCCCTTCATCTCACATTCAGATATATTCCCCCGCTATCTTCTCTATGGTTTCAGATTATAAGGTTGCACTTCTTGACAATGCCAACCCCTCTGCATATACTCTTAATCCCATTCCCTTCTTTCTTCAGCAAATTGTACCCATTATTATCCCCACTTTCGCACTTATTTTCTCTTCCTTTATCTACTAGCTCCTTCCCTGCTGTCTACAAATACGCCCATGTCTTCCTTTAAAAAAAAAAAGCCCTCACTTGATCCTACCATTCCTGCCAACTATATATAGTCCTACGTCCCCCCTCCCTTCTTTAGCTGAACTTGAGAAACATATCTATACTTAGTGTCTCTGCTTCCTCTCACTCTCCTTTAAGCCTTCTGCAGTCTGGTCTCCTTTCTCCTCTCCACCCCCCACCCCCTACTCCACCCAGTGCTCTATGCAGGGTTCTCTTCTTTGTTCACACTTGGTAATCTCTTCAGCTTCCATGGATCCAGTTCTCTCTAAGCAAATGATTTCCAGAATCTCCTGAGCTGTAGTATATGTGTGTTATATAATGCTATATGCATTATCAACTGCCTCATAGACATCTTGAACTGGACGTTTTATAGTAATCTTAAAACACACTATTTCTGTCTTCCCCTCTCTTCCTGAGAAGTGTCACAGGGACCACCATCTTCTTACCCTACGTGTCCAATCTGTTGTCAAATCTTGTGGCTTCCAACTTCCTATCTCAAATGTAGTCTCTTCATCAACTCTTGCCTGAACTGTGACAATAGCCTTCTAACTACTGTCCTTATCTAAAGTCTCTTCCCCACACTAATCCATCCTTCATTCAGATGTCAAGTGATTTCTCTTTAAGCGCTGATCTGACCATGTCATTGACCCGATTCAGTAAACTCCAATGATTTCCTTTCACTTCTTGAATTAAAAGCAAATTATCTGGCATTTAATGCTCTTTATAATCCAATCCTTTCCTAACTTTTTCAATCTTCTTACATTTTATTCCCCTCCATACGTTCCATAATCCATACTCAGCTACTTGGAGTTTCTCACAAATGACACTCTTATCTGCCATTTCACTGACTTCTTCACGCCTGGAATCCACTCCACGCCTCTGCTTCTTCCTTATCTTGTTTTGTTTCAACATTTAGCTCGAATCCACCCCTCTTCAAGACGCCACTGCTGGTTCGTTGAGAGGCTAGTGCTCTGTAGTGCTCACGTATTCTGCATGTGTCATGTATGCACACAGTTCTTCACTTACTGTGTTCCCCCTACCCCATTAGAACGCACACTCTTTCAGGAGCGAGACTTTGGTGGTGAGGACCTGGAACGAAGCACTTAACATTCTCATCTGACAGCGCCTCTCCCCTCAGCCCCTCTTTGCAGGATGAGATTATATGAGTTTGAGGTGGTGGTGGGGGTTGCGTTCCAGGTTCGGGGATGGTAGCTTGTGTGAGGAGTACAAGAAAACCGTTCTGGCTGGACCAGCAGGCGTGGGAAATAGTTACTTGTAAAGTCGTAAAGGCGGGGTTGGTGCCGGGTAAAGGAGCGCCTCAAAAGCGACACAGGGAAATCTGCACTTTGCCCTGAAAGGGAGACCCCCGAGGTTTGAGTAGGGGAGTGCCGCGGCCAGATCAGCACTTAAAGCCACCTTCGCGGCTCTGGGAAGAGCGCGTTGGAGAGCAGGAGGGACTTGCGGCCGGTCAGGAGGACACTGCGGTGAGAGGCTGAAGGTGCGAAGGAGGCTGAGCAGGAGCACCAGTGCGGGTCTCCGGTCCGTCTTCGTTAGTCACCTTTCTCCGCATTTATCTGTGCGTGATGACAGTAGCTTTTTTCCTGACTTCTCTCTTAGGTTACTGTTTTGTCTTCTTAGATATCCACCTGGTTTTATTTTTCTTTCCTTTTTTCCTTGGAGAGTCATAGTCAGTTTTCTCATCTGTCTTTTTTGGCTAAAAGCCCACATGAAGAGATTTGCAAGGCTATTGGCAAATCTATTTTTCCTCGCTATTGCTGGGTGCTCTCATCCCACGAGCCATGATTCATGGTCATGAGCCTGTCATTCCTGGATTTTAAGTTCAGGAATAAACAGTTACATAGTACTTTAAGAAAGTGCTTTATGCACATTAACTCGAGCCTTATAATAACCTTGATGAAACTGAAGCTCAAAGAGTGACTTTGACATAGTGACATAGTGACACATAGTGTCACTAGAACATCTCTTGACATAGTGACACAGTTTTATTAAGTATCTGAAGCGTGATGTAAACCTAGATCTTCAAGGACTGCAAGGCCAGTTCTCTGTCCTCTGACACTGCCTTGCCTCTCAGCAACCCATCTCTCGTTTTCCACACCTTTCTCAAGAATCTTCCTTTCTTTTCCAAATACTTTGCTTTCAAAGGGCAGCAGAGATGGAAATACTCCTCTGTGCCCGAGGTCTTCATTTCATTGCTCAAGACTACAGAATCCTTAGCAATGCTTTCTAAACTTCTTCTGGCAGTACCATTTTTGCCCATGTGAATCACTTGAAATTATTTTAATATGTCCCAGTTAGACACATTTTGTGTAACTCTCTTGGAGTGTCTTGGGTACATACCCTAGGAAGACATCCAGACCTCTTTGTTATCAGGGCAGTAACTAGTTAGCTTTTTACCCCTCAGCACAGAATCGGCAGCTGCTACTACTCATCTCTCCCTCTTTGTTGATTTAGCTACATTTAAGCAATATAAGATTAAGTAGGTCCCCAGAAGATGGGTTACCATTATCTTTAAGAAGTATAATAGGGAAGGAATTCAGGTAAATAAAAAGTTATGAACATGAAAAACATTGATGTGCTTTATACAGGATAGAGTAATTTTTAAAGCGGTTTTTGAATGGATGGTTTTTTAAAAAAATTGTTGAATGCCTACTCTCTGTCAGGTAATGTGCTAAGTGCTAAGGATACAAAAGCGGTTAATTTCAGTAGGGGAAGACACATATAGGGGATTGACAGCCAGGGAAGATATGTTTTGGGGGGAAACGTCAGAACAGTGATTGGAGTAACAGATCAGTTGAGTGAGATGTTCTTGCCAAGGATGATAGTGTTGATAGAGGGTTGGGAGCAGGAGAGGAAGCGGGTACCTGTAATGGTATTGCATAATGGCCTGGAGATGGCAGGGAAAGGGCCTCATGGGCCAGAAACTGGGCAAGGTGAGGTAAGAAGCTCACCAGTCAGAGCCCCAAGTTACGGGAATGGGGCCCTTCAATTCTCTGAGAAGGTGGTGGCTGGAGAGCAGTCAGCACACCATGGAGATGGATATGCTATAGTAAAAAGGAATAACAAAAGTAATAATAATAAAACATTTATTAAGCATATGTGCAAATCACCACACTGCCCATTTAGTATATAAATAGAAAAACAAGGTAATGTTTCTTTTTTTCTTTTTTTTTTAAATTTTTTTTATTTACTCATTTACTTTTAATTTACAAGATTCAGTTCCACAATCACTTGAGTTTCAGATTTTCTCCCCTCCCTTCCCCCCCTCCCCCCATGGTGGCATGCAATCATGTATAGGATCTGCAAATACTTTC
>CM053582.1:97865953-97948489 GCA_028627135.1 Pseudochirops cupreus
TGGATCTGTTTAATAGTATCTTGATTTCTCATAAAGTCATTTGCTTCCATTTGCTCCACTCTGATTCTGAAGGAATTATTCTCTTCAGTGAGCTTTTGAGATTCTTTTTCCGTCTGGCAAATTCAGCTTTTTAAGGCATTCTTCTCCTCGTTGGCTTTTTGGGTCTCTTTTGCCATTTGAGTTAGTCTGTTTTTTAAAGTGTTATTTTCTTCAGTCAGGTTGTTGACTCTCTTTTCATGATTTTCTTGCATCATTCTCATTTCTCTTCCCAACTTTTCCTCCACTTCTCTTACTTGATTTTCAAAATCCTTCTTGAACTCTTTCATGGCCTGTAACCAATTTATATTTTTCTTGGAAGCTTTTGGTGCAGGAGTTCTGACTGGGTTGTCTTCCTCCCGTCCTATGCTTTGATCCTTTTTGTCCCCAAAAAAGGAATCTAAAGTTGGATGGTTGTACTTGCTTTGCTTCCTTCACTTGCTCATGTTGCCAGTCAGTTACTTTACGTTTGAGCTCTTTGCCACAGTAGAACTCTGCTTCCAGAGGGGAGAGCTTTGTCCCAAATTGCTGGGGTTTTCACAGCTGCCAGAGCTATTAGGAGGGTGCTGTCTCTACAGCCCCCACCAGCTTTGGCTTACTGGTCACACACCTCAGGATGACCACCCAAGACTGCAATCCTGATCCAGGCAGGTTAAGGCAAGAGCGCTTAGCCTCTGAATAATCGCTTGGCCCTTCTACAATCTGCAGGCTGGGAGCTCTGAAGCAGCCACGTGGAGGCAGCTACAGGGCCGCCATGCTGCTACATCTCCACGGCTTCTCACTCCAGGGACAGAGGCTAAACCGCACTCCATCCCCCCAGATTTAGCAGAGTTCCACTGACCTTTTACTTTGTCTTTGGCATTTATGGGTTGATAATTCTGGGAACTGCCATAGCTGCTGGTGATCCACTCTCCTGAGTGCTCCAGCTGAGGCTGGACGGGTTGCCCTGGGCCTAAAACCGTGGGCTCACATGGGGTTGGGCTCAGCTCCCAGCCTGCTGCAATGAACCTTTTCTGCTTGCCAGGCTGCCTTCAGCAGGAGATTTGTGTCTCTCTGTCACTTTGTGGGTTCTGTAGCTCTAAAATTTGTTTAGAGTCATATTTTATAGGTATTTGAGGTGGTTATGGGGGGAACCACGGAGTTTTCCTGCTTCTGTGCTGCCATCTTGACTCCCCCCCCCCCCCCAGTGAATCTTGAGAGACATATTTGTGAGGCAAGAAGAGGAGCTCCCTGCGGTCTCTTAGTGGCCAGGGACTTGTGCTAGTAAAAAAATGAATATTATAAATCCAAGGATAGCCTGCAAAAAATTAGCCTCAACAGTAGATGCTCAGTGTGTAATTGGTTTATGACCAGATGGGTGTGGTGTCCTAGAACCAAATTGGTTTGGGAAGCATTAGTATTATGGGTGATAGTGTGAGCTCCCTAGGGGCTGGGTCAGGTATCATAAATATCATAACTCCAGAGCTGGAAGGGAATTCAGGGACCATCCGGCCCAACCTCATTTTGCAGGTAAAGAAACTGAGGCTCAGGGAGGTTAAATCATTTGCCCAGATTCAGGCCAGTTGCAAGCATTTAATTTTTATTTTTGCTTCTCTCCAGGGCCCACTACGGTGCCTAGCACAGGGTGTTAGTTTGATTTCCTTTGGTGTGTTCAGAACTCCCCAGAAGAGGAAGCTAACTGTACTGATTTAGGTTGGCAGCTTCTCTGTAACTTACAAGCTTAGAAAGCTGTCCTGAGTAGTGAGAGATTAAATGGCTTGGCTGTAGTATTTATCAGTGTTAGCCAGTGTGTGTCAGACCTAAACTCAGGGTTTCTTGGAATTGAGGACAGCTCTCTTTACATGATAACTACATCATGCTTATTAATCTGATTGATGAATTGAAGCATCTTCCCCCTCCCCAGGAGGTTGAATATAACTTGTAAATGTTATTAAGTGAAAGGTCAGGCAAAAGATTATATTTCTATCTCCCTTCTCAAATAATATGAAAGCTTACTAACCAGTGAAGTCTGCCACGTGCAGAAAGGCCCCTGATGGCATGAATGTGACCCTTTGTTCTCAAACACTAACCAGCAGGGCATAAGCGCTGGCAGGTCTTCCTAGGCTAGAGCAGCAGGCCGGGGCTAGGCTTTGCCTCTGTGTTCTGAGGATTTCGTTCCAGGTTACTCATAAGGTGATGAATTATTTTGGCCACAGAAAGTCATGAAGACTACTAAGACAGAGACAATGACAGTGGGTAGGTATGGCGAGCACCTGTGCTGGGGGATAAAGGCTCCTTAGAGTATTAAAATACTGAAGTAAAGGACAGACTTAGTTCTTTAACTTTTCTTTAAGGACACAGTGACTCTAATAATTCCACTTTGATGAGGCAGCTTAGCATGGAATCGAGAAACACATGGGTTCAAATCTTGCCCCTGATATTTAATCTCAAGTCACTTTTTGAATCAGCAATAGTTGTCGTTTATATTTCTTCTTAAGAAAATCTACATAAGGTTGGTCACAAAAATGCATACCAGTACTCCATGTGCTTTGAATGCTTGCAACAGATCATGTTTATGAGTCATTGTCTCAAAATTCCCCTCCTTCTGAGCAGGACATCATCGTGAGGACTTGTGCATAGCTGGTACACATAAATATTTGTTGAACAGATATTGAGTAACAGCACAAAGAAAAACAGCAACAGACCTTACCTCAACTACTAGCAACTTCCTTCTGTCTTCTCAGAGGCCCCTCATGGCTTGTGTATGTCAAGATTCTGTGATTTCTTCAGTTGGGATATTTCCTGGTCTTACAGTCTCAGTGAGTTACTGTGGCTTGAGGAGGGTACGGGGAGGGAGCCATCTCCTGGCGTCACAGTTTAGCAGGGCCAGTCTTTGGGTGAAAGACTCCAAACTCAGTATTTTGCCCATATTCAAAATTGTTCCTTCTAGAATTGGTAATGGGATTCAGGAATGGTCCAGACCTGGATAGCTCCTTGTTGGATATGTTATAATAGAGATTCATTTCGTGTATAGTTTGGATAAGATGACCCCTGAGGTCCTTTCTCACTTTCAAATTCTTATAGGGAGGAAACTGAGGCCCACAGAGTCCAAGTCACCCATAGTGGCAGAGCATATCCAGGGCTTAGATTTAGGTCTTCCTGATTCCACATGGAGCATTCCACCCACTGTGCCTCCCTGCCTCATTAGAAAGCTAACCCTGTCTGGGTGACGAGGATCAAGATGCAGTTTCTTTATCTCCCCGGGTCTCCATTTCCTGTTCTGTAAAATGAGAGTATTGGATCAGACCAAGGATATTGGGTGGCCTTGTAAAAATAATGGATTTCAGGTTGGAAGAGATCTTAGCACTCCTTTAGTCTAATACCTCCTTTTATAGATTAAAGAAACATAAAGCCATTTGTCCAGTATTACATAGGTAAAAGTGAATGGCAGAACCAGGTTTTAAAACTGAGCCTTTGACTTTCATTTCAGTTTTTACTTATTCTCTTTTTTGCTACATCATCATCTCCTAATCACTTCATCTCTCTCCTAACCCCTCATAGCGACCTCTCTTTGTAATAAGTACAGTTCAGGAAAACAGATCAACTCATTGATCACGTCTGGAAATGTGTGTCTTATTTCACACCTGTGGTCCACCACCTCTTCTGGTGAGAGGCAGGAGATGTGCCTCAGCATCAAATGATGGGTGCTGGAGTCTTTCAGTGTTGTGCTCCCTGACATTTATTGTAGTCATATTATATGTTGTTTTCTTATTTCTCCACTCTGTGAGTGAGAAAGGACACCTTTCATTTGGTCCAGTGATGGATCCTTTTGTTTCCCAATTAACATATGGAGTTATATAATGGTTTATGGTTTGTTTGTATCACTTGTATAATTTAAGATCAGTTATAAAATATCTTGAAACCTTTTTCCATTGGATCCTAACTAACAATGGCTATGTGAGTTCAGTACCACAGTGCCCAATTTATGTTGAGAGAAGTAAGGCATGCTTAGGGTCACACAATTAATAATCAGCAGGGCAGGATTCAAACTTAGATTTCTCCTGAACCATCAGAAGTATTAAAATGGTGAATGAAGAATCCAGTATTGTCCCTGATCATCACCATCATCATAATTCTACTGTAAAAATCTCCACTGTCATTTCCTTTTAGAAATTATTATGTCACCTGGAATGGGACAGTTACATAAATTATATTTTAAAAAGCCCTAATAGCCACAAAAAGAACTTTTAAATAGCCATGGTCCTATTGATCTGCCCCTGCCAAGAATTAAAACAGAGTGTTCCTACTCAGAGGAACTTCTGTGATGATATAATCACATCATGTC
This sequence comes from Pseudochirops cupreus, assembly GCA_028627135.1. Classification (NCBI taxonomy): domain Eukaryota; kingdom Metazoa; phylum Chordata; class Mammalia; order Diprotodontia; family Pseudocheiridae; genus Pseudochirops; species Pseudochirops cupreus. The sequence goes on from CM053582.1 coordinate 97,870,314, forward strand.
CATGCGTTCTTCCCCCCTCACTGTTCTGCTTCTCTCTGAATTCATAAGGCATAGTAGCAGTGGGCTGGGGCCATATGCACAGAGTGCTGGACCTGGAGCCAGAAGACTTTGGCTCAAATCACTACTTGGACGCTTGCTATCTCTGTGACTCTGGGCAAGTCACTTGACCTCTCTTGAGGTCTAGTTCTCCAGTAGAATGGGGGAGTTGGATTCTTCAACCTTAAGTTTCATTCCAGCTCTCCATAGCTGATTAGATTATGATAAGAGGTGGGAATGTGCAATGCTCTGTGATTAAGGATGTAATGTCTTGGTGGTGGGTGGATGACCAGGGCTATTGAGAAGTCTGGGGCAGCCTGTCCTGAGACCAAAGAACAGGGCCCCCTGCAGTCTTATTTGACAAGTAGAATTTTTTATGTGCTTCTGTATACATCTAACCTTCATTAGCTCTGCATCTTGGGTCAAGATGCCCTTCAGCCTCATCAGATGAGGGCCATGCACAATCATCTACAGCCATCCAGCCATTTTTTCCAGCTAGTGGGGTGGGGTGGGAGTGACTTCCTTCTGAAAAGCCATTTGTGGAGTAAACCACACGTGAACCTGTAAGAGTCCATGGGCCTGCCTGTCCCTGTTCTCAAATGCAAGAGAAAAATCTAATAACAAAAGCAAAAAAGTATTTCTTAAAATAGTGTCTGGCTTTCACAAAGTAGAATAGACTTGAGACCAGTCTTTTGTTTTTCTCCGGCATCGCTTCAGTTTGTGAGAAGCTAGATTCTGGCTTGGTGTGATGCTGGATCTGGAACCCAAGGACCTGGGCTTACAGCTTGCCTCTGGCATTCCTTATGTGACCTTGTGGGAGGTTACTTCTCTGGGACTCTGTTTCCTTATCTGTGAAATGAAGGGGTCAGATTGGGTGATTTCTAAGATACAGCTACCATTTTACAGTCCCTACGAAACTGATGGTGGAGAATAACTGGGCATCTTGTACACCCTGAACTTCCCTGTCAAGACCAACAAATCCCTATGGGGGCTGCTGAAGCCCTGATGTGTTAGAAAAGAGAAGAGCGGGAACCAGAGACAGTGATTTAGGTACCACAAATGGCCATAGCCTTTCTTCTAGGAGCTCATTCTCCCTGCAGCCTTGAAGCAGTTTTTAATATTTAGTTAATGTTTCCTCTTTCCTTCTTCCATCTCTTGTTTTCAAACCTGCAGTATAGAAGCTTTTTTTTTTTTTAGGCAGTCTTGGTTAAATGATTTACCCAGGGTTACACAGCTAGTGTCTGACCTTGAATTTGAACTCGAGTCCTCCTGACTCCAGGGCTAGTGCTCTCTCCACATTAAAAAATAAACAAACAAACAAAAAACCCAGATGACTGAATACTGGACTGGGACTCTTCCAGAGGATTTAGGTTCATATTCTGGTTCTGTCACTTATCTCCTGTGTAGCCAAGTCACTTCATTTTGGGGTGGCCTCAGTTTCCTCCCCTGTAAAGTGAGGGAGTGGGGTCAGATGATCCCTTCTAGATCAGAAATGGAATTAATCTTGTAAAGCAAAGAGATGCGTGAGCAGTTGTGGCTGCTCACAGGTGGCTCGAGACCCTTGCAGGTGCCCTTGGCTCCTTCAGACTGGGGCCAGGAGAGTCTCTGAATGTGGGGCATTCAGAGTTAGCCACCTAACTTTCTAACCTTTGAGAATCTGAGCCTTTTGGGGCAGGGCAGCAGCAGCCTCTGTAGAATTTCATTCCCATATCTGGGTGAAGCCCTGATTATAGTAGGTAAGGCACAAGAACGCCTTGTGTGGAGATCCCAGCTAACCCAAGAGCTGTTTCAGTCTTCAGCTACAACACTAAGGGATTACTTTTAACATAGGGTGATGGGGGGAAGCAGAAACTTAAGCCCACGGTTGCTGTTATTGCTTCAAAATGGAGACAAGTATGAGGCCTCGGGAGTGTTGTGGGGGTGCTCATAGTAGCCCATTATTCTGCTTGATACCATTAAATCAAACTCCACACAGCTTTTTCTGGGGCAGTGACCCTTAGGAAAAGAGAAATGACCTCATAGACTATCTCAACTCTCGGGTTACCCGGGTGACCTTGGAAGAAGTCACTTTTCTCTCTGCCTCAAACTCTCCATCCGTAGAAGAGACTCAGCAATCTCCATTCCCTGCTCCACAGAGACATAAAGGGTAGCAATGAAATTCTCTGGTGGGGTGACCCAAGCTTCAGATTTAGTCAGGGTGGCCTGAGTTCAAATGCAGCCTCACATCTGTTTTGTGTGACTTTGAACACGGGACCTCTTCTAGCCTTTTTCCGAGGATAATGATAGCACGTAGCTCACAGATTTGTGGTGAGGGTCGAGTAACCTCTGTAAAGGACTTGGTAGAATTTAGCTCTCAATAAATGTTAGCTCTTATTATTGTTATTATACCACCAAAGGGTTCTGATCCCCTTAACAGATGAGCTGGGTAAATTATAATTTATGAGCTCCTCAGGAGCTCAATATTCAAGGTTTGGGGTCATTTGATGACTTGGGCTTCTAACCAGGCTATATATGCTAGGCTAGGTAGCACCCAGAGTTCATCAAAGTTGGAGAAAGCAAAAAAAAAAAAAAAAAAAAAAGAAGATTGATCTTTTATGGCAGCATTTAGTCCTGGCTCCATCCCCAACTAGTTTTGTGGCTTTTAGAAAGTCATTCATTTAACCTGTACAGGCCAAGCTCGATCTCCCCCGCTTTGAAATAGTGAGAATGGACTAGCTGATCTCTAACCTCTTTGCAAGTTTCAACTTTCTAGTTGTTTTTTTTTTTAAGTTCCTCCAACCTCCAACTCAGACATTCTGTGTTCCAAGGCCCCTCCTAGCTCTGATATCCTGTGTTCCAAAGCCGCTCCCAGTTCTGACATTCTGTGCTCTTAAGGGCCCTCCCAGCTCTGGCAGTCTGTATTCTAAGGCCCCTCCCATCTCTGATAATCAGTTGTTTTTTTTTTTTAACTTAATTAATTTTTAGTTTTTGACATTCACTTTTATAAGATTTTTAGTTCTAAATTTTTCCCCCACCTTTCCCTTCCCCCTCCCCAAGACAGCATGCAGTCTGACATAGGCTATACATGTATGATCATAGTAAATATATTTCCATATTAGTCATGTTGTGAAAGAAGAATCAGAACAAAAGGGAAAAACCACAAGAAAGGAAAAAAGGGAGAGAAAATAGTGTGCTTCGATCTGCATGCAGATTCCATAGTTCTTTCTCTGGGTATGGATAACATTTTTCCATCGTGAATATTTTGGAATTGTCATCTTTTTTTTTTTTTTTGGAGGGGAGAAGGCAAGGCAATTGGGGTTAACTGAGTTGCCCAATGTCACACAGCTAGTAAGTATGTCAAGTGTCTGAGACCAGATTTGAACTTGAGTCCTCCTGACTGCAGGGCTGGTGCTCTATTCACTGTGCCACCTAATTGCCCCTGGAATTGGCTTAGATCATTGCATTGCTGAGAAGAGTTAAGTCTATCAAAGCTGGTAATTGCACAGTGTTGCTGTTACAATGTACACTGTTCTCCTGATTCTGCTCACTTCACTCAGCATCAGTTTATGTAAATCTTTCCAGGTTTTTCTGAAATCCCCCTGCTCATCATTTCTTATGGAACAATATAATTCTGTTACATTCATATATCACAACTTGTTCAACCATTCCCCAATTGATAGGCATCCCCTCAATTTCCAATTCTTTGCCACCACAAAAAGAGCTGCTTTAAATATTTTTGTACATGTGGATCCTTTTAACTTTTTTATGATCTCTGAGATATAGACCTAGTAGTGGTATTGCTGGATCAAAGGGTATGTACAGTTTTATAACCCTTTGGGCATAGTTCCAAATTGCTCTCCAGAATGGCTGGCTCACTTTACAGCTCCACTAGCAATACAATGGTGCTCCAATTTTCACACATCTGCAACATTTATCATTTTCCTGTTTTTGTCATGTTAGCCAGTCTGAGAGGTCAATGATGTGATACCTCAGAGTTGTTTTAATTTGTATTTCTCTAATCAATAGTGATTTAGAGCATTTGTTTTCTTACAGCTATAGATAACTTTAATTTCTTCATCTGAAAACTGCCTGCTCATATCATTTCACCATTTAGCAATTGGGGAATAACTTGTATTCTTATAAATTTGACTCAGTTCTCTATATATTTTAGAAATGAGGAAATGAGGCCTTTATCAGAGACAATGGCTGCAAAAATTATTTCCCACCTTTCTGCTTCCCTTCTAATCTTGGTTGCATTGGCTATGTTTGTGCAAAAACTTTTAAATTTAATGTAATCAAAATTATTCATTTTGCATTTCATAATGTTCTTTACCTCTTGTTTGATCATGAATTCTTCTCTTCTTCATATATATGACAGGTAACCTATTTCTTGCTTTCTTAATCTGTTTATAGTATCACCTTTTATGTGTAAAACGTGTGCCCATGGGGCGGCTAGGTGGTGCAGTGAGTCAGATCACTGGCCCTGGAGTCAAGAGGATCTGAGTTCAAATGTGGCCTCAGACACTTGACACATTAACTAGCTGTGTGACTTTGGGCAAGTCACTTAACCCCAATTGCACTCCAAAAAAAAAAGTGTGCCTATTTTGACCTTATCTCAGTATATGGTATAAGATGCTAGTCAGTACCTAGTTTCTGCCATACTGTTTTCCAGTTTTCCCAGCAGTTTTTGCCAAATAATGAGTTCTTATCCAGAAGTTGGATTTTTTAGGTTTATCATTATAGTCATTGACCATTGTGTCTTGTGTACCTACTGACTTTCTGTGTTCTAAGGCCCCTCCCAGCTCTGACATTCTGGGTTCTAAAGGCCCTCCCAGCTCTGACATTCACTGTTCTAAGGGCCCTCCCAGCTCTCACAGTCTGTGCTACAAAGATTGTTTTAGCTCTGGCGTTACCAATGAGCAGTAACCTGAGAGTGACACATTTTGGAGCATGTCCAAGTGAGACAGCACACTACAATGGATCACACTCTGCATTTGGAATTAAAGGACTTGGGTTTAAATCCTGATTTTTGCCTTTTAATAACTCTCTGTGACCTTAAGTCAGTCACAAACTTTGTGAACTTCATTTTCTACTGGAAAAAATTGAGGGTTTTTCAGAAGAAGAAAATGAAGGCCCCCCAAAAGGTTGTAACTTGCCCTGTGTCACATAATCTGTGACATCTAATTGACTAGATAGCCTCTGAGATCCCTTCTAGCTCTAACTATATAGTCCTATGACCTGCCTGGGGTCACCTTGATTAATTTCTCACTTAGACAGACCCATCTTCCTTCTCTCGTTTCTAGGCAAGCAGAAAAGTGGTCAGCCTCTCAGGAAAGGTGGCAACCAGATTGTCCCATGCAGGGTCTCAGTGTTTGAGAGTCCCTTTGTCACTTTAGATAGATGACTAATACTATCCTCAACCTTTTTGGTTTGTTTGTTTAAAGTAATATTTTATTTTTTGCCCAGTTACATGTAAAGATAATTGTTAGCATTAAAAAATTTTTTTTAAAGTTTTCAACATTCACTTTTATAAGATTTTGAGTTCAAATTTTTTTTCTTCCTCCCTTCCTTCCCCCTCCCCAAGATGGCATGCATTCTGATATGTACTATATCTATATAATTATATTAATCATATTTCTACATGTTGTGAAAGAAGAATAGGAACAAAGGGGAAAAGCCACAAGAAAGGAAAAAAAAAGAGAAAATAATATGCTTAGATCTGCATGCAGACTCTATAGTTCTTTCTCTGAATATACATAACATTTTCCATCATGAGTCCTTTGGAATTGCTTTAGATCATTGTATTGCTGAGAAGGGTCAAGTCTATCAAAATCAGTCCTCGAACACTGTGGCTGTTACTGTGTATACTGTTCTCCTGGTTCTGCTCACTTCACTCAGCATCAGTTCATGTTAAGTCTTCAGGTTTTTCTGAAGTTTGTCTCCTCATCATTTCTGATTGCTTAATAGTACTCCATTACATTCATACACCACAACTTGTTTAGCCATTCCCCGGTTGCTGGGCATTCCCTCACTTTCCAATTCTTTGCCACCACACACACACACACACACACACACACACACACACACACACACACACACACTACTATAAATATTTTTGTATATGTGGGTCCTTTTCCCTTTTTTATAGAATTCATTTAAAAAAGATTTTGATTTCCAAATTTTTTCACTCCCTCTTTTACCTACCCTCTTCTTGAGACAGTAGGCAGTTTGATATAAGGTTATACATGTTCAGTCATGTAAAACATATTACCAAATTAGTCATGTTGTGAAAGAAGACACAGACCCAAAGGAAGAAAAACACACAAAAAATGCAGAAAGTAAAAAATAGTATCCTTCTCTCTGTACATTCAAGTGCTATCAGTTCTTTCTCTGGAGGTGAATAGCATTTTTCACCCCAAGTCCTTTGGAATGGTCTTGGATCATTGTGTTTCTGAGAAGAGCTAAGTTATTCACAGTAGATCATTTGTACAATGTTGCCCTTACTGTGTACACTGTTCTCTTGCTTCTCATCACTTTTCTTTGCATTCATGTAAATCTTTCTAGGTTTTTGTGAAACTGTCCTGCTCATCATTTCTTATGGAACGGTAATATTTCATTACAATCATATGCCACAACTTATTTTTAACTATTCTCCAATTGAAAGGCATCTTCTCAATTTCCACTTCTTTACTACTACTAGAAGAACTGTTAAAATATTTTTTGTACAAATACGTCCCTCCCTCCCCCCCTCTTTTGTGATCTCTTTGACATACAGATAGTAGTAGTATTGCTGGATTAGGAGGTATGAACAATTTCATAGCCCTTTGGGCATAGTTCCAAATTGCTCTCCAGAATGGTTAGGTTGATTCACAATTCCACCAACAGTGCATTAGTGTCCCAATTTTCCCACATTCCCTCCAAAATTTATCATTTTCCTTGTCTGTCATATTTAGCCAATCTGATACGGGTGAGGTGGTACCTCAGAATTGTTTTAATTCTCAATCTTCTTATTACAAAAGAATGCTGGATTAGGAAGGAATCAAGACATTTGGGTTCAAGTTAGAGCTTTGCCTTGAGCAAATCCTTCTTGTTGAGCCTCAGTGTCTTCCTTTGTCAGATGCTTTGAGGTTTGTAAAGCACTTTTTAAAGCACATTATCTTCTTAAGCCCCGTCCCAGCCTTTTGGGGCGGATCCTGTAGATATGCTTATGAGGCAGCTCGATCTCAGAGAGGTAAGTGACTTGCTTGTGCTGCTGCTAGTAAGTATAAGAGGAGGGGTCTGAGCTCAGGTCTTCCAGAATTCTCTTCACAATAACATTTTGCCCTAGCTTAATCAACAAGTCAGTTCAGTGCTAAAGTGGATAGAACCCTGGTCTTGGGGAGGGGGGGCGGTCAATAAGATAGGAGTTCAAATCCTGATTCAGGTATTAGCTGATGACCCTGAGCAAATCATTTAAGCACTTTGTGCCTCAGTTTCCTCATCTGTAAAATAAAGGGACTGGACTCAATGGCCTCTAAGGTCTCTTCTAGCACTAGATCCTATAGGATCTCTGATCCTGCCCCAGGGGGCTTACATTCTATAGGAGGAGACAACAGTTCATTTCCTTCCAGATTCCAGTAGATCCATGACCTTCTGTCTCTTTGGGGAGTCTCAGCTCACTTTATAAAGCCTGCCCTTCCCCCTTTTTTTTCCTACCCTGTGGCCTTACACAACTATACATAGTGAACATGCCTTTTCCATGACAGGGCTTAGACCTCAGAGATGACAAGGCCATCTGAAAATGCCAATGGACTGGGTGTGACAGACAGGTCAGCTAGGAAATCATGGAATGTTGTACAAGGGCTCTCTGCCCTTCATGTACTTCCCTGTTTAAAAAGATAAAACCCCCCATTTAAGGGTTCTGGTAACCTTTTCCCTAAAGTCTCCCCCCTTGATATTGGGCGTTAAGATAGCTTGTCATCTTCCTAAGGTTTGGGAGATAAATGCCTAACTTTAATTGAGCCACAGGCCTTAATGGAGCCTTGTGAAAGAAGGTGGGAGAGGGCACCATATGGGTCAGAGTATTTGGGGTCATATCAAGAAGCAATGGAATAAATTAAAAGGGTTCAGTATTGGGAGCCAGTAGACTTGGTGTGGACCCTGACTGCCTATATGATGGGTTTTTTTTGTTGTTGTTTTTATGTTTTTTGTGGTCTAGGAATTCTAACGTGGAAACTCCTTCCACTAATAGAGACCAACAGCTCTTCTCTAGGTAGGTGGCATAGTGGATGGGGTGCTGGTCTTGGAGCCAGGAAGACCCAATTTCTAATCTGGCCTCAAGCACTTAGGAGCTGTGTGACCCTGGACAAGATAGTTAACTTCTCTGGGTCGCAGCTTTCTCTTCTGCAAAATGAAAGGGCCGGAATTGATGGTCTCTAAGGACCCTTCCAGATTGGAATATAGGGGGATCTAGACCCTGGCACTCTATGTTCTATGGACCCTCCCAGCTCTGACTTTGTATTCTAAGGCCTTCCTAGCTCTGGCATTCTGTGTTCTAAACTCTGATTATGATTATAATGGAATATCTTATTACTTGGAATATAGAGAGATCTGGAATTGCCCGTCACAGTGAAAGGAAGATTAATTCCCTAGGTTCATGTAGGTAGTAAGAGCCAGAGGCTGAACTTTGAATTCTGAGCCAGTGTGCTTTATGGTTGTGTGACCCTGGGTAAGTCATGAAACCTCTAAGGGTCTCAGTTTCCTCAATTATAAAACAAAGGAGTTGCACTAGTGACCTCTAAGCCTGTGATCCTACATGTCAGAGGCAAGATTTGAACCCAGGTCTTTGTGACTTAAAGGCTTACCCTCTATCCATGGCGCTGTGCTAAATCCTCCACATGTACACATTTATATAGCCATGTTCCCTCTCTGTGACCACTGGCGAGTCTGTTCCCTTCCCTGGACCTCAGTGTAGGCCTGTATAAAATGGGTGGGCTGGCCTTAATGATTCTAACTGATATTGCTATGATTGTATGATTCCCCTGCCTGTGGGAGGTCACTGTTGCCTTAGAGGCACAGGTGCCACCTCTGACACATAGTGACTGTGTGACCTTGTGTTCTAGGCAACTCTTTTAGCCTAGAAGGAGCAGAAAAGGCATGAGCTGCTATTGACAGAGGGACTTCCTTTATCTGGGAGTTCTCTATGCAAATGAAATCACTGGTTCTGCCCCTCTCACCTATTCTCCCTCCTGTCTGAGAGACCAGCCTGCTTTGAACTTCTCTGGTTGTTTAGTTGCTGTTAGTAGTTGACTTGTCTATCTCCTTTTGCACTTCATGGAGTTAGCTGGGGTAACCATAGGCCTGGCTTTCCCTGAGCTCCTCCAATTTCTCCAAGGCCAGTATTTTGCAAGCTTGTTGTGCCTTGGAACCTTAGAGTTAAAGCAAAACTGGTATAGGTGAACAATGGCGCCTGTACTATGATCTGTCAGCTGAGCAGTGATGCAATATCAGGAGACCACATATCTCCCCTGCAAGTGGGAGCAGGCTTGGGCAGCCCGAGACGAGGCCCATTGTTTGGTTCTCTTGGAGGGTTCACCACCAAGAGGCTGCCTTGACCTGACTCCTTGGGCTCATCACACTGCATTAGAAACCACCAGCTTTGTAACCACAGAGGCTGGATCACAGAGGTTTGGATGCCTTGGAGGAGGACATGGTCACAGCAGAACCAGAAGGGCCTTCGTGTATGGAAAGGGGCCATGCTCTCTGGATACTGTCCTTCCTCTTTATTCTTTTTAAAAAAAATCCCTTTTTGGGTAAAAATCATCAGAATTTCTTAATACCCCTTACTACAAATGCCTATATGTGTGTCCTTGAAACCCAGAACAGGAAGGAAAAGCAGCCAGTAGAACTCCTGAGTGTCCAGGTAATGTTCTGCACCCTTAGTCCCCCTTTGTACTGAGGGGGCTGCATGTTTCACCCTCATTTCTTCTGGACCAGTGTTATTCATAGCTGTTAATCTGTGTCCAGCTGCTTTTTGCCGTAATTCTCATTTGCATTGTTGAAGACCTTCGCCTCATTCTTTCACTCCTTTCAAACCGCTAAATTGTGTTGCGTAGTTCCTAGTGTGCTGAATATTATGGTCAAGATCCAAAAAGATTTTGATAAACAATAGACTGAATCATAGAATGAGACTTATAGACTGGAGGAGCCTGTACATGCATTTTAGAGAGTGTATGAAACTAGACAGGAAAAAATTACATCTTTATTTCAACATCATTGACTTCCCTTGTACTCTTCTGCATTTAAAAAATTTCTTCTGTATTTTATCCTATACATTTAAAAGCATTCTTCTGAGAAGAGGTCCCTGGGCTTCCCTTGACACTGCCCAAGGCGCCCACAGAGAAATGACCTTGCCCAAGGTCATGCAGCTATTGAATAACACATCTAGAATTTGAACCCAGGCACTCTGATTTCAGTGTTCTTTGTTTAGTCATTTCAGTCATGTCTGACTCTTCATGACCCCATTTTGGGGGTTTCTGGGCAAAGGTACCATATTAGTTTGCCATTTCCTTCTCTATCTCATTTTACAGATGAGGAGATTTCAGCAAACAGGGTTAAGTAACTTGCCCAGGGTCACCCAGCTAGTAAGTATCTGAGTTCAGATTTGAACTCAGGTCTTCCTGACTCCAAGCCTGACATTCTATCCACTGTGCCACCTACCTGCCCATGAATGTTCTTTGCATGACATCAAATACTGAATAGAGATTCATGTACAGTCTTATAGTTGGGTTTTCAAATGAGTTATACCAGTTTAGCTTTGGGGAATCACAGGTAATAGGGCGTGAAAAGAAGATCCTGGCATCTTAGTGGACTGACAACTCACTACAAGTTAATGGTGTCAAGTGGAAGCTACAATAGGCTACTTTAAGAAAGACAGCATTACTTTTCAGAATGAAGGAGGTGACAGACTCACTGAACTTAAGCCCTAGTCAGATCCCACCTGGAACATGATACTCATTTGTGGACCAGGCAGCTTAGGAGCACTGACCAACTGGAGAGTTTCTAGAGGAGATTAATTGAATCCCAATTAGTTGGACTGCTATCCTCTGTCAAAAAAATCAGCCTAGGGATATTTATCCAGAGGAAGTCTTCAAGTGTCAGAAGAGGGATTAGACTTCTTCTGCTTAGCCTTTTTGTAATAACACTAGATATACGCCAAGACAGTTACAAGTCATCCTTTAGCTTTATTTAATCAGTGTTAGCTTGGAGAAGGGAAGACTTGGGGGAACACAACTGATAGCTTCACATACCTGAAGGATTGTCCATGGGAAGAGACTTTAGCTTTGTTCTGGTTGGCCTCAGAGGTCAGAAGGAGGAGCAATAGGATTAAGTAGCAGAGAAGCAAGCATTTTCTGAGACGTTAGGGAAAATATCTTCACAATTAGAGCCATTCCATAGGAGAACAGGCTGCCTTGGGAGGTCATGGGTTCTCCCTCACTGGAAGTGCTCCGAGTCTGGAGATGCCCTCTGGGAGCTGTCATGGAGTGCCCTGTCTGGGTATGGGTTAGACTAGCTGGCGTGCCAATGGAAAGAAAGGATCCCAACTCTGGAGTCTGCTAGCTAGCTAGCTGACCTTGGGCAAGTTCCTTCCTCATTCTGGGCCTCTATTTCCTCTTCTGAAAAGGAGAGGGGGTAGACTGAATGATCTCTAAGGCTCTTTTCTGTTCAGTCTCCTGGGGAGACAACTCAGGCATGCTTACCTTTGAGAGCTCTGTTCTGGTGTTCAGCCTCCGCTGCTCAGAAATGGCCTGTCGCCCTTCAGTAAGCCCTCTAGTGGCAAGATAAGAGAATGTATTACCTAATTTGGTGCTCTCCAGGAGTTTCGACACATTCTTTTTCACTGGCCCATACCCGCCTCCACCTTTATATTTTCTTCCCCTTCCCTAAAGAGCACGGAAGAACATATATAGAATTAAAATTAAATCACTAACTCCTCCCACCGCCTGCAAGATTTGTGCAATCCCTTTGGAGAAAATTGATGTTGCAAAGCTAGAGCTGAGAATTATTGTTATAGGATCTTCCCAGAAAGGAAAGCATGGAGGCCTGAGGTTTGGAGGAGCTTAGCTGAGGGTCTGAAGGACAGACCAATAGGGTTTTTGGAGGAGTCAGCCTCTTCTAGGCACCCTTCCCTCACACCCACAGCTGCTGTAGCAGGGACAGAAGATCAGCAACTGTTGTACAATTGATAGTCTCCGGACAATTCTGTGAATATAGGTAAAGCAGATGGTACAAGTATTATTGCATTTTGTTGAAAATAAGACAGAGGCTCTAAGGTTAAGTGCCCCTGCCTAAGTATAGGTGTTTGGTTCAGGTGAATTCTAAGGTCCCTTGGAAAGGATTCATTCTACATGATATGAAAAAATGGAAATCACTCAATCAGTAAGCATTTATAAATACCTGCTGTGTGCCAGGCACTGTGGTAGGTACTTAGGAAAGTGCTTTTGCAAAGATCAAAATAAAGTTCTCTGCTGTAGGGGAGCTTTTATTCTATAGGAAGAGACCGTGGGTTTGGGAGGCAGGGTAATATAATGGCTCTGGATTCAGAGGACATGGATTTGAAGCCTATCTCTGATCCTTATTACCTTTGTGATTTTACCTCTCTGGGCCTCACTTTCATTAGTCACTCAGGTTTGTAACCTCATCGGCATCCTCCATTCACTCCCTACCCCCCCGCATATCCAGTCAGTTTCCAAAACTTGTCATTTCTCCCTCTCTCTCATATACATCTTCTCCTCTCTTCTCACACAGCCACCATCCTACTTCATCACCTCTTGCCTATAATATTAGTCTCATAATTGGCCTCCCTATCTCCAGTCTCTTCCTACCCCAACCTATTTTCCATACAGCTGCCAAACTGATTTTCCTAAAGCATCCCCTCGCTCATCGCTAACTTCCTGTTGCTTCTAGGATGAATTATAAATTCTCAGTTAAGCTCCTCCACAGCCTGGCCCCTTCCTACCTTCTCAGTCAACTTACACTTGACTCCCCTTCATGATCTCTGTGGTACAATTACACTGACCTTGTCTCTCCAGATGTGAAATTCTCCATCGCACACCTCCGTGTCTTTGCCCTGGTTGTCTCCTGTTCCCTGAATGCACTTCCTCTTTACCTTTACTTCTGGTTTTCACTTCTATCTCTGGTTTCCTTCAGTTAAAGTACCACCTTCAGGAAGCTTTTCCTGCCACCCCCTAACCCTCGCCAGACTACCCTGTGATGTATTCATTTTGTCTACTTCCGTTCTGTCCTTATGTGCACATATTGTCTCCTGCATCAGAATGTCAATGCCTAGAGGGCAGGGCCTATTTCACTGGCACATAGTAAGCATTCCATGCTTATTGGCTCTTGGACTAATGAGGTTCCTTCAAGGCTGTAGTTTTGTGAGTCTATAATCCTATGTACAATTTCTAGCCATATATAAAAATATATCCAAAATTTATGCAAACTAAAGATGAGGTAATTTAGGGAGGAGGCATTAACAACTAGAAAAAATAGCAAAGGCCCCATATAGGAGGTAGTACTTGAACCAAGCTTTCAAGGAAGTTGGAGATTTAAAGAAACAGAGGCAAGGAGGGAGGGCAATCCAGGCATAGGGGATAGGCTGTTCCAAGGCTTGTGCACTAGAAAGAACATCAAACTTGGAGTCAGAATACCCAGGTTTAAATACTGACTCTGACCTTGGACAAGTCATTTACTTTGAAGCCTGGGTTTTATCCTTTGCAAAATAGGAACAATAATGCATATGCTATCTGCCTTACATCTGTATTCATAGGACTGCACAGAGAAAAGCACTTTGTAAGCCTTTGTTCTGAGATCCCTTCCCCCCACTTCTGACATTCTGAGTTGCAAAACTCTATCCAGCTCAGACATTCTGTGTCCTAAGGGCCCTCCCAGCTCTGACATCCTGTGTTCTAAGGGCGCTCCCAGCTCTGCCATCATGTGTTCTGAGGGCCCTCCCAGCTCTGACATCTTGTGTTCTGAGGGCCCTCCCAGCTCTGACATCCTGTGTTCTGAGGGCCCTCCTTCCCAGCTTTGATGTTCAGTCTTTTAAGGGCCCTCTGAGCACTAATATTCTGTTCTAAGGTCTCCCCAAGCTCTTACATTCTCTGCTCAGTGACCAGGATAACCTACTGTTGTGCTTCTAAGCTCCCTTGAGGTTAATTAAAAGCCAGTGGCAAAATCTTTAGCAAACTAAACAAACCCCTAATTAAGTCCTTAAGGGGACATGGCAAAATCCATGGGGTCTAGCTCTGGGCCCAATGAGACTTCTCACTCGGGTTGTCTTATCTCCCTGTAGAATTGTTTGCAATGATCTTATTAACTCCTTCTTCTTGAACCTGGTTAGTCATTCCCTTCCTCTCCCCCTCTAAAAAAAAACCAAACAAACCCTACCATCTTCTTCCCAACTTCTTCAGTCTATTTCAGTGTACGACACATAAGTGCTTCACTTTGTCAGAAAACATTTATTAAGATATTATTAATTAATAAAAAATGTATCACTATGTGTATAGTGCCTTATTAGTACTGGGAATAAAAATAAGAAAAAGAAAAACACTTATTATTATAGGATCCTAAGATTAGAGGTGGAAGAGGGCTTAAAACCCATACGTTTGCATCCCTTCATTGTCTAAATGGGGAAACTGAAGCCAGAAAATGAAGTGACTTGTCCAGGATCATTTGACTAGTAGGCAGCAGGATAGGAACTCAGGTTCTTTATTTGAATTCACTGATCTCTCCACTCTACTATTTAGCAGAATATCAGCCCCTTGAGGGCAAGGACTTTATTTATCTTTGTATCCCTGGTGCCTAGTATGTATTAGACCTTTAATAAATATTTGATGGGAGGGCTGAGCCAACATGGTGGAGAGAAGCCAGAAAGTTGCCTGAACTCTCCCAAGTTTCCCTTGGGAAAAATGTTAAACCTCTAAAAGAATTCTAGGGTGACAGAATCCACAAAAAGATGGAGTGAAACAGTTTTCCAGCCCAAGATAACTTAGAAGGACTCACTTGGGTAAAAGGAGACCACAGCCCAGTAAGGTAATATCTTGGCAAGCAAGCAAGAGACTCTTAGCCACAGCACAGATAAGTAACCCAGGCCCTGAAGTTCTGACTCAGCAGGCTAGTGGCACAGCAGGCTAGCTGTGAAGCCTTCAGCCCCAGGAAAGCAGGCAAACAGCCAGCCCTGGAACCCAGACCACAAAAAATGTGACTAGGCTGCATCACCATAGCACAGTAGGCAAGCCATCAGCCCCAGAGGACCTGGTGCAGAAAGCCAGGGACCAGACCCTCTGGTCACTAGTGCAAGAAACTTGGGACAGTGCACCCTGTACCCCAGGAATAGAATTTAACTTTCAAAAATGAGCAAAAAACAAAAAAGATCTCTGACCATAGAAGGCTAATAGGGTGACAGGGAAGATCAAAACACAAACTCAGAAGAGAACATCAGTGTCAAAATGCCTACATGTGAAGCATCAAAGGGGAATATGAATTGGTCTCAAACCCAAAAAATCCTCTTGGAAGAGCTCAAAAGTATATTTTAGAAATCAAGTAAGAGAGGTAGAAGAAAAACTTGGAAAAGAAATGAGAGGTTATGAAATAGAATTATGAAAAAAAAAAGAAGTCATAAACTTGGAAAAGAAAGCCCAAAAGTTGACTGAAGGAAACAATTCCTTAAAAAGTAGAAATGGAAAATGAGGTATAAAAGCTAACTGAAGAAAACAATTTGTTAAAAACTAGAATTGGGCACGTGGAAGCTATGAGACATCAAGAATCAGTCAAAGTCAAATTAATGAAAAAATAGAAAAAAATGTAAAATACCTCATTGGAAAAACAACTGACCTGGAAAATAGATCCAGGAGAGATAATTTAAGAATCATTGGTTTACCTGAAAGCCATGATCAAAAACAGAGCATCTTTCAAGAAATTATCGAGGGAAACTGCCCTGACATCTTAGAACCAGAGGGTAAAATAGTCATTGAAAGAATCCACCAATCAACTCTGGAAAGAGACCCCAAAAAGCAAATTCCAAAGAATATCATAGCCACATTCCAGAATTATCGGATCATGGAGAAAATGGTTCAAGCAGCCAGAAAGAAACAATTTAAATACTGTGGAACCATAGTCAGGATTATGCAGGATTTAGCAGCTTCTATTTTAAAGGATCACAGGGCCTGGAATATGATATTCCGGAAGGCAAAAGAGCTGGGATTACAACCAAGAATCAACTACTCAGCAAAACTAAACATAATCTTTCAGGGGAAAAGATGGACATTCAGTGAAATAAGAGACTTTCAAACTTTCCTGATGGAATGACCAGAACAGAACAGAAAATTTGATCTTCAAATACAAGACTCAAGAGAACCATAAAAATGTAAACAGGAAAGGAAAGAAAAACACCATAGTAGTCAATAAGGTCCAGCTGTTTATGTCCCTGTATGGGAAGATGGTACTTGTAACTCTTAACTGTATCTCTCTTTGGGCAGTTAGAAGGACTGTACTTAGATAGAGGATGTGGGTATAAGTTGACTTTGATGTGATCAAAAAAATTAAGGGGTGACAAAAAGGACTGTACTGGGAGAAGAGGAAAGGGGGAGGCAGAATGGGGTAAATTACATGACCTAAAGAGGCAAGAAAGACCTATTATAGTAGAGGGAAAGAAGGAAGGCAGTGAGCATTGTTTGAACCTTACTCTCATTGGACTTGTCTCAAAGAGAGTATAAACATACACACTCAGTTGGATAGAGAAATCTGTCTTGCCCTATTGTGGAAATAGGAGGGGAAAGGGGAAAGAAAAGGGAGAGGGGGCTGATGAGAGGAAGGGAAGAAGTAGGAGGGGAAAGGAGAAAGAAAAGTGAGCGGGACTGAAAGCAGAGAGAGCAGATTGGGGAAGGTGGTGCAAAAAAAAAAGATGAAGCAAAACACTAGTGGGGAGAGACAGGGTGAAAGAAGAGAGAAAAGTATAAAAAGGGGGAATAGGATGGAGTGAAATACACCATAATCATAACTGTGAATGTGAATGGGATAAATTATCCCATAAAATAGCAAATAGCAAAGTGGATTAAAAACCAGAATGCTACAATGTATACAAGAAATGTATTTGAAGCAGAGAGAAATACACGGACTGAAGGTAAAAGGCTGAAGAATAACATATTATGCTTCAGCTGAAGTAGATAGAGCAGGGGTAGCAATCCTGATCTCAGACAAAAGCAAAAACAGTTCTAATTAAAATAGACAAGGAAGGGAAATTACATCTTGATAAAAGGCACCATAGGCAATGAAATAATATCTGTACTAAACATATATGAACCAAGTGGTATAGCATCGAGTTTGTTAGTGGAGAAGTTAAGTGAGTTATAGAAAGAAATAAACAGCAAAACTATACTAGTGGGGGACCTCAATCTCTCTCACAAAATAAACAAAAAAGAAGTTAAGGAGGGAAGTAGAATTTTAAAATAGTTAGATATGATAGACCTCTGAAGAAAATTGAAAGGGGATAGAAAGGAATATACTTTTTTCTCAGTGGTACGTGGCACCTACACAAAAATTAGTCATGTTTTAGGGCATAAAACCTCACAATCAAATGCAGGAAAACAGGAATATTAAATGCATCTTTTTCAGATCATGATGCAATAAAAATTACATGTAATAAAGGGCTGTGGAAAGACAGATTAAAAATTAATTGGAAATTAAATAATCTAATCCTAAAGAAGGAGTGGGTCAAACAACAAATCATAGAAACTATCAGTATTTCATCCAAGAGAATAATAATAATGAGACAACATACTAAAATCTGGAGGATGCAACCAAAGCAGTACTTAGGGGAAATATATCTCTAAATGCTTACATGAATAAAATAGAGAAAGAGCAGATCAATGAATTGGGCATGCAATTAAATAAGCTAGAAAAAGAACAAATTAAACATCTCCAATTAAATACCAAATTAGAAATTCTAAAAATCAAAGGAGAGATTAATAAAGTTCAAAATAAGAAAACTGTTGAATTATTAAATAAAACTAAGAGCTAGTTTTATGAAAAAAAAATAAAATAAATAAACCTTTGGTTAATTTGATTAAACAAAAGAAAGAAGAATATCAAATTGCAAATATCAAAAATGGAAAAGGTGAACTCACCACCAATGAAGAGGAAATTAGAGCAATAATTAGGAGCTATTTTGCCCAACTATATGCCAATAAATCTGACAATCTAAGTGAAATGGGTGAGTATTTACAAAAATATAAATTGCTCAAATTAACAGAAAAGGAAATAAAATATTTAAAGAATCCCATTTTAGAAAAGTAAATTTAATAGGCCATCAATGAACTCCCTAAGGTAAAAAAATTTCCAGGGCCAGATGAATTTACAAGTGAATTCTACCAAACATTTAAAGAAAAATTAATTCTAATGTTAGATAAACTATTTGGAAAAATAGGTGGAGTTCTACCAAACTCCTTTTATGACACAAATATGGTGTTGATACCTAAACCAGGAAGAGAAAGAAAATTATAGACTAATTTCCTTAATGAGTATTGATGCAAAATTTTTAAGTAAAATATTAGCAAAGATATTACAGCAATTTATGACAAGTGGGATTTATGCCAGGAATACAGGGCTGGTTCAGTATTAGAAAAAACTGTTAGCATAATTAACCATATCAATAACAAAACCAATAGAAATCATATGATCATTTCAATAGATGCAGAAAAAACATTTGACAAAATACAACACCCATTCTTATTAAAAACACTAGAAAGCATAAGCATTAAATAGAACTTTCCTTTAAATGATTAGTAGTCATCTATCTAAAACCATCATCAAGCATTATCTGTAATAGGGATAAGCTAAATGGTCAAAGGAAATGAACAGGCAGTTTCCAGAGGAAATCTATCTATTGTCATATGAAAAAGTGCTCTAAATCATTATTGATTAGAGAAATGCAAATTAAAACAACTCTGAGGTACCATATCACACCTATCCAATTGGCTAACATGACAAAACAGGAAAGTGATAAATTCTGGAACAGATGTGGGAAAATTGGGATACTAATGCATTATTGGTAGAATTGTGAAGTGATTCAACCATTCTTGGGAGCAATTTGGAACTATGCCCAAAGGCTATAAAACTGTGCATACCCTTGGATCCAGCAGCAATACCACTACTAGGTCTAAGAGATCATAAAAAAGTGAAAAAGACCCACATGTACAAAAATATTTATAGCAGCTCTTTGTTGTAGCCAAGAATTGGAAATTGAGGGAATGCTCATCAGTTGAGGAATGACTGAACCAATTGTGGTATGTGTGAGTGTAATGGAATACTATTGTGCTATAAGAAATGATGAGCAGGCACATTTCAGAAAAACCCGGAAAGATTTACATGAACTGATGCTAAGTGAAGTGAGCAGAACCAGGAGAACATTGTACACAGTAACAGCAACATTTTGTGATGGTCAACTGTGATTGACTTAACTCTTCTCAGCAATACAATGATACAAGACAATTCCAAAAGATTCATGATGGCAAATGCTATCCACATGCAGAGAAGGAATTATGGAGTCTGAATGCATATAGAAGCACATTATTTTCACTTTTTTGATTTTTTTGTGACCTTTCTCTTTTGTTCTGTTTCTTCTTTTACAACATGTCCAGTGTGAAAATATGTTTACATGATTGCACATGTATCACCTATATCATATCGCTTACCAATTTGGGGAAGGGAAATGGGGAGGAGACGGGGAGAAAAAAATTGAAACAGAAAATCTCATAAAAAATGAATGTTGGAAACTATCTTTTCATGTAATTGGAAAAATAAAATACTGTTTACCAATAAATAAATATTTGATGAATTGAACTTCACATTTTTGGGAAATGATAATGGCAAGAAGAGTATAAGACTGAGAGCTAAGAAACCTAGGTTCTATTACTAACCCTTCCGTTAACCCTCAGCATGATTTTAGATTGGTTGGATCAGATGATCTCTAAGGTTTCTTCTAATCCTTTAATTTGGTTTCTTTGCTTCAATTATGTCCCCACTGTGCTCCATTTTATAGCCGAGTCAACAAAGTGATCAGCCCAAAGCTCAGGTCAGGCTCACGCCCCCTTCTTGTTGCATTCTAGGGTCTCCCTTTCAATTCTAGGATCAAACATAAACTCTCCTGACATTTGAAGCACTTCACAACCTGACTATTCCTACCTTTCCTAACTTTTACTTTATTCCCCTCTGTGCACTCTTTGATCCCGCCATGCTGTCCTGCTCTCTGACCCTGCTGCATTTTGCTTCGTCTTCCACGTCCATGCCTTTGCATTGGCTGTCTCTCATGTTGATAATGAGCTCACTCTGCAGTTCTGCCTCTTAGAATCCCTGGCTTCTAAACTCAGCTTAGAGGCCAGCGTCTCCTCTTTGGAGCTGTTTGGGCAGAGAATGGATGACCACTTGTTGGTTGTGTTTTAGAAGGGAATTTTTTGTTCAAGAACTGTTTGAGTGAGATGGTTTCTTAGGTCCCTTCTCTGTAATTTGGCAATTCTCTGCATTGGTTCAGCTTTCTCATTTCTTCTAAGGGAGGAAACTGGGGCCCAGAGGGGCATGTCTGAATTCACAAAAGAAGCAAGGAGCAGGACAACCTTTCAAACCCATATTTTTTTATTCAGGCTCTTGTGCTCTTCCCATTACCCTCTGCTTCCTTGCCCTCTTTACAATGGCAGGGCACAGAGCCTCTGGCTAAATGAGGCATGGCAGTGCATTAATCGTTCCCAATTTTCAGCATTTCACAATTGTTATCATTTTCCAAGAACCCTGAAATCAACTCATCTCCCTCAGCTGATTGAGCATGATGTTCCACTCCCCAGCCCAGATAGTAATCGGACTTGCTGTGTTTCTTTTGTCTTGAATGCATCTCTCTCTCACTTTCTGTTTCATGGCCCATATATGCCTAGGACAGTGTGTCCTGCCTGCTCAGTGAAGGGTGTGTCGGGCTGATGCAATATTTCTCCTTCAGCTGGCAGGTCAGGACAATCTGCAAAGGTCCCCTCACATCTTCCTCCTCTTTTCTTCCTTAGAACTTTAGGCATCAGAAAATTAAAGGAGGGGGATAATTTTCCCACCCATTCCTTCTCCCCTCCCCTCCCCTTTTGCCCCTGGTGCTGAGTATAAGCCAGTTCTCAAAGTAGCTCTGTGTGTGTGTGTGTGTGTGTGTGTGTGTGTGTGTGTGTGTGTGTGTGTGTGTGTGTGTGTGTGTGTGTGTGTGTTTCCCTATACCAGTTCCATATACTTTTGGAATCCCAGGTCTATTTTCCATCCCTATCCTATTTCCAGCTGTGATATTCAGTGTTGTAAGGTTCTTTTAAACCCATATTCTGATAACTTAATTTGTAGGGACAGATGGTGATAGATTAACGTATTACTTTCCGGCAACATTTGTATTTTGAGAAGCCTTCTACTGTTCTGTAAAGTGAAGAGGGCTCAGCCTTGTCCTAGCTTGACAGAGCTAGGAGCAGTGACTGACAGACAGGGGCAGGTCTGGGTTCTGTATAAGGAAAAAGTTCCTCACAACTAGACTATCCAAGAATGGGATGGGCTATCCCAGGAAGTAGTGAGCTCCCCATCCTTGGAGGTCTTCACATATAGGCTGATTGACATGTCCGGGATATTCTAGAGGAGATTCCTCTTCATATGTAAGTTGGACTTGATGGCTCCTGAAATCCCTCCCAATGGATATTCTGTACTAAAAGTGAAACCCAAAGAATGGATTGAACACTGGGAATTTGGGGTACTAGTTTAATGCAACAGATATTTAAATAGCACCTTCTCTATGCTGAGCACAGTGTTAAGTGCCTGAATGAAATACAAATTTAAGTTACATGAATGCTTCCTCCATGAAAGGTAAAGTTTAATAGGGGAATAAGACATAGATAACTATATAGTAAGTTTCAGGTTAAATGCATGAGGTAATTGCAGAATGTAATGCTGTGGGGAAGGGGGCATGCAGGTCAGAGGGATAAGCTTGTCACTGGCAGCAAGGAGCAGACATCTTGGAAGAAGTGGCATTTAAACAGGCGTAAAGACACAATGGGCACTTGTGATAAGCATGTGAGAAAAAACATGGAGGCAGGAAGGCAGAGGGAACGTTCAGAGGGAGAGGAGGCAGTTTCATTTGACTGGAGCACAGATTGCAAGGCAGGTGTAAAAGTAGGGTGTGCCACTTCGTGGAGGGCCTTGGGTGCCAGGCAAAAAAGTGGATTTTCTAAGGTTTTGTTCAGTTGTTTTTAGTGTCTGACTCTGTGACCCCATTTGGGGTTTTCTTGGAAAAGATACAGTAAAAGTTTGCTGTTTCCTTCTCCCACTCATTTTACAGATGAGAAAACTGAGGCAAACAAGGTTAAGTGTCACAGGGTCACACAGTCAGTAAGTGTCAGAGCTTGACTTTGAACTCAGGAAGATGAGTCTTCCTGACTCCAGAATAGGCGCTTTATGCACTTTGGTGCCCCGCTAGCTACTCCAGGGGGGTAGTATGGAGCCACTAACAATTTTTTTTTAAAATAGAGGAGGGCCTATCTATGATCTATGCATCAGTAAGATTAGCCTGGCATCAACATTAAGGACTGATGCCAGTGCCTTCCTTCCCCTGGAGATGACTTTTACCTACTCTGTACGTACCTTATTCAAACTTAGTTAATTATTTACACGTTATCTCTGCTAATGTAAAACCCTGGAGCAGTTGATACAGTGACAAGCCTGGAAAAACAAACAACTTTAAAAAACTTTAAAGCCCTAATTAATTCAATCACCAACATGTTCCAGAGGACCTGTGATGAAGCAGGTTGTCTCCCTCCTGGCAGAGGGGGACGGGCTTGGGGGCTAGAAGGAGACAGAGAAGTTTTAAAATGGCCAATGTGGGAACTTGTTCTGCTTGACTAGGCATATTTGGTATAAGAATTTTTTTATGTACGATATGTGTGTATGTATATAGGACAAGGGGGGGGACAGAAAAATAATGTGGGTGGAAAAATAGACTGGTGTTAAATTATGGAGTCTTGATTGACAGTCAAAGGACTTTGAATTAAAGCAGTGGTGGGGCAGATTTGGGGCCGGGGAACTTTCTGGAGCCTCCCAATCTTTATTAAGTAGGAACCACCTTTTTTGCATATATATACTCACACATAGATATCCACAGGTATATATATATATATATATATGTAGGTGTGTGCATATACGTACACACATACATGTCTGACTTGATTACAAGTGGTCTGATAACCCTCCAATGAGAAGTGGGCCAGTGAAGCCCCAAGTTACAGGTTTGCTGGAGTGTATGGCTGTGCTCAAAGGAGATATTTGGGACTGGGGCAGGTACATGGCTCTAAGAAGATCCCTGGGATACTTGAAAGGAAGCAGCGTATACACACACACACACACACACACGCGCGCGCACGTATGCATATATATGTATATATGTGCCTTTCAGGGTAGGAAAACATGTCTGTAAATTCATGAATTAAGGTACATTTCTGGAAGGTCAGTGCCCCTCTTGTCCTTCTCTGAGGGAAATAGGGAAAAGGGAAAAAGGCATAGGTAAATCTAAATGAGTTTGAGTTGCAGCTCTGTCCCTTCCTGGATGTGAGAGGCAACATAGGGTAATAGAAGGATCCCTGGGCCAAAGAGTGGGAACAGATGTTTGGGAAGGGGGTTGGCAGGTGGTGAGACCGAGGCACAAAGATATCATGACTTACCCAGGGTCACTCAGTAAGCAGTAGAGCCAGTACCTGAAGCTGTATTCTGATGTTGAGTCCAGTGCTCTTCACAGCACACCATGCTGCATGAAGAGTTTGGCATAATGATGAAGATTTTGAAAATTCAATCGGATTTTCTAATTGACCTACTTTGTCTCCTCAGAGCCATGTCCATGCCATCCCTGATTCATCCCCAGTGAACAGTGGCATCTAACTGATTCCATATATGTCTACTCTTCTTTCTGTTCCCCCATCCCTTCACTTTGACTCTTTTTTTTTGTATCAAGTTAAATCAAGAGCTGCCATGTGCAAGAGGAGTTAGGCTTATTCACCTTGATCCCAGAAGATTACACATAAAGAAGAGCTCTCTATTGGATTTAGCTTTTCAAACATGAAATACTCTCTCTTGAGAGGTCATGAGTTTCTCATCTATAGAGATCTGTGAGTGGATGTTGAATGACTTATGTCATGGGGATGTTGGAAAGAAGAATCCTGACTTAGAACTCTGAGATCCCTTCCAACTGAGATCGTCTTATCCTAGAAGAGCTTCTACTAAAAAGATCCTGTTGAACCCTTTTGTTTATCCCCCCCCCCCCCAGTGTCGTTTTGCTTTTATATCACATTTGTTTCCAAACATACTTTTCCCATCCCTGCCCCCATCCCTTCCCCCAGTGAGCCTTCCCTTGCTACAAAGATTAAAAATACAAAAAATTTAGCAAAACCAGCCAACCCAACCATCTTGTCTGACGGTATGTGTAGCTTTTCACACCCAGAGTCCCCCACCTCTTAAAAAAATAAAAGAGAGGGAGATGCTTTTTCTCCTTTCTTCTCTGAGTCTAAGCTTGGTTATTCTAAGTGCAAACTATTCAACTTCCTTCCTTCCTTTCCTCCCTCCTTCCCTCTCTCCATTTACATTTTTGGAGACATCACAGATATTATTTTCCCCGTTCTGATTATGTCACATTGCATCCATTCATAGGGTCATGAGGGAACCCCGCTACCTCTTGGACATCTTTACTTCAGTTAGGAAGTATTTCCTAACTTGACAATTACACTTGCCTCTTTGCAAGAACTACCCCTTCTTCCCACCCCTAGTTCTGCCCTCTGAGGCTTAACTGAACCATCATAACAAGACCTGAAGATAGAGATGAGAATCTAGGCTTTCCATTTGAGTTTTCTGTTTGTAAGTTAGTTAGTGGCCAGAGGAGACTGAATGACCTCCTTACCAACAGAAGAGAACTTAGAAGTTTAGCCTTTCCATGGCACCTGGCCTTTTTCTCCTGTGTTGACCCTTTTGAAAAAAAATTCCTTTGGGGGAGTGTAATGGAAACATCTGACTAGGGTTATAGGTCAGCAGTCTGATGGATTTTTCAGTTTGGGTGCCTTATGGAGACTGGGGGAAAAGTTGGGTCTTGTATTAACTACATCTCTATGCTTATCTGGCCTATGTCTCCCCCCACTCTAGGGGGAAAAAACCAGACCCTTTGATTTGACTGAGGCTAAGTTTTACAGAACAAATCCTTTTAGTAAGGGAATTTGTTCTGTGAAGTTTGGATTCAGTCAAAGGTCTGCACTTGAGGATCCAGAGGATCACATGTGGCCTCAAGAACACAGTCTCCCTATTCCCTAGGAGTGTATAGAAGTGATAGGGCTTTTGAGAGGCAGAATTGAGGAGGGGTTGAGGAAATCTGAGAGCAGAATCATGGCTGTTATGGCTAAATCAGTCCTCATGCTCCATCCATAGTGACAGCTCTCACCTGCATATTGATCCAGGTGCCCCAAAGTGCTGGTACTGAGGAGCCCATCTCATAATATTCACACTTCCCATGGAATCATGGAGGCAACTCTCTGGGGGTTCACCTCAGTGCTGTCCCTATTAGGCTCTAATCTGAGTCTCACTCAAGTTAAATGAAGTGTGCCCCAGGCTGACCTTGCCTTTAACTAGTAGCAGACCGTGGGTGTTGCTCGGATTTGCACAGACATGGTTCAGAAGCCTGGAGAACACCATGTTCTGGATGCTATTTGTCAGGCTGATGTTCTCTTTGGAGATCTGGTCCATGTTGAGCCATTGCCAGCCCAGAGCTGTATGTCCTATATTGGGGACAGAATGCAGATTTTAAACTCCCACTTCCTTCCACCCACAGGGTTTGTGCAAGGCAGGAGGGTAAACCGAGGATGCCTTCCCCATCCTGACCCCCAGGCCCCAGCCCACTCTCTCTGTCAGTGCTATCCTCCCAAGCCTACCTTTCCTAGGATCCCGTGGTCTAGCCCTTCTTTCATAAATTAGCAGATCTCAGAGTTGAAAGGGCATCTAGTATGCCTGCTCATTCCTTTGTTTTAATTTATTTTTATTTTTTCCTGATGCTGAGCACTTCACTTAAACCCCCCCCCCCCTCCCCCGCCTCTTGTGTAGGGCTCCCAGAACAGAGTGAATGGCACCTGGTGTTAGGCTAGAAGCTAGACAAAGGAAAAGGGGTTTAATTATAATATTAATAATAATAGCTCGCATTTGAATAGCACTATAAGGTTTGCAAAACAATTTACAGATATTTTACTTGCTCCTCAAAACCACCCTAGAAGGTGGGTGCTATTATTATCTCCATTTTACAGATGAGGAAACTGAGATACAAAGCCCTGGAGTGCTTTCCAGGGTCACTCAGCTAGTAAGCAAGGCCAGATTTGGTCTTAAGTCAGCCTGACTCCTCTTCTACGTCAGAGAGGAATGTGTTCTCCAGGAAGCCCCAGAGATCTGGGCCAGAGAAAATTTCTCAGATTTGGTAGAACTATCAGTGTTAGGAAGCCCGGGGTGTCAGGCTGGCCCCAGATTTGGTGTGTGTGTGTTGTGTATGTGAATATGACCCTGACTTGTCAGAGACTAGACTGGTGGAACCCCAGCGGGCAGGTGGGGTTTAGAAGGTTGT
Organism: Pseudochirops cupreus; assembly: GCA_028627135.1. NCBI lineage: Eukaryota > Metazoa > Chordata > Mammalia > Diprotodontia > Pseudocheiridae > Pseudochirops > Pseudochirops cupreus. Next base: position 97,897,003 of record CM053582.1, read on the forward strand.
TACTAGCACCTGCGCTCATTTAGCAGCATGGAGACAGCTGAGCATAGTACTTGGTTAGTCAGACTAGGCATAGAGAGAGGGAACCTGTGGTTCTCAACCTTCCTGATGCCGCAACCCTTTAATACTTGTATGTGGGTGTATCTGCATGTGGGTGGACCTGCCTGGAGACAGATAGAGGAGTGGTGTCTCAGTTCCTAAGATCATCAGAAATATGTTTTCTGATGGTCTTAGGCAACCCATGTGAAAGGGTCGTTCAACCCCCAAAGGGGTCATGACCCACAGGTTGAGGGCTGCTGGTAGACTCAAAGGAAGCTTCACTCAGCCTTGAGAGGCCGCTGTGTGGTGCCATGTGCACATAGTGCTAAACCCAGAGACCAGAAGTTGAGAGTTCAGATCTGTCCCAAGACGTTTCCTAGCTGCCTTAGCAAGTCACTTACCCTCTATACTATAAAATGGGGGTGATGATAGCATCTACCTCCCAGGGTTGTTGTGTGGATCAAATAAGATAATATTTGTAAAGTCCTACAGTGCCCAGGAGACATGTATACACACCCACACATACCTACCCACCCACATACACATATCATATATAGTAGGTGCTTAATAAATGCTTGGGATATATAGTGGGTGCTGAATAAATGCTTATTTCTTTCTTTCTACCAATTAACATTGGCACCTTCTCTCCAATTTATATACTTGGAGACTGTCTATCCAACCTGAGAGGTTAAGAGACTTGTCCAGGGTCACTTAACCAGCATATTTCAGAGACAAGGCTTAAACTCAGGTTGTCTGGACTCCAGGGATGACCCTCTCTCCACTACTCTAAACTGCTTCTCAAGACAAGTTAGATAAAATACAAAGCTACCAGATACTCCATCCTATCCCTAATATTTCCTCAAGCATATCCTGTGTCTAGGGGTCTCTCTCCCTACCCTTCTAACTGTATTTGTCTTAAAAATTGGATGGCTTTGAGGGGTGTTTCATGTTGTTTGCCCTGGCCATCTTTTGTCAAGTTTTCTTTGGGCCCCCATATTGCTCTTGTGACCTCTTTGGGCTGTGGGCGAGGTTCTAGATGTCTCTGGCCTCCCAGAGATGAGCCTGGCTAGGGGGCGAGGCAGAGTTCTGAGCTTTGCAGCCCTGGCGCTGATCCAAGCCTGCTTTTGGAATCTGGTGGGGCCCCAAGACTGGAGGTGCTGAAGTGAGACGCCCACAATCCCCCTCTGTAAGCAAGTGAGCTTTTGTGTTTCTCCCTCCCTCTCCATACAGTTACAGTCTCCGCTTGGCCTCCCGATGTCCTCACTCAGCTACGCCTCTCACCAGGCAGTGTAAGAAGGCCCAGGCCCAGGCCCAAGCCCAAGCCCCAGGAGCCCACCTTCAAGGAGCTTTCTTAAAGGAATAAATGTCTCTTTGCCGGGAAACAGGTACAGCGCTTGATGGGGGCAGAATCACATTTTATTTTGTGTCATTGATGCATTTGTTTTTACATTCCAGTCATTCCCTAGTTCAGAAGGCAGCATGTGGATGGAGTGCCGATCTTGAAACCAGGAAGGCCTGGGTTCGAATCCTGCCTTTGACCAGTGTTGGTTCTGTGACTCTGGGCAGATCCCTTCACTAGCTCTGTGCTCTCAGCAGCTCACTAAGAGAGGGAGAGTATACCGACTCACACAGACAGAGGCAGCTCCCTTTCTGGGCGGCTCCTTGTGCCAGTGAATCCCTGGGTCCCATCCTCGTACCTCTCCTCTTTCCCGATAGTTTCCCAGTCTCTGCCATTGAATCCTTCCTTGTAACCCCTCTGCTCCATTTGCCAGAACAAACTGTGTTCTGCATTTGTTGCCTCCCCACTCTGGCCCTGGCCCCCTGCAGTGTGGCCCAGCTCATCTTCCTGTTAGCTTGGGTGGGGTCATCGTGAGGATACTGGTCTTCAGAATTTTCTGGCTTTGCTCTTTGTCATTTCATCACATCTTCCCGTGGGTCCCTGAATTCCTCAGATTCACCATTCTTATGGCACAGTAGCTAGACTTCATCCATTTGGGTGGTTGCTAGAGGGGAGCAGAGGGATTGAGCCTTGAATCTTCCAGAGACTGCTATGGGAAGAAATGGATCTCTGAATAAATTCCCAGGCACCTAAAACAAACAAACAAAAAACTCAGCAGCCTGACACACAGAAAATCTTTGAGTATAGCCAGGGATGGGAATGCAATCCATTCCACAAGCATATATTAAATGCCTACTGTTTGCAGACACTTTACTAGGTGTTCATGGGGTGTAGGTGTTCAGGGAGCACTGGCGCCTCTGGTGTGGGGCTGCTGAGCTCTGTTCAGAGCTGCCCACCTACCTTTGGTGTCCACCTGGCACTCCACTCTTACCTGTGGCTCTTGGTAGCACATGCAGTGGCCATACTGTGGTCAAATCTCATGGCAGATGGGATAAACCAAGTTTGGGGTAAGAGTTGATCCAAAAACCCTTTGGTGAGTTAGGGGGTGTCTACTCCAAGCACGTGAAGACTTCCCCCTATGGAGTGGGCGGATGAGCACAGTCTGTTTCAGTGGCCACAGAGGTGGCTGAGGCAGGTGGCATGGAGCGCTTAGAGCTTGGTCAGACATGGAAGATGCCAAGGTCGTCCACTGCATCCCGGGCTACCACCAATCGTCCTGACGTTTGTCCTGCCACTGGACTTCGGTGACTCTGGAAGAGAGAGTGAGACTGAGGACTTGCTACAACTCTGCCACACTTAAATCCAGTTCACACAAGAGTCAAGACATTGCCCTGCGATCTCATTGGTCTTCTTCGAAAATGGAGGACCTCCTACATCTAGGTGTTAGAAGTAATGATGGCAGTAATAATAGTTGGCATTTCTGTAGTGCTTTAAGAATTGCAAAGTGCGTTATCATCTCATTTGAGCCTCATCACAATCCCAGGAGATAGCAGCTAGTGGGACCCCCATCTTACAGTCGAGGAAACTGAGGCAGACAGGTTAAATGACTTGCCCAGGGTCACACAGCTAGTTAGTGTCAGAGGCTGAATTTGAATTCCCGTCTTCCTGATATCTGGTCCAAGGTGCTGTCCACTGAACCACCTAGCTGCCAAGGAATCCACAAACAAAAACAAGCTTTTCCCTGCCCTTGAGGAGTTTACGTTCTATAAGGGAAAACAACATGTAGCCAATAAGTAAATGGGAAATATGTGGAAGTGATTTTACTGGGGTAGAGAGCGCTAACATCTGGGAAGGTGAGGCAGGGCCTTTTCTAGGAGGTGGAGCTTGAGCTGAGGCTCAAAGGGTGTTAGATGTCTAGTGCTTGAAAAGGGCATGTATGATTGGCAGAGTGGCAGAACCGCCCTGGGGTGAGAATCCAGTCCCAGGCCAATGAATCCTAACCCACTTGTGCCTTTTTGCTCCTCCACAGCTCCTGAGATGACACCTGCATGAGCAAGGCCCAAGGGGCCCCAAGGCCGCCATGCATGACGCGCTCTTCCTGTCCTTTGGTCCCGAGAGAGAGAGAGAGAGAGAGAAAAAGACGTGTCTCTGTGTGTGAATTTCTGCCTTCAGAAAGGAGACCTGAGCCCAAGGGGGACACGATGGCCACTAACTCCACTGGGTCCCTTCGAGGGTGATGTTGGAATGTCTCCTTTCCAGGCTGGGCCGAAGGGGAAGGACATCATGGCCGCATGTTCTAGGGCAGAAGGTCATGGCCAGGTTTGGGTCTCTCTGTCTATGCAATTTTTTTTTCAAGAGTCCCTGACCCTGTCTTTGCCTCTTGTCATCCATTGCCATTACTTGGATGGGCTTCAATCTTGTGGCCAACTTCCATCCCATCCAAGGGGGATCTTCAGGAGAAGGTTCCTGGATTTAATGCTTCCCATCCTCCATCTCCCCAATCCCAGCCTCTCTTTCTCCAAATTCTGCAGAAATCCACAGAGGGCAGAGATGTTCAAGGAGTCTTGGTGAAATTCTTCTGGTGACCTGAGGCTCCCCTCACCCCCTGGGAGGGGAGAGGAGGAAGAAAGCCTTTTTGCCTAAAAAATGATTTGTTGGGTCTTCATTCAGTTCCTCCTGGCTGGGGATAAGACACCTCTAGATTTCAAACTCCCATCAGTGCCTGTATTATTGACTCTGGGTAGAGGAGTCCTCCAGGTCTGGGTGAATCTTGAAAGGAAGCTGGTCCTTTCCTTCAGGCCTGGCCTCTCCAGGGAAGGCAGAGAAGGTGGGCTAGGATGCTTTCACCTCTGCTGCTGTCCCCCACTCTGATGCTGTCATGGGCATCGGAAGTCCTTAGGCCCTCAGTTTCAAGTACCATATGAACTTGGAAAAAAAAAAGATTTAGAAGTACAGGAAAAGTGGAGAACTTTCAAGGTCAGGAACAGCCTGATGGGGTAGGAGTGGAAGTGGGAGATCTCTCCACACCTAGGAAAGATAGATGAACTTAGGCGGGGACTTTGAATGGGTCCAATGAAGTTCCCGGGCATTGTGCCTTTGAAGGCAGGCCATGCGGAAAGACTCTCTTGGGACCATTTTGGTGCCATTAAATATTCTTGGCTTGATATTTCAAACCCAAAATTGAAGGACATTTATCAAAGTACAAGAATCTTGACATGACATGATTGGGGGCTGTTGGATTTTGGTTTGTTTTGTTTTGTTGTTAGCTTTTTCCTTCCAGGCTACCATGATTTAATCTCCCAGTTCTGTAAATATGTATGAAGATGGTTTTAAGAGCATGTATTTATGTCCCTGACTGTAAATGCTCCATTTTTAAAGTTTTATAACTCGTGTTATTTAATTAATGGACACTGCAGTAAGGTGATGGAGATGGGTCCAGGAGAAGGGTCTCGTGGAGATAAAGCCTCACATGGGCAGGAAAAAAAAAATTGAAATCACAGTTTAATGTCAGAATTTGCACATTTTCCACCCACTGGAAAATTTTTCTCAGTAGATAATAAAAGCCTCACTCTCCTTCCCAAATCAATTCTCTAGCATGGAAATTGTGAATTTTTCTTATCCTAATGGTAAAATTTCATCCTAATCATTGTTCAGATTCACAAAATTTTCCCTCTCCCCTCCTACAATTCCCAAGGTATTTCTGCTTCCTGGGAAAGAGTTCTGTGGCTGAAAGCCCGTGAGTCTCTCCTTCTACCCTGTAATAATATTGTTGGGGGTAGGGGTTATTAAGTGAGGGGAAATCATATTTTGCATGTGACATTTTGCTGGTCATCTTTGAGCACTCTCCTCATGTGATTCCTGATCTGAGTGTCCCAATAATGAAAAAGAAAAAAAAATGAAAAAAAATTTATTTTTTTTAAAGTGGTGTTTCCTGGTCAGTGCTGGTCTTCTGAATGTTGAGTGAGATTGCTGAAGACTCTGTTGTTTGTCTGCCATGTGAAGAAAATTAACAATAAAAACAACCAAACAAAAATGAAGTGCACCTGTAGGGGAAGCACGTGTGAAGACGGTCCTTTTCTCTCAGCCTCAGCTCCTCGCCGTAGGGATTTTGGACTTGGGAGGGAGGTTGGGCTAGCTGGCCACTTGAATGGGAGCTTCTGACTCCAAGAGGGAAGAGAGAAGGTCTGGGGGCTGAGCCATTGCCTTGATCTCCCCTTTGCTCTTCAACATCCAAAGCGTTCTTCTTTTGATTCTATCTCCTTCCCCTCTTGCTCACTAGTCTCTCTGTGTCTCTCTCTCCTCCTCCTTCCTCCATCTCCTTCTCCTCCCCTTTCTCTCCTTCTCTGTCTCTGTTTCTCTCTATCTCCTCTCCTCCCCCCACACCCAATCCAGAGTCACATCATTCTATACATTCTCAGCATTAGAGGCCTATCCAGGGGACCATCAAGCCTGTCTGGGGGAGAAGGCTACACCTGTAAGGTAGGGTTGGGAAACTGACTGGTGAGGGATGTGTGGTATTGACATGGGAAATTGAGGGAGACATTCATGAAAAGGGGGGACATTATTAGGGAAGGTTGGGAAAGAAGCATTAATAGGTGATGTTAGAGATATCTCTTTATGGGCACTTGAGAAGCATTGATTGATGGGAGCTTGGGAAGGAAACGGAAATGAGTGGAGCCTTTGACAGGGAAGGTGGTGAGTAGACATTGATGAGAGGTTGAAAAGGGGGCATTAACAGGGAAATTTCAGGGAATCATTAATAGGAAGGAAGGACATTGGCAGAAGAGGTTGGGAAGGAGGTATTAACAGGTTGATTGGGGGAAGCTTTTGACCGGAGGCGAGGAGCAGACATTGATGGGAGATTGAGAAAGGACCTTGAGAAGAAATTGAGTCACTGTTGGAAAGTGGAGGCATTAGCAAGCAGGTTAGGGTAGTTATCAATGGAGGAGGTCAAGGGGAAAGTTAGGAAGGGAACATTGATTGGGGGGGTGCTTTGGGGAGGGGTCAGAATTGGCTTACTGGTAGGTCATAGAGAAGAGGAAGAGATGAGGAAGGATTTTGTTACTTCACTGAAAGCTAGCCAAGAGCAGAAAGGAAAGCCCCATTAACTACTTCTATACTTTAAATAGGTTAAAATGTGTCATCTTCCCCCATCCATCCTGCCTCCCCCCAAATTCATTAAGAAATAAACACATTTTACTTGAGAGCAGAGACAAAATGGAGAGACCGAAGTGATAGAATGGTTAGTTCTTTTCTCTAGGCATGGTTGCCCTTCTTTCCCCCCCACCCCCCTACTATTTTTCTTCTTCAACACTAGAGAAAAGAGGGCAGGGAAGGAAAGAACAGGGACTGGAGTGAGAGACATTCAGGGGCCATTTTGTTCATCTTCTGGCTGAGCTAAGGGCTTTGTTTCAGCCAGAAACTCTGGGCCAGAGAGGCTTTCTTTTTTCTTTTCCCCTTGCCTTACCATTCAGTTCTACTGATAAAATTCCAAAGCCTCATGAGTTAGAAGTGAGAGGGGAAACCTGTTTGTAAGGGGATCTGGCAAACAGTGGCCCTCCCCAGGCTGCCAACTGCTCTCATTCCTCCAAAGATGCACTGTCTCCATCCCCGAAAAGTAAAGGGCACCCATCTGTTTTCAGGCAATGTCCGGGCTGTGTTAATGAACTCCAGAAACCAACCCTGACTTCTTGTCCCCAGGGGAAGGCAGCAAAGGATCCCCATGTGAAAGAATTGGCGAATGAGAAAGGCAGGCATTGCAGTAAATCACATGACAAGCTCTTGTCACTTAAAGTTAACTGGCTCAAATTTCCTTTAGACAGTGGCCAAGCAGAAGGATTAATGACACTAGCTCACATTGTCTCTCTACAAAGACATGTAAAATGTCTGTGTAAGTCTATGTATGTGTATATGTCTATATGTGTGCATAGAAATGTTTTTGTATATTTATACATATATTAATGGGGGGAGAGAGCAAACGAATGAACGAGAACTTGGTTCATGACAACCCTGCAAGGGAGATAGTATATGTATTGTTATCCCCATTTCACTGATAAGGAGACTGAGGCTCCAAATCAGATAGTAATTAGAACTGGGGGTTGAACTCAAGTCTTCTGACTCTTGATCTAGTGTTTTTTCCACACAATGGAGCTAGTTTGTAATACTTCAGGATCCTCACAGAAGCTCAGAAGCCATCTAGTCCAATTGATAACTGAAAATAAATCCCCTTTGATGGCTAATGCTTACATAGCACTCTCAGGTTCCAAGTGTTTTATTTACTTGGTCTCCAACAACCCTGTGAATTAGGTGCTATCATCTTGATTACTGAGATTAAGAGAATTTAAGTGACTTGCCCAGGATCACACACCTATAGTAAGTGTCTGAGGCAGGATTCAAACTCAGGTCTTACTGATTCCAAATCCAACACTTAATCCACTGTGCCACCGAACAACCTCTAGAAAAATACCCAATGAATGGTCCTCCAACCTTTGTATGAAAGAAAGAAGTAAACTTGAATTTATCATGTAACTACTATGTTCCAGGAACTGTGCTAAGCACTTACAAGTATTATCTCATTTGATCCTCACAAAAACCCTGGGAAGTAAGTTCTGTTATGACCATCATTTTACAGTTGAAGAAACTTGAGTCAGACAGACGTTAAGTGACTTGTCCAGGGTCACACAGCTAATAAATCTCTGAGGGCAGATTTGAACTCGGATCATCTTGCCTCCAGGTCTGGCATTCTATTCACTTCAACCCAGAGAAAGGGAACTGCATTAGCACAGCCCTTGGCACATAGTAGGCTCTTAATAAATGCCAGTTAATGGGGCAGCTAGGTGGCGCAGTGAGTAGAGCATCAGCTCTGGAGTCAGGAGGACCTGAGTTCAAATCCAGCCTCAGACACAACACAAAAAAAACTAGCCATGTGACCTTGGGCAAGTCACTTAACCCCAATTGCCCTGCCTTCCCTCCAAAAAGCAAAAAAAAAAAAATGCCAGTTAATATCCCCAGTTGTAGTCTTTTTATTTCACTTTCTCAAATTAGTAGGGATGTCTTTCCTGATATCAAGTCTAGACTTCATTCCTCCCCTCCGCCCCACCCCAGGCTTCTCTAGGCTAATTACCCCAGTTGTCTTTTTTTTTTAAAATCTTCATAAATTTCATTACAGTGGAAAGAGCACTGGGGACCTGTGTTCAAATCCTCTCTCTGATGCTTATAACTGGTGGGATCTTGGGCAAGTTAACCTCTGTCTACCTCAGTTTCTTCATTTGAAAAATTAGGGGTTTGGGGCCTCTGAGGTCCACTGCCTCTGTCTGTAAAATCCTATGTTATGAACTCAAGATCTTTGCCCAGCTTTTGGAGTAGCAGAAAAAGAAGCGTTGTTCTTGGGGTGGCCCTAACTTGAAGTCTGTACACTAGTTGACTGGGTAGTGATTATTTATTTTTAGAAACCTTACATTTTTATAACAAGATTCCCCTGGGCTTTCACTTTCCCAAACCAAGCCATGTCCATGCTGGGTAGGATAACCCAGCCGTTTACTGAAGAAAAAGGTCCTGGGGCTCACCAGGAGGGGGGAATCTTTCCTTATGGAGTAAAGTCTAAATTTGGTCATCTTTTGACCAAAGATAGTCTGCTGCTAATTCAGGAGGTCTGCCCCCTTTTAACCAGATATATAAAAGAGCCTGGTCCTAGATGTGCGTGGGACTGACATATGGACTGAACACTATTCCAGAGTTGAAAACAGTACCTTTTGTGCCCTGGTCAAGTGGTACAAATCATGTCTCCATATCAACTTTTTAAGACAAATTCATTTGGGGGTGGTTGGAATGAAGGCAGGACCAGGCCAGAGAAATATAGCCATGGTGGGAAGAAACGGTGCCATCTGGTAGCTTCCTATTTTCTTACTAAATAGTTGCTAAGCTTAGTTGTTCATGCTGCTGAGGACTGAGGTGTCCTGGGACCCAAATCTGTTTCCCTGCCTTCATTATAGCTCCTCTATGTTGTTCTGTATCTTCCAAATTTGGCCACACTTGGAGTTCACTTACTGGTTCTTTTCCGCGAATGAGTCCTGAGAGTCTCCATTTCTGAGGTCATCGTGAGAGTTGAAGGTAGTATGTTGTAGGGGAAAATATATAGGACCCATAGAAATCCTGGCTTTCAATCAGACAGTCAATATGCATTTATTAAATATTTAATTGGGGCAGCTAGGTGGCACAGCAACTAGGGCACTGGCCCTAGAGTCAGGAGGACCTGAGTTCAAATCCGGCCTCAGACACTTAACACTTACTAGCTGTGTGACTTTGGGCAAGTCACTTACCCCAATCGCCCTGCCTCCCCCACTCCAAAAAAGCAAAAAAAAAAAATTACTGTATGTTGGGTACTGTGGTAGGGTACTGGGGATAAAATAGGCAAAAATGAAATAAGTCTTTGAATCTTCTTATATTCTACTTGGGAGAGGGAGAGGGAGTCTCAGTCTCCTAGTTGGGCACCTTCCTGCCCTTGGGGACTGCTCTCCTTATTGGTGACTGTTTCTCCCAGACCACTATTTCAAGAAAAGTCCCCACCGTGCTTGACTCCATGGGCATCCTCTATTTGCTCTCCCTGTCCTGGGGCCATCAACCATGATCATAGTGGCTCCGCCATTATTCCATTGTTCCCAGATGAGGTGTGCCCAGTCATCATCCTCATCCCCTCAAATGAGGTCATGTTAGCAAAACATTCAGCACAGTGCCTGGCCATGGTGGGCACTTAATAAATGCTTGTCCCCTTTTCTTCCCTGACCACGATTCCCCTTTGTGCGTGGTCCACCTTGGTATGATGTAAGCTCCTGGAGGGCAGGCCTGTCTTTGCTTTTGTTGTATTTATTCGTTTATATAAAATATCTAAAGATGAGTGTGTGTATGTATGTATTTGTGTGTATATACAGTATACAGTGCATGTAAACATACATGTAGGTATATTCTACACACATGTACATGCATATCTGTATACACACATGGGTATTATATTGTGTAAATATGCACGCAGGTATTATATGTATGTGGACACACATATGCATGCGTACCTATATACATCCCTGTTTGTGAATGGATGTGGTGGTGGTGTTGGTTGAGACCATCAGGCCAGGGTTCTTATAGGGCAGCAGTTCTCAACCTGTGGGTTGTGTTCAATTTGTAACAATGAAAATACATCCTGCCTATCAGATATTTACATTACGATTCATAACAGTAGCAAAATTGCAGTTATGAAGTAGCAACGAAAATAATTTTATGGTTGGGGGTCACCACAACACGAGGAACTGTATTAAAGGGTCGTGGCATTAGGAAGGTTGAGAACCACTGTTACAGGGATTGGTGCTGAAGCTGAGCCTTGAAGGGAGCCAGGAGTTCCAAGAAGCAATGGCACCAGAGGGAGAGCAGTCCAGAAATGGAGACAGAACCTGTGCAGAGTCCTGGAGTTGGGAGATGGGCTTTGACACAGGGGTAGCCAAGAGCAAGTCATATCGACTGAACTATAGAGCAGATGAAGATGGTGGTGAGCAATGAAATTGAGAAGGTCTCTGGCCAGATTTCGAAGGGTTTTAAATGCTAAAGACTTTTGTATTTTATTCTGCAGGCAAGAGGGAACCAGTGAAAACTTTTTTTTTAAAAGCGAGGGTGTGACAAGGTCAGATTGGTTATAATAATAATAATAGCTAGCATTTATATTTAAGGTTTGTAAAGCTCTTTACAGATATCATCTCATTTGATTCTTGTTCTTGGGGTGGCCCTAACTTGAAATTTGTAGGCTAGTTGACTGAGTAGTGACTACGTTTATTTTTAGAAAAACTCACGTTTTTGTAACAAGATTCCCCTGGGCTCGGACTTTCCCAAACCAAGCTATGTCCATGCTGGGTAGGATACCCCAGCCATTTACTGGTTGTTATTATCCCCATATTATATATGGGAAAACTGAAGCAGACAGACAAAGATAACACGTAGGTGGTGAAGGATAGAGTCAGGAAGACTGGAGACCAGCTGTGTGCCCTTGGGCAAGTCACTCAACCACTGTCTGCCTCAGTTTCCTAAACAGTAAAATAACAAAAATGAAAACAAAACACCCCAAAACCACCTTCCTCCCAGAATTGTTGTGAGGATCAAAAGATACCATATTTGTAAATATGTGCCTGGAACATGGCAGGCACTAAAGAAATGCTAACCTCATTATTTTGTTGTTGTTATCATTATTATTAATCATTATAGTAGTAGTAGGAGTAATAGTAGTAGTAGTAGTAGTAGTAGTAGTAGTAGTAGTAGTAGTAGTAGTAGTAGTATATAGATCAGAGATAGAAGACAGGAGGTAGAGAGACTAATTTGAGTCTCAGCTCTGCCAGTCATTAGATATATGACCTTGGACTAGTCTCTACCCTTCTCTGGACCTCAGTTGAATTAAGTGATCCCTCAGGTTCCTTGGAACTCTGATATTCTGTGTTTCTCTGGTGGTCATCTACCCATTTTCACAGAACTTCTACTGTGTTCAGGGCAGTATAGAGGATACAAAAGAAGTAGAAGACAAAGTTCCTTCCCCCAAGAAGCAAGGATACAAAATCCCAGTGTTACTGTTAAATGTTATTTCTCACCCAGAGAGAAAGCATGAACTCACAGCAAGAGAACAGGCTTTGAGCTAGTCAGGTCAGTACCTGCCTCCAACACATCCTGACCGTGTGTATGGGCATAGAGATATCATTTCTCAGGGTCCCCCAAACAACACCCCACAGCTGTAAGCTGACTGCCTTCCTAGAGCAATGTCTCAATCTGGGAGCTTCCTATAATCAAGCAATCATTCGATATACATTTATTAAGTGCCCCCTATGTGCCAGGTCCTGTGCTGAGGACACCAAAAGAGGCAAAAGACAGTCCCTACCCTCAAGGAGCTTACAGTCTAATGGCAGAGACAAGAAGCAAGCACATATATACACAGTAAGCTAGATATAGGATAAATAGGAAATAATTAACAGAGGAAACACATTGGAAATCAGAAGGGTTGGGCATGGCTTCCAGTAAAAGAAGGGATTTTAGTTGGGGTTTAAAGGAAGAGAAGGAGATCAGGAAGTGAAGACAGCAGGGGACAAGCACAGAGAAGGCTGTCAGAAGGAAAAATATATATAAGAAAATCCCAACTAGATAATTACCACAAACTACCTGAGTGACCTTGGAGAGTCACTTTGCCCCTCTGGGTCTCAATTACCTTCTCTATGAAATGAGATTAGAATAGATGATCCCTAAGCTTTCTTCAGGTTTTAAATTTATAATCCTCTGAATGAGGGTAGAACTTTCTCTTTGGCTTCAAAAGGAAGTATGTCCAGCACAAAAAAAATACATATATTCTTTTTTCAGTTCCTCACCTACTGGCTCTTTCTCTTGTGATATGATCTGGGTCCAAGTTGGCTGGCAGCTCTGCTTACTACCTGGAGGGGGTAGGAGAATCATGTAGGAACAGGCAAAATGTGACCAAGCTGACAAGGGAGGTCACGGGTAGGGAATACACAAAGCTGCAGTGACATTTCAAAACTTTGAGAACACAGGTTGCGTCACACTAATTGTCACCATATTGATACCCTGACTCATTTTCTGGCACTAGCCTGAGTCATAGATTTAGAGCTGAGAGAGACCTCAGAGATCATCTAGACCAGTGGTTCTCAACCTTCCTAATGCCGCGACCCTTTAATACTCTTTTGTGGGCATGTCTGCATGTGGGTGGACCTGCCTGGAGAGGATAGAGGAGCAGTGTCCCGGTTCCTAAGACCATCAGAAATATGTGTTTTCCAATGGTCTTAGGTGACCCCTATGAAAGGGTCGTTTGACCCCCAAAGGGGTCGCAATCCACAGGTTGAAAACCACTGATCTAGACCCACTCCTTTGTTTTGTAGCTGAGGAAACTGAGGCCCGAGGAAGTTAAAGGAATTGCCCAAGGTCCCAGGGATTAATAGTGTCACAGATAGGATTTGAATTCAGATCCTCTGACCCCACTGTATCATTGAACTCCCTACAGCCATTTCCTAACTTGATGTCAGCAATTTCTTGGATTTTGGTCCTTTGAAGAAGGCATCAATTTAGCCAGAGGGGTCATCTCCAGTCAGCCTGATCTATATCTGGCCACTGGACCCAGATGACTCTGGAGGAGAAAGTGAGCCTGATGACCTTGCACAGCCCTTCCTCACTCAAATCCAATTTACTTGCAAGTCATGGCATTATCTTCTTGATGTCATGGTCCTCTTCAAGAATGAAGGATAACAACAAACATCAATTTAACCAGACCTTGGGGCTCACTCAGAGCCTGATTCAGACCCAACCCCTCTTCTGGGGTATTATCCTTCTCTCATCTCATTCTTTCTCTAATCACCAGGCTCCCCACTTCTACCCTTCCCCCCATGATGGTATATATAGTTTGTACCTCAAGCTCCCCTTTACCACCTGATTTGCCAAACTCTTGGAACTGATTCGCTCAATCATTTAGCAAGCATTTGTGAATCACCTCTTATGTGCTAGGCACTGTTGGAGATACAGAAGTAGCAAGCATTTTGTACCCTTCAGGAGTTTATTGTTTTGTGGAGGAGATGATATACAAATAGGAAACAATGAATGTGAGCACGGGCAGACTTTGGGAGCTAGTGGAGGACAGAAGGGCCTGGCATGCCAAGTCCATGGGGTCATGAAGAGTTGACCATGACTGAATGACAAAAGAGCATCATAGAAGGCCATATGTGAGCCAGTGCTATCTTTAGACGGGAAAGACTCTGGGGAGGATCACAGAATCACAGAACCTCCTAGTTGAAACCCTAGAGGTCATTTAATCCAGTTAATACCCATAAAAGGATCCCCTTGATGATATACCCAAGTGGTCATTTAGCTTTTACTTGAAGACTTTCCATGAGAGCAAATGCTGCTTTTAGAGATGGCACAATTCATTTCTGGATAAGTCTCCGTGTACAAAGTGGTTTTTCTCACTTCAAGACTAGATTTCCCCATTTTTGGCTTCCTACCTTTATTGCTCCTAGTTCTGCCTTTTGGTACCAAGTGATAAGTCTAACCTCTCTTCTATACAGCAACCCTGCAATATTTGCAGACAGTTTTTATGACCCCTTCTCCCTTCCCCCTCCCCCCAAGTATTCTCTTTTTCAGGCTGCACATTCCTGTTTCTTTCATTCCTTCAGCTGGTTCTTGAGTGAAATAATGTTAAATTCCATCACCATCCTGATAACCTTAAATTTATTAGATGATCTTTCTAAAAATGGGGTCCAGAAGTAATCATAGTGCACCAGGTGTAGTCTGACAAAGGCAGAAGACAGCAGAATCATCACCTGTGAGTTGAATTTGAAGTGATACATCTATTTATCAATGAATATAACCCATGTGGATTTTGGGATTGAGAGCTGGAAGGGACCTCAGAGGCTATCATGTTCAATACCCTAATCTTATAGCTGAGGTCTAGAATCACCAAGTGACTTGCCCAAGGTCACATGGGTAATGTGTGCCCCATCTCTGATGTTCCTACATGTGTGACTTTGGTTAAATCACAAATACCTCTGGCCTCAGTTTCCTCATCTTTAAAATGCTGGAGTTGAATAAGCTAGGCTTAGGACCCTTCTAGCTCTAGCTCTCCAATCCTATATGGCAGTGCCAGTCATAATACTAGGGTCCTCTGACTCTAGAACTTATGCTCATTCCACCAGACCACCATGTACCTTCACTTTGAGGACATATGAGTAGAATGACCTGGCTAGAGCAGAGAGTATAATATCCAAGGAAGTAGTTGACTTTAAATAGTTGGCGTGGGGACCACATTATGAAGGGCCATAAATGCCTGACTAAGAAATTTGTTGCTGGTATCAGGAGCCAACAAAGGAGTGAGATGATGAAAGTGCCATTTTAGAATGATTAATTTGGTGGCTATATACAGGATGGATTGGAAAGGAGAGAGTAGAAAATAACTTTCAGGACCTTGGCCAATGCGTTTGTGCTGATGGTGAAAAGATCCTATACCTTGGGCTGTTTGGTTTGATTAATATGACCTTAGCTCTAGGGAGAAGGTCATAAAAAGCAGCTATAAGAACCAAATACATTGAATGTACCCAATTGCATCTTTAAAAATATACTTACCATGTATAGAGAATTTTCTCGGTGTTGGGGAAGATTTTCTGAGAGGTCCAAATCTGTGATTTCATTTGTATAGTAGAATCCTGGTGTGGAAATGGCTTTCCCTCCTTCAGCTCAATTCTTCTTCCATGTCAACCCCATCCCTCCCATGTCCCCATCCCACTCTACCCTCTTTATTTAATTTTTATGTACATACATATCTTCATCCCCCATAGAATATAAGCTACTTGAGATCAGGAACTATTTGTTTTTTTTTTTATTTTGGCATCCCCTGTGTCTGGCATATGAATGAACTTTTGCTCTCAGAGAGTTACTAGAAGTAATGAGAGGTTCATTGACTTGTCCAGGGTCATACAACTAGTATCAGAAGAAGAAGTCCTTGAACCCAGATCTTCTTGACTGTGAGGCTGATCTGCCAGCCATTATTACACTATGCTGCCTCTCATTGTGGAATGTAAAAGTTTAAATTAGACAAGTTCTGTACCATCATGTGTCTCACAATCCAGTAGGTAGTTTCTTGGGAGCTGGGATAATAATACCTCATAATGGATACCTGGTCATTTTTGTCTTAGTCTATCTTTTAGCTTCTAATAACTTTACCGTATTTCCCATACAGCCTTCTGTGTTGTGTGCATATCTTCTGAGAAGATGGTCCCTCAGGGTGACATATCTCTTCAAAGATCTGTCCACTTCTATGGCCATAGGGTAGTAATGCTGCACTGTAAAAATAGTTGGCTTTGGTGCCTCCAAATGTGTCGAGTTGCTACCACAAACTCATGGCCCATGATAAAAAGGGCTTCCTCTGTGCGTGAATTTCACTGAATCACCATACATTAATAATAACAGTTGGAAGATTGCATCAATATTTAGCTGGTATATGCTACTTAAAAAACCAAAACAGACATTCAGCATTATCCAAAACCTTTATTACAGAGGCTTGAAAACAAAGAAATCAGAGGAAAGAGAGAACCTCTGTAGAAGGAAGATATGGAAAATTGCTGGTCATCTCTATAGTTGCAAGAAGTCCAATGCAATGAAAACACAAATGTGAAACAGAAAATTTGCAAATTGTAACATAATGAGCAACAGAAGTAATGTTATTGAGAAGAGGTGCCTCAAACTCTAGATTCTCTGTAAACCTAGAAAAAATGGGGACTGGATAAGACCCATAATTATTGACTCAATTACTTCACAGTACATAATTACTAGCAAAACACTTTACCAGCTTCCTCTCAGATACAAGCTTGAGTCACAGATGCACCTTTCTCAACAGAAGGCATCTTGTATTTACTGTCAAACACAGTGACTCTTCCAAATATAGGCCAATTATGTGTTTATATACTTTATTCAAAGCATTCACAACTTGCATAAATAATATATGTGTACATATAAGCTATATATGCATATGTATTCTATATATTGAGGGAGGAGGAGATTTGGAGCATGTAGAGTTAAAGTGTGTATGTCTACATATGCCTCTGTGTGTGTGTTTATATAGTGATGAGAAAAAATTGTATTGACTGGGAACCAAAAAGGGTTTGCCAGAAACTTCCAAAGTTATAAAGAGCAACTAATCATTAATTAGATAACAAGCTGTTCCAAAGCTCTATAGCATATTACATCTTTACATATCATTACAAAGTCTCTGACTCAGTTCTTCATTTACAGCAGCGGTTCTCAACCTGTGGGTCGCGACTCCTTTGGGGGTTGCCGAAGACCATTGGAAAACACATATTTCCGATGATCTTAGGAACTGAGACACCACTCCTCTATTTGTCTGCCCCCATGCAGATACACCCACATATGAGTATTAGGAAGGTTGAGAACCACTGACTTACAGCTTCTTCAAAGATTACAAATATATGAAATAGATATCATGATAGGATGTTAGAATACCCAATGTTCTCATAGAGAAAATTGGTCTCTAAGACATGTCACCAACACAGGAATATCAAGAACATTTGATATGAAATGTGGCACCTTTCAGGAAGACCATTTTAAAACCTGAAGGACCAGATTTTAAGGACATTACAGACCCAAGCAAACTTTTGTGCCAATTGATATACCTGATCTCTGCTGTTTTTCTTGTTACCACAGCTCTCCTGCTGAACAAAGGGGCTTATCTGTTACCTTGGCAAAGCTGTAGCATTGTCAAGCCCTTTTAGCACACAGTCACCTTTGGCAGGGCACTGAGAAGGTATTAAGCTATTTCTGTGATGAGTAACTGCCTTAAGCCAGAGAATTGCAAAGAACTTCAGGTCTCCTCTGGAAGTTCTGAGGAACTTCTTTTTCTCAAGCCAGAGAGAGCTGTAGAGACAACACAGTCAATCACATGAAAACTTTCCCTACTCATGCTGTAGTTAACAGCAAGGCAATGCAGCCTTTCCTTAGACAGCTCTTCAAATAGCAGAGGATTCTATTCCCCTTTCCCTCCTCCCCCAGCCTCCAACAGCTCCCAGCAAAACACCTTTTTTTCTCATAGGAAGATAGCTTAAAACAAAACAGAGAAAAGTCTATCTTTTCCCCCTCCTCTCTTAAGTGTTAGAGAACCATAAAGAGAAACAAGCGAGGCCCTGAGAAGTTTCCCCTCTCTCAGACTATAAACAATACTAAAGGGCAACAGACCTAGTCAAACTGTTCAGTAGGAGGAGGATCCTACTTTTCGCCAATCAGCTGCCAGCAGCTACAGTGCTCTCTGCATCAAGTTCTCCACATCAGATGCAAAACCTACCAGTTAGCTGTGCTCAGCATGATCGTTTCTATATCCTGTATCTATTGTCTTCAGCTTTTTCTGACTCCTGTACTCGGTTTCTTTTCAACGTCTATCCATTATAACATTTCCTCTCTTTAATCTTCTCTTAATAGCTTGATGTTGCTTGAAATTAGGGGCTTTTTTCATTCAATGCTTCATTTCTATCTTATGATGGGAAAACTTAAAAGAACCTACTTTCTTTCAGGTGTGACCCCAGTAGTCCTTATATTTTATTGTCCCATAGTCACCATGTAGTTATTTGATTCACGGTTTCTCAGTTATGGCTTTAAAACCCTGAAAACAGTCCTAAGTAAAGGAATTGATGGGCAGCAATGCCCTGCAGTCATCCTGACCTCCAGTCTGGGCTATTACCTCTGAGAGAGACTGTTCTGTCTCCAGTCTTCTAAGAATAGTCCGCGTCCCTTCTCAAGCACTTCTATCTGCTGGGTCATGTTGCTTCTCACGCTGATTTTATCAGCATCCAATGCACAAATGGACTTTTTTTTTTCCTCTCCTTTTAGCAAACAAAACGCCTACAGAACAACAATACAAAATATGCACAGAAACACTAGAAACTATATACTATATAACCGAAGATAGAAAAATTTAGCATCCACTAACTATCTAGCAAGTCATAACCTGGTGGCTAAAATTATGCATTGGAAGCTATAAATTATCAGAGAATTAGAATCAGAGTTTTGAGAGACAAAATTAGTGCCCACAATCACCCAGACATAGTAGCATAAGTTTGATTTTTTGGGGAGACAAGGTTAAGTGACTTGCCCAGGGTCGCACAGCTAGTAAATGTTTGAAGTCAAATTTGAACTCAGGGCCTCCTGATGCCAGCGTCAGTGCTCCATCCACTGTGCCACCTACTTGCCCGTAGGATGATATTTTTTTAAAGTGGATATCCTCATAGCAAATATTGATTATCTCTGAGCTTCCAAAATATAGAGATGTAGAAGAAATTTGAATCACTTGAGAAAAGAATTTAAATACCTTTCATCCATATATCTCTGTCTGCTATTAGAATTGTCCCAAAGATAAGGAAACATCTCACCAGGCATCCAGCTGGCACAATGAATAGAGTGATGAATTTGACAGCAAGGAGACTTGAATTCAAATCTAGCCACAGACACTAGTTATATGACCCCAGGCAAGTTACTTGTCCTCAGTTTCCTTATCTGTAAATTGGGGATAATAATAGCATCTAGATGTGAGGATTAAATGAAAACACATGTGAAGTGCCTGGTAAACCTTAAAGCACTCTAGCAATGCTAGATATAATTCAATTATAACAAGCAGTTATTTTATTCATTTGGGCAAAATAGTCCACAAAACATTAAATATGAATGAATCATATCAGGATAGTGACTTGTGTGGTGGGATTAATAATAAAAATGCTGACAGGGCAAAGAACAAGGAGATTATATTATTATGGATAATAATCCCGTGTATTCACATGATGCTATAAAGCTAGTACAGTGTATTTGATGAATTATCTCACTTGCTAAAGTCAAAGGTGGCATAAAAATCAGAGAATGATAGGGATGGAAAGGACTTGAGACATCATTTGGTCTAATGGTTCCCAACCTGTTAGCCTTGGGCCCCCAGGAGTGAGTTAACAGTGTAATAGCAGCTAATTTTTTATACTGAATTGAGAGACATGACAACCAGTATATAGAAGGCAACTGTTGTTGCATTGTCATCTGCTCTGGTTGAATCATATCTGGGGTATAGGCCCAGTTCTGGGCACCATATTTTAGATGTTAATAACTGGAAAGGATCCAGAGGGAGATTATCAAAATGGTGGAAGGGCCTATGAGGGTCATTGGAAGGAACTGAGGATGTTTTGCTTAGGGAAGAGAAGACTTAGAAAAGAGAAGGGAAGGAGGTGATATTTGTTTGCAAGAATATGAAGGGCTATCATATGGAAGAGGGATTAGATTTTTTTTCTGCTTGATCACAGAGGGCAAACTTAGGAGCAATCAGTGGAAGTTGCAAACAGGGAAACTGAGGCTTATTACTTTCAAATATGCAAATGGATCTGTGATCTCACTAATTTGGATATTTTCCTCCAGTGGCACAGCTCTATCCATCCATGCCTACCTATCCTGTGCAACTCTTAGGCATGTATCATCTCATCAGTTTGCCACAGAGGACTAACCCAACTTGCTTGGAGCCCTTTTGATTTTATCTGATGTTATGAGGATATCAGTGGAGTACTTGGGCTATCCACCTGGCAGTTTTGCTTTCGCTACATGTCCCTTTTGGCTGCTTTTCCTATCATACGTTTCCTTAATGACATCTTTTACTTATGTGCTCATTGAGAGTGGGGATTGTTTTTTTCCTCTATTTGTATCTTCAGTGATTATCACAGTGCCTGACATGCAGTAGGCGCTTAATAAATGCTTGTTGTTGTTCTTCACGTTTTCTGTTGTATATGTTGTATGTTGTAGCTTTCTCACGTTGATCCTGTCCCTCTCCTTTGTTCTCTGTGTGGTGATATTCATTTTTAATTCTTTGAAGGCTGC
Organism: Pseudochirops cupreus; assembly: GCA_028627135.1. NCBI lineage: Eukaryota > Metazoa > Chordata > Mammalia > Diprotodontia > Pseudocheiridae > Pseudochirops > Pseudochirops cupreus. The sequence continues at coordinate 97,917,800 of CM053582.1, forward strand.
ATATAGCAACACTGGTGGAATGCAGTATTAAAAAGATGAGCCATTCATTGCTTTTACGAGAAGCATCTCAGTCATTAAAGGAGTTTTTCAGTTTTCTGAAGGCAACCTACCCTTCTCTCCTTCTTTTCAATTCTGGGCTCAACTAGTCCATTTGTGTATCTGTCCCAGACATACATACTTCGGAATAAGCTCTATTGACTGTTCATGAAAAGGCACATCATAATCTCAGCAATAGACGGGCTTCATCCGCTTGGTCTTTGCTGTGGATGATTAGAACAACTTTTGAGTGGCTACAGTTCTCTTCCAAGAGTTTTTGCAGTGATTCAGAACTCAGTGTACCAGCATAATGTCATCTACAAATAGGGATCTGGAAAACCTCATCATGCATGGGAAATCTGTCTTCAAATTGGACTTTTCTAAGGATTTCCTCTATCACAGTGGTGATTACCCCTTCTGAAGGCATACGCCTCCCTGTACGCTGTATGCCTTGGGTGATGTTCATGATCATTGAATAGGATAATTTATGTTATTATGTTTCTTAAGGAATCTTTAATGACTTTGATGTGTGGGTATGAAAAACCTTGTTGAAAGAAAGCTTATAAGATGACCTTCTGTTTTATCAAGTCACATACTTTTCTATAATTAATAGGACTGGAAAATCTTCCCATCAATTCATTTTATCCACAAGTGCAATAGGCTTCCTTGGGAAGTAATGAGCTTCCTCTCATTAGAGATCTTTGAGTGAAGTCTGGATGACCACTTGTTGGTTATGGAGGGGGGATCTTGCACAAGAAGATGGCCTCTAAAACCCCTTCCTACTGTAAGTTTATACGACCCTTGTGGGGCTCTGGATGGTAGAATAGATAGGACATTGGACTTGGAGTCAGGAAGACCTGGATTCAGATCATCCACAGACACATAATAGCTGTGTGACTGTTGGCAATCACTTATATTCTCTGTGCCTTAGTTTCCTCATCTGTAAAATGGGGAGGTTGGATTCTGTGACCTTGAAGGTTCTTTCCAGCTCTAAATCTGTGATTCTGTGAGTTATTGTGAAGATTCCATGAGTCCATACAGGTACCAATCACTGACGTGTCCATCTTTATTTAGTTCCACAAAATACACAGTTGCATGCCTATAGCAGCTGCTATATAGAGGTCCATGAAGTCTTCTGATAATAAAAAGGTATCTTCATAATTAGAAAAGTTGGAAACCCCTAATATAGTCCAATCCTCTTTTTTATAGAGGACAAAACTGGGTCTGAGAAAGGTAAAGCGACCTACCTAAGGTCACACAGTGAGTTAGTAACAGTCCTGGGAGACGAGGTCAAGGTCAGCCCTTTGTCCACTCTCCTGGTCCCCCTCCAGTGATCACAGCTGATGACTTTGTACAGCTCTGCCTCACTGAAACCCAATTCCTTCACCAGTCAAGATGTCACCCTCATGATGTCATTGGTCCTCTTCGAGAATGAAGGACAAGCAACAACAACAGACTCCCTCCAGCAAACGAAATCCATACGTTCGTAGGATGAAACTCTGGAAGAGGTCTTAAAGACCATCAATTCAACAAGTGTGTTTATTAAGGGCTTTCTCCATGCAAAATACTATGTTAGCCCCTGGGGAATACAAACATAGAAATAAAAGCAATCTCTGCCCTCAAGGAACTAAGATTATACTTTGAGAAGCAACATGTGCATGGAAAAATATACAAGACACGTGTTCACAGAAAACATGTCCAAGGGGCCGTGTAGTACAGGGTGAAGGTGCTGGATTTAGAGTCAGCCCAAGTACAAATTTCATTTCTGCTACCTATAATTCCTGTGACCTTGGGCAAATCATTTCACCTATTTAGATCTCATTTTCATCATCTATAAAATCAGATTAGATCACCTTTGATAGTGCCTTCCAACTCTAGATCTATGTTCTCAATGATTTTTTCAGAAATGAATTTAATATTTTATTTCCCCCAATTACACATAACAGTTTGTTAATTTTTAAAAAAAAATTAAATTGGCTTATTTACTTTTAGTTTACGACATTCAGTTCCACAGTCCCTTGAGTTTCAGATTTTCTCTTCCCTTCTCCCCCCCCCCCCCATCATGGTGGCATGCACTCAAATATAAGATCTACACATATCTTCACATTAATCTTTAGTCAGGTTGCAAAGAAGGATTATAACTGATGGAATGATCAGTGGGAAAGAGGAGACAAAACAAAATGAGAAAAAGAAACAGAGCAAGTAGTTTGTTTCAATCTGCATTCAGTCTCTGCATCTCTTTCTCTGGATGTGGATATCTCTTTCAATCATGAGTCTTTTGGAGTTGTCTTATATCCTTACATTGTTGAGAGGAATCCAGTCTATTGAAATTAGTCGTCACAATACATTGTGTCTGTGAACACACATAACAATTTTTAACATTTATTTAAAAAAATTTTGAGTTCCAAATTCTCTTTCTCCCTCCTTTTATTAACACACTCCCTTGAAAAGACAAGCAAATTGATATAGGTTATATGTGTGCAATCATGAAAACGTATTTCCGTATTAGTCATGTTGTGAATGAAAACACAGACTGTGGGGAGCCAAGGAGGCCTGATCCAGGACTCAAAGATCTTGATGGTGTACCCCAATACCCCTCGAGGTGACACGGCTTGTAAAGGCTGGCTCTCTGAAAGACCACCTCCCCCCCCATACACTTAAAAGGACTTTTGTTTGAAATCTGACATCAAAGCCTTTCCCCTAGATTTCAGGCACCTAAAACAACATGTTCCTTATACTTTTGTAAGTCAAAATACTTGACTCTTGAGGATCAGTTTCTATGCAGATGTCTTTGAGATTGTGGCCTGCTCTTTGAGCATCCTTTGTCCTGTAGATAAACTTTGATAAGAGACAACTGACTTTCCCTGATGACTTCCTGGGTCCTTGATAACAAAGCCTTATCTCATCCAAGCTACAAGTATGGCAGACTATTATTCTGATAATAAAATTCCAGGATATGATTAGGATGAGAATACTTGAATCTTTGTCTTTTGGATCTTTAAAAACCTTGTTCAAAGAATCAATAAACAGAGTTCATAATTCTTCCTTGAACTACCCACATGGCCTGGTCATTTCTCATTCATGTCTCTGATCATGCTTAGTGCTGGACACTGAGCAGCCCACGACAATAGATAAAAAAAACAAAAGAAAAATGAAGAAAGTTAAAACAATGTGCTTTAATCTGTATTCTGACTCTATTAGTTCTTTCTCTGGAGATGGGTAGCATTTTTCATCATAAGTCCTTTGGAACTGTCTTAGATTTACACACACACACACACACACACACACACGCGCGCGCGCGCGCACGCACAGACACACATGTTATGTTATATTAAGTTTGCTATAGTGATACAGTAATATTGATATACTAGAGTACAACGTTGACACTTAATACAGTGATATCTAGACAGATGAGAGTATAAACAACTGAGAAAGTCAGGAAATTCGTCATGTAGGAGGTGACACCTGATTTATGCTTTGCAGGAAGTCAGGGAGCCTACAAGGTAAAGTGGAGGGAAGCGAATGTTACAGTCATGGAGCCCCCCTCTTGAATGCTGAATGTGAAGACTTATTTCCAAGCATCACTGGATTGGCTGTACTGGAAGGACTTTTACTCTTCCCTTAGCTCCCTCAGGGATCACCTGGGCCTAATGTAGCTGCCATCGTTTCTATACCTCTCCACTTTAGACAGCCTGGCAGCTGCTGTGCTCCATTCTAGGTCATGACTCAGATCTGGGCTTGGATACAGGGCAAGCGAAGCCCAAAGAAAAAATCTTGCCAGATGTTTGTTTCAGCTTTTGGTTTTGACCTTTATTTGATGGAACACAGTCATTGATATATGTGCACTCACTTGTGATGTGATGTGAATTTGTTGTCAAAGGATATACGACGTAGGCTTGTTTTAAATCTAAGCCCTGCAGTTTACCATGCAGAGAGTACTTCAGGTTTATTCAAGTCAGAGGAAGGCATGTTCTGTGCCCCTCCATGAAAGCTAAACTATGGGTACTTCTGTCAGGGCTAGACACAAGAGCATACAGGACTGGAGAAGGGAGAAATTCAAGAAAGATGAGAGTGGGAGTAGAAGAGGAGATAAAAAAGGCAGAGAGAGGGATTAGAGTCTCGATCCATATGGTCACCTTTGCTCATCTATGGAAGCTGAAAGTCCAAATATTTGTTGCTGCCTCCAATATATATGCAGGACTTTGAGATAAAGGATTGAGGTGAGGGGCAATGTCTGGTTCGATCTCACTTTTTTTTGTCATTGTTCTTCCCTTTCCCCTTCTAATTAATTTGCATGAGAGAATGCTGAAGTAAAAGTACCTCATACCCACACAGTTACTGCAGTGTTTTCTTCTTTTTTTGGTAGAAGTATCTGATCCTCCATATCATGAAACAGATTTGAAGGCAAAGGATCCTTACAAGTATTAAACGAGAAGCATAAGGAATTTCCAACTCTAAGTCAGATATGGATTTGGGACAAAAACATAGACCCTGACAAGCAAGAGGGCAAGGTTCAAAAACAGATTAAATACTTGTAAGCTATACTTATATGCCTAGCTGTTTTGGGTTCATAAAGACTTTGGAACCTTTCCTATGGAGAAAGTTTCATGTAACTAAGACTAAAAAAAAATTCCACATCTCTCTCATGGTGGGGAGAAAAAATAATTTTGGGTTTTTCTGTAGTGTGATACTGAGTGTGTGAAGGGCCTATTTCCCTTACCATAAGAGCTAAAATGTAAGCTGCTGAGATGTAAACTAAAAGAGATAGATGAGATAATTCTTTCTCCTATTTTTATCATATGAGACAATACCTCATAGAACTTCAACTGAAGCCGGAGCTGATAGCACAATCTAAAACAATGAGACCAGTAATGCCTAGAAAAGCCTATATGCCTAAGACAGACTAAACACCACACAAGGACAACAGCAAGCAAGTCCAGCAGGGATAACATGAGGAGTTACCAGAAAATACTGTAAAAAAAATCTGGAAAGTCTATTGAACGTTAAGCTTCATATGAATCAATATATGGCAGCAGAAGGTATTATTTTGGCCTTAGGCTGTATTAAGAGAGAGATTTTATGTTCTGAACATGGTTGATGATGATCCTAATGTTTATCACATCAGGAACACCATGTTCAGTTTTGGGCTTCGTCTTGGCCAGCCAGCATGAAGGACATGGAGGCAACTTGTCAGTTCCAGAACTGTGATCAAATTAATCCTGCTGTTGTTACAATATACTCCCCTATGGCTTCACTCACCATCCATGGAACTTTCCAAACCAAAATGCATTTTCCTGGCCACTATTCCTGTACGTGTGTTGTGGTCCTGTTATAATGTTAACTTTTTAATGAGTGAAGACTGCCTTCACTTTTGTATTTGTAATTCCAGGGCTAGTACAGTGCTTAGCATATTATAAATACTTAATAAATGCTTCTCACCCATCCATCCATCCCTCCCTCCCTCCATTCATCTATCTATCCATCCATCCATCCTTCCATCCATCCATGCATTAACTTTTGCCTCTGTGACTTACTACTGGGATGACTTTTGAAAAGCCACATCCTCTCTCTGGGCCTCAGTTTGCTCATATATAAAATGCGAGGTTAGACTAGGTGACCTTTGAGATGTCTATTAGTTCTAAATCTATGATCTCACCATCAACCATAGCTGTTTTATCCTCTGTAATACTGAACTCTGAAATTCTTCTTTCTTTCTTTTTTTCAGGGGGAGGGGGAAGAAGGCAATTGGGGTTAAGTGATTTGCCCAAGGTCACACAGCTAGTAAGTGTCAAGTGTCTGAGACTGGATTTGAACCCAGGTCCTCCTGACTCCAGGGCCGGTGCTCTATCTGCCATGCCACCTAGCTGCCCCTTGAAGTTCCTTTTTCTGATCGTACTCTTGTGAGCAGTGGGTAGCACATTGACCTTAGAGTTATGAAGACCTGAGTTCAAATTCATCTCAGGCGGTTGCTAGCTGTGTAACCCTGGGAAAGTCATTTTAACTCTTTTAGTCTCAGTTTCCACATCTTTAAAATGGGGGTAATAATAACACCTACCTCCTAGGATTGTTGTGAGGATCAAATGAGGTCACATATGTAGAGCGCTTTGTAAACCTTAAAGAGCTCTGTAAATGCTAGTTGTTGCTGTTATTGTTAACTTCCTAGTTCTCTTTCTCCCCCCGCCTCCCCATTCCTAAATCTATCATTTATCTAAACCATGACTGAAGCAGAGTGGTGTAGTGGAAAGCGTATTGGTTCTGGAGTGAGAGGATCTGAGTTCAAATCTTAACACTGATGTTTAATATTTGTATGAGCTTGAGTAGGTCATTAAACTTCCCTGTTGGCCTTACTTTCCTTATCAATAAAATGAGGGAATTGGAATCCATAGTCCCTAAGGTCCCTCTAGCTCTGATTCAATCTTCTTACATTTTCTCTCCCTTTGTGTACTCTATGATCCCATGATACTGACTTTCTTGCTTTTCTTCGCATACAATACTTTATCTCCCAACTTTGTGTCTTTTCATTGCCTGGAATGCTCTTGCTCCTCACTTTGCTTCCTGGCTTTCCTGACCTCTTTCAAGTTTCAACTCAAACCTCCCCTTCCTGAGAAGCTTGTCAGAAACCTCTTGCCTTCCCACCTCCCTGCTCCTCTCCTCCAATATTAGTTCTTTTCCTCCACAATGTACTCTATATATCTTATGTATACATACCTTTGCGCATAGTTGCCTACATTAGACTGTGAGTTTCTTGAAGGCAGCGACCAGGTTTTTGCCTTTCTTTTGTTCCCATTGTTTAGAACAGTGCTCGGCACATAGTAGGTTCTTACTAAATATTTGTTCTTGATGGTGATGACATAATGGCTGCCCAGTAACTGAACTGAAATATTTCTTTAAGTGGCATTTAACAGCTGCAAATTTCTTTATACGTATGTAAATATGCCTACTTAAGATGGTGGTTCATCTCTGGTAGTTCCACTAAAATCCTACTTTATTGCCTCACTAAAACATGGAGGTCACTCTGGGTTCTTGAAAGTTCTGCCAATATAATGCATATCCTAGGAAGTCATATAGAACTGCAAAGTCATATAGAACTGATAGACTATGGATCTGTGGCCCATGATTCTGCCTTGTTGAGTTAAGGGAAGTTTATTGCCTGGTTGGCAGCAGGGTGATGGATTTCTTCCACCCCAGTAACTCTTGAAGACCATCTCTAAAGTCTTAGAGGGGCTGCTTTCTGCTTTGGTGGAGGGAGTGTGCAAACTGAGAAAATCACAGATCCACAAAGTAGCAAAATATTAAAATGTACCATGATGCTTGGGCAAATCACCTCCAAGCTATCTCTAGCCCTTCCAGTGATTCCCAAAGTGATGGCCCCTACTTCTGGTTAAAATCAAGTCTTCTTCATAAGCTACCCTGCCTGCTGACAGGAAAAGCCTCCAAATCACCAAACTGATGCTGCATACAGTGAACAAACAATGACCTTTACTTTGGAATTGTGAGAAAGCATGGGACCAGCAAGGAGTCAGATGAAAATCAACTGTCCAGGGGCATTTGTGCTCACCATATGTAAATCCATTGACTCCTGCTCCCAGCCCAGAACAGATGTTCATGGAGGTGGCCTGGGAAGGCTCAGCAAACAAGGAGACAATAAGCTGAGTAGACTTTCTCATTCTCTCCTCTCTGCAGTTGGTGACCCATATTATTTGACTTTTTAATCAGATGGAGGAACAGGTTTTTTTCTCCTATTTTGGTCTTATGCATGTGTCATTAAATCTGCTTAATTTAACTATAACTTTTCTGTAGTCTACTTAGTCTCTCCAGAATACTCAGGTAAGAGGAGACTTTATTAATTCAGTTCAGTTCAGCTCAGTTGTACAAATACCTGTTAAGTGCCTATTTATTTATTTATGTATGTGCAAAGCAAAAACAATGACAGGCATTTATTAAGTGCTTATTTTGTCCCAAGCCCTGTGCTAAACACTGGTGATAGAAACGTAGGCAGAAACAGGGTCTCTGCCCTCAAGGAGCTCACCGGAAGAGGCAACAGGTTTGGGAGGGCAATGTACTAGTATCTAGGGGTGGGGAATAAGAGAAGGTCTACAGAAGGTAGAACTGAGCTGAATCTTGATGGAAACCAAGGAAGTTGAGGTATGATGGTGAGGGGGCAGGACATTCCAGCAGGGTGGGGGGTGGGTAGGTGGTACAACCAGTGCAAAGGCATGGAGATGGGATATGAAATGTCATGTTGGGAGTATTTCATAGTGAATAGGGGGCTGACCTTAAAGTAAAAAAAAGCTGGATTCAAGTCTTGCCTCTGAGAATTACTAGTCATGAGACTTTGGGGCAAGCCACTTTTGTAAGTCAAGCAACTACATGAGACTTACTGACTAAAGGCACAGATGAGTGGTGATCTGGTAGGAGTTTCCTCATCAGGAACCTCCCATACTTGTGAAGTAACTGACCTTTTTCCTATTCGTACATGTAGCACTGTGCAAGATACTAAGGATGCCGTGGCAGAAATGAAACAGTTTCTGCCCTCCAGGAGTTTATAATCTATTGTAGTGATACAGCCTACATACAGATAAACAAATACAAAGTAACTTCAGAAGTCAGGGAGAAGTAACAATTAGGGAGATCTGGAAACATGCGTAGAGGAAGTGGTACATGAGACCAACCTTGGAGGAAGCAAGGGATGCTAAAAGGTGGAGGGCAGGACGAAATGCTGAGCTAGCAGGCCACTGAGGCTGGAATCTAGAATGCATGAAGCAGGGAGGATAATGATCCATGTTCAGAACTCAGCAGGGTTGGTGCTTCCCCACCTTGGCAGTCAGGTCACATGGAGCGGCACGGTAGTCAGACCCAGCAGGGAGCTGTAGCACCCCTACGTGGCCTGCATCTCTTTCCTTCTGATTTGACCATTACTATCTGCTCCTGCTGCATCTGGTTACTTCCATTCTTGCTTTCCTTGAAAGCCTCGAGGGCGAGGGAACTTGAGAATAAGGTGGGAAGGGGAATATTGGAATTCAATTAAATGAACTTTTCATTTAGTATCCATGAACCAAGCTCTAGGCTAGGTGCTGGGATACAGAGACACACATTCACCATTCCCTGTTCTCAAGGAACTTACATTCTTCTAGATTTCATTGTTTGTTTGTCTTTCTTTCTAAAAAAAATATTTAATTTTACTTATTTATTTTTGGAGGGGGGAAGGTAAGGCAAATGAGGTTAAGTGACTTGCCCTAGATCACACAGCTAGTTAAATGTCAAGTGTCTGAGGCTGGATTTGAACTCAGGTCCTTATGACTTCAGAGCTGGTGCTCTATCCACTGCACCACCTATTTGCCCCTATCCTTCTTTCTTGAAGAAGACCCATGACATCAGGAAGCCAATGTCATGACTTGCAAGTGAATTGGTTTGAAGTGAAGGAGGGCCATACAAAGACACCAGCCTCACTTCCTCCTCCAGAACCATCTGGTCCAGTGGTGAGAGATAAATCAAGATGATGGGAGATGACCCCTGGTGAAAGAAGTGGCTATGGCAATATAATCACAGGTCCTTGAAGAAAATGAAATCTTCAAATGATTACTTTTTAATGAAACTGTCAGCAATTTCATTCTAACTAAGCGCCTGGGTCAACGTCTCACTTCCCCAACTCTTTGCCCACACCCAATCTGGAAACTTCCTGTTCAGCACCACCTCACATGATGTCCCCAGCTCTTCTCATAACTACTCCCATCATGAAGCTATTTACGGGTCCCCCAAAGCAGACAGGGCTGATCTTATAATCCAGAGATGTTTTAAGGCCTGTCAGTGAACAGAAACAGCCTCCTTAGCTATTCACAGCATGAACTGGGTTCCCTGGGATTTCCTCATATGGCTGCACCACACATCTGCCCTATTAAGGCTCTGTTTGTCTCCCAGTTCTGTGCCATCTTCCCCACCACTACGCCTGTGGTTCTCCTGGGTTCCCAGCAGATGGCACCTGAACTCTTTGTCTAGTTGCTGAGCCCAACATGGGAGCTTCTTCTCTACTCTTCATGGAAATCTCTTTGTTCTCTCCCACCATGGGAGGGTAGGGGCATTTCTTCGAGAGCTCCTTAATATTGGCCTGGAACAGTGGGCTTCTGGCAGTCAGTGCCAAGAGGTGTGAGAGCAAGAGGAACCAGCCTTAGAGGGGGGCCATACTCCTCCCCAGCTACTACCACTTTCCCTTCAACCCTCCAATTACCTTTCATTTGTTTTGTGTATACTGATAAATGTGTGTAGCATCTCCCTCAGTAGAATGTAAACTCTTTGAAGGTAGGGACTGTTTTGATTTTGTATTTATATTATAAATACTTGGTACAGTGCCAGACACAGAGTAGGCATTCAGTGAATGCTCCTTGATTGATTATTTATATGTGGCCTGTGATTGGTTTCTGTGTGTCAATGGCACTTGGGTGTCAGTGGTTCTAAATGAAATTTCTTCATTTCTGGTAAGGACTAGAGTTGAACAGAAGAGTTTAATGAAAATTAACCCATCCCTTCCTTACTCTTAAAAAACAAAACAAAACTGGATAGGTCATTGCATTGGTAGAGAGAACTCCCAGGGAAGACACTTCCTCCACCATTGGCATATCAACTGTATCCCTGCAACTTGAGCCTTGGAGAGTTACATAGAGTATTGAGAGGTTACACGACTTGTCCTGGGTCACACAGCCACTTTGTGTAGGACTGAAACCCAGTTCTCCTTGACTCTGAGGATTGCTTTCTAGCCGCTACACCATGGCTGCCTTTCTTCCTTCGTTAATCAAGTAAAAAGATTGTTCTGATATGTCCATCAAGAGTGTGATGGCTCTTGGGAAAGTAGAGAAGGAAAATCAGAATGATTCATGTTGCTTTGATTGGAACTCAGGGATTCTAATTCTGCCTCTGATACGTTTCTTTTGTGACCTTGAGCAACTCATTTCACTTCTCTGAGCTCCAATTGCCCTCATCTCTAAAGGGAAGGGACTGGATTGGATGACCTGTAAGGTCCTTCTAGTTCCAAAGCCATGATCTTATGACTGTCAGTGATTTAAACCTTAGAAGTCACTTTCCTCTCAATGACCCCGTGAGGCAGAAGACATTCAAGTATTCAGGCCATTTTCCACTGAAGCTCAGATAGGGGAGAGCTTTCCCAAGGTCACTCAGTCAAGGAATCCTAGAACCTCAAATTTTAATGTAGTCGATATTTAGCTAACACTTTATACTTTGCAAAACACTTTGATCTTCACCACAATGCTAGGTTCTTGTACTATTATCCTTTTTCATGTGAGAAAACTGAGGCCGAGACAGTAGGTGACTTTCCTAGTTTTATACAGCTGGTATTCATCTGAGGCAGGGTTGGAACCAGATCTTTCTAACTCCACATCCTATGCTCTATCCACTGTGCAACATTGCCACCTGTGGGACCCCTTCCCCCCAACTGTCATCTAGTCCCACTCATACTCCAAAAAAGAATCCTTCCTGCAACATTCCCAGCCGCTTAACTCAGGCCTTTTCCTCACTCAGGTCTCAGAGCTATACAACTAGCAAGTTTTGAGCAGAATGAAAGCAGAGTCAAAGCAACTTTCTAAGACAAATTCACTAGATTGAAGAGACTGGGAGTAGGGGAAACCTTGAGGCATTACCTTGTGCATAGGAGACAGAGATTCTGGGTCACCTTGAGGACTCAGGACTAGAAGAATCTGTAGGAGAGTGGGGTCAGGTCTGGTTGGAGGAAAGTCACTGGGATTTAGAGACAAGTAGAGTATTTGGAATTTTAACTAATTCTTCTTGCCAAGTAAGTACTGAATTCACTTGTTTTTCTATTGGGTGCAACTAAGTGGTGCAGTGGGTAGAAGGCTGCTCCTTCTTTTGGTATCCACACCATGGAGGGGACAGTATTGTATGTCCTATATGCCCCACTGGGAAATTGAGTGGAGATGAATGAATTTTTAAAAAATTTAAATGCTTGCTATGTACCAAATACTGTGCTAAATGTTAGAGACCAGAAGTAAAGGGAGTATGAGCTTCCAGGATCCCTTTCTCCTACAGAAATTCCAAACATTATTACATTTCCCTCCCCTTTGGCATAAGCTCTCACCAACTTTCAAAGAGATGAAGATGAGCAAGATCCAAGGGTATTACCAGAGTTCAGTCATTTGGAAATTACTATGAGAATCATGCATGGGGAATAACTTTGAAAAATATAAAGTGTTATGGAAATGTTAAGGTATTAATTAACAACTTCTGCTTTCAGACAATGACAAGAAACATATTAAGGAAATGAGCCAGCTGTACCCTGGGAAGGTGGGGGAACAGCTGGGCTGGGGGAAGAGCTGAGCTGAGCTCAGGCAAGGATAGGCTTATAGAATTCCGCATCTCTCAACTCAGCCCCAGTTCTTTATTTAGGCCACCTGGAGACCTATATCAGGTTTAGGATGCAACACCTCACTGGTGCACTATTTTTGTATGAGAATCAGGAATTAATTGGCACATATCTTTTAAAAGCATTTTCTCTCTCCAATGTTGTGGTCCTGGGGCATCTGCTAGCTTTTTGACAGTGATAGATAAAGTGGTGGAGAGACAAGGAAGAAAGGTTACCACAGGTGAACTCATAAAGATGGCAGACAACTAGACATTCTGCCTCTGGGGAGGCGGCCACCCCAGTCAAAGACTCACATTCAATAAATGAACTCCAGAAACTGGAGAAGAGAAACTGGAAGGATAGAGTGTGCTCATCCCAGAGAGGAAGAGCTTAAGAAGTGCTAGTTGACTGACTGTCAAAACATGTGAAATGAGAAGTAAGTCAGAAGAAATTGATTCTAGTAGAGAAAGAGTTTGAGTACATAATTAAATTTCCCATCACTACTGTATATCATGCCTCTTATAATTTATCTGTCTATCATCTATCTATCTATCATCTATCTATCTATCATCTATCATCTGTCATCTATCATCTATCATCTATCAATCTAGTCTTATAATTTCCCCCTAAACACCTTATCTATTTCCTCCTTCTGTGCAGGTGGTCTGTAGCATACCCAGATGACAAACAAATCTGTTTCAGTCTCCATGATTTTCACCTATTAGTTTTCACTAAAAGATTGGGGGGGAGGAGAGGGAAGGGAACAAGTATTTATATAATATCTACCATGTGCCAAGCATTGTGTTAAGCACTTTGCAAATATTATCTCATTTTATCCTCACAGTAACCCTGGGAGATAGGTAGTATTGTGGTGACCATTTTATAACTCAGGAAACTGAGCCAGACAGAGGTCAAATGACTTGCCCAGAGTCACACAGCTAGGAAGTGTCTAAGGCTGGATTTGAACTCAGGTTTTCCTGATTCTAGACCCAGTGCTCCATTATTACATGTGCCTCCATCTGGTTCCTGGATTGAAAAAAGTGTGTATGTAATACTGCTCTATTCCCCACTCCCACTGCCCACCTTTTTGTAACCTGTTCCATATAAATAAGGCATACTGTTCCAGAACTATTTTCTAGGCATGGACCTTATCCCACCCAATTTGGGTGATAGCTATGAAGTCAAACTTACCACCCTGTGTTAGCATCCTGAGTTCACCTTTCTTGCTCTTTAGTTCATTCATTCAACAAGAATTTATTAAGTCTTTGTTATCTATTAAGTGCCTAATATGGACCAGGAAACTGAGATTAGAAGAGAGTACATGATCAGAACCAAGAACCAGGTTTTCAGCCCTGATCCTTTGACTCCAAAGTCAATGCCCATTCCACAATGACCTTCTAGAGCACATTCTTTGGGGCTACCAGTCCACACTTCTATTAGCATTGGTAGATTGGGTCCCCAGAGAGTTACTGCTATTTCTCCCCCTAGGTTCTAGAGGACCTTGTAGTGGGGGAGGGGGAGTAGGAGAGGTAATTTTCTAATACTAATACACGTCTCCATCAACGTGCTTCCCTCAATGATTAGCAATTGATATAAATTAGCTAGCCAGACAATTACATATTAGATGGGGGTATTTTCTAATTTAATGGGCAGGTAGACAGTACAGTGGATGGAGTGCCAGGCCTGGATTCAGGAGGACCTGAGTTCAAACCAGACCTCAGACACTAGCTGGGTGACTCTGGGCAAGTCACTTAACCCTGTTTGCCAGTTTCCTTATCTGTAAAGTGAGCTGGAGAAGGAAATGGCAGACCACTCCAGTATCTTTGCCAAGAAAATTCCAAATGAGGTCACAAAGAATCAGACAAAACTGAGCAACAACAACTAATATTGGGGGTACTTGCTGGTATAATAAAAATAGTTGGCACAAAACATCTCTTCCCTCCAAGTCTGGAAGGCATTGTCCCACAGGTACACACAAAGTCAAGGGGAAAGTGGGTTCAAGCTTAGAAACTACATGAAGCAAAGGGAATAACTCATAGCTCTCAGAAGTCCTTTTGCTTTAAGTACTCCTTGGGTATAAGCTCCTCATAGGTACAGATAGAGTTTTATCCTGGATTTCTTGCAGAGTCTTGAAACTTCTTTTCTCAGTGTATCTTGTTTGTCCTTGGCTTCCAGTGCTGACACTGCTGCCTATCATGCCTATTCCAAGGTCACTTCCAGGACTCTGAAGAGAAATCCAAATCTTCTTGACCTTTTAAAATTCACGAAGATTTCCTCTGGTCAAGGAGGAGTGGGGAGAGAACAGAGACTCTTTTTATTTCTCTCCTTGCCTAGGTGATCTTTCCTTTAAAAAAAAAAATTAAAAATATTTTTATTTAAAGTTTTGAGTTCCAAATTATATCTTTTCCTTCCTCCCTCCCCCATCTCTGAGAGAATAAGCAATCAGATATATGTTATACATGTGCAATTATGTAAAACATTTCCATATTAATTATTTTGTATAAAAAAATTTGAATAACCAGGAAATAAGATATACAGGCAATGGGGTATAGAAATCCATCTTGCCCTGCAAGAAAGTAACAGGGGCTTTAGGGGGGGGATATAAGAGAGAGCAGATTGGGGGAAGGGGTATTCAGTATGCTTGCCATCTTGGGTGGGGGGGTAGGGAAAGATGGGAAGAAAATCTGTAACTCAAAATCTTTGGGAAATGAATGTTGAAAACTAAAAATAAATTTAAAAAAAAGAGAAAAAAGAAAACAAATAATAGAAAAAAAGAAAGTAAAAAATAGTATGTTTCATTCTGTATTCAAATAATATCAGTTCTTTCTCGGGAGGTAGATAGTATACTTCATCAGGCAATTCCTTCTTACAGGCTTGATGGAACTGCTGTCCAGACACTAGAATGCTTGGGTTCCCAACAGCCTTTCTATTTCATTCAAATCCCATGGGGCATGACTGAATGTCTTCAGCTAATTCCAATCCACCTTCTGTGTTGAATCTCCATTTAATCCAATAGCTTTCATTCCTTTCAAATTCATCAGGGACTTCTGGCCTCTGGTCTAATGCCCTTGATTTATTAATTCAATAGAGAACTCTTACTCACATCTCTTTCATTTCTCTCACTGATGGATTCAATACAGAAATCTGTAATCATTGTGATGGGGAGGGGATGGAACCCCTCTCTTATATTTCTTTATTCTAAGGATCCTACCAGCTCTAATATTCTGTATTCTAAATTTTCTCTCAGTTCTGACATTCTACTTTCTCTGCTTTAAGGTCCCTTCTAGCTCTGTCATTCTCTCTTCCAAGATCCCTGCCCATGCTGTCATTCTAAGGGTCTTCCTATCTCTCACATTCTGTTTTATAATTCTAATTTTTGCTTTCTGGAATTCCTATGTTGAGTAGCCTTTGTGGCTTATAGCCCCAGGTGGTCTGGGGACAAATATGCCATTCACTGTACATAGTAGTTTGTTTTAGACACATCCATGCTTGGGATAACCACAAGTGGGCCCTTTAGATTCCAGTCCTATTGCAGGAAGTGGGTCTCATTCTGTGTTGGTACCAGGTAATGGGTGATGTTTTACCAGCGTATCTGATCTCAATGGCCTAGCTAGCCATACAAATTTGACCAGTCACAGCCCATCCATAGGGCAGGAAGGCAAGAGGATGTTCAGAAACTGGAATGACTGTGGTCCAGTAAAGGCAGCTTGTTGTTTGTCATGGTTGTTGGATCATTTTAATCATATCCAACTTTTTCTGACCCCATTTGGGGTTTTCTTGGCAGAGATACTGGAACAGTTTGCCATTTCCTCCTCTAGCTCATTTTACAGATAAGGAAACTGAGGCAAACAGAGGTTAAGTGATTTGCCCAGGATCACACAGCTAAGAAGTGTCTGAAATCAGATTTGAACTCAGTTCTTCCTGACTGCAGGGCTGGTAGTCTATCCACTGTAACACAATATAGCAAATAAAGCACCGGACTTTGAGTCTGGGAGGCCTCACTTCAGGTCCCTCTTGTGGCATTTGCAAGCTGGGTGACCTTGGGCAAATCACTTAACTTTTCTCCATTTTACCTTCCTTGTCCAAAACGAAGGGGCTGGGCTGGCTCCTAATGCCTCTTCCAGCTCAAAATCTTATGATCCATGTTCACCGCACAAGTTCCCCGCAGAGAATCCACCCAATGAGTATTCATTTTCTCTTGACTTCGCAAAGATACAAGTGGAGCACAAGAACAAGGGGAGAAAACAAGCATTTGTTAAGCACCTACTGTATGCCAAGCATTCTGCTAAGCACTTTCTAAGTATTGTCTCATGTAATCCTCAAAACAACCCCAAGAGGGAGATGCTATTATTATCCCCATTTTATGGTTGAGGAAACTGAGGCACCGAGGTTTAAGTGATGTGCCCAGGGTCACACAGCCAGGAAGTACCTGAGGCTGGATTTGAATTCAGGTCTTGCTGATCCCAGGCCCAGGGCCGTATCCACTGTACCACCTGGAGCCTAGAAGAAGGCTGCTTGTGGCCCCTCCTTCCGCGGGACCAGCCCAGCTTCCCTTTTTAACCACACACACTTCTCTGATGACTTTCTTCACTCACATTTTCCTCTGCAGCTTTATGTGTTGCAGGCTTTCACACCTGCCCACGCCAGCCCCTCCGCTGCCCTGGCAGTGAGTAGTGTGGCTGCTCCGAAACGGGTGATTGTTAATAGCAATAGGGGAAAACACGACCTAAGTGAGGAATTGCTTAGCCCAGGGCTGGGTTCTGAAGCCTGGTGACTGATACATCTCCCTAAGTGACATCTGGCACCAGCAGCAGGATAATCTTTCTTCCTTGTAGAATCATCAAAAAATCCTGCAATGCCATGGAATGGAAAGGCCTGGAGAAGAGAATGTCAGAGCTGGGAGGGCCCTTAGAACACAGGATGTCAGAGCTGGGAGAACCTTAGAACACAGGATGTCAGGGCTGGGAGAACCTTAGAACACAGAATGTCAGAGCTGGGAGAACCTTAGAACACAGGATGTCAGGGCTGGGAGAACCTTGGAACACAGAATGTCAGGGCTGGGAGAACCTTGGAACGCAGAATGTCAGAGCTGGGAGGGCCCTTAGAACACAGGATGTCAGAGCTGGGAGAACCTTAGAACCCAGGATGTCAGAGTTGGGAGAACCTTAGAACCCAGGATGTCAGAGTTGGGAGAACCTTAGAACCCAGGATGTCAGGGCTGAGAGGGCCCTTAGAACCCAGGATGTCAGGGCTGGGAGGGCCCTTAGAACCCAGGATGTCAGAGCTGGCAGGGCCCTTAGAACCCAGGGTGTCAGGGCTGGGAGGGTCCTTAGAACACATATGTCAGAGCTGGGAGGGCCCTTAGAACTTGGAGGGTCAGAGTTGGGAGGGGCCTTAGAACACAGAAGGTCAGAAGTGGGAGGGTCCTTAGAACACAGGGTGTCAGAGCTGGGAGGGCCCTTAGAACTTGGAGGGTCAGAGGTGGGAGGGACTTAAGAGTATATCTGGCCTAACTTCATCAGCAGGTCTCCTGACTCTCAGTGCAGTGTTTTTTCTACCCTGCTCTGTGGGTACTTAGAACTGTTGTATTGAAATTTAAATGGCATCAGAAACGAAAGCAGAGCCAGACCCTGCACATAGCATAGTCCAGACCAGCAGGAGCAGTCATCTACTAGCCACGTGTCAGAAGCACCCCTGAGAGAACAGGAAAGACTGGGAACTGGTTGAGTCCGGGGCTGTTCCCTGCAGTCACTTCAAGAGCCAGCAACATGGTTCATGCTCTTTCTGTTTATTCAGGTACATGGGGGAAAGAGATTTGAATCTGGAATCAGAACCTGAGTTCAAATCCTGCTCTCTATTATTTCACTTCTCTGGGCCTCAGTTTCCTTATATGTAACCAAAGGATGTTTGTATGGTGTTGTGGAAGAAGCCCTGGACTTGCAGAGAGAGGGGCCTGGGCTCCAGGCCAAATGTTGCTACTTGCTACCTGTTTGGGCAAATCACTCCCACTCCCTTGGTCTCAGTTTCCTCTTCCACAAAATGAAGGGGGTTGGTTGTATAAGAAGACCTCTGAGGTTACTTCTGGCTCTAAATATATTCTACTTCAATGATCTTAGGATGAAACTCCTTTATTTAGAATTTAAAGTCCATCACAGCCTGACTTCAACCTGTCTTTTCAGTCTTATTACACATTATTCCCCTGTGGGTAGAGGGTGTCCCAAAAGTTTTAGTGCAGCTTTGAGCTATCAAAACTTAAAACTACGCTAAGATTTTTAGGACACCTTGTATCTTACGGTCTGGCCCATTTGTTGTTTTGAAAGAATGATGTCATACCTCCTATCTCCATACCTCTGTACTAGCTGGAATGCTTACCTGGAATGCCCTGCTTCTTTGAATCCTTAATTCTCTTCAAAGGTTGTCTAAAGGATTTCCCATGAAGTCTTTCCTGATTCTCCCAGCTTCTGTAGTTTTAACTTATAGCTATTGTGTATATATTTTTAAAATTCTTCTATGTTTACATGTTATCTTCTTCAATAGATTGGCAGCTCCTTGAGGGCAGGAGCTGTTTCCTTTTTTTTTTTTTTTAAACTTTATGGCTGCAGAGCCTAGCTAAAGCATACAGAAACCACTTAATAAATGTTTAGTGATTGGGTAGTTGATTCGTTGCTCAATAACTTTTCTACTAAAACAATAAAAAAGCCAGAATTTGCCAGGAAGTCAGCTGCCAGAGCAGAAGAAGACCAAAGGCCCCATTGAAGATAGAACTCCCAAAATCAACCACAGCTCCACAAATCTGATTAGAGCTGGAGGGATTTTGTTGAGGTCATTTAGGTCATCCCCCTGCCTCTTGACCATATTGTATCTATTAATGCCTTTCTTCTCCTCTGTTCTCTC
Organism: Pseudochirops cupreus; assembly: GCA_028627135.1. Taxonomy (NCBI): domain Eukaryota; kingdom Metazoa; phylum Chordata; class Mammalia; order Diprotodontia; family Pseudocheiridae; genus Pseudochirops; species Pseudochirops cupreus. The sequence goes on from CM053582.1 coordinate 97,937,097, forward strand.
CTGTCTCTTCTCCTGTTCTAGTTGAACATGATCTTAACAGGCAAGGTCAAAGCAATAGAATGATTAACCTAGGTCCTGTCCTTCATGACTGTGTCCAGGCTTCATGGGAAATCTTGTTCTGCTTTCCTAAGCTTTAGAATGTGAGACTTTGTTTCTATCTATCGGGTGTCACAGATGTAAATACAGAAGGGGAAAATAATTTTTATCTTTCCAAAGGGACATCAGGGACACACTTGATGGGAATGATTCTCGTTGTTGTAGCTTTTACCATATATGAGGAATGTAGCTAAAACCTGTCAGAGATGGTTCTGTGGTCTATTTGTGCTCAACCAAGTTGCTGCCCCAGATACTGAGGTTAGGGAAGTTTTATTTCCAGAAGCAATTAAGATGCTTCTCTATGTTTTTTTATGCATGTGTGTGGAATGTAGTTTCCTACCATCCTTCAAGGCCTGACACAGGGACCACTAGCTTCAAGAAGCCCTCCCGGTCTACAGAGATTCCTCTTTCTTCTAAATTTTTAAGGTACCAATTATTTGGTCCTCATCAGATACAGTCTTGCCTTCTCTTTTCTATGCATGCTTGTCTCACCAGCCAGAGAGAGGCAGAGACCACAATTTTAATAGCTGGCATTTTTATAGCACTTTAGAGTTTTGCAACATGCTTTGCATAGTTATAGTATAATGCTCTGATTAACCTTGTGAAGTAGATACTTACCATAGCTTCATTATCCTCATTGTCAGATGAGGAAACTGAACACTCAAAGAAGTAGAAAGATTTTCATTTTTGGTAGACTTTGGTAGACAATGATCCAGGAGACTGGGTGACACTGAACATTAGAGAAATAGGATGATTGATGTTTCAATCTACTGGAAAAAACAGAAAAAGACAGGATGAAAAGGACGTATAGAAGGGTTGGCCTTGGCAAAGAGAAAGGCCAGCTTGGAGGAGGGAATGACCAATGATGTTCATGGGTTTTGAGATGAAGAGAAGAGCTCATGTCAAATGGTCTGTTTTCTTAGGAAAGTAAAAGTCCAGGTTGTCAGTGGAGAGGGTGGGGAGAAAGGGGGAAAGGGAAGGCTTGAGATTTTTGAGGGGAGTGAGGTTTAATTAGGGAGGAATAAAAAGATTACCTTGCTGCAGTGAGAGCCCATTTGAAGGCAGACACAATAACCAAACATTTCAGTTGTATGACTTCCTGAAATTCCATTCAACAGCTTTGAATAAAAATGGAGGAGGTAGATGGTCAGAATAAAATAGGGCTGAGGTCTGCTAAGGATGTGCACTGGGTGATAAGACAGGGGGCATACATGCATTATAACTTGTTTAGCCATTCCCCATTTAATGGGCATCTACTATTTTTCATGTTCTTTGATACTATAAAAATAGTGCTTTAAATATTTTTGGTGCATATAAGACTTCCTTCCTTTGTTCCTTCGTTCCTTCCTTCGTTCCTCCCTTCCTCCCTCTCTCCCTCCCTTCTTTCCTTCTTTCCTTCCTTCCTTCCTTCCTTCCTTTTTTCTTCTCCCCCCCTTTTTTCTTTCTTTATCAGTAACCTCATTGCATTATATTCCTAGCAGCGGCATCTCTGGGTTAAGGGGTTTTTACTTAAGGGTTAAGGCCATTTTAGTAACTTTTTACATAAAATAATTCCAAGTTACTTTCCAGACCGTTTGAGCCAGTTCTCCGTCCCATCAAAAGTGCAGTTGTGTGCCTGTCTTCCCAAACCCTTCCAACACTATTTTCACCTTCTTTTCCATCTTTGCCAATTTGCTGGGTGTGAGGTGAAACCTCAGTGCTGTTTGTTTTTGCATTTCACCTATTATAAATGATATGAAACAGTCTTTCATATGGTTTTTAGGGCTTTACGGTTCTTTTGAGGACTGTTTATTTGTATCCTTCTGCCACCAATGTATTGGAGAATGGATTTTCATCTCATATATTTCTCTTAGTTGCCTATTGTGTATTTTGGTTATCTCTTGGTCAACTTTTGTCAGAGATATTTGATACAAAGCTGTTTTTTTACCCTGTAATTGATGGCTTCTCTTCTTATTCTGGTTGCATTCATTTTGTTTAAGTGAAAGCTTTTCAATTTCATGTAATTGAAATTATCTCTCTTATCCTTTGTGATAGGCTCTATCCTTTGGCTAAGAATTCAGCCCCTAACCATAGCTTCAACAAGCATTTATTAAACATGTCTTATGTGCAAAACATTATGCTAGGGCCTAGGGATCCAAAAACAAAATGGAAAAAACCATTCTTGTCCTCAAGAATCTTACAATGTCCAGGGACAGCAAAGTATTTACTAGATGAGAAAATAAAAGATAATCTGAGGCAGAAGAGAGCACTAATATCTAACTAAATCAAGAAAGATGACAGCGATCTACCCATCTCTGCCTGGATGGCCCACAGGCATCTCAAACTTAATGGCTCCAAAACACAACTTCTAAACTTTCTCTTAAATCCACCCCTCTTCTTAACTTCCTTATTTTTGTTGAGGCCATTACAGATCCTCTCATTTCGTATTTGAAACCTCTGAGCCTTTCTTGACTCTTTCTTCTCCCTCATCCTGAATGTTTTAAGTTGAGTTGACTCTTCTCCCACCATGTTTCTAGTTTCCATCCTCTTTTCTCCACTTACATGGCCACCACCCTAGCTAAGACCTTCACTTCTTCTTGCCTGGATGATTGCGATGACCTCCTAGTTGGTTTCATGTCTCTGTCCTTACCAAGCCATCTTTCACAAAATGCTGAACAACAGATCTGAATATGTCACTTCCCTTAAGAAGCTTCAGTGTCTCCCTCTTACCCCTAGGATAAAATACAAACTCTATTTGGCCTTCAAAGTCCTGTACAACCTAGCTCCAAACTACCATTCGACTGATCTATTACTCCCTCTCATACACTTAACTTTCCTGTTAACTGGTCTCTTGTTCTTTGCACACAACAATCTGTTTCCTGTCTCTTTGCCTTTACATTGGCTGTCCTCCATGCCTGGAATGCTCTGCTCTGCTCCTTCATATTTAGCTTTTAGTTTCCCTGGATTCTGTCAAGATTCAGCTTAAATCCTACCCCCCTTATCTTCTCAACTACTAATGTCTTGTTTCCCTCAAAGATTACTTTCTCCTCACTGCTTATATACCTTTTATGTACAGTTAGCAAGTGATAAAGTCAAGATTCAAACCCTTTATCTTCTCAATCTTGGTCTATAACCCTCCCTCCCTTCCTTCTTTCCTTCCTTCCTCCCTCTCTCCCTCCCTCCCTCCTTCCCTCTCTCCCTTCCTTTCTTCCTGCCTCCCTCCCTCCTTCCCTTCCTTCCTTCCTTGCCAATAAGCACAAACATTGTAGGTAGTGAGCTCCTTGAAAATAGAGATTGTCTTTTTTTTCTTTCTTTGTATCCTTAGTACTTAGCACAGTGTCTGGCACAGAGAAGACTCTTAAAAATATTTATTGACAGACTGAACGAAGAAAGACAGAAAGGAGGATTGCACGTGAAACTATGAACTTCTATTCCAAACAGTGTTTTTTTTTTAAGTAACAAAGCTGCCTGGTTTGTGTGTGTGTACTCTTTGAAACTCCCTTTTCTTGCCTGTGTATTTTAAAAACTGTTTTGCTATTGCTCTTTTCTTTCTTTTCCTTTTTTTTTTTGCTTTTTTCTTTTGGAGGGGGGAAGGCAGGACAATTGGGGTTAAGTGACTTGCCCAAGATCACACAGGTAGTAAATGTTAAATGTCTGAAGCCAGATTTGAACTCAGGTCCTTCTGACTCCAGGGCTGGTGCTCTATTCACTGCACCACCTAGCCACCCCTTTTCTTTCTTTTCTTAATTTTTTTGACATTGCGATCTTGGCACACGACTTTATCCCTCTCCACAAAAGAAGTCCCCTCCCTTTTAACAAATTATAGAAGAATGAACCCAGGGCAGCTAAGTGGTGAAGTGATAGAGCACTGGTCCTTGCAGGAAAAAAAAATGAATCAACACATTGGCCATGTCTGCAAATGAATGACTCAATCAAAACTTCCGGTCCATCCATATTGACACGGCCGTCCAGTGAAAAGTGCACTCTTTCTGGAGTCAGAGGACCTCTGTCCCAATCTGGCCTTAGGCATTTGCAAGTAATCCCACCTCTCTGCGCCTCAGTGTCCCCATCTGTAAAATGAGAGGGTTGGACAAGAGGGCCTCTGAAGGCCTTCCCGGCACTCTGTCTAGGACCCTGACGGCCTCTCTGCTGGTGAGTCGCGGTCAGTCTGCTTCACTACGCAGCGTGGGAGGCCACGGCTGGTTACGGCGTTGGGTGTAGGTATTGAGTCTTCCTAAGACATTGTCCTTTGCGTTGTCGTAGTCATTGTGTTATTTGTTCCTTAAGTTCCTTAAGACTTGCTGGGTTTTTCTGAATCTGTAATTTCTTACGATGAAGTAATATTCCATTCCATTCCATTACAATGCTATTCATAGAATACGGTTTGTTCAGCCATTCCCCAGTTTATGGACATCCCTTTTGTATCCAGTTTTTCGCCACAACAGAAAATGCTACTATACGTATTTCTGTACATGTGTATCTTTTTCCTTCTGTCTTGGACCTCTTTGGCTAAGTGTGCCTGGTAGTGGTATTATTGAGTAAAAGGGCAAGAGGTGTTCAGTGATTTTTTTTTTTTGCATACTTCCAAGTTGCTTTCCAATTGGTTGAACCAATTCACAACTCCACTAACAGTGCATTAGTGTGCCTGACTTCCCACATCTCCTCTTTGTTAATCTGATGTGTGTGAGATAGAATTCCAGGATTATTTCAAAATTCACTTTTCTTTCTCTTTTTTCTATAATATTTCATTTTTTCTAATTACATGTAAAAACAATTGAACATTTAAAAAAAATTGAATTCCAAATTCTTTTTCTCCCCTCCCCCTTCCTCGAGAAGAAAAGCAATTTGATATTGATTATACTTGTGCAATCATGCAAAACACATTTCCATATTAGTCATGTTGTGAAAGAAAATGCAGACAAACCCCTTCCCCCCAAAAATAAAGCTTAAAAAATGTGTGCTTTGATTTGAATTCAGATTCCATCAGTTCCTTCTCTATAGGTGGATAGCATTTCATCAAAAGTTCTTCAGAATTGTCTTAGATAATTACATTGCTGAGAACGGCTAACCCATCCACAGTGGATCATCCTACAATATTGCTGTTACTGTGTACAGTGTTTTCCTGGTTCTGCTCACTTCACTCTGCATCAGTTGATGTAAATCTTTCCAGGTTGTTATGAAAGTATTCTGCTCATCATTTCTTGTAACACAATATTATTCCATTACAACCACATGCCATAACTTGTTCAGTCATTTTCCAATGATTGACATCTTGATTTTCAATTCTTTGTCACTACAAAAAGAGCTGCTATGAATATGTTTGTACATATAAGTTCTCTTCCTTTTCCTTTTTAAAAATCTTTTTTGGATACAGACTAAGTAGTGGTTTTGGTGGGTCAAAGGCTATGCACAGTTTTATAGTCCTTTGGGCATAGTTCCAAATTGCTCTCCATAATGGTTGGATCACTTCCCAGCTCCACCAACAATGTTAGTGTCCCAATTTTCACACATTCCCTCCACCATTTGCCATTTTTCTTTTCTGTAATATTAGTCAATCTGATAAGTGTGAAGTGAAACCTCAGCATTAATATATTTGCATTTCTCTAATCAGTAGTTGTTTAGAACATTTTTATATAGCTATAGATAGCTTTGAATTTTTCATCTGAAAACTGCCTGTTCATATCATTTGACCATTTATCTATCAAAAAATTATGTGTAGTCTTAGAAATTTGATTCAGTTCTCCATTTGACTTAGTTCTCAGGAGTGCTGAATCTGTGGCCATGAGACCACATGTGGTTCTCCAGGTTCTCAGATATGACTCTTTGACTGAATCCAAACTTCACAGAACAAATCCCCTTAATAAAATGATTTGTTCTGAAAAACTTGGACTCAGTCAAAAGACTGCACCCAGGGACCTAGAAGGTTCCATGTCGCCTTGAGGCCACAGGTTCCCCATTCCTGCTCTATGTATTTGAGAAATGAGGTTTTTAATCAGAGATACTTACTGTGAAATCCCCCCCCCCCCCGCCCCCGCCCCCACCAAAGCTTGGATCTTTGCATTTACTCAAGCACTAGATTACTATAGTCATTTATTACCATGTATTGTGTACCCAATTTATTCCACTGATCTACCACTTTCTTTCTTAGCCAGTAGCAGAATATTTTGATGAATACTATTTTGTAATGTAGTCTGGGTAATGTTAGGATACCTTGTTTCACTTTTCCCTATTGATTCCCTTAATATTTTTGACCTTTGTTTTTCCAGATGGATTTTGTAATCATTTTTTTCTAGCTTTAGAAAATAATTTTTTGGTAGTTTGATTGGTATGGCATTGAATAAGCACGTTAATTTAGGTAGAATTGTCATTTTTATTGTATTGACTCAGCCTGTCCATGAGAAGTTAGTATTTTCCAGTTGTTTAGTTCTGACTATATTTGTGTGAAAAGTATGTTGCAAATTGTGTTCATATAGTTCATAAAGTTTAATTGCCTTGACAGGTGGACTCCCCATCTCTCTTATCAATAGTGCTTTGGAGCATTTAAAAAAATTTGGCTACTGATAGCTTGCATTTCTTCTTGAAAACTACCTTCTCATTTCCTTTGACTACCTCTGTATTGGGCCAATGGATTTTGTACCTATACATTTATATTAATTCCCTATATATCTTGGATGTATTTTTCTGATAGTTTGGACATTTTACATTTTTGAAGTATTCCTCCATTTCTTTTGTGTTCTCACCTTTGTTAATATGTAACAACACATAATATATTCTGATCATTTTTTCAATTTCTTTTGATTTTGCTATGATTTCTCTTTGCTCATTTGCTATTGTGTTGATTTGATGTTCTGCTTTCTTCTTTTTAATCATATTAGCTAAGGGTTTATCAATTTTATTAGTCTTTTCAAACTACCAGATTTTAGTTTTTGATATAATCTGTAGTGTTTTTATTTCTAATTTATGTTTCCCCTTTAATTTTTAATATCATCTCTTTTGTGTTTATTTTAGGTTGTTGATTTATTGGCTTTCTGATTTTTTAAGACGCATATTCAGTTTATTAATCTTCACTTTTTTTCTATTTTCTTAATCTGTTTTTGTATAGATAGGATTACCCCTATCCCCATCTCCAGGATTGCTTTAGCTGCATCCTTGAAATTTTGGTATGTTATTCCATCATTATCATTTTCTTTTACATAGTTATTAATAGTGCCTATGACTTGTTCTTTTATCCACAATTTAGAATTTAATCGTTGTCTCCTGTTGACCTATTTCTTCTGTTTGTAGTCCCTGAACAAATTTCTATTTTTATTTAATTATGTTCTATAAAGCATGTATTAACTATTTCTGCCTTTTTACATTTATTTGCAATATTTCTGTACCTTAGTATATGGTCAGTTTCAGTAAAGGTTCTGTGTAGTTCTGGGAAATATGTATATTCTTTGGCTGTACCATTTAGAAGATGCAATGTTTTTTAAATCTTATTTTTTCTCTAGAAATTTGTTTGGTTCCATATTTTCCCTTTTGTTATCTTTCTGTTAGGTTTATCCAGAATGAAAAGAGGAATATTGAAGTCTCCTCTCATGGTTGTATTGCTGTCTTCTTGTAGCTTAGATAATGGTTTCTTTATGAATTTGAATGCCAAGGCATTTGGAGCTTATAAGTTTATTGTTGATATTAGTTTGTTGTCTGTGGTTCCTTTCAGCACAATGTAGTTCCCTTGTTCATCTCTTTTTATTTTTTGAATGTTTGTTTTTATTTTGTCAGAGAACATGATTGCAACTCCCACTTTTTTGGATTTATTTGAAGCATGGTAATTTTTTTCTCATCCTCTCAGTTTCATTTTGTGTTTGTGTTTGTTTAATAAATGTGTTTCTTGTAAGCAACAGATTGTAGAGTTTTGTTTTGTTATCCAATCTGTCACTCTTTTTTATTTTATTGGATTATTTAATCTATTCACATTTTAAGTTATAAGAAGTTTATATTTTCCTCTATCTGCCTCTAATATTGCTTTTTTAAAAAAAACTTGTGATTTCTTCCCCTCTTCTGCTATAAAATATAATATTATGTTCCTTCAGTATGTTAAGTTTTTAAAAGGTAGCTCTATTTCCTTTGTATTTTAAGGTCTTCTAGTCACTTGCAGAAACCAGTTTCTGAACTGAATTGTTAAATTTAACCACTATTTTTCTTGGAGTTCACAGCCTTGGCATTTTTCTCAAATGACCTGTGAATTTTTTCCAATTGATAATTAATTTTCTATGCTCAGAAGTTCTGAGCAGTTCTCTTCTGTTATATCCTGCATTATGGTGTCAAGTTTTTTGTCCTGTCATATTCTTCTGGGAGAACTATCATCCTTAGAATGTCTCTGTATCTTGGTTTTCAAGATCATAGTGAACATGTTTTCTCTTAAGGTTATTATTTTTATTTTTCTTCTTCTAGGTTATCCTTCACTTTTGTGTATTTATGTTCCTAATATAGTGTTCTCTCTTTTGTTTCTTTGGTGAGGATTGCCAATGCAGACTCTACTATTTCTATTCTGCCCATTATTTTGTTGCATAGGCCATCATTTTTGCTCTAATACTTCTCATTTCTTTTTTGGACAGCTCAGGAACAGTGTTGTGGTCTCATGTTTGCTTCAGTTTCCACAGGGTCTGCCATTTCATAAAGTGTTGGATCATTTTCCTTGAACTTGTTTACTAGATCTGGAGCCCATATTTCCTTTTGTGGTTACAGCTGTTATCTGCTTATGTTCAAGGTCTTTGAATTTTCTGATTCCTGAGATCTTCTGTAATTTCAATCCTCCCTCCTCCCTCACCCTTTGTTTTCCTGTATTACTCACTTTCTGAGTCCCTCCCCTCTGATTGTAGTTTCCTTGGGAACTAAATCTTATAGTGTGTCAGCCATTTCCCACACTGGGTAATTTGTGGTTCACCAGGGTAGATTTCTGCCACAAGTGACTTTTGGGTAGTTAGAATTGCCTCCAGCTGGATGCTGTGCTCTTCCCCTCAGGCTTAATGGAGTATTTTCCCCATTTCCCCCTCTGCCCCACCACCCTGCAGTGTCTTGTCCTGGTGTCCTATCCCACTCTTTCTGTTCCTTGGTTCTTTTGCCCATCATCTATAGTTTAGAGCTTTGTAGTGCTGGTGCTACAGAGTTGTCTAACCCAGCACTGGCTCTGTTGTGTTATGAGGTTATCAGCTCTAGCACCAGTAGTTCAGAGCTTTGCAGTGCTAGTACAATAGGGTTGTGACCCCTGGCAGGCTTTTGCTCCTTAAGGGCTGCATTATTGCTGGCTGTATCTCAAGCTTAAAACAAATTTCTGCACTCTGAAACTGGGTCTCCACAGAATTGGAAAGAGGAGGGGAGACCAAGGTATAGGGGTGAGTTTTACTGTAAGCCTGTGTCATGTCCTAGGGTCTGCTGGTACAACCTCACTGTAAGTAGCTTGAGAGGTAGGGGAGGAGAACTGAGTGAATTCAGGTTCAGTGAGCATTTGCTCATGGTTTTTAAAAAAAAATTAGGGGGGAATCTGAGACTGTTGAGGTTGCTTTATCTTTGGCTCATAATTTCTGTATTGGAGAAGTTTGTGAAGTCATGGGGATCAGAGAAAATGTCTAGTACTTCATCTTCTTGCTCAATCTAGAAATCTTAGACATGTTTTTCTTTGCCTCTCCAGTGTTTAGGGCAATACCTGGCACATAGTAAGTGCTTATTAAATATCTGTAGTTTGTTGAATGATAGCAGACCTTCATCAGATAATTTTGCTACACATTTTTCCCTAGTTAAATGTTTACATTCTGATTCTAGTATCTTTAATTTTGTGCGTGTGAAAGCTTTTCATTGCATATATGTGTGGAGGGGAGGGGAAGGGAACAGATACAACAAGATGTTAATGTCTTAAATAAAGAAGAAAGAAGGGTTTCCATTTGTTAGCTCTTTATGGAGTATGAAGGTCTTCTTGATGGAATTTGAAGACCAGCTTTGGTCATTTGTTGGCCAAAGATCAATGAATGCCTAGCTAGCCTTTAAAAAGCTAACTTTCCAGCTCTGGAGAAAGTAGAAGGAAGCAGTTGCAAGGAGTGGTGGAGTTCTAGAAGAGACCCAGCCATTGAAGGAGTGCCCAATTTTTTTTTGAAGGGGATTGCTTTTCATCTTGTGCCTCTACCAGAGAGCCCTTACGTGTGTGTGTGTGTGTGTGTGTGTGTGTGTGTGTGTGTGTGTGTGTGTGTGGGGATTGCTCCTTTCCCTACTTCCATTAAGTATAAAACTTTGTAGCTAAGCTACTTTTCCAGTGGGAGACATAGAACCCAGAAGAAGTGGCTCCAGAACTGAGAGACTAGATGGTCACTAGAGGTGGCTCTGAGGAAAGTGGCCCTTGGCAGCTGAGAGGAGAGCCCTGTATTTAAAAAAAAAGATTTATCTTTAGAAGTTAGGAGTTGATCTGTGGAGAGAAGTAGACCCAGAGAATACAGCTGGCTGACCTAGTCAGCAAATACTGCAACAGGAAGGGAATGGTCTGAGGGCACCACCAGAAGAGGAAGGACATTGGGGCCTTGCAGAACCAAAGCTGTGAGTTTCCTTGGCCACATATATTCTCTACTTACTTCCCTCAGTGCCTGTGTACTCTTTGTATGTTCTCATGCTTTCTTCCGACATTATGTTTGTTTATGGGAGAGTACCCCATAGATTTATAGGGGAATGTTTTATGGGTACAATCCTCAGTATGTCAGTTTTGTAAATGCTTTTTCTTTGAGCTAATGACTTCTACTGGCTGACTGTTAAAGAGAAGGGCACTGGTGAAGGCTTATGAGTGATAGTTTTAGGAGTGTAGACTTACAGAGCATCTTTTGACCCTGGGTAGTAGTTTATTCTCTATAAGTCTCAGGCTCTGAGTACAATTTTATGTAATTGAAATTGTCTATCATATCTTGTAAAATCATCTCTCCCTATTCATAGTTGAGACAGATTACTTTTTTTATATTTTATTTTATTTATTTTAGTTTACATTATTCATTTCCATGAGATTTTGAGTTACAAATTTTCTCCCCATCTTTCCCCTACCCACCACCCCAAAACAGCCATCCCATTGTATAACCCTTCCCCCAGTCTAATCTCTCCTATGTCCTCCCCCATCACTCTTCTAACTTTCCGATAGGGCAGGAGGGATCTCCCTTCCACAGTGCCTGTGAATCTTAAGTTCCAGTTGGATGTAGTTAATAATAATAGTAACAATTGTATATATAATGTATATATATATTTTTAACATTTGATTATAGAGCTTTAAATTCTAGATTCTTTCTCTTCCTCCCTTGTCAGCCACC
>CM053582.1:97948989-97968343 GCA_028627135.1 Pseudochirops cupreus
GTGTGTGTGTGTGTGTGTGTGTGTGTGTGTGTGTGTGTGTGTGTGTGTGTGTGTGTGTGTGTGTGTTTCTTTTTCCTATCACTGATATAAGTAGATAAATGGCCCTTCACCATCTCCATTCCTCTAAGTCTTAGCTGCCCTTCTCTGCCTGCCTGGGTTGTTCTCTCCTAGTGATAAAGCACTGTAGGCTGTTTGAGAGACCAGAGAGTAGGTGGGCCAGCTTCCCCATGCCACGTGGAGGCCAAGGTAGCTGTAGAGGGAGGGCATAATCCATTCTGGGAAGGGAAGCCTCAGAAGTCCAAAGCAGTGTGCAGAATCTGCAGAGCCTTTTCTGCTCACATGTACTTGATGGACTCTGTCTCCCTCTCCTGGATCCTCTCAAAGGAGCACGTAAGTGAGGAAATGCAGAAAGCTTCTGTGGAGCCCAGCTTCAGGGACCCTCTTGGACCATCACACCCTCAGCTCTGTGGGTGAGACAAAAGGTAACAGCCTCTACCAAATGACTCAGGATCTTGGTTTGGTGGGGGCTTTTTGAAGGCTGTCATTGAAATCTTCCTGAGACAATTTTTTTTTTAAATCCTAAGTACAGACTTTAGAGTCCAGCCCTAAGCCACGGTAATTGTCCCTGTAAATCCTAGATCTAGCCCCAAAGACAAAACATCTCTGTTAAGAAATCAAGGAAGAGGGAATGGCTAAGGGGACCTTGGAGAGGTTTGCTCTAAGATTAAAGAGCCAGTTGTCAAGAGTCTGCCCTTGTTCGCTTCAATGAAACACTTTCCATTAGAGGAAATCACTGCTTTAGGGAAGAAACAACATTAAAGCACAAACAGACAGAGACAGAGAGACAGAATGAGGGAGAGGAAGACGGAAAGAAAGGGGGGAAAGAGAGAGGGAGAAGGGGAGACAGACAGAGAGGGGGAAAGGGAATGGAAGATGGAAAGAGGGTGAGAGAAAGAGAGGAGGGAGGGAGAGAGACAGAAGAGTAGAAAGACAGAGAAAAGAGGAGAGAAGAAAGAGAAGAAGAGAGAAGAGATAGGGGCAGACAGGCAGAGGGGGGAAAGGGAAAAGGAGAGGGAAAAGAGTGAGAGAAGGAGACAGAGACAGAGGAGTGGAAAGACAGAGAGAAGAGGAGAGAAAGAGAGGAAGAGAGACGAGATAGAGGCAGACAGGCAGAGAGGGAGAAAGGGAAAGAGGGTAAGATAACGAGGAAGGAGGGAGGGAAACAGACAAGAAGGAGGGAAAGACAAAGTAAAGGGGAGAGAGAAGAGAGAGAGAATTGTGTTCAAAGGCTCTCTGCTATTTACTGCCTATGTGACTATGGTTCAGTTATTTATTTAGCCTCTCTGGGCCTCGATATCTATAAATCAGTCAGCCAATGCATAAAAATTAAGAAACATCTAACACCTACTATGTGCCAGAAATTGTGCTATGCCCTGAGAATACACACACACACACACACACACACACACACACACACACACACACACACAAAATAAGACAGCTCCTGCTAGACTATGTGGCATCTAAAAGTCCCTCCCAGCTTTGTGTTCCTCTAATTCTAGATTTAGATAGAGACACAGGAATGTTTTGGTCAGGACCTGTCCAGAAGTTTCATCACTATGGGAAATTTGTGATGTGGAAATTGCCTCTGTGGCACCACCCCCTCCTCAGTGCAGGTTGCTAACTCTCCTGTAATTCATGTTTGGATCAGATATATTGCTAGTTCCTATCAGAGGCAGAACCTGAACCCAAGTCTTTCTGATTCCGCAGCTGGCTCTCTCTCCACCACATCATGTGGCCTCCCACTCTATACAACCAAGAACAGATCACAGCTAGCTGGAAACAAAGTCAATGCCCATCAATCGAGGAATGGCTAAACAAATTGCGTTACATGAATGTAATGGAATATTACTGTGATCCAAGAAATGTATGATGAATATAGAGAACCATGGGAAGATCTACATGAACTGATTGTGGAGAAAAGGAAGCCAAGCCAAGCCAAGGAAACATTCTATAGTAATTGTAACAATGTAAAATGACAGCATGGTGACCCGCCAAAAACTCAAACATGAATGTATCAAAATTATAAAGACCAAGAAAGACTCAAATAAACAGAGATGAGAAGATGCCCTGAACCCACATCATTGTGAAGGTCGGAGGTCCATAAGAGTCACACATTGTACATGTTTTTTGACTTTTTTCAATGTTTGATTATTTGTGCTGACTTTTTTCCCCCTCTAAGAAAATATATTCTCTGTCATATGAGATGGCTCTCTGGGAAAGTCTGTCAAAAGTCTGCTCTTTTGGAAAGGGAAAGGGAGGAGTATGTGGGGTATTGTGGCAATGTAAGAAACAGAAAACGTTGATATAATTTTTAATTATAATTTCTTAAATTTAAAAACACATATCACAAAATCACTGATTTTTAGAGCAGGGAAGGGACTTCAAAAGCCATGCTGTCCAAAAGATGTCCATTTATAAGACCCCTCTAAACCATCCCTAGCCAGGGCCTATCTAACTTCTGTTTGAAGACATCTCACAAACGGAAGGAAGCCCCTCTGCCTCCTGAGGCAACCAGTTCAACTTGGGGATCACTCTCATTGTCATGAAGTCTTTTCTGCTGTTGACATCAAGCCTAAACTTGTATCCCTGCAACATCTGCTACTCATTGTTCTGACCCCTAGGACTAAACAGAACAAAGCAACATCTTCTTAACCTCTCTCAAATACACCCCCCTTCTCTTCTCTGACACTGCTGCCATCCTGGTGCAGGCTCTCATCACCTCCCACTTGGACTACTCAGTAGCTGGTTGGTCTCCCTAATCCCTTTCCTCCACTCAGCAACCAAAGTGACCTTCCTTAAGAGTAGGTCTGACCATGTCACCCCCTTCCCCAACACCAATGAACTAGTGATTCCCAATTACCTCCAGGATTAAATAGAAAACCCTCTGGTTTTTAAAGCCCTTCATAATCTGGACCCTTTCTGTCTTTCCAGTTCCTTACACCTTACTACTCTCCAAATACATAATGAGCCAGTGACACTGGCCTCTTTGCTGTTCCTGGCATAAGAAACTCTATCTCCTGCCTTCTTTTACTTTTACCGGCTATTACCTATGCCTGGAATTCTCTCCCTCCCTAGCTTCTCTGGCTTCCTTCAAGTTTCAGCTTTAAAAAACCCTCCTGCAAGAAACTTTTCTAAGGTCTCTAAATGCTAGTTCTTTCTCTCTGTTGATTATCTCCAATTTATCCAAATTGTCCAATTTATTTCCAATTTATTATGTCTCTTGTGCTTACAGAATTGTTTGCATGTTGTCTCCCACATTAGACTGAGCTCCTTAAGGGCAAAGACTGTCTTTTGCCTTTCTTTGTATTCCCAGCACTTAGCACAATGCCTGGCACACAGCAGGTACTTATTAAATGCTTGTTGACTTGTCTTCCACTGGAAATCAATTCTTGAAGATGGCTATTTTATCTCAATTCTTCACCTCTCTGAAGCCTTCTCTTTTCTCAACTAAACATTCCTAGATTCTTCACTTTATCCTGATCCCCTTCATCATTCTGGTCTCTCTCCTCTGAACACTGTGTTCCATATCCTTCCTAAAATGTGATGCCCCAAGCTGAGAACAGTACTATAGTTATGCCCAGGCCAGGCCAGAGAACATCGAGTACAAAATGTTATATCATAGCCTCACATTTATACGGCATTTGATACAGGATCATAGGATTTCAAACCAGCAGGGACTCAGAGGTCATCTAGTCTAACTTCTTCATTTTATAGAGGAGAAAACTGAATGAAAACCATCCTGATTAAAATTTGCAGAATACCAGCCTCACAATAACCCCATGAGGTAGATGGTAGAGAGTGTGCTCAAGAAATATAGACATGGAATTGGAACCAGGCAATCTAAAGACAATTCAGTAAATCTTTGTTCAATGCCTGCTCAACAAAAAGGGCACAACCCTGGGCTAGATGTCATAGGTGACACATTATAAAAATAAAACAGTCCTCACCTTCATGGAGTCTACAAGATAATTGGAAAATAAGGTTAATAATGGTGATGAGATAATTAGAGAATATTCCAAAACAGCACAGACATAATTTTCATCTGACCAATGTTGTTTCTCAAGAATATCAATGATGCATTATAAGCATCATAATATATTTGCAACCTGAAGATAAAGTCTTGAAATCTCACTGTCATTACATTTATGACAATGTTCTTGTGGAATTAACTGCCCCCTATAATGTTGTTTCACCTAACATGATTTTTTTTACAAAACCAATTAATAACATTAGACAAGGTCTGTCTGTCTACAATCAAGCGTTAAATTATATGGTACTTTGGAGAGGCTGTCGGAGGATGGGCACAGTAGCACACTGTTTTTGAAGCTACAAATTGATTCAACTGCTCTGGAAAACATTTTGGAAACGTACCCCAGAATTTGCTTAATGAATCCCTTTCATGCAGGCATACTGCTTTTAGACATATACCCCAAAGAAGTCAAGGAAAGAAACAAAGGACCCCATGTACAATAATACTTGTAGTGATACTTTTGATCATAGAAAAGAGCTGGAATCAAAAATTCCTCAGTCCATCAGGTGAGGAATGGCTGAAAAATTATAGTATATGAATGGAATGGAATTCTGTGTAATAAGAAATGATGACTATAAAGGATTCAGAGAAACATGGGGAGACTTGTACAACCTGACACAGGGTGAAATAAGTAGAACCAGTAGAATGATACATATCCTGACTACAATAATAAGATGAGAGGAAATGCCTTTGAAAGACCTTAGAAGTCTGATCAAAGCAATGACCAATCAAGACTTCAAAAGACTCATGGTGAAACAATCAGAAGTAGTAGACTAGAGATACAGAATGAGGCATGCCTTCTCTAATAGGGATAAATGTTATATAAGGTCATTTACTGCAGCAGTTGGAATGAGAGTAACTCACTGCAGTAGTTGGACTGAAAGTAACTTCACAGATGCTGGGTCATTCATTGGGTCAAGTGCCCACTGGTGCTATTCCTATCCCCTTGAGGAAGAAGCAGCAACAGGGGCGATTCTGAACAAATCATAGATTCCATTGTCTCCTGAGAGGCTCTCCCTGTTCCTTTACAAGAAAGATCTTTCTGAAATGAAAACTAGATACTGTTCCTTGAAAGTTGCTTTGTAGCTGAAGTCCTAGAGAAGGGAAGAGAGAAAGTAGAAATAATGACCTGATGGATGAATTCTTCTTTATGAGAAATGCTGAGTGAAAGACTTCCTGACCACTTCTGGCTTTCAACAGTGAAACTCAATTCAACAAGTAATTATTAAGCCCCTATTATGTGCTAGGCATTGAGGCTGGTTGGGGGTGGCTGTTGTCCTTCATTCTTGAAGAGGACCAAAATGATTTCACTATGTTAGAGTTAAGGTTCAGTATGTCCAAGTGTGACTGATCAGACCAATATGAGATTGGAATGTTCTACTCCAGGTAGGGCACAAATAGTCCGTGTGAACATTTGGGGCAGAGATGTTGAGGCTATAAGGACAAGAGGGACCAAAAAGAATCAATCCATCATTCATCCAGGATTTATTATCTAGCATTTATTAAATACCTATTATGCAACAACCACTGTACTAGGCACTGGAGCTATAAAGACAATAACAAAATCAATCATTCAGTCAATAAGCAGGATATATCAGTTTGAGGAAACTTCCTCTACTAGTGAAGATTCTACTAGTCTACAATGAAGTCTTAAGAGATTTGCCTGGGGCACTAAGAGGTTAAATAACTTACCCAGGGTCACAGTCCCTCCAAGGCACTCCAAGGTCAGCCTGCTACCCACTGTGACACAAAGGAGGAGATAGAAAGTACTGGCCATAAACTGAGAAGCATAACTAGGGTAGTGTGACAGCAGCTTTGCTCTGGTGTGCTGAGAGTAACTGACATCACAGGTATACCTCAGTCCGTTCCCCTCTGTAGTGCATCTAGGCTCCCTTGCCCAGATCCTACCTGACAGCCTTGAAGGTACCATCACTATGGTATCCTTCTTCTAGAGTCCTCCTTCCCCCACTGCCTCATTCCCCTGCCATTGTCTCAACCCTTCACCTGGAAGTTGAGGAACTGCAGGTCAGGGGTGGAGAATTATCAGCTGAGCCAAGGAATCTCTGGCTTGACTCTCTGGGGGACAGGGTGCCCCCTCTCCTGACAACCACCATTCAACTGAGTCTGCACCAGGGTCTAGTACTCTTACTTACAGCTCTATGTAACCCCCAACCATACCGAGTCAGTATAGGTCATTTCCTACAGCAAGTCACAGACTTAGAAAGCTTTATAGATGGAAAAGACCTTATAGATCATAGGAATAGTGGGATTTAGGGCTAGAATTGACCTTCAGGATCATTTAGTTCAGTCTCCCTACTCCATGACTTTGCATGGGCTATACCAGGGGTGGGGAACCTGAGATCATAAGGACATAGAAGGCCACACGTGGCCTCAAGGTTGCAGGTTCCCCATCCCTGGGCTATACTACACGCCTGGAACAATCATCCTTTTTGCCTCCATCTTCTGGCTTCCTGGCAAGTGTCTGAGGCCAGATTTGAGCTCAGGTCTTCCTGACTCTAGGCCCAGCTCTCTGTCGACTAAGTCATCTAGCTGCCCCATCCAGTTGAACAAATGCCTGTTATTTAACTGAACAATTGAAAGAGTGAATAAAAATCATTTGAGGTTGGTTGTGTGGTTTTCCAGTATAAACTTCATGAGGTCATAGAGTATTTCATTTTTCTCTCTCCAGCTCAAGCATCTTGTATACAGTAGGGGCTTAATAAATTACAGTTGACATGATTCCAAAAGACCAAAGATGAAGCATGCTATTGATTTTGTGATAATGAGGTGATGTATTCCAAATGCAGAATGGGGCATACATTTTAGGACAAGACCATGGTCCATAAGGGAATTATCTTAGCTTGACCATGCATGGTTGTTATGAAAGTTTCCTTTTTTTCTTGGGTGAGGAGATTTGTGAAAAGTGGAGGGAAGGGAAAAAAGAACAAATAAATGCATGTTAATTGAAAAAATGACAAAATAATATTTAAATAAAAAAATTTGGATTTATTGGAATTTAATTCCATTCGAGACTTAGACTCAGTGGCTTCTGAGATCCCTTCCAGTTTAAATCTATGTTAAGAGCCTATGAGGGAAAATTGAGAGGGAACATTAATGTGCAATTCATGAGCTGGACCACGAGAGGCCAGCCTAACTGCACAAACCTTTGAAGGTCACAAATAACAGTAGAGAGCCTTGCTTGCCTCTCAGCTACATCCTAGAGCAGGATCCCACTGGGCCAGAGAAATTGTTTGCTTCTCTGTGGCCTGGAGTTGATAAGAGGAAAAGCTCCTTTGCAGATGCAAACAAGGAAGTGGTTTGGTGATTAAAACAACCAAAAAGTGCCAGAGGAGGGTTTGATTAAAAACAAAAAGAGGGTCCATTAGTCAAGAGGTCTGGAGGTGGCACTGACTGCAGTAATAACACAACAGCAGTGCTAGAGGGGCCTTAGAACACGGAATAGAGCTGGGAGGGCCCTTAGAACACAGGAGGTCAGAGCTGGGAGGGCCCTTAGAACACAGGAGGTCAGAGCTGGGAGGGCCCTCAGAACACAGGGTGTCAGAGCTGGGAGGGCCCTCAGAACACAGGACGTCAGAGCTGGGAGGGCCCTCAGAACACAGGATGTCAGAGCTGGGAGGGCCCTCAGAACAGAGGATGTCAGAGCTGGGAGTACCCTCAGAACAGAGGATGTCAGAGCTGGGAGGGCCCTGAGAACACAGAATGTCAGAACCGGGAGGGCCCTGAGAATACAGAATGTCTTAACCAGGAGGGCCCTTAGAACACAGGATTCCAGAACTGTGAGGGGTTTTAGAACACAGACTGTCAGAGCTGGGAAGTCTAAATAGATAGAACAGAGAACATCAGAATTGGGTGGGGGGAGGGGGACTTAGTATAAAGGATGTCAAAATTGGGAGATCTTTTAAAACATAAAATTTCAGAGTTGAAAGGGAATTTAGAACACAGAACATTTGAGCCAAGCCTTAGAACATAGAATGTCAGTACTAAAATGGGCCTTGGAAGATGCAACAAGAAAGCTGGAAAGAATCTTAGAACAGAATGTTGGAACTTAGAAGACTAGGACTTGAAGCAGGCCTCCTTCACTTTAAAATTATGACCCACCTAAAAGGTAGGAATAGCCCCATCATACTGGGTCACTAAATGACTTTGAATAAGCAAACCACTTTGCAGACCACCAAATAAACCCACAATTCCTTTATGATGTCACCAGAAAACCCTCCCTAGCATGACCCAGCTCCACAATCAGCACCTTGTCTTACAATGTTCAATCTTCTAATGTTTTGTGTCACATAAGTCAACATTTTAAACAAATGAATAAAAAAGTTCATCATCACTTCACCTGCAGGCACGACATCTGATGAATCCTCAACTGTTGCCTCGATGTGGTGTGGAGGTGACTCTAGGTGTTTGAAGGCAGCAACGTCCACACTTAGGCAAGTCCACCGAAGTCTGGAGACAGGTGCTGCTTGTGCTGAGGACCAGTGCAAAAAGTCTCATCACCCAAAGGTTGGCCACCAGGTGATGAATTCTTTTTGCTTACAGGAACTCATGACACCCTATGCTAAGGCACGACATAGCTGTGACTTGTATCCGCAAACAGGTCCCACACTGAGGAAGGTACAGATCTTTTGAATTAATAACATATCTCAACTCTATAATCAGATTCCAAACTCTTTGGAGGACTGAGACCATATTTCTTCCATAGCCCAAATGAATGAATAAATTAAAAAGCATTTATCAAATACTTACTATGTACCAGGCATTGTGTTAAGTGCTGAGCATACAAATACATGAGAACAAGACCTGCCCTCAAGAGCTCCTTGGGAGCTAAGAACAGTTTTGACATTTTTAAATAAAGTTTTAATATTTTTTAAAATGTTAAAAAAAAAACAACCAACATTCTTTGCTTTCCCAGGACACAAAACAGGCAAGTCAATAGTAGTTGGCCAACTTTGACTCATCCCTCCTGCAAACTTCCCTACATCTACAGAGGGTGCCATCATCTTTCCAGTCACCAGGTTCCTAACCTTGCAGTCGTCTTCTGCTCCCCGTTCTCCCTCAACTCCTCATATCCAATTAGTTGTCAGATCTTGTTGATTCTATCTCTCCAACATCTCTTGAATCATCCCCCTTCTCCCCACTCACATAGCCAGCACTCTAATTCAGACTTTCATCATGTCTTGTCTGGAATACTGCAATGGTCTCTATTTTCTGTGCTTTGAGTCCCTCCCATCTCCACACAACTGCCAGACTGGCATTTCTAAAGCATGGGTCAGTTGTGTTTCAGAAAGTGCTTCATTCTCCAGAACCCAGAGGGGCTCCCTATTACATATAGAAGAGGGATTACTAACCCCCAGAACCACAAGGGCTCCATAAAAAAAAAAGATTTCAGCAGAACCTATGAACTTGGATGGGGGAAAAATGACATCACTATTTTCACTAATTTCTAATCGGAATTTTAGCACATTTTTAAATTATGAATTTAGACCAAAAACCACTATTCTGAGAAGGGGTCCAAAAAGGATCTCGATACAAAAAGGTTGAAGAAATTCCGCTCCAGAGTAAAATGATCGTAGAAATTAACAACAACAATTACAAGAATGAACATTTATAAAGTGTTCTAGACTTACAGAACACTTTACAAATACAAACTTTATATATAAGGTATTATCTTATATTCCTCGGCTTCGGATTTAGAGCTGTTCCCAGGCTGGCTCTGGTCTACCTTTTAAGATATTTTACATTATGCCCAAGTAACTATCCTACATTTCATCAGTGTTTGCTGAATTGAATTGAATGAGAAGACTACCATTTAGAACCCATGTCCTCCCCGCTTCACTCTGAATCCAATTTCTTTCATCAGTAAAATGGGGACAATAAACCTTGTCTTGCCTACCTCGCAGGGCTGTTGTGAGGAGGGTATTTAGAGATCATGAAGTGTCTTGTGAGCTATACTGTGAAATATTACAATAGACCAGTATACAGGCCAGCTGGTAGACCTTGGCCTAGACAATCCCTCCTGGTAAACTCACTTGAGAAGACAAAGTATTGGGTACTGTGCTTGACAGTCTATAGCACTTGGAGCAATCTAGTGAAATGAAATCAAACAGAAGTGAATGCAAAATCTTGCATTTGGGTTCAAAAGAAAATCAATTTCACAAATAGAGGTTGGGGAAAGCCTGAGTAGATAGCAATTTGCCTGAAAAAGAGCTGTGAGTTTTAATGAACCACAAGCTCAGTATGAGTCAATAACATAATGCAATGGCCAGGAAAGCTTATGTGATTGGCTGCATTCAGAGAGGCAGAAATAGAGATCTTACCGTTCCCCTGTATTCTGCCCCAGTTAGATTCCATCTGGAGGGCTGTATGCAGTTCTGGGCACCAGAGTTCAATTGCACAGATAAGTTAGAGAGTTTCTGGAGGACAGTGAAAAGTCTTGAGTTTGGGTTGTATAAGTATTCACTGAAGAAACTGAGAGCAATGAGCCAGGAGAAAAGACAATTTGGGCAGCTCATGGTAACTTTGCTCAAGCATCTGAAAAGCTGTCAACTTCTGCATGACCCCAGGAAGCAGAACCAGGAGCCACAGGGGGAAGTTACAAAGAGGAAGGTTTAGACCAATGTTAGGGAAGACTATGTAATAGAGATGGCAGAATGAGAAGCTTTAGGAGGGAGGGGGCTCACCTTTATTGGAGGTCTTCAAGCAGAGGGTGGGGGACCATGTTGTTTTGGGGAGGGATGGGGTTCTCTTTTGGGTGTGGGTTAAGCTAGATGGCCTCTGAGGTCCCTTCTAGCTCTGAACAATCTACAATTATATACTTTTAAGTGTTGAGAAGTAGTTGGTAAAGGAGAGCTTCGCAGAGTTGGTAGAGGTCAGAAGGGCAAGAAGTGGGAAGATGGCCCAGTCCAGCTTCTGCCAAACAGTTCTCAGTGTCCTCTCTGGGTATCCTCTTCTCACTGACTTAGACCAAATCCAATTCCACCATTCCTCAGATTCTGGCTCCTCCAGCCATCAGCTGAGTCCACTTAAGCCCTTCTGGGACGGCCCAGGGAACGATGACAATGTCAGAGCCAGCACTGACCCAGTTGTGAGTTAATCTGATCTTTTGGTGACAGGAGAAATCATAATGGGATGGATCTCTGATAGAGGCTCAGCTTTCAGGAAATTCAAGGAGGAGGCCAGGGTCACCATGGAAAGATAACATTGGCAACACACAGTGAGCACAGATTGTGAAGGAGGCCCTAAGTACCAGACTAAGGGTTTGGACTCAATCCTGGAGGCAGAGGGGAGCCGTCAAAAGTTTCTGAGTAGGTAAGTGGCATGATCAGAGCTAAGACTGAGGAAGATCAGTGTGTTGAAGTCCACTACTGGGACTAAAAGCGTTTTGCAAAAGAATTAGGTGAGCCAGTAAATGCTGAAAGGAATAGGTTCTTTTCTTTGGTGTGTTTAGGGGAAGGAATAAAAGGAAAGGCCATGTGGTTTAACAGTAAATACCCAAGGGAGGAGGAAGTAGGAAGAACAGAAAATGACTAAGACAGCACACTAAACGCTGATTTATGTTGGAGCCAGGACTGATACTTCCAAAGTGTGTCAGTTCATCAACCCCTTCCCAATGGGATCAGGACTAACACCTCCAAGTGGGGGTGGCCCACAGACCTCCCTAACACTGATCATAGGATCAGAGGTCTAGAGTTGAAAGGGACATTAGGGGTAATCTAGTCCCTCATTTTCCTGATGAGGAAACTAACTTGCCCAAGGTCACATTGGTGTCAAGTGGAAGGGCTGACATTTGAATTCAGGGCTTTGAGTCCTAGTTCAACACTCAGGATTCATTCCTCCAAATCAGATCTGGCAAAGGTCTGAGATCTATGGGCAATAGATGTCACCAGGGAGCATCAGTCACTATGATCATCAGGGCTTGGTAGGAAGATGAAGTCTCCAATTGTCGACTCACAATTGTGAGTCTGTATTTGAGATTGGCTCAGGAAGTTCCATGGTCCAGACTGCTCCAGGGTTCTTGGCACCACACTTTCATGGGGGGAAGAGGGGAGAAAGGCATAATGGGGTCTTAATGACTTACTCAGTTCTGGGGTACAGGTGGATCTTAATCTTAACACTTTCCCAACCCTGAGGTCATGGGTAGGGAATCTCCAATCAACTAGAAAACCGGGAGATTTTAACTTAAACTATGCCAAATAAAAAAAACTTCTATATATTGAGGTTCTAGAGAAATGGCAATGTAGAAAAGAGGGGGTACCAAGAAGGAGAAGGTGGCTAACTTTTTGGATACAGAAAGACTGAGCCATGTTTTTGGTAGGTGCCTTGCCCTGGTGAACTCCCCATTGCTCTGTTGCTTACCCTGACCCTCCCCTCCCAATTGGTGAAGGCTTCATGAGACCCGCTACCCTGCTCCACTTTACTCACTAGCCATCTTCTCAGCAGCCACCTTGCTACTGCACACTCTTCTCTTCACTCCAAACCCTTCTATTTCTGGGATGGGGAAATAGGCATTTATTAAGCACCTCCCATGAGCCAGGCACTGTGCCAAGGACTTTACAAATATTATATCATTTGATCCCCAATGAAACCCTGAAAACACCAATGCCAATATCACTTCGGGAAAGGTCAATCTATTCCCTTATTTTTCCGTTCACCGTCCCTGTAACTTTCCAAACAATTCCTCCCTAGCCACCCTCTTCCAATAGGTGCTATCACCGCCTAGTACAGTGGTTCTCAACCTGTGGGTCGCGACCCCTTGGGGGGGGTCAAATGACCCTTTCACAGGGGTTGCCTAAGACCATCAGAAAACACATATTTCCAATGGTCTTAGGAACCGAGACACGGCTCCTCTATCCATCTCCAGGCAGATCTGCCCACATGCAGATAAGCCCATATATGAGTATTAAAGGGTCACGGCATTAGGAAGGTTGAGAACCACTGGCCTAGTAGCATGTGAGCTTTCCGAGGCCAAAAACCATCTCCACTTTTGTCTCTGTGTCTCTAGGGCTTAGAACAGTGCCTGGCACACAGCAAGTATGTAATGAATGCTTTTTTATTAACTTGATTAAGTATCAAATCAATGAGTCAATGAACTCACTTAAATCTATCAAACCATTAGGATAGATCAGCCACAAATAGGAGAGCCCAGAAAAGACTACTCTAAGCCCTTCAATTTACCGGTGAGGAAGATGGAGCCCACAAAAGAGAAGTGACTTACTCAAGGCTACACAGCTACCAAGGCTACACAGGAAAGAGAACCTGGTCCAGAGCCCAGTCTCCTAACGTCTATCCTAGTTCTTGGCACCATATCATGGTTTTTTATGACCAAATCACTTAGGTAGCTGTTGGTTTACAGATCATTTTTGATGTTCAGTCACTTAAGCTGTGCCTAACTCTTCATGACCCCATTTGGGGTTTTTTTCTTGGCAGATACTGGAGCAGTTTGTCATTTCCTTCTCCAGCTCATTTTACAGATGAGGAAACTGAGGCAAACAGGTTAAGTGACTTGCCTAGGGTCACACAGCTAGTAAGCATCTGAGGCCAGATTTCAACCCAGGAAGATGAATCTTTCTGACTGACTCCAGGTCTGGTGCTCTATCCACTGCACTACTTAGCTGCTCTTATAGATCATGGGGTCATAGGATTTAGAGTTAAAAGGAACCTTAGAGAATAGAATGTAAGAGTTGGGAAGGTTCTTTGAATGAAAATGTCAGAGTTAGGAGGAGATTTAGAAAAGGGAATGTCAGATCTAAGAGCACCCTTAGAACACAGAATGTCAGAATTGGGATGGCCCCTGGAACACAGAATGCTAGAGCTGGGAGAGACCATAAAGTCCATGTAGCCAAACTCCTTCATTTTACAGATAAAAAGACTGAGGCCCAAAGCCAAAGTCAAATTTACAGGAAATTCAAGATGAGGCTAGAGGCTGAACAGTACACAGAAAGACCAGAAAGAATAGTATACAGAAATCATGGGTAACTAATTAGCAGGAGGCCCCTGGGGAAAGTGGGGACCGCCAAGAGGTAAGAAAGGTTTGGAGGGGCATGGGGGTAGTTCCTAAGAGAAACACTAAGTGTTTTCCAAATACTATTTCATTTAATCAATAATCTGGACCATCAGGACATATTGCTACTGGAAAGGCCAGTCTAGCCCCTTCTTCTGGTTAGTGCCATCTCTAGGTTCTACAGGAGGTGCACAGCCTAGAGACCTCAGTTTCCTAGAGACCATGTGAGACACAGCAGACAAAGGTTAGTACAAGATTCCATTACTGCCTAGTGACAAATGGGTTTGGAGGAAGGGAGAGGGAGGGAGGAACTTGAGGAGAGGACAAGAAGCCATCTGTCTCTGCACAGGAACGTGCATTCCTGAAAGCATAACCTTGTCCTCTCTGATCTGTACTGACAAGCTTTTATCTGCTCTGCATGCTGTCTATCTATGTACAGAATTCCCACTGGCATCAGGAAGACCTTGGAAATTGGATGTGTGTAGACTGGATAGTGAAGAAGCTGGATGAACCATCCCCCAGAGAATCTCCAGTAAAGCTCAGAATCCTCTCTAGTGGGACTTGGAGCAGTGTAGAAAGGCTCAGAGCTGAAAAATCACACCCCGACCGCTGAGCTTCCTTGTATGTAGGGCTAGACTTGACATGGGATTTGGGGGAGAGGGACGGGAACCTCTGAGGCCACAGAAACTTGACAGTGTAATAGAGCAATTACAACATTGATAATAGAGCCAAGAAAATCTGGCTCAACTCTCATCTCCAATACTTCACTAGCTGTCTGTCACTACATGTATCTTGCACCAAGTTATGTGACTCCTCCATTAGAATGGCATCCTCTTGAGGGAAGAGACCTTGTCTGTGCCTTTCTTTGTAAGCTCAGTACTTAGCCTACCAGGTGCATATACAGTAAGTACTTAATGAATGTTTGCTGACTGACTGGCCCTGGGTAGTTAAGCTACAAACTTCTCTGAGTCTGGTCTCATCTCTGTAAAATAAAGGGTTCTTATGAGATTCGGATGAGTAACACTTAGAAAGTGCCATGCAAACTTAAATGCCATATATCAAAGGCACATATATGTATAGATGAAGTTGGAATATTTGAAGCTGGAAAGGACCTCAGAGGCCATCTAGTCTAACTCCCTCACTTTACAGATAAGGAAACTGAGGCCCAGAGAGTATAAGCAACTCCCAAGGTCATGTAGGTAGTAAATGGCAGAACCTAGATTTGAACATAGGTCCTCTGGCTCCAAATTCAGTATTATTTTTTTGGAGACTTTGTCTGAAGGGATCAGTTAAGGAGTTTCATATAAAATATGGCCCTTGAGCTGATATTTAAAAGAATCTAGGAATTCTAAGAAGAAAGGGTGAGGAGGAAGCACATTCCAGACATGTGTGGTTGCTTGGGCAAAGGCAAGGAGGCTGGAGGTGTAATATTATGTATAAGGAATAGTAAGAAGGCCAGTTTGGCTGGACTCCAGTGCATGCAGATGAACAAGTTAGACTGAAAAGGGTTTTAAATATCAGAAGAGTTTATACTGCATCCTAGAGGCAATAGGGAGCCCCTAAAGGTAATTGAGTAAGAGAGTGGTCAGTCCTGTTCTCTGACAATATCACTTTGGTGGATGTGTGGAGGACAGACTGGAGATAGAAGAGATTTGACACAGCAATACCTATTTAGAGGCTACAATATGTTCTAGAGAAGGGATAAGGTCTTGAACTAGGGTGGTCATGGTATGAGTAGAGAAAAGGCAATGAGTTGGACAGATGTTCAGAATTAACATCATCTGCCAATTGCTTGGATATGGAGTCAAGGAAAGTAGGGTGGTAAGGGTGACTCCAAGGCTGTAAACCTGAGAGGCCAGAAAGATGGTGGCATCCTCAATAGTCATAGGAAAGGGGGTGTGTTGAGAGGTAGGATGATGAGTTCCATTTTGGACATGATCAGAGTGTCATCACCAGATTAGGCATGGGGATTGGGGGAGGAGTGGGGTGGGGAAAAGGAAGGTGGAGGGGGGGAATTTTTTTCTGGAATGAGTGCTACAGAAGTCCCTGAGACCACCTACCTCTTTTTGATCATAGTAGAGCCATAATCTGCACTGGTGAAAGAAGTACACACACCAAAAAAGTCACAGACCCTTGAAACCTTGAAGCAAATACTCTAGAGCTAAGATTAGGGGAGAACTCTGGAACAGCTTGTATAAAAACC
Source organism: Pseudochirops cupreus (assembly GCA_028627135.1). Taxonomy (NCBI): domain Eukaryota; kingdom Metazoa; phylum Chordata; class Mammalia; order Diprotodontia; family Pseudocheiridae; genus Pseudochirops; species Pseudochirops cupreus. The sequence goes on from CM053582.1 coordinate 97,965,307, forward strand.
CAACAGCTGAATCTACCAGGGTGGTCTCTACTAAATAAACAAGACAACCAGATGAACTCCAACCATTGCAAGCCTCCTCTTTCTGGGTGAGACAGGAAGCTCTTGGAAACAAAGATATCATCAATGTTCCTTGAAGTGCCTAGACAAATGGGGGCCATATGGTGCCCTGGGCAGAGGGATGGGTGAAACAGACAAAGGAGCAATCTTGGCCATTCTGAGCCTGGATCTCAGTCTCACATAGCCTTGCCAGGACCAACATTCCTGTGGGCACCCCAGTGATTGTAAAGAATTCATCTGCATCTGCCCTGAGCCATCAAGATTCAATACCCTCCTCACCACCTTCCTCTTGCCAAGATGCCCTTAAAGGGGAATCACACATGAGAGGAGAGAGGCTTAGGAGAAATGAGCTCCCTCCCAGGTGCTATTTGCCTCATACCGAGCTGCCCATTGGAACTCTGGAGCCCAACTCTAGTGGGCTGGAAGGGAGTTCAGAGATCATCTAGGCCAACCCTCAAATTTTGCAGTTGAAGAGTCTGAGATCCCAAAAGGAAAAAATGAGTTACTCAAGGTCATTCTTTTGCTTTGTTCAGTGTGTGTGTGTGTGTGTGTGTGTGTGTGTGTGTGTGTGTGTGTGTGTGTGTGTGTGAGGCTGGTAGGTAAAAGCAAACAGGGTCTGGATAGGGTGATATGGATATTAGCATAGAATTCAGAGTCAGAACAGCAGAGAGAGGGTCTGGAAATGTCACTGAGGAGCAAAGAGCAAATTTGCTCCTTTGAGATCCTAGAGGGTATTAGACTTGAAGTCAAGAAGACGAGCTACAGCACACCTCTGTGCCTCCGTTTCCTCATCTGTAAAATAAATTATCTGGCCCAACCCACTAACCCTATGATCCTACAATCACATAGCCTCAGTTTAGCACCTTCAATCTGGACCGTCCCCTTTGCCTGTTACCTGGGCAAAGGTCCTGAGGTCATTTCTGGTAAAGGTTAGTGGGAAAAGAGACAGGGCTGGACCTGGTAGTGTGTGTGTGTGTGTGTGTGTGTGTGTGTGTGTGTGTGTGTGTGTCTGCATCTGCGTCTGCGTCTGTGTCTGCATCTGGGTCCGCATCTGTGTTTGGTAGGGGAGAAGGGAGGGAAGAGAGAATGAATGTCAACCTCATCATCCCTTGCTGCATGCCACAGTGTGCCTATAGCATTCACATTTTTGTAAACCAGATTATGTTTGAAGGACCTTGTTTTTGTTGTTTAACCTTCATTCTCAAAGAGGACCATGATATCACCGGGGTGATGTTGTGACATGTAAATGAATCAGATTTAAGTGAGGCAGGGCTGTGCAAAGTCACCAGCCTCACTTTCTTCTCTGGAGCCATCTGGGTCCAGTAGCCAGATATAGATAAGGATGACTGGAGATGGCCCTGGATAGAGGAAGGACCTTGTAGATCTGCCCACTGAAAGGAATCTTAGAGTCCATATGACCATAGACCTAGAGGGAAGAGCCTCTGTGGAAAGGGAAAACCTTTTTATAATGGGAACAAGTACTCAATAATTTACTTTATTTTGCAAGCTCAGAAGGACAGCCAAGCTGGTAGCCGAGGGCTTTTAAGACAGTCCCAGAGGCAGAAGAGGGAGTCCAAGGCACTGGGGGATATCTGGTGGAAAGACAAGGATAAGACTCCCACGGGTTGGGCTCCAAGCCACAGGAATAAAGTGAGCAAAAATGTTTGACACCAGCACAAATCTGGAAAATACCAAAGCTAATTCAGATATCTGCCTAACCAGAGGATGGCTCCAGTGCTCCATTATAGTGCATGCTGAGTAAAAGGATCATAGAACTAAGAAGTGCTAAAAGCACCTTAGACATCACCTAGTCCAACCTGCTCATTATACAGAGGGGGAAACTAAGGTCCAGAACGTGCAATGACTTTCCAAAGCTAACACAGTTAGTCATTTGGCAAAGATTTGAACTCGGGGACCTTCTTACACCAAAGCCAGGTCTCTTTCTATGAGACCCACACTATGGAAAGGCCTGTAGCACATTGCATGACATCAACAAGAGTGATGGAAGATGGCTGGGCATGAATGGGGCCATGATTAGAGTCAGTGAAAGTCATTCCCACATCAGAGACATCACAGATTCACCGAAGTTACTAAGATCTTCTTAAAGCAGTCTACCACTATGACTGTTTCCTTAATTATCCCAAATGACAAATCATCTGTTCTTGAATTATCCAGCATTCTTTCTCCCTTTCATTAGTGGTGTGAGCCAAGGGAAAAGGTAACTCCTTGACTAATCCATCTTGACTCTCCAACATTTAGGAAATGTGGATTTGTGTCATTAATTTTAATCTGATGCTTCTGTGCCTGCCTTCCCCCATGCCTGTAATGTATCCCCCCAACTTCTTCACTTGAAAACTCAAGACTTGCCATAGGTGCTTTATCCAGAAAGCTCCCATCCATCCATCTGCCCTACTCCCCTCAGTTAGATGTGATCAGTCCCTACCATCTCTATGTGAGTCTCCCCTATCATTTCCACTCTAATTTTGTTTGTTTTTTAATTGGTACCTGTGATTTCATTAGTGTGTCTAGGAAATTCTCTGGTGAGAAAATTCCTTCCACCAAAGCATATCTCCAAGTTTTCTGCAACTTACAGTCTGAAAGGGTTTCCTAGGACACCATGAGATTAAATGGTTTGCTCAATGTGATGGGACTTTTATGAGTCAGAGGAGGGACTTAAACCCAAGGTGCCCTGACTCTGAGGTAAGTCTCTGTCTACTATAATATACTTTTATATTTATGCTTATGTCCAACTCCCAGCATAATGCCTGGTACATAATGTGGAGGGGTAACAAAACAAGACATAATGAATTTAAGAAGTCTCAGAAAAGGAAATTTAACAAGCCACAAATTAACTCTCAAAGAAAAAGAACTTGGAACCATATGGATTTAAAAGTGAATTCTATCAAACATTCAAAGAACAATTAATTTCAGCATTACATAAGCTCTGCAAAAATAGAACAAATATTCCTACTTACCAAAT
>CM053582.1:97968843-97997775 GCA_028627135.1 Pseudochirops cupreus
AATGGATTTTTCCTTACTGTTATAGAGATCTGAAGCCAAGAGTTAGCAGTATCTATAATAGAGAAATGTTACAGGTCCTTGAATAACATCAGGTATAAATCAAAAATGTTCATTGTCACATTACAGGTTTTAATAAATTACATTATAGATTTTAAACTGATAGTTATCAAAATAAGGAAAGAAAGAAAAAGAAATTAATAGAATAAACATAGGCAACAAGTTTATAGATTTTTGCAGAGTATATAATAGTCTTCTTTGAGAACCTTATTTATAATTAGTCAAGGCATTTATGCTGGACTTTAACATTTGCAAAGTTCTTTATGTGTGTTATCTCATTTGGTCCTCCATCTAAAATCTAATTGAAACAATAACATCCACAAAGTAGCAAGATAAAAAAAAGTGAACCCACACAAATCATGAGCATTTTTCTATATTACCAACAAAACCAAGCAGGAAGAGATTTTTTTTTTAAATCCATCCAAAAGACCTACAGAATATATGAAATATTTAGTAGTTCATCTAGCAAAATACCCACAAGAATTACATGACTAATAACACGAATAATACAAAACAATTTTATAGAAACAAATAGTAAAATAATTAATTGGAGAGATAGTAATTTCTCATCGTTTGGCTAGCTATGGCCAATAGAATTAAAATGCCAATACTATACAAATTAACTTACACATTCAGTTTGACAACCAGACTACTAAAGTGTTACTTTGTGAAGCTGGGGAGAATACAAAATTTGTCTGGAAAAATAAGAGATCAAGGATATCAAGGGAAATAACGGGGGGAGGGAGTAGGAAGGAAAGAGATCTAGTTGTACCAGATCTCGAACTACCCCGTAAGTAAACAACCACCAAACACCATTTAGTACTTGTCAAAGAGCTGGGAACTGAGGGGTGCCCACCAACCAGAGAGTGGCTAGCCAAGCTGTGGCGTATGAACGTAAGGGAACGCCACAGCAGCGTGAGAAACGATGAGCAGGTGGACTTTAGAAAAACATGGAAAGATCTCCATGAAATAACAAAGAGTAAAAGGAGCTGAACCAAGAAAACACTGTATACAGTAACAACAATGTTATTCGAAGAATAACTGTGAATGACTAAGTTATTCTAAGTATTATAAATACTCAAATCAACTCCAAATAACCTGTGAAGGAAGATGCTCTCCACCTCCAGAGAAAGAACTGAAAAATAGAAGTATGTATAGTATGGTTTTACTGTGTGTCTGTGTGTGTGTGTGTGTGTCTGTGTGTGTGTGTGTGTGTGTATGTGTGAAACAGTGGTCTTCTCTAGCGTAGGGTGGGGAGGAAGGGAGGGAAACAGTTCAGAACTTAAAATGTAACACAAATAAATAAATAAAATGAAATTTTAAAAAAATTATTGAGAACTGCTTAAAAAAATAGGAAAGTTATCAGTGGAACAGATAAAAACACAAGATCCAGAAGCAAGCAAATATATATCATAACATTTGATAAACTCAAGGACCACAACAATTGGAATGAGGTTTTACCATTGGATAAAAACATCTGTGAAAACTAGAAAGCAATCTGGAAGAAATTCAATTTAGATAAACATCTTACACCATATACTGCAATAAGTTACAAATGAATACTCAAAATAATAATTATAATAATAATAGCTAACATATCTATATAGTACATTCTGTGTGCCAGATACTGTGCTAAATGCTTTACAGTTATTATCTTACTTGACCCTCACAACAATCCTTGGAGGTAGGCATTTGAGGTTATGTTACAAACAAATTAGAAAGACATAGAAAAAGATACTTTTCACAAATATGGATAGAAAATGAGTTCTTGACCACACAAGTGATAAAGAGGATGACAATTTTGATCACATAAAATTAGAAAACTTCTACACAAATCAATTAACACTTCTAAAATTAGAAGGAAAATAATTAACTGAGGGGGGGAAATCTTTGCACCATACTTTTCTAGTATAAGTCTGATATACAAGATAGATAACTGATTAATATGTGTGTGTGTGTGTATACTTTATATATATGTATGTGTGTGTGTGTGTGTGTGTGTGTGTGTATATATATATATATATATATATATATAATAAGAGCCATGCCCCAGTGGCTAAATGATCTAATAATATGAAAGGATAATTCTCAAAAGAAGAAAAGCAAGACATCAAAAACCATATTAAAATGCTTTTAAAATCATTAATAATTAAAGGAATGAAAATTAACACAACTTTGAAAATCCACTTCTCAACCATCAAATGGAAAAGATTATAAATAAGGAAAGTGACAATTGCTGGAAAGAATATGGGAGAAGAAGCACACTAGCACAATATTGTGAGAACTGTGATTTGACCTAAATACTCTAGAAAGCCATTTGGAACTATATCTAAAAAGCCACAAAACTATGATACCCTTAAACCCAACAATACCCCTATATGGCATATAGCCTAAAGAGATAAAAGAAAGACAGTCCTATATATACAAAAATATTATGGCAACATCTTTTGGTTGTATTAAAGAACTGGAGATTAAACAAGTTCCTATCAACTGGGAAATGGCTAAACAAAATAGGGCACATGTATGTAAGGAACAGAATGTTATTGTACCATTAAAAATGATGAAAGATGCATATTCAAAGAAACCTGAGAAGACTTATATGAACTGATGAATGATGATGTGAGCAGAGCCAAGGGAACACTTTATACAACAATTAAAGCATTGTAAAGCAAATAAACTTCAAAAGACTTAATGTTTTAGACAAGGGAATGACCAATCATAACTTCAAAAGATTGTGATAAAACATCTCTTGCTAGGTAGTGATGGGATAAGAACGGTCATACATTTTTGTACATGGCTAATGGTCTTTTGCCTGACTATGCTAAGTTCCTTCAAACGAAGGTATTTTGAGAAGGGTGAAAGAGGGGGTGGAGAAGGAGAAGGGGTTAGTGAAAATGGTGGCCCCAAAAAGGAAGAAGGGAAAGGAAACACTTAAAGAAAATGCACAGAATAGGTCAGAAGGAAGTTTAGAGGGCAACAGAGAATAAGTAAGAAACCTTTAAAACTAATGTTCATGGTTGAATATATTTGGAGGGAGGGGGTTCGAAGCTGTACATAATGAGGTTTGGGGTTTCATATGCACTCCTCTTTTCCTGTTTAAAAAAAAGTAAAACTAAAATTAAATAAAATGAAGGGCATGTTCATTTTTAGTTCTAGAACTTCTTGATTCTAAGTGGTTCTGATGAATCCCAAAAGGAGTAGATGTAAGGAGAAAATATATTCCCTCCCAGTCTGACTTCCCCTCTGGGCTAGTCATTCTTTACTGCAGCAGAATTTTCTCCAAGGCTCAATCATTCATTGTTTGTGCAGAAACTTCATGGATTTTGGCAAAATCACAAATTGCATGGATCTCAGAGATAATGATTTTGTGCTAGTCAGGACTCAGGTATTAGAATGCTGCTGGCTCCAGTCCTCCTTGGTCTGTGGCAGTGGTTCTCAACCTTCCTAATGCTATGACCCTTTAATACAGTTCCTCACGTTGTGGTGACCCCCAACCATAAAATTATTTTCCTTGCTACCTCATAACTGTAATTTTGCTACTGTTATAAATTGTAAGGTAAATATCTGGTATGCAGGATGTATTTTCATTGTTACAAATTGAACATAACCCACAGACTGAGAACCGCTGGTCTATGGTTTTCTTAAGGAAGAGGAAGTGAGGAAAGAAGGAAAAGGTGATAGGTTATAGAAAGGAAGAGACAGAGACTGAAAGAGACAGAGACTGAGGAAAGAGAAAGGAATATGGTAAAGAGAAGAGAAAAAGAAAAGAGAGCTAGAGGAAAACTGAAAGGGCAGCATGAGAGAAAAGAAAAAAATGAGAGAGAAAAGATGAATGAGAATAAGAATGGAGAAAGAATAAGATACAGTAGAGAAGAAGGAGAAAGTAGAGTGAGAAAGAGGGGAGAAAGGAAGGCAGGGAGGAAAAAAGGAAGAAAGGAGGGAAAGAAGGAAAGAAGAAGAGAAAAAAGAAATACAGAGACAAGGGAAAAGAAGAGAAACAAGAGATTAGGGCTAGGGTATGCTTGACAGAAATGAAGGATGAGAGAGGGACAAAAATAATAAAGTGAAGACAGACAAGAGAAAGGTAAGAAAGAAGGAGGCAGAGGGAGAAAGGAAGGGAGAGAGGGGAAAAGAAGGAGAGGGGGAGATAAAGAAAGGGAGGAAAGGAAGAGGAAGGGGAGAGGAAGACAGGAGGGGAAAAGGGAATGGGAGGGAGAGGGAAGAGAAAGGAAGCAGAAGACAAAGAGGAGAAGGAGAGATTAAGGGAGAGAATAGAGAGGCTACAGGAAAGGCAACAACAGCCCTCATTGCCATGCACCTCACAAACACAGCACAGACTTAGAGAAAGCCTGAGGTGGGTGTGCTTTGACCTTGACAGTTCAGCCTTGTTATATTTTGTCACAATTTGCCTGGCAGAAAAGCAGTGGTTTCTTTTTTTGCCTATAAGCCTCAGCCACAATTCACACATATCTCTTACCTATTGAGTGCCCACCAGATGCCACTCCTAAATCTCTCAGCCTTAAAAAGGGATCACTGCTGACATCTCCCAGCTGTAGGAAGTCGTATTGCTCTCTTTCTTTAGAGTATGAGCTCTATTAGGACAGGGGAGGGGGGACCTCCCTTTGTGTCCCCAGCCCTCACTGCAATGCCTGGCTGGCACACAGTGGGTACTTAATAAATGCTTGTTGATGACTTGAGTTCTGGTGGGCTGCCCATAATGGGTTTTTCCTGCTTCCTTTTTCTCTTTAGCCTGTCTTTCCCTTGCCATCCATCCCATACTAGGGACAGCTCCCAACCTATCAGCTGATGTGGTCAAGACTTACTTAATTAAAAACATTTATGGAGCATCTATGTGACCTCAGGTAAGTCACAAGCTCCATGGGACTTTGTTTTCTGATCTGTAAAATGGGAGAGTTAGATTGGTTTCTGAGGTGCCATCTCCCCTTCCCCCAGATAGGATGATCCTATGATCTCAACCTGCTGAGTTCAAGGTCTCATGCTAGGCACCAGGAGAAAATGTAAAGTAGTATAAGACGTGGTCTTGGACCCTGCCCTCAAGAGCCTTCTCTTCCAATTCCATGATCCATTTCTTAGCTCTGCCTCAGGATTATAAACCCCTGGCACAGAAATCAGCCATATAAGCATCTAAATAAGTGCTGTAGAAAGGAGAAGAGAATCTTGGACGGAGCATTCCAGGCAGAGGAAAAGGCAAACTCTGACTCATCATAATGGCAGCACAAGCTGAAGAGAATGAGGAAAGCCAGTTTACTGGAAAATACACAGAATACGGTCAATGCCGACGGCAAATCAGTTGAGAATTGTTGTTGTTGTTGACGGTGATGACGACGAGTCATTGGCAGAGTCTGATTCTTTATGACCCCACTGGGGTTTTTCTTGGCATAGATCCTGGAGTGATTTGCCATTTCTTTCTCCAGCTCATTTTACAGATGAGAAATCTGAGGCAAACAGGGTGAAGTGACTTACCCAGGGTCACACAGCTAGTAAGTGTCTGAGGCCACATTATAACTCAGGCTTCCTGACTCCAGGCTGGACTATGGAGACACCTAGTGGAGGCTTCCATTAAGCACCTTACTCTCCTTCCCTTTGGTCTCTCTCACTTATCTGACATTCTTTCTGCTTCTTCTCATAGGTAACATTTTATTCCCAGTCTCCTGCTAGCTGGAGGTTGTCCTGCTCCCCATAAATGACATCTCATTTCTGTGCCTTTGCACCGGCTCCAGCCTCCACCCCTTCCCCACCTCAGCCTGTGCCTGGAATGCACTGTCTCCTCAATTCTACTTTTTAGAATCTCTAATTTCCTTCAAAGTTCAGATCAAATTCAGTATGATGCTCCTCTCCTCCCTGTTACTTTGTATCTATTTTATATACACTTATTTTGCACGTTCTGTCATGAATACATGTTACTCCTCCCCCGCCCCACCCCACCTTGCTGTATTCCAAACTCCTTGAGTGCAGAAATTGTCACTGTATCCCCAGCCCTTAGCACAATGCCTGGTTGTTGTCCTCCATTCTCAAGGAGATCAAAATGACATCACTATGCTAGAGTCAAGTTACAGTGTGTCTGACTGTGGCTGATCAGACCAACGGGAGCTCGGAATGCCCTACTCCAGGTCAGTCACAAATATAGCCTGTATGGACATTTGAGGTGGATTTGTGCATCTGGCATTTCTTTTGAGTTACTTCCATCCTACTTTACCAAGCAACGCTTTTTGTTTGACTGACATGGGTGGCCTGCCCTAACGGAGTTTATAACTTATCAGAGGTGAGTTCGTAACATAGACTCAAATACGTGATTGTCTGGTCATTATAGTGCCACTGAGAATACAATGAGAGGCCCACTCTACTCTCAGACTTCCAGAAAGGACAGCTGGTTTCCATCTTGAGCAGGGCTACCCCTGCCACAATACAGCAGCTTTCTGAAAGAAGAAGCAGAGACGCAGGCCCCCAAGGCTCAGAATCCTTGGCAGCGACCAAATAGCCAATTTGTTCCTGTCAAACCCAGCCAGGTTTTCCTTGGCCAGGAAGCACAGCATTTAAAAAGCACCAGGGAGGCAGTGTTGCTAATTGGTGCTTAGATTTTTCAAATCCAATCTACCCAGTGCCTGCGGACCATGACTGTTGGGTAATAAAAGTATGGCGGCTTCTTTGCATTAACCGCCCCCCAAAAGGATGATCATTTCTTCAAAGTTTGTTGTTGGTAGACATTAATTGGCAAGTTTAAATTCTCCCATTGGGGATAGAGATGAATGGATCCCTATTATTTAATCAGGAGGAAGCCAAGTGTTTAGGTCACAGATGCTTTGACGGTGGGACATCGAGCAGAGACAGTGGGAACACTTGGCTTGGCTTGCTCTGGGCCAGATAAAGATGGCAGAGTTTTCAGAGGAAAGGCACTAAAATGATGGAAAGTAGGTCCTACAGAAATTAAAAATGCTTTCTAGGATAGTGAAAAGACTTTTCAACTAGGTATCACATTAACAACAAATATCAACTTTATGGATCATGTAGTCCAACCCTTTCCTTGGTGTCAGGATATCTGGCTTCTAGCACTGTCTGTGCCACCAACTACAGACACATATCCTGCTGGGGGTGGGGAGGGTCTCTCTGACTTAAGTATCTCCCTACTCCCATCCATCTCCCATTCAGCTGTCAAACTCATCTTCCTAAAGTGCAGGTCTGATTCTGATTTTCTCTGTGTCTCTGTCTCCCTCTCTCTGTCTCTCTCTGCGTCTCTCTGTCTCTGTCTCTATCTCTCTCTCTGCCTCTCTCTGTGTCTCTGTCTCTCTTTCTCTCCCTCTCTCTCTCTCTCTCTCTCTCTCTCTCTCACACACACACACACACACACACACACACACACACTCACACTCAGTAAACTTTAGTGGCTCCCTATAACTTCCAGGAAATATAATTTCTTCTCTTAAGCCTTTGAAGCCTTTCCTAACCTGCCCGTTCCTACCTTTCTGGTCTTCTTGTACCTTAGACCCACTCTACATACTTTGTGATTCAGTGACACCGGCCTCTTTGCTAATCCATAAACAGGACTCTCTATCTCCAACCCTCCTACATTTTCCCTGGCTGGGCCCCAGGCCCCCCTCCGCCCTCACCTCTGCCTTCTGGCTCCCCTGGCTTCCTCCAAGTCCCAGCTGAAATCTCACCTTCTGCAAAAAGCCTTTCCCAGTTAGTCTTATTGCTAATCCCTTGCCTCTAAGGAGGTATTCTGTTTGTACAGAGTTGGCATGTTTTCTTCCCTATTAGACTATGAGCTTCTTGAGGGAAAGGACTGTTTTGTTTTTGTTTTGCTTTTGTTCATAGCCTCAGCACTTAGTACAGTGCCTAGAACTTAATAGTTGCTTTAGAAATATTTGTTAACTTGACTTGAAAATCACATTCCTGTTCTGCCCTGAGTTCAAGGAATCACTCTTTTTTTTGCAATTGGATGGAACTTCACAGACCTCCTAGGCCAGGGGTGAAATTTAGATTCAGTCAAAGGGTCACACTTGAGGACCTGGAGGGCCACATGTGACCTTAAGGCCGCAGGTTCCCCACCCTCCTAGGTTATACCATGCCTCTACTACCACATCCCTGAAAAAGGTCATCCAGCCTTTACTCAAAGGATTGTGGTGATGGGGAATTCATCATTTTTTCAAAGCAACTTATCATTCCACAAGCATTTATTAATCTCTTAGTAGGTATCAGACCCTGCTTCCCACCAGGGATAACTAAAAAACTCAAAAACCAGTCTCTGTCCTCAAGAAGCTGGCATTCTAATGGAATGGCAGCCTATTTCATTTGGGGATGGTTTTAATTATAAAGGAGATGTTTTTCCTAACATCAACTCAAAGTCTGTTTCCCTACAGCCCTCCTTAATGGTTCCTAGTTATGCCATTGGGAACCAAGCAGAACAAGAGTGATCCCACCTCTTGTGGAAAGTGAAGGGCTTGAATTCTATGGTGTTTGGTTCTGAGATTTTCAAATTGACTAGTTATATGGTTTAGGGGAAAACATTTAATTTGGAGTTTGAGGGCCTGGGTTCACATCCTGGCTCCACTTCTTACTCACTGTGTGGTCCTGGGTAGATCATATAACCTTTCTGGGGCTCATGGTTGTACTAGATGGCCTTGGAGGTCCGATCTATCCCTAAAGTGATGTTCCTATGATAGTGATTCTCTCTAACACGGCTACCAAATAGGCCTGAAGATTGTCTGAGAAGAGGAACCCCCAACTTCCTAGGCAGCTATGAGTACAAGATTGACCATTTTCAGGGCGGCTAGGTGATGCAGTGAATAGAGCACCAGCCCTGGAGTCAAGAGGACCTGAGTTCAAATCTGGCTTCAGACACTTAACACTTTCTAGCTGTGTGACTTTGGGCAAGTCACTTAACCCCAATCGCTTTGCCTTCCCCCCTCCAAAAAGCAAAAAAAAAAAAAAGGACTGACCACTTTTAACTTGTTCCAACATTCATGGTATCTTAGAGATCACCCAACCCTCACTATAAGGAGGAGGAAACAGAAACTGAGTGAAGAGAAAGAACTTGGTAAAGTTTTGATCTTTGTATCTTCCCTTGAACTTTCCAAAATCTGGCCAAAGAAACACAGAATGTCAGAGCTGGAAGAGCCCTCATAGACCACCTAGTCCAGGCTGTACCTCTGTGGCGTCTCTCCCAAGTGGTTATCCAGCCTTTGTTTGAGGATCCCCAACTCCCTCCAGAGGTCACCCATGCCACTTCAGGATACTTCTAATGGTTATGAATTTTTCCCCCTGTAATTAAGCTAAAATCTACTCTTTACATCTTCAGGCCCCTAGCTCTGACAGGCATTAGGAAGTAGGAAGGGGCTGCCCAGGTCTGCGTGTCCATACCCTTCACCTAAGACCTCTGGGTATCATTACTAGCAGTGTTGCCAAAGTCATCCTGACCATAAACCAGGCCCAGCCTTGATTAATGACTGCGGGCTTCTGAGAGGTAGTGGGCAGCCGCAGTGATCTATCTCCTCCGCAGGGCCCACAGCAGACAGCCCAGAGCCCATAATCACCCAGCCACTCAAATCAGTGCGCATTGAAGTGTCTGCTGCAGGAGCCTGTCACCGGCCGAATCCAGACAGAAAATGCTTGGGTTTAATAAAATCCTGGGTGGTCGACAGGTTGCATTATAATGAATCTGGGATAGCAAAGGGCAGACAGTTCAACCACACCCTAAAAACACTAAAACGGGGATTTACTGGGCTCAGACAGGGAGACTTCACCTTCACCTGCCAAGAATCACCTCTCCTCTCTGCTTATCTGCACAATGCATGACCTACCCTAGACACTTGTCTGGATCCTCTTTGTGAGTCATTAAAATGGAAGATCTTTGAGGGCAGAAACAGCCTAGGTTGCTTTGTATCCCAGAATTTACCACAGGGCCTGGCACATGAGAGGCAATTAATAAATATTCTCTAGCTACCTATCTGTCTATCTGTCCACCCATCTACCTATCCACAATTCTATCTTTCTGTCTATCTATCTATCTATTCATCTATCCATTTAACTATCCATCCACCCATCTATCTATCCACCCATCTATCCATCTATTCATCCATCTACCTATATCTATCTATTCATCCATCCATTTATCTATCTATCCACCCATCTATCCATCTATCCATCCATCCATCTATATCTATCTATCTGTCATCTCTATATATCCATCTCTCCATCTATCTACCTTCCTATCTATCTAGCTGCCTACCTATTATCCTCTATCTATTCTTCTCTTACCTGTCTTTCTCTCCATTTTTCCATCTATCTACCCTCCTGCCTTCCTTTCTTTCTCTCTTTCTTTCTTTCCATCCTTCTATCTATCTATTCCACTCCTAATAGCTCAGTTTCTTTCAAGACATGGAACAATAACCATTTTTTTAAGAAGGCAATGTTGTGCCCACTTAATAGTAATAGCAGCTGACTTTTCCAGAGTGCTCTGCAGTTTGCTGAGAGTTTGACATAAACAATTTCCCTCAATCCTTACAACAATGCTCTGGAGGTAGGCGCTATTATTATCTCATTTTTCATAGGGGGAAACTGAGACTTAGAGCAGTTAAGGATGTTGCCCAAAATCACAGCCAGAGAAAGGATTCAAATTCAGGTCCTCTGGACTTCAAATCCACTGTTCTTTCCTCTCTACCAGTCCTCCAACTCACCGCTAAATGTCTTCATCAGCACCTACCCCTCTCGGAAATGCCACCGCCAGCAGCAGATTGAAATGTTCTTGAAGACAGAGACAAAAAGGAAAGGTGGTCAAGGTAGATGAACAAACAGTTCTCCAAAGAAAGAATGCAAACTCTTAACAACCACAGAAAAGAATGCTCCAAATCATCAACAATAAGAGAAATGTGCATCCAAACCATTCTCATGCTGTCTCTAGAGACTGCAGATGGACAACTCCACCGCCACCTGAGGCAGCCTATTTCTTCCTGAGGACCTCAGTGGAATAGGCTACCTTTTGACTTCTTCCCATTGCGCCTGGCTCTGCTCCACAGGGCCAAGTGGTTCCCCATCACAAGTCTCCAACGCCTGTCAGGTGAGCTGTATGGGGCATTTTTGGCTAAGTAGAAGTGGAATGAATAAGCTATTGTGGTCACAGGTCCTAGATGTAAAGATGGAAGATAACTGAGAAAACATCTAGTCCAAGCCTCTAATTTTATAGAGGAATAAATTAAGCCCTCAGGGGCAACTGGGTGGCACAATGGATAGAGGGCCAGGCCTGGAGTCAGGAAGACCTGGGCTCCAATCTGGCTTCAAATGCTTACTAGCTGAGTGACCCTGGGCAAGTCACTTCACCTTGTTTGCCTGTTTCCTCATCTGTAAAATGAGCTGGAAAAGGAAATGGCAAACTACTCCAGTATCTTTGCCAAGAAAACCCCAAATGGGACCAGGAAAAGTCAGATAGGACTGAAATGACTGAACAACAACAAAAACCCAGTCCCTGAGAGGTTTTAGTGATATGTCCCAGATCACATAGCTAGTGACAGAGTCAGAATTTGAACTCAGGTCCTTTAATTCCAAATCTAGCTTGCCCTGCCCCCCACTATATGACACTTCCTCCCGGGCCCTGAGGACATAGCCTATTTCTCTGCAATGCCATCTATGACTCAGAATTTTAATTTTAATTCAAAACTCAGAATTCTATCATTTTTCAGGAGATAGATAAAGGGACAACAAAGACATTGTTGTCTTTCCCGATTTGGAAGTTAAGGGGTTTTTTGTTGTGTTTTTTACTTAAACTCTATAACATTTCTGTAAACGTCTTGGTGCATTGTGGACTCATCAACATTAGCCTCTGAAGAGCTAAAGACAAACTTAACCATGCACAATGTTCCATCTTTCCCCATCCATTCCCTCTGAATTCTAAGTTTGGAAAATAACAAATGAGGCGGGTATTTCACCTGTCAGCTCCACATTAAATCTCATCCATCATTCTGACGAGCAGGTAGAGTGTTTAGTCACTTTGAAATACTGATTTGTGCTTTGGGAAATTCATGATCATTCATTTCAGTAATGCACTGAATGCCCTGGAGATCTTACCCTCTAAAACAAAGATAAATTCTGCACTCACATTTTCAGTGCCTGGAGTTCATTAATGACGGGGAAGTGTCAGTTTCACCTTAATCTATATCCAGTTTTGATCCATGCATCTGTATCTATCTATCTATCAACATAGATAGAGATACACAATCTCATTTTGTCCTCACAACAACCCTGGGAGATACTGTCTCAATTTTGCAAATAAGGAAATTTAAGGCAAGTGACTTGCCCAAGGTCACATAGCTAGTAAGCATAAGAGAAAATATAAGATCTGGACTCTGGTCTTCTTGATTCTGGGTCCTATGTTCTATCCACTGCAGGCAACTCAGCTGCTTCTAGCTTGTGCTGATGAATGCTTGTTGATTACCTGGTTGATTCATATAAGTGCATTAAGTCATTAAAGGTGTCACACCATTCTCCCCTAAGAATTTTGAGGCCAAGAGGCAATAGCATAAATTGAGACATCCTCCTGTTTGACAAAAGATTCACCACCTAGAACTAGCTACAGAATGTCCACCAATGCTCCAGGCTCCACGCCCTTCCATTCCTCTTCATCTTGGCTCCCCCCAAAGCTGGCCCTCCAGCATCTCTATGTGAGGAGGCACCATCATATAAGGGATATTGATTTAGTGCTGGAAGGGAGTCTAGGCGCCATCTAGTCCAAGCCCCTGACTTTACAGATGAAAAACTGAGGCCCAAAGGGGAAGAAGAGACTTGGCCCAGGACATGCAGGGAGTGAGGATCAGAGAGCAAGTTTTCCGTCCAGGTCTCTTGACCTCAAATCTGCTAATGTTTCCACTACTCCACATCCTCATCTTGAAATGCCTTATAATATAATATAAAAAGAAAAATGGAGGAAGAGGATGCAGGAAAAGAACTCAAGATTTGGGGGTTTTTGTTTTTTGCTTTTTGGAGGGGGGAAGGTTGGGCAATTAGAGTTAAGTGACTTGCCCAAGGTCACACAGCTAGAAAGTGTTACGTGTCTGAGGCTGGATTTGAACTCAGGTCCTCCTGACTCCAGGGCTGATGTTCTATTCACTGCACCATCTAGCCAGCCCTCAAGATTTGTTTTATTGATACATATGTTTAAAGAGAATTTGTCTTACGAATCTTATGAAATCTTATGAATAACAGAGCGTGGTTACTGAGTGGTTACTGAGAGAAATCCATAATATATCTGCATTTACGGTGGCAGACACCTGGGTACTACTTCTCGGTCTGCCATTAATTAGTCATGTAACCTCCAAAAATTGACTTAATTTCTCAGTACGTTATCCTTTTCTGGAAATTATATTCCAAGATTCCTTCCTGTCCTGATAATCTATATGCTATCATTTTATGTTCTAAAGCCCCTCCCAGCTCAGACATCCTGTGTTCTAAAACCCTCCCAGCTTTGAACTTCTCTGTTCTAAGGGCCCTCCCAGCTCTGACATCCTGTCTTCTAATACCCTTCCAGCTCTGACATTCTGTGTTCTAAGGGCCCTCCCAGCTCTGATATTCTCCATTCTAAGAATCTTTTTTATTCCAGCATTCCAAATTTTAAGTGACCTTGAGGTTACAGCAATCTGTGACTCAAAGATAGGGAGAATGTCCACACTCTCACATGGCAGGTTCCTTGAGGCCACTTAACACAACAGGATACTAAGCTAGTCTAACTAATGGCGATCTCTTAAGTGTCAAGAGTAAAGCTGTAAAATTTTTAGAAGCCTGAAGAAATTATTAAAGAAATCAAGCCATGTTAATTTCAATTTTAATGATATTGGGCTAGTAAGACAGGGAACCAGATAAGTCTAGTGAGATTTTTAAAAAACACATGCCATAAAATTCACTAACCACATACATGGCTCTCATTTTCCTTATCTTTCTCGAGTTTCTGGTCAACAGCATTAGGGAAACACAGAAGGTAAGAGGTGACAACTTAAGAGGAAAATATATAACCTTCCATTCAATTGGTGACTGAACTTATGTTATACTAGGGAAAGGGTCAAGAGTGAAATGAAAACTATTTCCAAATACTTCTATGTTAAGCTATTCACAAACCCCAAAGAACCTACCCATGCTAGAGCAAGAATCCTGTAGCTACTACCAGGAAATGTTTTGTACGAAAAAAATGTTCAGGGAAGATTAGATTATTTCCTACTTAGATGTAGGAGAAAGGAGTTAACATACCAAATTATACCTAAATTTATATTTCTTTAAGTCTTGCTCTAAATCATGAATCACACAATGTATGCCATATATACATATATTTATATATTCATACACACGTGTATATATGCATGTATGCGTGCATGTATGTATAGGTATTTTTATGTGAGTATGTATATATACACATGTCCTTTCTCTCGGTCTTGCTCTCAAACTAGACAGTCCATTGCTCAACTGCATTTTCCCCAGATGTCGCCTAGGCCTGGAATTCTCTCCCTCTTCACCTTCAATTCTAACATTTCCATGGCTTCTTTTGAGTCCCAGCTAAATTTTCACCTTCTGCTAGCAAGATGTTCCCAGGTGCCCCTCAATGCTAGTGCTTTCCTTCTGCTGATTGCCTCCAATTTAGCCTGTCTCTATACTGTTTTGACATAGTTGTTTGCAAGTTGTCTCCATTAGAGACTGAGGAAGGAAGGAAGGAAGGAAGGAAGGAAGGAAGGAAGGAAGGAAGGAAGGAAGGAAGGAGATTGTGGAAGGAAGGAAGGAAGGAAAGAAGGAAGGAAGGAAGGAAGGAAGGAGGGAAGGAGGGAAGGAGGGAAGGAAGGAAGGAAGGAGGGAAGGAAGGAAGGAAGGAAGGAAGGAAGGAAAGAAGGAAGGAAGGAAGGAAGAGGAGAAAGTAAAGAAAAAGGGAAGAAAAGAGGGAGGGTAATGAGAAGGAAAGGGAGAAAGGGAAGGGGAGAGTAAGGAAGAACCAAGCATTTATTAAACACCTACCATGTGCCAGTTGGGGCAACTAGATGGCTCAGTGGATAGAGCACTGGGCCTGCACTCAAAAAGGCCTGAGTTCAAATCTGGCCTCAGACTAGCTGTATGACCCTGGGCAAGCCACTTAACCTCTGTTTGCCTTAATCCACTGGAGAAGTAAATGGCAAACCACTTCAGTATCTTTGCCAAGAAAAATCCACGACAGGGTCAATAAGAGTCTGTTGCAACCACATGACTGGACAACAGCACGCTGGCCATTACACTGAGCACTTTATGAATATTATGTCATCTGATCCTCATGGCAACCCTGGGAAACAGACACTATTATTATCCTCATTTAACAGTTGAGGAAACCAAGGCAGAGAGATGTTGAATGACTTGCCAGGGTCATTACTACTAAGTGTCTGAGGCTAGATTTGAACTCAGGTCTTCCTGATTCCGGGCACAGCACTCCATCCACTTGTACCACTTGGCCAGGGTGCTGGGAGTTTTTTTATTTTTTTATATCCCTTACAATCCTCTTACGGCTTATCACAATGTCTTGCTTAGTATACCGTAGGCGCTTAATAAATGCTTATTGACTTGACTTGCCCTGCTGTGTATGTGTGTGTCGCATCAGGCACAGTCACTGCCTTTCAGTTTTACTTAATTATTTCTTTAAATAGACACATGCTTCAATGACTTTTAGCAATGAGAATTATTTCCTAAAGTGACTTCATGACAAAACCATCCTGAAAGAGATCAAGTGACAAGATCCTGGTGGTGATTCAATGGCCTGAGGAATAACACTTTGGGCACTGACATCAGCCTCAGAAGCTTGGGCATCTCTTATAAAGTCGAACCCCAAAATGTGGATTCGGATCCAATCTCTCTGTGGCCTTCTCCTGCCCAGGCCACTTATAGTCCATCTGAACTCTAGCCATTGTATCAGCAACACAGTCAAGGGATGAAATCCCCACCCCTCATCGGGAGCTAAGGACCGGCTCTGCACATGCTTCTGCTGCTATCAGCCTAGCAAGGGGACAGACATTGTTTGCTGCAGGGTAAAGGGACACGGGATTTTCAAAGGTAATAAATTCTGACCAAATGACAGTGGGGGACCTTGCCATCCTTCTCAGGAAGCTCTGGGGGGGGGGGGAGAAGCGAAAGAGCAGTGATGCCTCCTCTCAGCCTCCTCACCACATATTTAGTTAGCATCCTCAAGGATAAAAAGAGCTGTGAGATTGGATTTCTCAACAAAGACAAAACTAATCAATAGTCCACATGGCTTGCCTAAGAGGGGAAGCTTATATTTTGAAACACTTTAATTCTATCATAGATTCTGTTTACTTCTCCCAAACCCCCTTCAAATTCCCCAGGACCTCAGCCCCTAGGAGATCCAGAATTCCAGTAGTCAATGAGCTAACTGAAATAGAATCAAGAAGAACAAGATAGAATCATGAGGGCTCCCCAGAGGACCCGGCCCTCCTCTGCAGTTACAGTGAATCGCTGGAGCGGGCTTCACTGCAGAGAATATCCTCCCAGAATCCCAGAGCCTCAGAATGTCCTCATGTTACAGATTCAAAGATAAGGGGACCTCAGATACCATTCCAGTCTAACCCTCTCCTTTTGCAGGTGAGGAAACTGAGGCACAGAGAGGTTAAGTGCCTTAACCTTAAGTTACAAGGTTAAGTGACTTAACCTTAGCCCAGGATCAAAATATAGGTGAGGGTGGAAGGAGGAGAAAAGATCCAGGACATACCTTCTAGCCCTTAACCCCATCTTCCAGAAAGACGACTGAACACCAAGGACCAGAGTGTTCCAGCCAACTACAGGACAGGACTCCTTTCTGGTCACAGTCTCCTCGTACAAACTCTACTCCCCATCAGTTTTGTTATGCCCAGGCTGAGCCCCAACCCCTGCGCAAACATTTGGATCCTGTTGCCTCCTCTGCAGTTCTGGTCATGTCGTAATTAATCATTCTGGTGCCCAGGGCAAGGAGAACAAAAGGTTCCTTCTAATCAACTCTTTTAAGATAAATTTAATTGTGGAGATGCCTGAAGTCTCAAGTGCCCATGAGGATGAAGATGCCAGAATACCAACCTCTGAAGGAGGTGGAAGGAGATAGAAACCCCTCCAAGGCACTGGCCAGTAGCCAGCAAGGGAAGGGGGATGATCTTGACATCCAGAAGAAACATCCTCCCTCTCTCCCCCTCACCATGTACTGGTAAATATTTAATAACTGTCTCTCTGAAGATGCATGACACAATATTAGCATTTTCTCCATCACTTTATTAAGCCTAGACAATCAACAGAACAATAAATCAAGCCCTGATTTGTAGCTCATGTCGAAAACTGAACAATCCAGGCAAGCTGGTGCATCTACCTCCAGCACCCCCCACCACTGGCACAAACAGACATACCAGGGGCTTTGCTGGAGAGGTGGCCGTTGGTGGTGAGGGCTGGTGGAGGAATCACCAAGACCAGGCAGTGGGGAAGTTTGTCTGGAGGGCAGCCACAAGGAGAAAGATGCCGCTACCTCTTAAAAAATTAGTTATTTCAAGGTGCCATATTCAGTTGTTTCTCCCTCCTGAATGAGTACGAGCCTTGTGCTCCCCACCTTAGTTCCAGCTCTGCCTGTAGCTTGGTTTGAACCTCTAGACATGAACCACTGTTTCCTGTATTTTGACCTTTCCTTTGTCAGCTCCCCAATATGGCTTAGACCTTTCAACACTAATTCTGATACCCACATAGAATCTAAGCCTTTGTTTCCCCATTTGGACCAAATATCCCCCAGCCTCAGTAACTAACTCCCTTTGGCCATCTAGCTTGACCACTTTTGCCAATCCTAGCATTTTCTGGTTATCTATGATGAAGTACTGACAGATCCTTTCAAAATGCTCATCTTTATGTAGTTTTTTTGGGTGGTGGGTGGGAATATGCCCCATAATCTTAGGATCTCAGGCTGGAAAAGGATTCTTGAGGGTCATCTAATCTAACTTTTATTTTACAGATGGGAAAACTGAGGCTCATAGAGGTTATTACTTGCCCAAAGAGGCATAGGAAGCAAGTATCAGACCCAGGATTCTAACCCAGATGTCCTGACTTCATATCATCATCATTTATATACCAATGATATATGTGTATATATATATATATATATATATATATATATATATATATATGTATATATATATATATATATATATATATATGTATGTATGTATCATCTCATTTGATTCTTTCAACAACATGGGGGGGGGGGGTAGGTGACATTATTATTCTATTTTACACACAAGGGAATTGAGGATGCTTAAGTGATGTGTTAGGGTCACACAGCCAGTAAGTGACTGAGGCTAGATTTGAACCCACGAGTTTCTGATTCCAAGTCTGACACCATGCAGGCCCCCATCTAGCTGCTCTTCCCAGAACACCATATTGCTTCTCCCTTACCTAGGAAAGGGCAAGGGGAGAATTCATATTCTGGGATAATAAAATATTGAACCTACCTATAAACATGCCTGGATTCATCTGTTCAAAAGACGTAATTATTCTAATGGACAGGCCGGAGGTAATTCAGAGCTCGGTGCAACTGTCTCAGGAACTACATGCCGTATCTTCAGGAGTGAACAGGACAAAAGATTAACAAGCAAGCATTGTGCATAGAAATCCTAAGGGTTTTTTCCACAAAAACAATGCTTTCAAACGCCCTCTCTAGGTAAGGGAATCAGACTATGCAAGGCTCAAAGGGTACTGATGCTTCAGAGGCCTGTTCAGTCACAGAATTTCAAGTAAATAATTTCAGAAGATCAAAGCCCAGCCTTTTGTGATTCCCTTGTGCTTTCTGCATTCTTTCTGTAGGTTAAAATCAAGGTTGTCCTCTACGTGATAAATACTGTAACCTCAAGGACTTGTAGCAGATCTGGTCCTCTTACCCACATATGTGAAGAACTAAACATTAGCTACATTTTGAAGTCTCCAAGCTACATTTTCTTGCCCTGGTTAACAACTTGTTGGATGCAAAATGAGTCAATATCTACAAGTTTAAGGGATTGAAGCCCCTCAATGTTAAGCTTTACATTTGTAAACTCAGAGGTTTGGGTTCACATCAAGGTTGTATAAAGCTGTAGGAAGGCAATGAAGTAGGAAGTTCACAGTTAATGGATGCCAGAGGAGTTTGGCTAATAGAACAAATTATTTCTGATGACCTCAGTAACCTTTGGCATCTACTTTACAGGCTCTAAGATGATGGTTCTCAACCTTCCTAATGCCGGGATCCTTTAATACTCGTATGTGGGCATATCTGCATGTGGGCGGACCCGCCTGGAGACGGACAGAGGAGCCATGTCTCAGTTCCTAAGACCATCAGAAATATGTGTTTTCCAATGGTCTTAGGTAACCCCATTCAACTCCCAAAGGGGTCACGACCCACAGGTTGAGAACCACTGCTCTAAGAGAACTGCCTTCTGAGGCATGACTACACCGCCCCTTGACCTTTCCTGAAACACTAATTCAGGAAAGGTAGTCACCAATCAGGAGATCAGGATCTGGTGTTTCGGACTGAAGTTAGTAAAAAAGCTGGAGAGGAAGTAGATGGAGATTAGAGAGCTAGGTGGCACAGTAGACAGAGTGTTGGGCCTGGAGTTGGAAAAACTTGAGTTCAAATCCAGCCTCCAACACTTACTAGCTGTGTGAACCTGGACAAGTCATTTAACCTCTGTTGCCCCATCTGTAAAATGGGGCTAAGGATAGGGTTGTTATGAGGATTCAAATAAGACGATATTTGTGAAGTGCCCAGCACATAGTAGGTACTGTATCATCTGATGATAAAGTGGTAAATCTGATCCTTGGGGGAAAACTATGTCTAGTAAGTGAAACAGCAACATAATGTAAGCACCCTGAGGGCAGGGACTATTTCATTTCTGTCTTTGTGCCAAAGACAGTGCCCCAAGCACCAAGGCAATTAAATGACTAGCATATAGGGGGTATAGAATAGATACCTGGTAGATTGGACCGGAAGTAAATACGAAGATTGGGCCTGGAACTTACCTGTCTATGAAATGGGTACATGCAGATAAAGGAATGTCTATACAAAGAAACACAAAAGTATATCCATGTGCCATACTATGAATGTTTTGCTGAGTTGGTTACCAGGAATTACCTTTACCTAAACACTGCATACAGTAAGTACTGCCTCTGGTCCCTGATCACAGAAATTACCACGGTTTTTTTTTTAAGTTCATTTTGTTTTATTCAAGCTAACAGGTATCAGGAGGAGGGCAAGAGACTTTGTCATCTGTGAATCTGAATTGGATCCCATGCTTTGCCGTCTCTTATTTTCTTGTACGATTTTGGACAAGCCATTTCCCTGCTCTGGATCTCTGTTTCCCGCTTCATAATATGAAACAGTCCCTGTCCTCAAGGAACTTATATAGCTATCCCTTGCCTCTTTACTTATTGGACATAGTTTTCCCCTAATTATCAGCCAGACTATCTCCATTACAACTTTATCATCATCACTATAGCTAACATTTATATCCTACCCACTACGTGCTAAGTACAGATATCTCATTTGGTTTTCATAACAATGGAATTGTTGGACAAGATAAGGGGAGGGAATAAGCCTTTAAATAGCACCTACTATGTGCTAAGCACTTTTATCTCATTTGTGGTTCCTAAGGCTCCTCCTCAATCTAAATTCCATGATGCTATTATGAAGAGTGCTAAGCATTTTAGAGTTCTTTGTTCTGGCCATCAACATCAGTTCCCCTTTGGCAGCCAAACAGAAGGGAAACTCCTTGAAGGCAGGGTCTTTCATTTCTGTTTTTGACTCCCCAGCACCTTGCACGGTGTTTGGCACAGCAAGTGCTAAATAAATGTGTTGATTAATTGGTTGTTTGGTACAATGGAAAGAGCTCACAAGACTGGTTTAAAATCCAGGCTCTGATGTTTTCTCTTTCTGTGGCCTTGGACTAGTCGTATTACCTTCAGGCCTCAGTTCACCATTTATAAAAGGAGAAACTCAGACTAAATGACCTCTAAGGTCCCCTCTAGACCTAAATCTATGAGCTTATGGTCTCTCTCTCTTACTACATGTGCAGCTTTGGGCAAGTTCTCTAACCTTATTGGCCTCAGTGTCCTTATCTGTGATATGTGATAATCGAGCTACATCTCTGAGGTCTCTTCCAGCTCTGGTCCTATGATGCTAGGAGACATTCACTTCTGCAAGCTCATTGCCTCACCATCCTTCAACACCTACTATGTGCCAAGTCATATGCTGGGCCCTGAGCCTTATAATAATTAGGTAAGCCTCTCAGGAAGACAAGTCCATGCCGGCAGAGGCAGGGTTGGGTTGAGGGTGTGGCAGATTCCCCAGCCGTCTATGACCCACCAAGGAAACTTTCCTGGCTTAAGCGCTGGCATGCCCAAGCCAAGATCATAGCACCTGGAGCCACAGCACACACTAAGATAACATTTCCCAACCTACACTACACAATGAGCTCAATGGGCTGGAAGGACGTCTGGATTCTCCCCTGCCTGCAGTTGCCAATGTGGTCATCGGCTTTCCCAGAACCCCAAAGACTGGAGACTAGATACTCAGTTCCTTACATACAAAAGACAAAGGGCTAACCTCTATGTTAATAGAGACGGCTGAGAGTAGCCAAGAGAGAATAAAACCTCTTTGAAGAACATGGGAGTGGGCTGAGAAAGTAGACAATGCAGAAAGTCAGTGTTCGTTACTATGGGTGAATGGGTACAAGAGTGAGGAAAGCATATACACAGAAAAGTATACACACACACACACATATATTATATATATACTTTTATATAAATGCATACGTATGTTGTGTAAATATATATGTTTGTGCACATATGTGTGTACAGAGAAAAGCACTTTATAAAGAAAAGTTACAAAAGAGTTTACATCCTCGATCCTGCGACGACACCATCTCCAAGTTCTATGCCTCCAACCACTTGGCTTTACAAAAATACTCACAGCAGCATAATCTGTAGTAGCAGAAAGCTAGAAGCAAAGCATGTGTCCAATGTCTGGGAAATAGTTTAATTTGTTGTTTAGTCGCGTTTTGGTTGTGTCTGACTCGTTTAATTTGTTGTTTAGTCGCGTTTTGGTTGTGTCTGACTCTCCGTGACCCCTTTTGGGGTTTCCTTGATAAAGCTACTGGAGGGGTTTACCATTTCCTTCTCTGGCTCATTTTATAGATGAGGAAACTGAGGCAGACCGAGGCCAAGTGACTTGCTCAAGGTCACACAGTAGTCAGTGTCTGAGGCAGGATCTGAACTAAGGTCTTCCTGCCTCCAAGCCCAACACCATACATTGCCCTACCCAGACACCCAAAAGAACTACATATTCCATGACTACAACTCTGTATATGAAAACAGCACTAAATAGCAACAAAACTCAGGTCAAGTATGCCAAGTGACCTTGGCAATGGCTTGTTAAAGTTAAGGCATGGCATTCCCTCTGAATAAAGAGCAAAGCACAAAAGTGTACCCTGTCACACTCTCATATGCAGAACCAAGTGAAAATGGAATTGGTAAATATTTAATAAAATAAAGATACACTAGAACACAATTAATATTAACATGTAGTTTTCTAAGTCAATATGTATATAGTTTTGTGGCCCCTAATTCTATTTGGCTTTGATACCAGTGCTTTAGAATACATGATGTTGGGGGCCGCTAGGTGGCACAGTGAATAGAGCACCAACCCTGGAGTCAGGAGGACCTGGTTCGAATTCAGCCTCAGACACTTAACACTTACGAGCTGTGTGACCTTGGGCAAGTCACTTAACCCCAATTGCCCTACCTTCCTTCTTCCAAAAAGACCAAAAAAAAAATATATGATGTCAGTTTAGGAAGAGAATTTAGACCAAGGATAGACGTCCAGGACCTTAGAGATAGATAATTTTACAACTAAGGAAATAGGAACACAGAGAGTCAGTCACTTGCCCAAGTCTACACAGTCTAGAAGTAGCTTAATCAAAATTTGAACCCAAGTCCCCTCACTTCCAATGCAGAGCTCTTATCAATCATAGCAGGTTGGTTCAGGAATATGGAGAGGAGAGACAAGGAGGGAGGGGGCAGTAGAGGAAGGGTCAGTTAAGAAACCATAAGTAACAAAGCCCCTTTGGTAGTTCAGCACTGCATTCAAGTTTCTTTTAAAACAGTTGCCACAACTCACAGTCAGTCTGAGGGGCCAGCAGTTGGGAAACACTGTTCTAGAATCCCAAGGTTCAACTCTGCATCCTTCCCCTTTGAAAGGGGTGGGGGGAGGGGGGCAAAGACACTGCAGGATAGGAGGCGTGTTCTGCTGACTCTTGCCTTTTCAGGGTGACCAGTCACTGTGAATGTGAAGCTACCAGTTAAGAAAGGAGATGAGGACCCCAGGCTGTGCTTAATGGGAGCTAATATCCTTCCCACTCAGGGTCAGCCCGTAGCAAAACTTGAGAAGCCTTGATAGACTAATGAGACAGCATCTAAGTCAGACAGTACAGAAGATGTACTCCTGAACTTCTGAATTCACTCAAAGATAAGGGTAAAAGCATCCCAGGAAACTGTCTACTGTCACTCACACGCACACCTGAAACATTGGTGATGAGATAGTGGATCTTTAAACACTAAGATGCAAGAGAGGCGAGACAGTGCCCTAGGACTGCAGAGGAAATTGACAATGACTGGAGTTGTCAGGAAGGACCGTATGGAAAATTCAAGTGCTGAACCAGGTCTCTGGAATACAATACTGAAATTCATACACCAGTAGGTAAGATCTTACTTCTTAAGCCATAACTAGAGTGGGATGACAGAGGCTTTGCCTCTTGGTGCTGACATCTGGGGGAAGGGGAAACACTTTCATCCCCTGTGGTCATCTGTCAATCAACTGGCATTTATTACATACCTACTATGCCAGGCATTGTCCTAGGTGATAGTGATACAAAAACAAAATGAAATCGTCCCTCCAAGATGAAAAATGAAAATTGTCCCTTAAAAACATGAAATTGTCCTTCAAAGAGCTTATTCTATTGGAGTAGCTTAAAAATGTATGCATATAAATCTATATTTACTAGATCCAAAGTAAATATGAGGTAATTTGGAGGATGGAGTGGCAGGCACTAGCAGCTGGGAGATTAAGAAAGGTGGCATTTGAACTGAGCTTTGAAGGAAAAAGTGACTCCAGGTTCCTAGCAGGTGAGATAAGGAGCAGGCAGGAACAAGGTCTGATGGAAAGGGTTCACTCATTCAGAACTAGGTGTGTCTGGGCAGAGGGGCAACCCAAGGACAAGTTGGTGGTGGAACTCTCATATCACTTGCTCCTCTTAAGCAGCACTTCAGGACTATCAGAGCACATTCTACCAAGAAAGAAAGAGAGGCAATGCACCTGGGGAGCCCTGGGACAAGAGGTAGGCTGAGAAGTAAGCACCCAATCAAAATCTACAACCACCACCCAAACTAAATTGGCCCAGGGTACAGAATTCAGAGCTATGGATACAGTTATTCAGGAGACAGTGCGGGACCATGGAAAAAGCATTGGCTCTGGAGTCAGAAAATTGAATTCAAATATTATTTCTAACATTGATACTTATTCCCTATGTATGACCTTGGGGAAGTCAGTGAACTGTCCATGGTGTGGTTTCCTCATCTACAAAATGATGATGGCAGCTAGATAGTGCCATAGTGCATAGAATACCATTCCTGGAGTCATAAAGATTCATCTTCCTGAGTTCAAATCTGACTTCAGACACTTCCTAGCTGTGTGACTCTGAGCAAGTCACTTAACCTGTTTGCTTCAGTTTCCTCATCTGTAAAATGAGTTGGAAAAGGAAATGTCAAACCATTCTAGTATCTTTGCCAAGAAAACAACAAAATGATGAAATGTAGGGGTGTGTGTGTGTGTGTGTGTGTGTGTGTGTGTGTGTGTGTGTTTATGTGGAAAGGAGAGGGAGATGATGATGTTCAGTCATTTCAGTTGTATCCAACTCTTCATAACCCCATTTGGGGTTTTCTTGGCAAAGATGGTCTGCCATTTCCTTCTCCAGCTTTTACAGATAAGGGAACTGAGGCAAACAGTTAAGTGACTTGTCCAGGGTCCCACAGCTAGTAAGTGTCTGAGGCCAGATTTGAATTCAGGAAGATGAGTCTTCTTGACTTCAGGCCAAGTACACTCTATCCACTGCATGACCTAGCTTCCCTAGAGAAGGAGGGAGAGAGAAAGGGGGGGGGGGGTGAGAAAGAAATTAGTATGTGCCACACACAGTAAAGATCTGGGGATACAAATACTAGCAAACCATACAGTTCTTCCCCTCAAGGAGCTTATATTCTAACGCAAGAAGAAAGCACATAAACGGGAACTTGAAAGTGGGAGAGGGGAAGGGTACTCTGGGAAAAGAGGGGACAAGGTGGCTGGCAAAGAAAAGAAGTCTGGAGAGTGAGTTAAGTGGTGAAAGGAACAAAATATTGCTAGAGTCCTTCATCAAAGAGCAGTCCAGGTGAGGAGATCAAGCCCTCAGAGCAAAAGGTTCTGCCAGGATGGGAAGGTAGCTGGCCTGTAAGGACACCCCATCCCCAGCTCTGGATCTTTCTGTATTTCTGTTTCTTGCATATTTCTCTCCATACAGGAAAGTTGATTAAGGTAAGTGAGCCTTAAGAGCATGGAAACAACCAGTAGAAGATGAAACAAGAGGAGACTTATCTTGGTCACAGCCCAAAGTAGGGGCAAGGAGGTGAGGGGATGGGAGTTGGGAGGAAAAGCAAGGGGTCTTTGTCTGGATCTTCACACTCATCCTCTTTTCCCAAAGATCCCTAAAGTTTTTCCTTATTATTCTATAGCAAATAATGGCATCCTACTCATAGTTTACAATGACCTTGATAGTTCAATTTTGTTCAACCCCACAGGTACTGTGTTAAGGGGGTGGAAGTGGGACTGGGGGAGATGAAAAATGACATTCCCCCTGAGTCTCTTATAGTTTAATTAGAACTTCAAAGTTCTGTCATTTATATTCAACATTGACAAACCATTCAAGTATCATCGCCAAGAAAATACCAAACGGATCTCGAAGAATCAGACATCACTGAAACAATGAACGATAACAATAGTACTAGTTTAACTAGAACTTAAAGTTTATGGTCTAATTAAAAGATATATCACTATATGATTGTGGTGGAATATTACTGTGCTATAAGAAGTGACAAGCAGGACGATTTCTGAAAAACTTGGAATGACTTACATGAACTGATGCAAAATGAAATAAGCAGAACCAGGAACAGTAATATTGTGCAATGAATTGTGAATGACAACTATTCTCAGCAATACAATGATCCAAGATAATCCCAAAGGACTCATAATGAAACATGTTATCTGTCTCCAGAGAAAGAACTGATATTTTTTGAATACAGACTGAAACATACTACTTCTCTTTCTTTCTTTCTCTTTATTTCTTCCTTCCTTTCTCTTTCACTTTTTTTTCTTTGAGTCTTCTTGTACAAAACGACTAATATGGAAATTTTTTACATGATCACACATGTATCATCTATATCAGATTGCTTACGATCTCAGGGAAGGGGGAAGGTGGAGAGGGAGGGACAGAATTTGGAACTCAAAACTTTAAAAAATATATTTTAAAATGTTTCAACATGTAATTTGGGGAAAAATAAAATATTATTAAAAATAAGAATAAAAGACACGTCATGTACCCAATAGATATAATACAACATATGCAAAGTGTTTTTACAGACTTCATGTTTCTATATAAATGCTAGTTATTATTGTTGTTACCAGGTGGAGAATGATGAGGCAAAAGAGATCCTGGGCAAATGCCAGCGAACAACCTATCACTCAACAATCATTTCTTTTTACTAACGGTTTTCAAGTAGAAGGAAGCCAATTGACCATTTGAGAAGGTCATGGAAGGCTTCATGGAGGAAGCATTGCTTGAGTTGAGCCTTGAAGGAATGAGAGGGTCTTCAACAGATACAGATGGAGGGGAAGGGGTCTACTGGGGCATAGGGAGTGCGTGGGCAAAGACACAGAGGTGGAAAAGAACAAGCCAAAAATCAGAGGACAGACAACAAGTAGGCCAGTTGGGTTCAAATGTAAAATACATCAAGGGCAGTGGGCCAAGAGCTGGCTGCCTTAGTGGACTGAAAATAGATGATGGAGGGTCTTGAATCCAGAGTGCATTAATTAAGCATCTCTTATCCTGTGTTATTTTTGCTTTAGTTCTCATTCATTCTACTGAGTGGTCTTGTGAGGCAGGGTGTGGGGCTAGCATGTGTCAGGGGGTTGTGTGAGGGGGTTCATAACTTGCATCACATAGTACCTGACCAATGTGCTCCCAGAGCTAGAAGAATCTCAGAATCTGATAGGCATTTTAAAAGAACCTATTTTAAAATCTGGAGGGGGAGAGGGAGGTAACCTGATCCATGATATGCTCACAGGAGACCAGAAAGACCTCTCTGTTTTTGAGGGGTTAAAAAGAATCTCACTTAAGAAGAAAAGGCCGTAAAGAGGCCAGTACCTTTGAGCAGGACAGTCCTTGAAATCACATGCAAGGCCGTTTTATCTTATCTAACCTAACCTATTTCTGTCTGGCAGAGACAGTCACTGGGAAAGTACCAGAATCCTTCATCTCCCAAGCTGCTCCTTCAGCAATGGGGAGCGTGTGAAAACTGAAAGGTTCACATGCTTTACAAATGGAAGAGATCATAGGATGAATAATAGCTCCAGAGCCAGGAGGGACCTACCTCAGAGGCCATCAACTCCAACTCCTCGCCTTTTACAGATGAGGACACTGAGATTCAGAAAAAGGACTTCCTTTGGGATCTTGGGATCGTAGATTGAGAGGTGGAAGAACCTCTAAGGAGATCTGGTCCAACCCCCTCATTTTACAGAGGAGGAAACTGAGGCCCAGGTAGCTTATGTGATTTGCCCAAGGCCACATAGCTTATAAGTAGAACAGAATTTGAACTCAGGTCTCAGTCTGGCTCCAGAATCAGCGATCATTCCTGTATATTGCTCTGGTATGCTCCTCTACCCCGCTCCTTAAACAGGAGAGAACTGACAGCAGAAGTTAATGAGGTTCAAAAAAGGTTTCAAAATTTGGAAAGAACTAGAAAGATAGATAGATAGATAAATAGATAGACAGATAGATGATGGATAGATAGGTAGATAGACAGACAGACAGACAGACTGAAGGATGGATGGATGGATGGATGGGTGGATGGAAGGATACATGAATGAAGGAAAAGACAGATAAATAAATTGATAGATAAATGAATGAATAAATAAATTAAATGCTATCTTGAAGTCAGAGGGCCTGGGTTCAAATCCAAGCTCTGTTATTTATTATCTGTGTGACCCTGGGCAAGTCAGTTAACCAAATGCTTAGAAAAGTGGCTGGAACACAGTAAGTGCTTAACAAATGCTTTTCAACTTGACAACTTAACCTCACTGGGCCTCAGTTTCCTCATCTGTAAAATTAAGGGAATGCCCTCTAAGATAACTTTCAGCTTTAAATCCATGATATGGGCCCTCACCTGCTTAGCAAACCTTCCATATTTCTCTCTCTCTCTCTCTCTCTCTCTCTCTCTCTCTCTCTCTCTCTCTCTCTCTCTCTCTGTCTCTCTCTCTCCCTCTCCCTCCTTCTCTTTCTCTCTCTCCCTCTCTCCTCTTTCTCTCTCTCTCCTCCTCTCTCTCTCTCTGTTTCTCTCTCTCCGTCTCTCTCTTTCTCTCTCTCTCTCCTCTCTCTCATCCTCTCTCTCTGTTTCTCTCTCTCCTCTCTCTCCTCCTTCTCTCTTTCCCTCTCTCTCTCTCTCTCTCCCTCTCTCTCTCTTCTCTCTCTCTCCTCTCTCACTCTCTCTCTGTCCTCTCTCTCTCTCTCTCTCTCTCTC
>CM053582.1:97998275-98025775 GCA_028627135.1 Pseudochirops cupreus
TCTCTCTCTCCCTCTCTCCTTCTCTCTCTCTTCTCTCTCTTTCTCTCTCTCTCCTCCTCTCTCTGTTTCTCTCTCTCCTTCTCTCTCTTTCTCTCTCACTCTCCTTCTCTCTCTCCTCTCTTTCTCTCTCTCTCCTCTCTCTCATCCTCTCTCTCTGTTTCTCTCTCTCCCTCCTCTCTCTCTCTTTCTCTCTCTTTCTCTTTCTCTCTCTCTCTGTTTCTCTCTCTCCTCTCTCTCTCTCTTTCTCTCTCTCCCTCTCTCTCTCCTCTCTCTCTCTCTCCCCCTCTCTCCTTCTCTTTCTCTCTCTCTCCTCCTCTCTCTCTGTTTCTCTCTCTCCTTCTCTCTCTCCTCTTTCTCTTTCTCTCTCTCCTCTCTCCCATCCTCTCTCCCTCTGTTTCTCTCTCTCATCTCTCTCTTTCTCTCTCTCCCTCTCTCTCTCTCTCTCACACACACACACACACACACACACACGCACACTTCCCTATGCTCTTCTTCCCTTTTGTTGACTCATTTATTTATTCAGTTAGCATTTCCTATCTACCTACTGCGGACAAAGCTAGACACTAGGAGAGACACAAATGTACATAAGCCAGGGTCCTAGCCTTGACCTCGAATGTGGTGATGAGTCAGCATTCTAAAGCAGGGAGAACACTGGGGTACAGAAGTCTAGAGTCCTCTACCAGTAACCAGCTGTCATTTGACCTTGCTGAGTCTGTTTCCTCATCTATAAAATGGGTTGAGTTGGCTGAATTATGTCTAAGGACCTGTGACTCCATGGCAGGGACACAGACACCCGGAAAGGCAGCCCCACATAGGGGAGACCAGCACTGCATCTGAAGTCAGACCTTGGATGTTTGAGATGGGGATAATCATAGCATGGGCCTTGTACAGTTGTGGGGAGGCTCGTATGAGACAATGGGGGTAAAGCAATTTGTAGGGTTAAAGAAGTGTCCCTCGCTGCTGGTGGTAGTAGCCCAGATTGGGTGATTTTAGGCAAGTCACATGACTATTCAGGGTCTCAGTCTGTTCATCTGTAAAGAGAAAGGCTTAGAGGCTTCATGGAAGAGTGGAATAGGTTCAGTTCGAGGACCTGGGTTCAAGTCTCAACTCTGCCTCTTACTAATTGTGAGACTTTAGGCAAGTCACTTTGCCCTCTGTAGGTCTCAGTTTCCCCATGTGTAAAATGGGAAGAAGTTATTCTGAAAGTCCTTGAAATTTCCTTCCAGGTCCCAATATAGGATCCTAAATTGTCTACAGATTAGAATATGATGAGTGAATTAAGAGGTTCTGCCAATTCCATGAGAGAAAGATCTCTTCCAGCTGGGGTGATGTCAGGAAAGACTTTGCATCAGAGATGAGACCTTGAGCTAGACTTTGGAAAAATGGCTTGAATTTCAACACATGGAAATGAGTGGGGAGGGCATTCCACATGAGCTGAGACAGGCGTGGAGGCTGAAGAGTATGTCCAAAATGTCATCAATGGACCATGGTCCTAGAGCTGAGAGGGCCCTTTGAGGTCATCTTACAGATAAGGAAACTGAGGCTCAAAGAGCGAGATGACTTAGGACCATATGGAAGGGAAGTTAAAGGTTACCTGTTCTAATCCCCTTATCTTACAAATAGAGTAACTGAGTCTCAGAGAAGTGTTATGACTTGTCTGAGGTCACACA
This sequence comes from Pseudochirops cupreus, assembly GCA_028627135.1. Lineage (NCBI taxonomy): Eukaryota > Metazoa > Chordata > Mammalia > Diprotodontia > Pseudocheiridae > Pseudochirops > Pseudochirops cupreus. The sequence continues at coordinate 97,999,946 of CM053582.1, forward strand.
GACCTTGGACCCAAGCCCAAGGGCTCAGCTGCCAAATCCAACACTCTTTCCATCTGCTTAAATTTTCTCATTGGCTCCACAAGTAGATTTCAAGCTCACAGAGGAAAGAGTGTGGATTTCTACCTTTTTGAACAGTCGGGTCTCAACTAGTGCAAACAGTGAAGCCAGATAGAGGAACCACACTCCCTCAGAGGTTACCACCAGTTTCTATCTCCCCATCTTCTCCTTTGACCTATATTGAAAGAGTATCTCTCTCCATCCTGCCACCAAAGGCGTAGGTGATGAAGAGCTCTTCAATCACCCACTTAACCAGCGACCAGATGGCCAAAAGAAGCTTCAGAAGGTCTTTTATCAAAGGAGAGAGCATGTGCAGGGAGGGTTGGGGGGGATCACTCCATCAGCAGTATCTAAAGTGGTGTCAATAAATCGCCATTCAGAAGTGGTACCATTCATTCACAAAGGATTTGTGATGAGAAATGCCATCTGTCTCCAGAGGGAGAACTGATGAACTCTGAGTACAAACTGAAATATAACTTTTCCTCACTTGTTAAATTTGCTTCCTTTTTTTTATGATGTGGCTAATATGGAAACATATTTTGCATGATTTTGTATGTATAATCAATATCATATTGTTTGCCTTCTCTATGGGTAGAGGAAGAGAATTTGGAACTTATTGTTTTAAAGAATGTTAAAAAGTAAATCTTTTTAAAATATTTATATTAATGTAAATATTACATTAAATACATATATTCTAGCCAATGAAAATATTAAATAAATATGATTTTTAAGGAAGAAGTGGTATCACTCATTAGGTTCCTCAGGGGTGAGAGTGTATGTGTATGTGGGAGAGGGACAGGGGGTGGTTGCCCTAAGTGTCAGATATACTGATTAAGTGGGAATGAACAGCTTAACAATGAGAGGCAAGCCTTCAATGTGGAGAAGAGAGTCCTCAATTTAGAGTAAGGACACTTGGGATTGTCCTATTTCACCTACTTTCTACTGGTGTGACCTGGGGCCAGAAATCCCCCAAATGAGTACAAGACTCATAGCACCTGCCTCTGAGGGTTGCCATGAGAAAAATGCTTCGTAAAATCATAAAAATGCTATAGAAAATGGAGCCAATACTATTATTAACCCCAGCCTGGGGGTTCTAATTTCATCTCTGTCATTTGCTACCTATGTAACCCGGAGTAAGTCACTCACCCTCTCTCAGACTGTTTCCTCATCAATTAATTAATTAATTAAAGAAGAGCCCTGGATTTTAAGTCAGAGGACCTGGATTCAAATCTCAGTGCTGCCTCCCTTGAGGATCTTGAGTAAACCATTTTAACTTTCTTGGCCTCAATTTCTTCATCTATAATATACATGTGTGTGTATGTGTGTGTGTGTGTGTACATATACATATAGATGTATGTATACATATATATATATTTATACGTTTTTTCCTAGACATGTGATTTCGTTGACGTAAGGGAGATGCTGGTAAGGGACCCCTTATACCAACAGAGTTCTTCACCAGTTGTTGTTCAGTCATGTCCAACTCTTCATGACCCCATTCGGGGCTTTCTTGGCAAAGATACTGGAGTATTTTTCCAGGCGAGGAAACTGAGGCAAAAAGGGTGAAGTGACTTGCCCAGGGTCACACAGCTAGCAAGTGTCTGAGGTCAAATTCAAACTTAGGAAGATGAGTCTTCTTGATTCCAAACCCAGTGCTCTATCAACTGCTATCCTATCTGTCCTTTATCACCTGCCCTTCAATTTAATCTTAGCAAATTTCCTTGGACATTGAAGTTCAAGGACTTACCCAGAGTCATACAACCAAAGGGTATCAGAGGCAAGACTTGAACCCACCTCTGCCTGACTATCCGCACTATACCTTGTTTACTTATTCTATTTTTATTCTAATAACAATGACTGAAATTTACATAACACTCCAAGATTTGTTAAGCATCTGACAGGTAATATTTTTAAGACAATCAGGGTTGAGGCTTTCCCAGGATCACATGGTAAGTGTCTGAGGCCAGAGTTGAATTTGGATTCTCCAGGCCCCACAGGCAATGTTTTAGTCTTACAACAACCCCCCCCTCCTCGGTACATGCCATACCTATCATTTTGCAGATGAGGACCCCTGTAACTGAAAAGTGCTCAGTGACTTGCCCATGATATATGTGCCAAGAAGTATTGAAAGCAAGAGTTGACCTGCCAGATCTTCCCTAATTCCAAGGTCAACAATCCATCCATTACCACATTGCCTCTCCATGGGAGCATTAGACTAGCTTACTCTAGGGTTCCTTCCAGTCCATCATCAACAGATTATAACAAGATTATTTCAAAAGTTTCTTCCAACCCTGACCTCCCACAGTCTCCCCTGTCTCCAGTCACAAGCCTAGCCTAGGTCCTCCACATCTCTCACCTAAATTACCATAATCATCTTCTAAATTATCTCTCTGCCTCGTTATTTTTGTCCTTCTTTCTCAAAGAGGACCAATGACCTTACATGAGAGTGATGTGTTGACTTGCACATGAATTGGATTTCAGTGAGGCAGAGCTGTGCAAAGGCATCATTCTGACTCCAATCCATCCTTCAGTCAGCCACTAAAGTGATTTATCTAAAGCACAAGTTTGGTCATGCTTATACCCCCTCTACCCTGAGCTACTCTGGCTCCCTATTACTTCTAGGATCAAATGGGAACTCTTCAATGTGGTGTCTCTCACTCAGCCTCTTCCTACCTATTCAGCCATTTTCCGTCTTCCTCCCCTTCATACACGACCCTCTCCATGCCTTTGCACTGGCTGCCTCCATGCCTAGAATGCCCTGACCCTTCACCTCTGCCTCTTAGCCTTCCCAGCTTCCTTCAAGACCCAATCCCAAGTTCGTCATTGGCAGGAAGCTTTTCACAGCCCCCCAACAAGTAATGCCTTCCCCCTCCTCAGAATGCCTTCCATCTACTCTGTATGCACTTTCTATGTCCCTACTCATGTACATGTTGTCTTCCCCATTAAAATGTAAGCCCCTCAATGGCAAGGGCTGAATTTTTTTCCTTTCTTTGAACCTCCAACACTTAGTACAATGCCTAGGGCATACATAGCAAACCCTTTAAAATGCTTGTTAACTGACTAAAAGAAAAGTGCTCTAGAAACCCATCAGGTCAGCCCTTTTACAGAGCGGGAATGCTCACATCAGGCAATTGACAGCTGAGACCCTAGCACTCTCATGAGACAGAATAATAGAACTGGGTGGTCCTTGTGTCTATGGAGAAAAGCAAAAGGGGCTTTATGCCCCCCTGGGATAAGGGCTGCCTCAGTACCTGAACCTCCAGGAAATGACTGACTGGTAGTCACCCAGTGCCTCTCTCTTGTAAACCTGAAGAGTTTAGATAGTGTTGGAAATTACTTATAAATTACTTATAATAACTAAATAGTACTTATAATAATGAAATACTTATAATACAATAATTCAATATAAATTACTTATAAATAGGTCAGTAAAATTATAAATACTGAATTTACATAATTGGCAATAATAATAGCTAACAATAGTTCACATTTATTTAGTGCCTGCTGTATGCCAGGCACTGTGCTAACCACCCTACAATCATTACCTCATTTGATCCTCACAACAACCTTGGGAGATAGGTGCTATTATTAACATTCCTATTTTGCTGTTGAGGAAACTGAGGCAGATAGCAATCAAGTGACTTGCCCGGGGTCATACAGTCAGTAAGCAGATATAGATGATTACAAATGTTTCCCTCCTCTTAGTAGAGAGGTGGGGGACTATGGGTGCAAATTATCGTATACTCTGTCAGTTACAGATGCTGTCTTAACTGGTTTTACTGTTGTTGCTGCTGCTGTTGTTGTTATGAGAGAAGATCCTTTGAGATTAGACAATGGTGACAAATACACAAATAAGTCTAGAAAAAAATTAACAAAATAAAATGAATAGTTTTCTTAGAACCTGACTGACATCAGATAGCTCTGTTACTAGCCTAGTTGAGTTGGTAGAACCACCAATTACTTACCACTATACTTCAACTCTTGAATTGGATATCCCCGGGACACCCCAGACTCCAGTGCCAAAGCTTTTGGGGGGCTGCTTGGGCACTAGTCACACCTAAGACTTTCTACAAAACTGGTCCCTCAAGATGGCCTGGTCTGAGTGTCCAAGGTGCAGGGCACTAGTCACCAATCATAACCTTTCCTATTTCGGGAGAGACTATGAAAGAGGAAGGGGAAAGGTAGGAGCCAATGCAGCTTCATTCCTCTCCATTTGTGCTGCTGGATTTTGCTGAGTCTGAACTTTTCAGTTATCCCAATGAAAGCAATGCTTTTCCTCACACACACACCCCCACCTCCACCTCTTCCCCCTACCATAAATTTTTCATTAATCTCATTATCCACTCCATAAATCAGAAATAGTATTGGTGGAAGTACTTCTAATCAAGTCTCTGGTCATAAGTGATTTAGAAGAAGGAGCCACATCTTCACTTCAAGTGAAGAATCATTGATTTGTGGGTTTTAGGACACATACAAGATACACCTTCAAGCCCCAAGCTGTTGGGTCACCTCCTCCAGGGAGCCTTTCAGGGTTATTCCAGCTCAGTCCCCCTGGCATAGTGAATAGATTGCTGAACTCAGATTCAGGAACACCTGACAGGTTCAAATCATAACTCAAAAACTTACTAGCTGCTGTGGGACTGACCAAGTCATTTAATGAACAGAGTTCAGAGAAGTTATCTGTAAAATGGGGACAATAATATGACTGGACTAGTGGTCAGAGGGCTAACTTCAGAGAGAGGAGCTTTGATTCCATCTCCAGTGCATGGCTCAGTGCGAAGAGATCTGGACTGAGAATGAAGAAAACCTGGGTTCAAATGTAACTTGAGATACATTATTTCTCTGGCCCTGGCCACATCCCTTAACTTCCAGGTGATTCTCAACAACTTAAGTTTGAGCATATTTTCTAATCCAGAACACAGTAAGTGTTTAATCAATGCTCATTGAGTGACTAAGGTGGACAGTGGAGCATCTCTGGAAGCTGCTTCTTCCTCCTCATTCACACACACACACACACACACACACACACACACACACACACACACACACACACATCTTGCTTCTCCCCTAACCTATCCATGTTATTCCTCTCTTTGACACGTCTAGGGTCACACTAGGGGACCTTTCCTGGTGCCTTCTGGGTTCCTGTTTCATAAATTCTTGGGCTAGCATCATTATCTGAAACACGGAGAAGGGAGCAAAGGTCCTTCCTACTCCTGCCCTCCCTGAGTCTGGAGCTCAGCCTGCCTGTGAAAAGATGCCTTGTGGGGAAAACAAGTCTAGGTGCATCAAAGCGTTAAGATGGCCATGGATTGGTTCTCCTTATTTTGTGTGCACAGTATATGGCTACAAATAAAATTGAAATGATTTCTGGAAGGCAGCATAGCATAATAGCTAGAGCCTAGCAACAGCATAACTTGGGTCTAATCCCACCTCTGACACTTAACCAATCATAGCAAGTCTCTTCATATCTACATACCTAAGGCAACTCCCTTGACCAATCTTTGAGTCAAGAAAGTCTGGGTTCCCCTCCCAAGCAGGCTTCTGACTCTCTCTGGACTTGGCCACCATGGCTCAACTTCCTTCTCATGCTGGAACATCCTTCCCACCATGCTGGTTCCCTTCTGCCATTGGTGAATTCCTTCCCTTTGGGGAGGAGCCCAGGTTGCTCATGTTTTATTACCCTCCCAGAAATGCTTCTGACTTTCTACAAATTTGACATCATTACCCTGCATGGATACTTTCTCTCTCTCTCTCTGCCCCCTCCCCCTCTTCAATTTCCTTCTATGTGCTCTCTTAAACCACTGGAATGTAATCTCCTTGAGGGCTTGTTTTTGTATCCCAAGTGCTTAGAAGAGTACAGTCTACTATCACAATATTCCATGTCACAGTGGTTAAAACACTGGACCTGGAGTCAAGAAGATATGGGTTCAAATCCTGCCTCTGAAGCTTATTAACGGTGAAACCCTTCACAAGTCATCAACCTTAATAGACTCATCTGTAAAATGGATACCTATCTCACAGGGCTGCTGTGATCTCAAACAAGACATGTGTAGAACCTTATGCAAACCTTAGAACATTATCCATATAAATTTATTATCCATATAAATTAGCCATTTTGATTATTACATACTAAGTGATAGAGAGGTTGTGATCTGTGATGGTGTAAATTGTTTCTGCAGACAGAGTCCCTTGTACTGATAAAACAGCAGCAATTTCACATTTCTCCCTGAGCCACATGGAAAAACCAGCCTCCTTACTCATCAGCCACACTTCACAGAATCCCAGAATCCTAAGGCTGGCATGACTATCAGTTCTGGGGTTTGGATTCCCTGGGTGACTCATGGGAGTTCATCCCATTTGCTGTATAGCTCTTTCAAGTACATAGGAAACAACTGGAAAAACAACATAAAGTCAGTAGCCCTCCCTCATCCCTGTCCCTGGACTTTCCCAGATTCTCAAAGGAAGAGAATACTGCCAGCTCTGGAGACAGTTCTCTGTGGGTGGGAGAAGAGATTTCTATATTTCAGGAGTTCATAATGTCCCCTACTGAATGGTGGAATCACTGGAATGAGCATACCCCTCCACCAAGGCTGATCTCAACTCTTGCTATAACATGGTGGGCAGAACGTGAGAGCTGCTACGGTAGAACAAATCCTCCCTCTTTAACTGGCCCACCAATGAGCCTCTATAAATTTAGCAGGACTGGTAAAGTAATTCATTAATCAGTCAACACATATTTACTAAGCACCTATTTTTTGGGTGCTAGAGCCTGGGCATACAAAGCCTTCTCCTCCCCCACAAAAAAGACATAAATTTGCCAATAAACAGCTTGCATTCCAGAGGGAGAGAAAACATGTGGATACATATGTGTATGTTATATAAATAAACATGTCTATGGCCATTAAGGTTTGCAAAACACTTTACAAATATCATGTCATTTTATCTTCACAACAACCCTGGGAGGGAAGTGCTAGTCTTATCCTTGTTTCACAAAAGAGGAAACTGAGGCAGGCAGGGGTAAAATGGGTTGCTGGAGGTCAGACCTCTGGTAAGTATCTGAGATCACATTTGAAATCAGCTCTTCCTGGATCCAGGTCCAGAGCTCTGTGCACTACAGTACCACGGGCTGTCGTGTGTGCATGTGTGGGTACATATAAATGACATACATGTGCATATTGACATGTGTGTGTGAGTGTGCATGTCTAGCCATAAACAGATATGATTATATTAGGCCTGTGACTTCAAGGATAGAAAATGCCCTGATAAGGAAGCACCTCTAGCAAAGAGCTCAGCACCTTCTCTGAGGCTCCAGGGCCCTCAATTCAGCACACGTTCCCTATGTATATATGTGATAGATGGCAGGTGACATATATGTGTACAGGTAATAGATTGTAGACATGTGAATTCACACATATGTGTAGGCATGCACCACATGCATAGAGAGATTAAATATAAACAGAATAAATACAAAATAAAAATGAAGGAGGGAAGAAGGGAGAGCATTAGCTAACGGGGGATCAGAAAAGGTTTCATATAGAAGGTGATGCTTGAGCCCCATCTTGGAGCAAATGAGAAATTCTTAAGAAGGAACATGAGTTCAAGCCCTGCCTCGGCAGGATTACTGCATGTGTGACTTTGGTCAAATCACTTGGTCCCTCTTGGCCTTGGTTTCTGCATCTGTAAAGAATGAGGGGTTGGACTAGAAGGACCTCTAAGACCCCTTTCTGATTTAAATCTGAAATCCTGTGATGTGCATTCCGGGGATGGGAGACAGTGCAAAGACAGGCACAGAGAAGGTAGATGGAGTGCTAGGTGAGGAAGAGAGAGGGCCAGTTTGTCTGGACCATAGAGTGCAGAAAGGGGAGTGCTGTATAATGAGACTGGAAAGTTTAGCGGGGCTTAATAGACACCAGCAGTGAAGGGCTTTAAAGCCAAGCAGAGGAGGTTATATCTGATCCCAAAGGCCATGGGGAGCCAATAGAAGTGACTGAGTGGGGCAGGGACATGATTAGAGTTTCACCTATGGGAAATCACTTTGTCAGTTTTGTGGAGGACGGACTAGAGTTGGGGGAAGATGGGAGGAAGGGAGACCAATCAGGAGGTGGCTACCATAATGGAGGATAGAAGGGACGGGGGCCTGAGCTAAAGGGGTCACCCAAGAGTAGAGAGAAAGGGTAGGATGGAAAAGATGTCACAGTCGAATCGCCAAGATTTAGCACCCAACTGGTTACATGGAAGGAGGGTCAGGGGTGGAGGATGATGGTCATTCCAGATGGAATAAAGGAGAAAGGGGCTCTTGCAGGGGTGGGGAACCTGTGGCCTCTAGGTCTTGTGTATAAGAAGGCTGAAAAGGAAGGTCACAGTGAAGGACTTTAAATACCAAAGGAGTCTAGGTGGGGTTTACAAAAGTTTTCACGTAATTTTTTTTTAACCTGCTAAAGCTTAAAAATGCATGAAGACTTTTGGGATATACTCTGTTTACCCGCTGTAGTTCGCAACCTGTGGGTCGTGACCCCTTTGGGTCACAGGGGTCGCCTAAGACCACCGGAAAACATATATTTCCAATGGTCTTAGGAACTGAGACACCGCTTCTGTGTCTCCAGGCGGGTCTGCCCACATGCAGATATGCCCACATACGAGTATGAAAGGGTCACGGCATTAGGAAGGTTCAGAACCACCAGCTTATAGGGAACCACCGGAATTCATTGAGTAGGGAAGGTACCTGGTCAAATCTGCCTGAAGGAAAATCACTTTGGCAGTTATATGGGGAATGACTTGGGGTCGGGAGAGATTGAGGCAAGAGGACAAAATGAGGGTGCTGCTCCAGAAGTCCAAATAGGAGGTGAGGAGCAAGAGCCCTGGGAGCTCTGGGAGGAGCAAGAAGGGATCAGATGTAAAGGGAGAGATATTAAGATCTGGCCAACAAGTGTCATTGGACAATAGACAAGGGAACTGTTTGACGTCTGGTTTTTTGCCTTCCTTTGTATCCTTAGCACAATGCCTGGCACTTTTAAAATGTTTTTTGACAGGCCGACAACTTTTCAGGTTGATGGGATCTGCGAGAGCTCAGAGTCTGCTGGCATAGCCTTCCAGAGCCCAGGGTCAACCCCAAGGCATGATGAGTGATGGAGGAGATCATCAGGGTAATGTGGCAAATGAAAAATGGAATAAGGTCTTACCTGATTCCTAAGATGATTGGATAAGAAGATTTAGAGCTACAAGGTACTCAGAGGTCACATAATCCAACTGCCTCCAGATAAGGGAAAGGGCTATAACCAACATTCAGGGGTTCTCAGGCACAAGTATTATCTGGATATAAAGAAGACTGTCATAACAATTAGAATTGCTCAAGCCTGGAGTAAGCAACCTCAGAAGATGGCAATTTCCTCATCACTGAAAGTCTTCAAGTGGACTTTGTATGACCACATCTCAGATATTGTTGAGAAGAGTCCTATCCAATTATATTGTGGTACCACGTTACATCTTAGCAAAATCAGAATAGGCAAATGTTGCACCCAGAGCAAGTAGAAGAAAACACAACCTAAAATATGCTTTAGGAGACCTTTGGAAAGAGGGAAGAAGAGGGCTGAATTGAGGATTGAGGAGGAAATTTTTCAAGGGTACAATTGTCAAGGAGGCAGCTAGAAGTAACTGTGGTAGTGCTGTGAATAGAGCACTGGGCCTGAAGTCAGGAAGATGTAAGTTGAAATTCAGCCTCAGACACTTAGTAGCTGCATGACTGTGGACAAGTCACTCAGCACTATTTGCCTCAGTTTCCTTGTCTGTAAAACGAGCTGGAGAAGGAAATGGAAAATCACTCTAGTATCTTGGCCAAGAAAACCCTAAATGGGGTCATGAAGAGTCAGACAGGACTGAAATGACTCAACAACAATTATTATTATTGTTATTACTAGGAGAGAGTTAGGAAACAGGAAGCATATTGTGCGTGCGGTTTTAGCTTATTCTTTATTCTTACTAACTAGATGCAAAACTCCGTTGCTTCTCTACTCAGAAGGGCTAAAAATACTATGAGTACCACATAAATCTCTGCATGTTGGGCTAAAGTCCTAGTTACTAGATCCTAGTTTTGGCCCTCCCACTGAGGTTCCTTCAACAGGATTTATAAGTACCAGCTATTTGCTAGGAATTGTGCAAAACTGATAATAAAAATATAAAATAAAAATAATCCCTTCCTTTATGGAACTTAAACTTTGCTGGAGAGAAATGATACATATACAGATAAATAAATATGAAATATACGCAAAAGGAGTATCCAAGAACATTTAGGAGGATCATAAAAAGACTAGAATAGGAGAAGGGACATGTACTGACCTTTAACTGGAGGAAGAGGTTCCAAAGGATATGAGAGAACATGTTAGGAATAGGAGACAGGGTATGCAAAAGGGTGGGAAATTGGAGACGGAACCTCTATCCAGCGTGATGGGCTGGGAGATTCAACTGTGATCACATACGACTCAGAAGAAAACAGTGAAACCCTTTATAAAGAAATTGCCCCTTTTATGTTACAACATGCAAAGTAAGAGCTTAACTCAACTTCCACCCAAGCCTGGGGCAGTTTTCCTGAGAAACAGCATTATGATACTATATGCTGCTGTGACTCCTGATTGGCTGAGAGACCTCTGAGGATGGTACTACATTATGTGGCAAAGGGAAAGACACTTCCAAAGAATTGTTCAAGAGAAATGTCCAAAAGAAAAGCAAGCATAAATTTTTGAACAGTGGACCAATTTCCCTGTATCAGCAGATGTATGAGGAAGCTAACCCCGACCAAGTCCCTTGATCCCTAGAACCTGCAACCTTAGAAACTTCTAGGAGAGGACTCCCCTCAGCAAAATCATTCTCTTTTTCTTGGTGGGGGGGGCGTGCTAAGATCTTTTCTCACTATCAACCAAGGAGCTCATTCACTCTTATGTATTCATGCACCTTCTAATGATGTAGCTTCCATAATTTCTAATTACTGCTTAGTTTTTTTCTCATTTCTCTTTATTTTTTAAGGGAAAATAAAATATTTTATTTTTTCCAATTACATATATACTTTTTTAACATTTCTTTTTAAAATTTTTAAGTTCCCAATTCTCTCCCTCCCACCTTCCCCTTTCCCCCCATTAAGAAAGCAATTTGCTATAGGTTACTGGTAAACTCCAATTTTAAAACAGACAAATGAAATCAGGATCCATGTGTATCCACGTTTTTATTTCTCTCAAGCTGGACTGATATGCATCACATGGGAATTACAGTCCAGAACTAGGCCTCCCTTCCGGAACTGGCTCAATTTGGGATTTGAGGGTCCAGGGTTATATCCCTTTCAAAGAGTAGGTATTCCCAAGGGGTGCCAATCAACTCTGATTGGTCAACACACTGAGAGGTGGGCTATATTAAAATGAGGTCTTGAGTACATGACTAAGGTCACTTAATCTTAGTACAATACCTCTTCAACAGTGGCTGATATCATCTGCCATCATTTGCCTCCTGATAGAGGAAATACCTGTTCCATCAGACCAGCCCCTCCATCATACCAGACCTCTCCCAATTTTGGGCTAACTAGGCAGAAGAATCTATCTCTACCTAAATCTGAGCAGATTAAATCCATTCAGGCCTGGGCTGGAATTTGAATAGGATAAGAAGATTCAATGGAGTCTCATCATCAGTAATGGTCCTTCTAAAGGAGAGACTGAATTTGTAAGGGCAAGGAGGCTGGGGGAATGCTCTGAGTCTCTAAGACATTGATTATTAAGATTAAAAATCATTTTTCACATTCTATGTGCAGTCATGCAAAGCACAGTTCCATATTAGTCATGTCATGAAAAAAAACAGAGGAACCACCCCCCCCAAAAAAAAGAAAAAGAAAGTTAAAAAGTATGCTTCAGTCTGCATTCAGACTCCATCAGTTCTTTCTCTGGGTGTGGATAGCATTTTTCATCATGAGTCCTTTGGAATTGTCTTAGATCATTATATTGCTGAGAATAGCTGTCATTCACAATTGATCATCCTATAATATTGCTGTTGCTGTGTACAATGTTCTCCTGGTTCTGCTCACTTCACTTTGCATCAGTTCGTGTAAATCTTTCCAGGTTTTTCTAAGAGCATCCTGCTCATCATTTCTCATAGCACAGTACTATTCCATCACAGTCATATACCATAACTTGGTCAGCCATTCCCCAATTGATAGTCCTCCCCTCATTTCTGATTCTTTATCACCACAAAAAGAGTTGCTATAAATATTTTTGTGCACATAAGTCCTTTTCCCTTTTTAAAAAATCTCTTTGGGATACAGACCTAGTAGTGGCATTGCCAGGTCAAAGGGTATGCAGAGTTTTATAGTCCTTTGGGCATAGTTCCAAATTGTTCTCAAGTATGGCTGGATTAGTTCACAACTCCACCAATATTGCATTAGTATCCTAATTTTCCCACATTCCTTTCAACATTTGTCCTTTTCCTTTTCCGTCAAATTAACCAATCTGATAGGTACGAAGTGGTATTTCAGAGTTGTTTTTATTTGCATTTCTCTAATCAATAGTGATTTAGAGGTTTTTTTCATATCACTACAGATAGCTTTGATTTCTTTGTCTGAAAACTGCCTGTCCCTTTGACCACTTATCAATTAGGGAATGATGTATATTGTTATAAATTTGACTCACTTCTCTATATATTTGAGAAATGCCATAATCAAAGGTACTTCATGTAAAAATTTACCCCACTTTTCTGCTTTCCTTCTGATCTTGGATACATTGGTTTTGTTTTTGCAAAAATGTTTCAATTGAATATAATCAAAATTATCCATTCTGTATCTGTAATACTATCTCTTATTTGGTCATAAATTCTTCGTGTGTCCATAGGTCTGACAGGTAAACTATTCCATGCTCCCTTAATTCACTTATGATATTACCCTTTATGTTTAAGTCAGGTACCTATTTTGACCTCACAGTAGTATATGGTGTAAGAGGCTGATCTATGCCTAGTTTCTGCCAAACTGCATTCCAATTTTCCCAGCAGTTTTTGTCAAGTAGCGTGTTCTTATCCTCCAAGCTTGGATCTTTGGGTTTATCAAACATTAGATTACTATGGTCACTCACTATTATGTTTTATGTACTTGATCTATTCCACAGATGCATCACTCTATTTCTTAGTCGGTACCAGACTGTTTTAGTGATTACCAGCTTGTAACGCAGCGTCAGATCTGCTACAGTTTGGCCACCTTCTTTCGCATTTTTTTCATTGATTCCCTGGATATTCTTGACCTTTTTTTCTTTCTGATGAATTTTGTTGTTACTTTTTCTAGTTCTATAAAATAATTTTTGGTAGTTGGATTAAAAACAGTGTTTTTAATAGGAATGAGTGTTGTATCTTGTCATAAGTTTTTCTGTATCAGTTGAGGTGATCATACGATTTCTGTTGTTTTTGTGTTTACAGCTTATTTCGATAAAGAAGGTCACTCATTATTTGTGATGGTCTTTTGTGTAAGTACTGTTTGGTGGGAAGGAGCTAAGTTATCCATTGTAGACTAAATGGTACCCTCCTCTCAAGAAGCATCATGGATTATCATGCTGCTAGAACACAGATGTTTGTAGTATGAGAGATATGTGTAATTTTGCCCAATATGCCTCAGAGATAGGGGAACATAAGAGTGACTGCCCAGCCATGACAATCCCAGATTCTACCTGTACCTTTCCAGCTAGATGAGAAGACATGACTATTTTTTTTTTGCCTCTTACACAAGTGGAAATCCAAGTATCCTTTGGAGGTGGAGTGTGCCAGCTTTCAGATCAGATATCTATCCATGACACACCCGGTCCTGTCATATCTCTGTGTTAGCTACCAACTACATATGTCCCATATTAGCAGGAATTCAAGCCATTTCTGAGCTAACTGGATCTAAGCAAACCACCAACTGCCTTTTATGTGCCAGGCAGAGTAAGTATCACACAATGAAGGATATGAGCTGGTCTCAGTCTCCTTCGTGAAACAGGAGAATTGGGCTTAATATTCTGTAAGGTCTTTCTGACCCTCAGCAAGTTTATACAGTAAGTGACCAAAAAAAGGCCCCAGAAGGAACTGAATCACTTTGGCTCCCTGTTTTCTCACATAGGCCCCATACAACTGCACCCACTGACCCCAAGGAGATGAAAAAAACTTCTCTGGGAGGCTTGCTGCTTTGGGATCAAGTTAGTGGCACTTGAATTCAGGTCTCCTGACTTTTAGTCCAGTGCCATTTGGGCAGAGAGGAAGAGAGAAGGCATCCCAGGAAGGAAGTCATGTGAGATGACAGAAAGAGAACTTAGAGTCAGTAGATCTGGATTGGAATCCAGATTCTGCCACTTGACTAGGCACGTAACCTTTGCCTCTCTAGATCTCAGCTTCATCATCTGTAAAACAGTGCCTATTATATAGAAGGTGTTTGATAAAATGCCTATTGCTTGATTAAGACAGTTTTCTACGGAATACATTGGGATCAGAGATTCAGAACTGGAAGGAACATTTTGAGCTATCAAGTTTGACCCTTTTATTTTACAGATGGGGAAACTAAGGCCCAGAGAGATTAATCAACTCAGTGACCCCTTGGGCAGTAGATGGCAGCGTTGGGATTTGAACCTGGGGCCTCTGACTCCAGGTCCATTGCACTTTTTATCGTACTTAACTTTCTAGCTCAAAGTTTTCTAAGCAGGTGGAGAATTAATTGAAAGCACATGGGCCTGCAAGTAGTCTCCTCATTGCCCCCAAATTATGCCACCATCGTGGAAGCAAGGGAGACAACAATAGGACCTTACATCACTACATGACTTAATATTCTTCAAAGCACTATAGGACATTCATGATAACCTTCTCTCCAAAAAATAAATCACTTTTTACTTCTTCAGATAATCCTTAAAAAAGTTCAGTGTTCTATTGCGCTTGGTGCAAGTGTGTGTGTGTGTGTGTGTGTGTGTGTGTGTGTGCATGGACTTCTGCATGAAGAAGGAAGGTCTCTATGCATACATCTACAGCTGAATTTAGCTTCATTGGTGGGGAGGGGAGGACTGCTGTTAAGCATTTTGCCCTCCTTCCAAAGCAGCCTGCTGGGCTGAGGGTTCGGGGGATAATAAAAAGAAAAGCCAGTGCTGGGTTGTCTAAGAAACTGGATTGCTAGTGGGAGTCTGAGAAGGGAAGCAGGTCAGGTTAAGTAAGAGGGTAGCTCAGAGGCACTCATCAGATAGGCACTCGAGGTAGGTCAGGGCAGCACCCAATCAAAGCAACCTGATATCTGCAAATGCCACCCTGACAAAAATGGGGCCATCAAGCCCCAGTCTCCTCTGAATTCCTGAGCCTGACACAAGCTAGTTTCACACAGGGCAGGTGTAATGGGCTGCTGTTTTTCCACTTGGTTTCCCAAAAAGACAATCAGCGGGTAGGAGAGAATAATTAATTTCTTCACAGTTGGGCTGGTTCTTGTCTCTTCCCCCACCTTACCCCTACCCCTACGGTGTGTTGCTCAGGACCTAGAGGGAATGGAATCGTTTGGGCTCTCTGCTATCGCACACCCACCCATATCACTGTACCCACTAACCCCAAAGAGGTGACAAACACATCTCTAAGTGACTTGTTGCTTTGGAAAAAAAGGCTCAAGGGGGCCATTCGGTCTCTTTCTTCCAATCATTTGGTTTTCTATCTTCTCTCTTGGAGGAAGGAAAACTCAATTAAATTGTTTCAGATTTCCAGAAGTAGAGAGAGGGAGTCCAGTAAACAAAAGGGTATACTCCTAAGTTAGCCTTGGAAGGCAGGCCATACAATCCATTCCAGCCCACTCTCATTTTATAAATAAGCAAGTCCAGATCCAGAGAGGCGAAACAATGTGGCTGGGGTCACACAACACAGTTAGTTAAGTTCCTGAGGCTGGGTTTGAACCCAGGCCCTACAGACTCCAAACCTAGTGCTCTATCTCCTATACCACCCACTCTATCTATAACCTCTATCTCAATTAATGTGGACTACTTGGATGACTCATTTTATAATTTTTTAGTTTTACATTTTTTCATTTCATTTCATATTTTTTTTTAGTTCATTCAGGAAGCTGCCCTCATTAGGTAGGGGGTCTTCAGCAAAAGAGGTTTTTTTAATAAGAGATCAAGGATTGACCTTGAAAAGATGGGTAGTTAAGCTTGGCACCGGTTCCCACAAACACCATCTTGCTGTGCTAACAGCCACTAATGAAAACAGGAGCCACCTATTGGACAAACAAAACACAAGGCTGGAAATGGATCTGTCAAAACAGGCCCTGTCTACTCATTAGTCAACTACTAATGGATATCAGTCCCAGCAAACATACAACTCAGAGACAGAGTCAACTCATTTTGGGGGGAAAAGCTCTGATTATCTGTCTCTCTTAGACCTCCAGGGAAGTTTTTCATATTTTCTTTCATTTGTGAATCATAGGTAAATCTAGGGAGAGGGGACTCAAAAGTGGTAAATATTATATTTATTTAAACTCCAATAAAATAAAACAGATGAAGCAGCTCTACTTTGCCTAAGAGTAACATGTGAGAAGTGTACTGACCCAGTTCAGGTTTTTACAGTCTATCTCTCCCTCCTTCACTTGAATAAAGTCAGTCAATCGAGGCCCTATTGGGAGTAGTCCTAGGGGTGGATTCTTGGGCACTCTTCCCATCCTCAGTCTACAGGGAATTGGGGGAAATGAATGCTATCAAGAAAGTGCACTCCAGAAGCTGAATGATGAAAATACCTAGCTAGAATGAGATTCAAAATCAGGGGAAGAGCTGTGGGGCACTTGGCATCATCTTGGATGTGATAGGAGAGGAAAGCATGGAAATCCTTGAATGTGGTGGCCTAGAACAGGCCCCTCCATGGTTTCCAGGGCTCCAAGGGCTTTGAAAGTGTTTTTATTACCACTATCTTCTGGGCAGACGGCTGGGCTGACATGGCTATAGGTGGGGCTGCTTATGGAGTCGCCAGGGAAGGGAGGGGGAGAGTCAGCTTCCTTCAAGTATCCATTCACTTCCTACCTTCCAAAAGAGGCCTTTCCCAGCTCCCCCTCAAAGCTAGTGTCTCCCCTCCAAGACTGTCTCCTGTACAGCCCATCTATCTCTTCTGTGTACATGGTTGCTGCTATGTTGTTTGATTATAAGCTTCTTGAGGGCAAGGATTGGTTTTGCCTTTCTTTGTGACTTTGCCAAGTGCTCAGCATATTATTTATCATTAGGGATGTCTGACATCACATCCATTCAGATAATCAACAACTCTGACTCTTACAGTTTTATATAAGGCTGATAACTCCTAAGTGTCTGGTACCCAGTAAAAGTTTCTTCCTTGGGTATTCAAGTCAAGCAAATCTACCAAAAGGCACAAAGTAATCCATTCTCATCGGTAAGGAATGGAGTCTTTCTTTCTCTCTAGGTTATCATTAGGACTATTTGGCACCAAATCCATTTAGACAAGCCACAACGTATCAGGCACCTACAATTTTGTTAAAGGAAAATACCTTGTAAGTTACCACCAAACAACTTGGAGGAGTCTTGTCTTATTGGAAAGACAAAAGAGGATGGAGAACCCATACCCAACGAGGAGACAAATGGGTAGCCTTAAGGCAGGAAAATTTCAAGAGACTGAGAGCCTGCAAGAAAACCAGGAAGACACCAAGGAGAAAGGCAGATGAAGGAGAGAAAAGATCATTGTCGTCACCATCTGATATTTTATAGTTCCTTAAGGTTGGCAAAGTAAAAAGCTTTACAAGTTTTAATTCAATTAGATCTTCAGAATGACCCCTATGAGGCAAGTGTCCTTACCATTCCCCTTTTACATGGGTATAAGACAAGGAAACTGAGGTAGGCTCAGGTAGAATAACTTGCCCATGGTCACACAGCTGGTAAACCTCTAAGACAGGATTCCAACTCAGGTCTTCCTGACTTCAAGGTCTACACAGCTGATATGTCAGAGGCTCATCTCTATTGCCCCATGCTAATGCGTTTCTCATCCCAGCCACATCTCAGTGTGGGGAAGTCAAAATAATCAAGATTCTCTCAGTTTGGACTCATGTGTTGAAGGAGAGAGCCCCAACTGGTTATGCAAAGGTAATGCTTCTGGGTGACTACTGTGACCTTTAAAAAGTCTGAGGGACATCATTTCTGGATAATTAGTCATTTTACTAATAATGCTAGCATTTTATTAATAAAAGATGTCAACGGCACTCTCTGATGCCAAAGACCGCTCATGGTTTTGGGTTCATAGTTTATATGCCCTTGGAAGAGTGGGTATTTCTGAGGATGATAATTAACTGTGATTGGTTAACAATTAATGAGAGAATGAATATTACAGTGAGAACTAGGCTCATTCCAATAAGGGACTGAAAGAGTGACTTTATGTCATTCCTGGACAAAGAGACCATGTCTACACCCAGACCATCCCCAGCCTTGGGCAATCTAGGCAAAGGATCTATCTCCACCCTGAGACAGATTGTCCACTTGAGTGGAACACAGTGGTCAAGGATTCACCTTAGATAAGATAGTCTAGGTGGGGAGAATTTTTGGCCGAGGTGCATAATGCCCTTCATAGGCTAGGCTTTGAGCAAGGAAACAGGCAGGGAAAAAGCCTGGATCTCCCCGATAATTGGTTATTAACAATCATTTCTCTCACTACTGAACTAGGAGTGAGAAAAAGAACAAAGCACTGTCCCAGTGCACTCTCTTAGCTCTGGCCTTGACCTTGTCAGGAATTATCGCACCACTTTCATTCTCTCTCCACAAGCGGGGTTCGAGGGGGATCTTGTCAACAAATTGAGCCCAAAATTCTAGTCCAAAAAAATAATCTAATACAACATTCTCTCCACCTTAAAGAGATTTAACTTCAAAACGTAAGCATAAGCCAATGGGGGATGTAGACCTGGACAACTGAGTCAGAGTCAGGAGCTGGTGGTAAATGTTTAACAGCCATGTTTCTGGGAAGTGGTGTGGTTTTAAGTTTAATCTACCTTGTTAATGCTTTCACAAGTCTAGACGGGGGTAGGGAGTCTACAGCCTTGAGGCCACACGGGGTCCTGCAGGTCCTCAAGCGCAGTCCTTTGGCTCCAAACTTCGCAGTGACGTTCAAAGGGCCAGACCTGAGCACCTAGAGGGCCTCTGGATTTAACCTGGTCTAGATAACCAACAACAGAATAAGTGGGCCCTGATTTGTAACTGTCGGCCAATTTCTGAGGTACAAACGTTCACCCTGGAAATTTAAGAACAGGATCTCATGAGCCTATTAGAGCTGGTTCCAACATAACCCTGCTCAGAACTGATAAGACGGAGCACAGTGGCATAGCTACGGAGGACCTGGGTGTAAACCCCACCCCAGACACTTGCCAGCTTTCCAGTCCTGGAAAAGTCCTTAACCTTTACATGCCTCAGTTTCCCCATCTATAATATGAAGAGGCTACCAAGGAGGTCACTGACAAAAAGAAGGGTTCCACAGACACCAAAAAATCAACGGCAACATGTTTTATGGTAACAATGAGCTTGAAACAAGGCAGATGCCCTTTGACTGGGGACACGCCTTAACAAACTCTGGAACATAATCAGAAAGGAATGTTACTATGCTGTAAGAAAGAGGGACCATAATGAATTCAGAAAAGCACAGAAAGACTTCAATGAACTGATGCAAAATGCAGAGAGAAGAGACAGGAATACAGGCAACCTAAGGAAAGACAACCACCACGTAAAGAGGAAGGGAATGAGGAATCATTAAGCATCTACTATGTGCTTTATAAATATTGTCTCATTTGATCTTTCCAAGGATGCTGGGAGGTAGGTACCACTTTTATCCCCATTTTACAGATAAGGAAACAGAGGCAAATGGGGTTAAGTGACTTGCCCAGGATCACACAACTAGTAAGTGTCTGAGACTGGATTGCTCTGCGCACTATGGTGCCACCTGGCTGCCTCTATTATGAGATGCCTCCTGGCACTGCTTTCCAGAGGCAGAGGTCCATAGGTGTGGAATATTGCATGTAATTTCAACTTTTTTCAACAAATTAATTAGTTTTGCTCATATTTTCTCTTTTTTTTAAAAAAAGTTCTTTTTTTTATAAGGGTAGGCTCATGGGGAGGAGGGAGAAGGATAGAGAAATACAAAGAAATGTAGAGGATGTAAAAACAAAAGATTTTAGTAAAACTCTATTTTTTTAATGAAGTAATCGAACTGAGTGGTCTCTGAGGTCCCTCCCAGCCCTCAGCCCACGATCTTATGAAGAGCTTATATCTAGGGTGAGAAACTTAGATTAATTGCAACGAACAACTCTGGTTCCTCTCTCACTTTACATAGGAAGAAATACGCTCAGGAAGGTTATGAGCCACTCAAAATCACATGACTTGTCAACATCGGAGGAGAACTTTGCAGCCCAGATCCTGTCTCCACTGCACCACACTGCCTCAAATGACCCAAAAAAAAGGTTAAGTGATCAAACACCCACAGTCAAATGAAAAGAGACACCATCTACTGAAACTGCTTAAACAAAAATCTGGAGGGCTTTTTAGGTGCTCCTGGACCACATGCAAATAATTCAACCCAACTCTGACCATCTGCTTGAATGTTTATTGTCTGCTTCCTCTGAAAGAATGAAGTGTGCCTCGGGTGCCCAATCCTTCAGAAGCAGCTCTATCTGCTGCACCTCCTTAAATGGGGAGCTCAGTTACCCCAAATGAAAAGCAAAGCACTTGCTCTCTCAGCATTTAAACCCTTCACAATCAAGTTCCAGCCTCTTTTTCCAGACTACGGAGTTCTCATTTCTTCGTTCCATTTGGCCAATTGTTCCCTGATCCTGGCATTCCATCTCCTGTCCTTTGCATTGGCTGTTCCCACTGCCAGAACGCACTCTCTCACCTCCCCCACCTTTTAGATTTCTTGGCTTCCCTTCCAGACTCAGTTCAAGTGTCCATTCCTATAGGAAGCCTTTCTATTCACGAGCTTGTATTTATCTGTGAGGGTAGATGCTGTATCCCTTGCCCTCCAACTCCAAGCTCCTTAAAAGCAGGTGCCGTTTCTCATTTTTCTCATCAGGCCAGTACCTAGCACAGATCCTGGGAGGCGGGATGTATTTAATAAGGGCTTGCTGAATTGAGATGAGAATCACTCCTGCCTTCAAGGACCCTTGGAGAAGGTGATTTCACAGAATCTCCCTGAAGCTTAGCTCAGTCAGACAACCCTGACAGTCAGGAAGTTCTGTTGATCAGTCCCGTTTCCCAGAACCGCACTGAGTCCAAGCCCTGCTAGGCGAAGAATCCCCTTTAAACATATTTACGTATGTTTGAAGACCTCCAGGGAGGGGGAACTCACCACCTCCCGAGGGATAGCTCATGCATCCTTTAGGAATCTAAACCAGGATGTTGCCTCCAATAATGATGTCATGTCATGTCCTAGAATTCAGGGACCAGATTATGTGTGTGTGTGTGTGTGTGTGTGTGTGTGTGTGTGTGTGTGTGTGTGTGTGTCAGAGAGAGAGACGAAGACAGAAAGAGAGAGAGAGATAGACACACAGATAAACATCCAGGTACATAAACAGAGAGGCAGGTAGACAGATGGTAAGTAGATGGGTAGACAGACAGATAGGTAGATGACTGATAGGTAGGTAGGTTGATTATAGATAGAGAGAAAGACAGGTAGATAGTTGACAGAGAGGCAGAGAGAAAAACAGACAGGTAGATGGATGAAGGACAGATAGATAGACAATCAGGTAGGCAGATAAATGATAGAGAGATAGGTAAGTCAGAAGATAGACAGGTAGGTAGATGAGAGAAATAGGTAGATAGATGAAAAGGAGAGGGAGAGTGAGGGGGAGAGAAAGAGAGAGAAACGGAGAGAGAGAGGGAAGAGAGAGAAAGATGGGGAGAGAGAGAGAGAGAGAGAGGAAGGGAGGGAGGGAGGAAGAAGAAGGGAAAGAGAGGGAGAGGGAGGGGGAGGGAGAGAAGAGTGTGTGTCATCCAGGCCTGTGATATTGTCAGTGTCAGATGCTTACTCCTCTCATGGAAGCTCTCTGCACTGATGTATATTGTAACTCTTCTCCAAATCCCCAGCACTGGGGATCCCTGGGAGGTTCAGCAATTTGTCCGTTGTCACATAGCTCATATGAATCCAGGCCTTCCTGAACACAAGGACAGCCCTCTATCCACTGATTCATATGTAGATATAGAGATATATGTATAACATATACACACACACACATAAATTTTGCCAATTTTTTAAAGTTCTTCAAGCAATGAAGATTTAAATATGTATGTGTGTATGTTCTTTACAATGTCTATCACATAGTAGATCCCTACAGATATCTCTGTAGGTGTGCATGTGTGTATGTATGCATATATGTATATGCATGTGTGTATACATATGCATATACATGTATATGTATATATATGTATATATAAAATATCTATATATAAATATAATATATATTTTTATTTATATATATATATATATAAAATGCCCAAGTAGACCAAAGTTGCAGGCTTGGTCTCTGGAAGCATCTCCTGAGAATTTCATCTCAAATTTTCCATACACAGTATAGTCCAAGCCTGGTATGGTCTCTTGGGGTTTTTTTTATACTCCATTTCCCGTCTCCATGCCTTTGTATTGACCGTTCCCCATACCTGGCATGCCCTCCCTCCTTATCTCCAGCTCTTGGAATTCCTAGTTTCCTTCATTCAAGTGCTATCTTTGACACAAAGCCTTTCCTGATCTACCAGTTGTGGGTCTCCTCCCTTGAAGTGACAACTAGGTAACATACTGGATGGAGTGTTGGACGTGAAATCAGGGAGGTGACCCTGGGCAGGTCACTCCACCTCTCCCTGCCTCAGTTTCCTCATATGTAAAGTGGGGATAACAATAATAACATCTACCTGATTGTTTGAACAGCCATATGTAGAGTGTAGATAAAACAATGTACTGTATAAATGCTATTCTAATTAGCATATTCATTTTTTTTAACTCTTCTATATCTCTTAAAAATGTACATGTTTTTGCTCCTATAAAATATAAGCTCCTTGAGGACAAGACATTTCCTTACTTTTGTCTCTGTGTCCTTTGTGCTTAGCACAGTAACTGGCCCATAAAGGGCTCTTAGGATCACAGAGTTAGAGCTGGAAGGGTC
The DNA here is from genome assembly GCA_028627135.1 of Pseudochirops cupreus. Lineage (NCBI taxonomy): Eukaryota > Metazoa > Chordata > Mammalia > Diprotodontia > Pseudocheiridae > Pseudochirops > Pseudochirops cupreus. The sequence goes on from CM053582.1 coordinate 98,023,131, forward strand.
TTAAAGGTCATCTAGTCCAAACCCCTAATTGTATATATAATGAAAGAGGCCCAGAAGGGTTAAATGATAAGAGAAATGTTTGTTGACTGAGTGACTGATTTGCCATAAATAATATTGACAGATTGGCTAGTGGGATCAGCATGCACTGAATCACCCACATTCTTTTATCTGGTCCCCCAAAAGACCATGTACTTGAACAATAGCTAGTCAAGGTTAGAATTTCAATTCAAATCAATGAACGAAACCAACTCTCTAGGCCATGGGGAAGGGAAGTCATCCAGGGACTGAGGAGAAATCCTTATAACTCAAGTAAGGCCTGGAGGGGCCTTTAGGGTTGAAGGCCATGAAATTTTTCTTGAATAATGAAAAAAACCAATGGTGGTCCTAAAAAAAGAGATAAGGCACATACCTTCCTCCCTCATGGGAAAGAGGTGGAGGCTTACCAGGGATATGTTACAGACATCATCACAGTGTTCCAATGGCTTTTGCTGGACTATTTTCCTTTCTCACAAAGGAAAGGCTGAACATGGGGGTCCAGAGGATGGGGAATGAGACAGATATGAAGACATCAAGTACATTTTAAAGGAATTCCTACAACAATAAATGAGGGTATCTTTACACATCCTTGAAGCTTAAAAGCTGAAGTCAAAAACTTAAGTACCAAAATAACAAACTATCCAAAAATGCTTCATCCAAGCCTGACATTTCCCAAACCAAAGGTCAACCAGCCAAGATTTACAGCTACGGATACAATGAGAATTTGGCTCATTCCCCTCTCCTACCCTCAGCATCCTCAAACAACCCAATCTCTAAGAATGTGTGCATTTCAATTATCCAGAGAAAAGGTACAAAATGTATGGCAGAATAGGATTAGGGGACATTCTCTCAACTATGCTAAAGCTACAGGCTTTGGAAGCATCTCTTGAGAATTTCATTTCAAACCTTGGGAAAGGGATTGAGGGCAAGGCCCCAAGTTGAAGCTGATTGGAGTTTTTGTTTCTTCAAAATCCAACCCACCCCTCATATCGACCATGATATTCTTCTGCTTTGCCATTTTTCATCTTGTTTCCAGGATATTTCTAGAATAAAGACCACATGAGACTCCCTGATCAGAACACACACGCATCATCATCATCAACCTCAGATCATAAATTTAAAGCTGGAAGAGATGTCAGAAATCGTGTCATTCAACCCCCTTCTTTTACATGGGAGGAAAACCCATAGAGGTTAAGTGACTTGTCCAAGGTCACACAGGTAGCAAGTAATTTGAGCCCAGGACCTCAGTCTCCAAATCCATGAGCCATCTTGCCAGATCACATACTTCTCTCTCCAGTCAGCACCACCAGTGCTAGCTAATACACACACACACACACACACACACACACACACACACACACACACACACACACACACACACACACACACACACACACACACACCATGTGCACACCTTCCTACCTGCCTCCATGAGTTGGCACTGCTGACCAAAGACATGGGAGAAGGTCCCCGAAGCTGGAGCGGAGGTCACCAGCATAGAATCCATGGCTCTCTCCTCCGAGTCCTTGGAAATCCTGGTCGTCGTCATGCAGCTGTTTTGGGCACCCTTGCTGTGTCCTGCACATTCACAGGACATCACAGGACTGGAGGCAATGGCCCCAGATCAGCCCCCTGGCAGGTGTAAGGGCAGTGAAGGGCCCAAATGATGTGAAGGATCAGTCACTGGAACCTTCAGGGAAGCGTTCAATTCAGTCCAGCCCAAACAAACATCTGAGCGTCTCTGAGACCTGCTGCCCTCTTTCTTCCAAAATGTCAAACAATGCTACCCAGTCAAAGAAAAATAAAAATAAAAACCCAGGCAAGCCTTGGGCTAGCTATAGGATGGAAGAGGGAGGATGCTAAGTTCCCCCTAATAGGGGTCCCCTCCAGAAGGGATGGTGAGGACAGCCTCCCCTTTGCCACACCTCCAGCACAGTCTCCTGGCAGCCCCGGCTGGTTGGTGTCTGGCTGGGGGCTGGCTGCCCCCCACTCACCCTGAGAGACTGGGAAGGGGTCCGTGTCTTTAGGGTTTGAAAGTTCAGCACTGGGGCTGCCGTGGAGAGCTGCCCCCAGCTTCCTTCTTCCCGCTGCCTGTCCTGGTGAGCTGGGTGTTGGGGGGCTGGGGGAAAGAGGATCTTCTTGGCCCTGGAGGGAGCCCACCTCCGGGATCCGGGGTCCCCCACACCCAAAATAGTTGCCCCAGCCGATGCTGTGCGTGAGAGTCTGCCTCTGTCTGCCTCTCTCTGTCTCTGTGCCCGGCTGAATTCAGCAGCAGCAGCAGCAGCAATCCGCAGTAGGTACTAGACAGTCTCTTGGCTGGCAGCCTGGGCTAATCCTTCCCTACGAAATTGTGTTCTCACTCCCTCTCCACCCCTCCCCCCAGCCGAGCCAGGAGGAAGAGATGGAGGGAGGTGTTGTCAAATAGGGACTCCTCCGACCTCCTGCAGTTTACCCCCTTCTTCCCCACCTCCACCCCTTTTCCATGATGCAGAACGCTGTTACTTGGAGATTCTCAGCAAGCAAGCCGGGGAAGTGCTAACTCAGCCTGGGCAGGCGGCAGGGCAGGCAGGCTGGCGGGCAGGCAGGGCTGGCTGCTGCTTTAACCTATT
>CM053582.1:98030820-98050159 GCA_028627135.1 Pseudochirops cupreus
AAAGACGGGGAGAAAAGATGTAACTCAAAAAAATTTAATAAAGAATCTCATATCAAAAAAAAAAAAGAGGCTTAGACTTGATGAACTCTAAGGCTACTCCCTGCTCCAAATCTGATCTTCCAGAAGAGAAAGGATATTTATCTTGGAGGCCTAAAATGTCTTTCCTCCTTATCTTTGCCTTTCAGAAATTCAATACCCCTTAAAAAGCTGAATGAGCATCCATGGAAAGACTCAGTTCAAATGCTAGTGCCTATATAAAGCCTTTCGTGATCCCTGAAGCCAAATGACCTTGCATTTTTATCTTGTGTGTACTGAAATCAACTCATACATGTACACATTGTTTCCTTGGATAGAATGTAAGCTACTTGAGGGCAGTGATAGTTTTAGTTTTTTTTCTTGTAACCCTCAAACCTAGCAGAATGCCTGGCACCAGTGGGTACCGAATGCTGTTGATTGTTCATTTACATTTGGTGAATTCGTTTCTAGTCAGCCAACATGAGAAAGATCCTACTCAGTTCAAGGCATTGGTAATACAAAGACAAAAATTAAAACAGCTCCTGCCTTCAAGAAGCTTAGATTCTATTGTTCCTGCCCAAGAGCAGGGGTATGGACCGGATGACCTCACCAGATCTTTTCCAACACACAGGTGTTGCCAGATGGCATGTTGCCTTTTTTCTTTCCTGACTCTTAGGAGGTCTTTTGTTAAAGTATAGATAGAGTACTGATTAACGAAAAGGCAAAAGGACTTTAGCAGATTGTGTGGACCTTAATTTAGTGGCGTGCTCACTGATTTGACTCTTGTCATATCCAGTAAAATAAGCCACTCCAGGCTTCATGCATTTGTGGCTTCTGTCTAATTGCGGATGGCCACCGAGATGCCAGACTATGAAAAGGTGATGCCTTCAGGCATTAAGTATCCTGGTAACAGAGATGAGAATGAGGAATGAAAGTGGGGGTAGCAGCCAACTCAAGCCTCCTGATGGCTTCAGGGGGGAAATGAAGAATAGCGTAAATTTGCTGCCATTCTCTCTTATTATTCTCCAGAGCCAGAGGCCTTCTGCTCATCTTGGGATGCTGAGGTTGACAGATGGCTTTGCTCATTTGTTTCACTGCCTGCAAAGATGCTTGTCCACCCTGGTCCCTGTAGGTTCATTCCTTCACTTTAGCAGAGAAGAATTTCACCAACAAAACATGACTCTCAAAGAGCGCTGACTAACGTAATATAGAGAGATTTCTTGTGATAAATCAAAGTGGATGAGGAAGGCACATGGGGAAAAGAGGTTTTCAGAGGATGCTGCAGTAAACAATAAAAAATTCTGAGTAGTAACCACCAGGGAATCCTTCAATAAATTGCTAATTTGGGTCCATCAACAAAACACCATCCTGGCTTTGAAATATTCAGAGATTTGGGGATTAAGTCCAACCTTGTTGAGTAAGTAGCCTGAGAGAAGGTTGGCTGATTTTATCCACACCCAGTAGGGAAATGCAATGAACAAGGATTAACCTGGGAGCCAGAGTAAAATGGTGGTTAAGCCAAGCCAAGTCATGTCAACAAGCGTTAATTGATCTCTCTATGCTAAGCTTTGAGATGGCAAAAGTCTAGGCAGGTCTGTAACTTCCTCCTCTCTCCAGTGTTCTATACTATACCCCAAGATTGCACCAAAGGGTTTAATAGTAATAATAGCTAGAGTTTATATAATGCTTTAAGGTTTGCAAAACACTTTTCATACATTTTCTTATTTGGATGGATGAGGTGCAATTTTGTTCCCCATTTTACAGATGAGGAAAATGAAGCCCAAAGTGGTTAAATGACTTGCACAGGACTAGTCAGAGTCAGGTAGGATTGAAACCCGGGTCTTCCTGCCTCTAGGTCTAGCCTTCATTCCATTCCCTCCACCCTGCCTCTACAGAGAATTGGTGTTTGAGAGATCAGACTTCTATCCCCAGGTCTGTGGCTAGTGAGCTGAGTAACCTTGGACAAAATTTCATGTCCCTAAACCACAGATCTTACATACACACACACTCACACACACACATATATGTATATGTAGCCTTCTCCAGGGTCAGAAGACATCAAAACCTTCATTACCCACTGCCTAATTACAAAGTAACAAAAGGTGTGCCTCCTGAAGAACAAGCCTCCCCTAAGCAAGCTTCTCTTGTTGGGCTCCAAGTGAGTCCCGTTAAGGGGCAGGGAAGATCTTTGAATTCCCTTACCATTACACCACCCCATATCTACTTTGTGGCCAAGGTTTATTGATTTTACCTTTATGCTATTTCTTACCTATGTCCCTTCTTCCCTTGGACATTTCTTTCTCCCTAGGGCAGGGCTTATCCCACCCACACTTGCAATAGCTTGCTACTGATATTTCTCCCTGCCTCAGTTCCCTCCCTATGCTAATCTGGCCTGCACTCAGCTGTCAGGCTTTAAGCCCAGATCTGACCATGTCATTTCCCCTACTCCATGAACTCCATTAAACATTAATGAATACTTAAAACATAAAACAACACTCCACTACCTTAGTTACACTGTTCTCAAAGCTAAAGGCCCTTTGTAGGGCTAGGACGTAGGTATTTCATTTTTGATTTGGATCTGCTTTGTTGGGGCAACTCACCTGGTCCAGGCCTCTAGCATGGATCTCCTCTTTGTCCTTGTCTCTACCTACGCATACACAATTCATGTATGTGTGTGTATGACCTCTACATACAGATGAAAAAAAAACAAACCTGAAACCAAAAGAGGTTAAGTGATTTGTCCTAAGTAACAAAGATATTAAACAATGGTTATTGTTCAGTTTCGTCCAGCTCTTCATGAGCCCATTTGGAGTTTTCTTGCCAAAGATACTGGAGTGGTTTTCCATTTCCTTCTCCAGCTCATTTTCCAGATGAGGAAACTGAGGCAAATAGGGTGAAGTGATTTGCTCTGGGTCACACAGTCAGTAAGCATTTGAGTCCAGATTTAAACTCATAAAGATGGGTCTTCCTGACTCCAGGCCCTGAATTCTTATCTACTGCACCACCCAGCTGCCCCCTTAAACAATGGTACTGGAACTCCTATCCAAGCCTTTCTCATCTCTACTTCTCAATGCAAAATAATTTCAGGAGGGATAGAGGCTTAATATATTTGGAGAGGGAGCCAAACAGGACCCATCTGAGTGGTGTATTGAAGGAAACTGGAGATTCTCCACATTCCCTGTGCCAGGCTTGGGGTGAGGTCCTAAGAGTGTATAGCCTAGAATCATGGGAGCAAGTCATGACTCTCTGAGTACTTCTGGAGTTCTTGCACTGAGGAAGTTCTCCAATGACGGGGAACTCACTCCTCCAGGGAACAATCCATTTTATTTTTCCTGAGATTTAAGGGATGGACAGAAATCCCAGAACACAAAGATTTGTCCTCCAAAGATACCTTCCTTGCTTCTTACTGTCCTGACGCTCTGGAAGACTGTCTAGTGAGGCTGATTGATTCTCTTCTTACCATTAACACTCCATCTGCTCTGCCCTCTTCACTGACTAGGTCCAGAGAGTCTTCATTTCAGTGTAACTTCCCCACTCGGACTAATGACCATTCAGTTTAATTTCCTCCACAATATTTCCTGACCTTCGATCTTTGTGAGTAGTGAGGGGAGGGAGATGGTGATGGAGTGAAGGAGAAATTGGCTCATAAAAATTGGCAACATCATCATTTCAATAAGTCCTGTGCTGTGGCTGAACCAAGCCTCCCCTTCACTGCTCAGGAGCTCATCAGATTGAATGACCTTCCCATCTAGAAAAATGATTCCATATGGTAATGCAATCACAAACGAGAAACATCATTTTCCTATGGATAGTTCCCTGAAGAAAGCCTCCAAGAGCACCATCCTCTTAACATCACAGGATGCCCAGGTCCCTATCAGCAAGTTTGATTGACTCCCCTTTATAGGGGAAGCGTACTTGGTTCGGGTTGGTGGCGTCTGATTTTAAGGGTTCATTAGGCAGCTGTACAGTGCACGGGGCACCTGTAGCAGCAGAGATGATCTCCATATGAATACAAATGGCTTCATTATGATCCACACCATTGCAGTCAATAACAGGTGACTTGTTAAGGACAGATACTTAAAATGAAGTGTGTGTGGCTGCACACACCAATCTTCTGGCAAATGGAATGGTCTTGTTTCTTTTTTTTTTCCTTTTATATTTAAGAAGTCAGTATGAGGGAAGAATTAAAGCATTTATACTCTATTAGGCATCACCTTCAGAACCTAGATGTAGGCAGGAAAACAAATATATAAAAATAGTATCTCACTTAATGAATCTTATATGTCTTTTTGAACTATGCTTGCCAAGCTATGGAAAATATTTATTTTTCTAGCTTCCATCAGAAACACAGAGATGATTCAGCAGAGGCCAAGCAAGCCTACTTGGGAGCTCTAATATATGCAGCAGAGTTCTTCATGCAGAAACATGGTTTTTCAAGTGAGGAGAATGGCAGGAGGAGCATGGGCTGGTCCATTGATCTCTCTGTCTCCAGAGAGGTTATCGTTGGGTCTAAACAGCCTGATTTGAGCCCCAAAGGTTCAGAGATAGAACTCTGGACCTCCAAACCACTGCTGATATTCTTGGCTCCCAGACTCAGGAGTCAGAATTACAAAATCTCAGAGGCAGAAGGATGTTAGGGGTCATCTAGTCAAACTTGAACGTGAATGGGGAATTCCTTCAACCTGCAGGGGTGGGGAGCCTGCAGCCTTGAGGTCACATGTGACCCTCTAGGTCAGTGGTTCTCAACCTGTGGGTTGCTACCTCTTTGGGGGTTGAATGACCCTTTCACAGGGGTCATCGGAAAACATGTATTTCCGATGCTCTTAGGAACCGAGACACCATTCCTCTATCCGTCTCCAGGAGGGTCTACCCACGTGCAGATATGCCCACATACGAATATTAAAGTGTGGTGGCATTAGGAAGGTTGAGAACCACTGCTCTGGGTCCTCAAGTGTGGCCCTTTGACTGAATCCAAACTTCCCAGAACAAATCTCCTTAATAAAAGAATTTGTTCTGTAAAACTTGGACGTGGTCAAAAGGCCACATCCCAGGACCTAGAAGACCATGTGTGGCCTTGAAGTCTCAGGTTCCCCTCTATTGATAGCCTCTTCTTGAAGGCCTTCAGTAATGGAGCCTGTCTCATTTTTAGATAGCTTAAAATTAAAAAAAAATTATTGTTGTCCTATGTTTTTACATAGATTTCTTCTCTTCTTAACCTATCCCATTTCCTCCCGCCATCTCAATTATAATAGTTAGTGTTTATATAGTGCTTACTCTATGCTAGACACTGCGCTGTCCTGTACAAATATCATGTCATTTGATATTCACAACACTCCTGGAAGGTGGATGCGATTATTATCCCCATTTCATAGGTGAAGAAACAGAGACAAACAGAAGTCAAGTGACTTGCCCAAGGTCACACAGGATTTGAACTCAGGTCTTCCCAATTCTAGACCTGGCACTCTGTATAGTTCTGAGCATCTAGGTTGCTAAGTGGATAGAGCGCCAGGCCTGGAGTCAGAAAGACTCATCTTCCTGAGTTCAAATCCAGCCTCAGATACCTCCTAGCTGCATGACCCCAAACACGGTTGCCTCAGTTTCCCCATCTGTAAAATGAGATGGAGGAGGAAGCAGCCAACCCTTCCCTCCCCTCTTCCGTCCTGCCCTCCCACTGCCCCACCTCTCCTTCCTTCTCCATTGTTAGCGTCCCCTCTGTCCTCACGCACTCATGTTTAACACATGCCTTTCTGTCCAATAGCAATTATGTCTCATTGGGGCTGGAGCTGTTCTCTTCATGTCGTCTTTGTGTCCCCACTACCTTCACATCGTGCCTCGTACATAGCAGGAGCCTGGTAACTGCTTTTTGCCTCAAACTGCGTTGGATGTTAGTACCCGTCCTGACCTTTTCCAATAGACTGTAAGCTTCTTGAGGGCCAGGGCTGCTTTGTGCAGCATAGGGTGCCAGGTATACCAAGGGCTTAATCATTGTTGATAAAAGCACATTTTAAACCAGTGTAATCCCTAAAGAGTTAAATGATGTGCCTGTATTTCTGTTGTTTCATTTGTCTTTACCTGATTTTGACTAAACATAAGAAATCGGGAACTCAGCTGGGACTCCCTTGGCATCAAGGGAATCCTGATGGAGGTGTCACATTCCCTTAACAGGAAGTTCCAGAAGAGAGAACATCACTAAGTCTTACCCCAGTAGGGAGGCTGGAGTGTCAAACCTATCCATATTTCAATCGGCAGATAATTGAAAGGAAAATGCATGTTTCAGCTTTAAGTAGACCCTTTGATAAGAGAAACTCGATGATAGTTTCATTGTTTCAAGAAGTACTTCCTGTGTTGGAGGCCCTGTGGGTGAATGCCCCATCCACGTTGATGTTGGTTTTTAGCAAAGCGTTTGGCAAAGTCCCTCATGCAGTGAGAGCCCTGGGAGAGAAAAGCCTCCATCTGGAGTCAGGCAAGTGAGGATCAAACCCCTTGTCGCTTGCTACCTGTATGACTCTGGTAAATCACTTCACCTAGAATGAAATTAAGAGATTAAGGGCCTCAGTTTCTTTCTCTTTTAAACTGAGAGGTTTGGATGAGAAGGTTTCCAATATCCTTTTCAGTTCTGAATCTACAGTCTTGTGATTGTTTTTTTTTTCAAATTTTTATGGACAAGATAGATTTGGACTTAATAATGATTATGATGATAACTGAATTTTACAAATACTATCTCACTGAATCCACAGAACAACCCTGAGAGCCAGGTGAGATTATTATTCCCATTTTATTGATGGGGAAACTGAAGCTAAGTGACTCACCAAGGGTCACTTGTCTTGTTGTTGTTCAGTTGGTCAGACTCTTTATAACCCCATTTGGGGTTTTCTTGCAGAGATACTAGAGTGGTTTGCCATTTCCTTCTCCAACTCATTTTCCAGATGAGAAAACTGAGGCAATCAGGGTAAAGTGACTTGTCCAGGGTCACATAGCTAGTAAGTGCCTGAGGCCAGATTTGAACTCACAAATATGAATCTTCTTGAGCCAGTCTCTCTATCCACTATGTTGCCCAACTGCTCCAGCCAGTAAATATCTAAAGTCAAATTTGAACTCATCTTCCTTATTCCAGAATTCTATCCACTGTACCCCTTAGATGCTTCGTTGTTAGGGAGTTTTTCCCTACATTGAGTTTAAGCTTGACTCTGCAACTTCTGAGGATAAAATGAGACAAAATTTGTGAAGTGCAATTGTCAACTTTGAAGAGCTGTATAGGGGCAGCTAGGTGGTGCAGTGAATAGAGCATCGGCCCTGGAGTCAGGAGGACCTGAGTTCACATCTGGCCTCAGACACTTAATGCTTACTAGCCATGTGACCTTGGGCAAGTCACTTAACCCCAAGTGCCCTGCCCTCCCCCCTCCAAAAAGCAAAAAAAAAAAAGAAGAGCTATATAAATGCCAGCTGCTACTACTACTACTATCACCACCTCTACTACCACCACCACCACCACCACCACCACCACCACCACCACCACTACCACTACTACTACTACTAGTGCTACTACTACTACTACTACTACCACCACTACCACCACCACTACCACCACTACCACTACCACTACCACTACCACTACCACTACCACCACCACTACCACCACCACCACCACCACCACTACTACTACTACCACCACCACCACTACCAACACTACCACCACCACTACCACCACTACTACTGCTGCTACTACTGCCACCACTACCACTACCACCACCACCACCGCTACCACTACCACTACCACTACTACTACTACTATTACTACTACTACTACTGTTACTACTCTATTACTACTACTACCACTTCCACCATTACCACCACTACCACCACCACCACCACTACTACTACTACTACTACTACTACTACTACTACTACTACTACTACTACTACTACTACTACTACTACTACCCTATTGCTACTGTTGCCACTGAAAAGTAACCTGGGCTGCTTCTGAAGGTCCTGAGTTTCTTCTCCCTCCCAGCAGGGATATATCCCTTCTTGTGGTGATGTTGTAGCAAGACTGATGGATTGGGCTCCTGAGGCCCCTTTTCCAGTTCTGAGAGTCACTGATTCTTGGGTGCTGCAGTGATAAAGAAGACCCTCCTCCCCCTCATGGAGCTTAGAGTCTAGAAGTGGAAATACTATGAATAGATACCTGTGATCCAGGTTAGCCTGTGATAAGCAGTGAAAGAGGGACAGACCAAGTGCTAGAAGAGTTCCGAGGTGAGTCAGACTGACCCAATCACCTCTGGGGTCAATGAATTAATCAGCAAGCAGTTTTGAAGTGCCAGCTATTGACAGAGAATGAAACTCCCCCAGCTCCCAAGGACCTGACCTTGGGGAGACACCAAGTACGCCTAAAAACATGCAGTGTAAATATAACACGAATATATTCATACCTGTGCACCACATGGTTACATGCAAGGCAAGGCAGTTTGGGAGAAAGGACCGAGCTGGTGGCGGTGGTGAATCAGGAAAGAGTTCAAGTAGAAGGTGGTGTTTTAGTTGCATCTTAAAGGAAGAGAAGGACTTTCTGAGGCAGAGGTAAGGAGGGCATTCCAGGCATTGGGGATGGTCAGGGCAAAGGCACAGAAATGGGAAATGGAGGCATGAGTGAAGAATTAAGAGGCCAGTTTGGCTGGATTGCCCAGTATGAGAGTTTCTATGTGAAGAAGAGGGGAACCAACAAACAACAACAATCTGAAGATTTAAGGTGAGTCTTTAAGGATATATATAATGCTGTATAGAGAGTTAGTCTTGAAGCCAGCAAGACCTGGGTTCAAGTGTCACCTTTGACTTGCTCTATGATCCTGGGACAAACCACTTAGCTTCTCTGTATTCTGGGTAGCTTTTTAAGACTATAGCTTGCAGAGTAGGTGGCTACCTACATTTGTAGAGGGACTTTTCTCACCTGAGAGATCCCTATACCATTAAAACTACATGTTCATTCCAAATTCCTTATCTCCTTGAAGGATGGATAAGGATTAGAATGTGAGAGAAATATATCATGGTATCAGTAATGGTTCTGACTCTTATTCAAACAGGAAACTCCCTTTATATATATATATATACGTTTATGTATGTATGTATGTATAACTATCTTTAACTTATACTTTGATAGAGTTGCCTGGGGTCCTGAAAGATTAAGTGACTCACCCAAGGGTATCACAGATTGTAAAAGGCAAAGTGGTGATTTGACCCCCCTGGTCTTTCTATTGAACCACCAGAGGCTACAAGTTCCCAAAAGAAATCCTAGAGATCATTTAGTCCAATCTGATTATTTTACAAATAGAATCAGTAGAGGTCAAAGAGGTGAAATGATTATACAAAATTACCTTTATTCTCGTCATTAACAAGCACTCATCAAGTTTCAAGCTCTTTATCAAGTATTTGGGATACAATGTAAGACAGAAATACAAATCCTGCTCTCAAGAAGCTTACAATCTAATAGGAGGGGGGCAGTAAAAAGTAGAACCAGAATTTGATCCTACGTCCTTTAACTGAGAGATAGTAGAAAAGGGAAACTGCAGAGACTTTACAAGTGCATCGCAATATTTTTTAGAAAAATATACTCCAATCAACCTCTCAACACAAGCTACTTGGTCTGTGGTACCCAGGGTACAAGATGTTAATTTTATTTATTCTCACTACTGGCCTGACACACATTGCTAGCCCCAGGCCTAGAACTTTTTATAAACCCACCTTAATGACAGTATAATTAGAGCCAATTCATCTCATCACTAATTGGATTGCCTTGCTGGTGGCATGTGCTCTATTCCCTGTTGAGAGAGGCTGCCCCTTTTTGAGACAGATGGGCTTTACTTGAGGCTAACTAGTTTGGTGGATGGAGCTTGGGATGAAGGTGGGGGCTCTTGACCTTTTTTGTGTGTGTGTCCTGTGTGCCTTTGGCGATCTGCTAAAGTGTATGGCTCCCTGCTCAGAATAATGCTTTTAAATAATGGAAGGAACTGCTAAATTTAAGTTGGAGGTAAATGAAATATTACCTCCATAATGTGGAGGTGAATGAAAATAAATTGGAATTTTTTTCTCCATCCACATTTACAGAGCCGCAGAATTTGCTTGGAGGGGGTAGCTTGTGGATCAATGGTTAAGAATCCTTGGTCTAAGGCAGTGGTTCCCATGTAGTGGTTCATAAACCACTTGTGGGTTCACAGTGATGATCTAAGGGCTTTTCATTAATGATGCTTTAAGTGGTAATTATTTGCAGAATATTAAGAGTACTGTATTAAATTACCTTGGTTTACACCATACTTTTTTGGTCAAGGGATTCACAAAACAAACAACATTTTCCTTTGCTGTAATCAATCATTTTAAGGGTGCATCATGTTTATAGTTGAGGTGCCTGAGTCCTAGGATAGGCCTAGAGATTTCCCTTCTTCATTGGACCTAGGAGTAAAGAGATTATTGGTAATGGAGAGAGTAGTTTCAGTCTAGTGGCAGGGTTAGAAGTCAGATTGCAAAAGAGTCTGTGCACTTGAAAAATGCATAAGAAAGAAAGACATAGAGCAATGGATGTAGATGTCTTTTGCCAAGTGGGGAGATGTGGCAGCCAATTTGTAATATCAACTCAACTGTAAAATCTTGCCAAAGAAGATTGGTATTATGAGCAATATCACCTTATGAAACAAAAAGAAGTAGTAAGGGGGTTAATAAATTTACAGCAAGCTTGATGAGAGACCTAATTAATCCAGATCATCCCAAGAGCATTTAAGGATAAAATTGGAAATTGGGTAACAAACAGATGAAAGGTGGGGAGAGATTTCTGTAACAAACTATTTTCTCCATTGATGACCATGGATCTACCATATTTCAGCTCTTCTTACCAGTGTCTGGTGTGGTATTTGAGGAAGCAAAAATGAGATTAAAGGAGACAAATTAGGGATCCTGGGTTAATAGATTCAGGGAACGAAGGAACTTTAGAAGTCATATCATCCAAAACCTACCTTTAAGCAATTTGGAAACAGATTGAGAGAGGCAGAGATGGGTAGGAAGTGGCAGACTGAGATTTGAACCCAAGTTCACTGATACCACATCCACTGGCAGTAGTCACTGGATTAGGTCAAATAGGTACCAAAGATTTAAGAGATTAAAATTAAAATTCCCTTTGGGCAGAGCATCCACAGGTAAGGGCGTGATACTCAGTGTAGACAGAGGGAAGGGAGGGAAAGGAGGAAAGGAAGGAAGAAAGAAAGAAAAAGAAAAGGAAGGAAGGAAGGAAGCCGTGTTGCTCAAGTGGCCAGTTCCAGTTTGGTCCCCAGTGGGCAGTAACTTTTCTACTCACAGAGGTTGCTGTTTGTCCTTCATTCTCAAAGAAGACCATGACATCGGGGAGATGATGCCATGACATGCAAGTATTTAAGTGAGGGAGGACTGTGCAAAGTCGGTCACTTTCTTCAGAATCATCTGGGCCCAGACACCTCTGATAAAAGTTTGAGATAAGAATAGGTAGGTTTTCTAAATTATATTCTGCAGCAGACCTCACTTTTGCAATCACTCAATTTATTGAAAAAATGAAGGAAATACAAAATCCCACTGGAAAAAAAAGTGTTTGATTCAGTAGAGCAAAATGCTACCCCTAACAATGCTATCCTGTGCATATGCTAAAATTATACAAGAATCCTTAAAAGATGCAACTACAGAGATAACTGTGTTCTATGACCCTATGGTTAATTAATATCACACGAGGCATAAAAGAGAGACCTTTAATCACTAAAGGTTTTTGCCACTTTCGTGTCACATGTCTAGGACAGAACCCAAATAGAAGAGTGCTTCCCTATTGATGCTGTGGTCTTCTCGATGCTCCAGTTTGTGGATGACATTGTACTGATTGTATCAAATCTTGGAATATACAGTGCTTCCTAAATGAGATTCATTATCACTCAAAAGCGTTTGGCCACATGGGAAAATCCAAGAGGATGAAAAATGTATCTTGTCAAGGCTATGACATGGAGTTGGATGGCCAATCCAAGATCTCATCCATCACCACATCTCTCTTGAATGGATACTACACTTGGACAATTAACTGGGCCTAGAATTGAATAAGAGGAAGTGAATAGTCTGAATTTCCTTTGGGAAATTGTGCAGGGCTTTTAATAACCCCCCCATTCTTCCTGAACAAAGGCCCATATTCTATGTACTAACATTCCTCCAGTGATGCTCTGTGACTATGTCATAGAATGCCATGGCTCCAGAAGAATTAAAATAGTGGGTCACTCAAAGGACAATGGAGAGACATATAGGCTGGAATTTAAAGGTCGAACCATATTATCAACAAAGAACAGTATAGGAGAAGAGCTGGGAAGGATGGCATCAGTTATGGAAAATGTTTACGAACCATCCATTTAAGAGAATTTTACTAGGAATTATTATTGTACTTAACAGCCTGCAGTTTGAAACATCTATTTTCTCCCTTCTGCAAATCTGGAATGTTTGCCCCTCTTTCTGTTCTCCCTTCTGCCCCTCTTCTCCTTCTTCAAAGTTCACCAACACTGGCTTAGCAATCGCATTGTCAATTAAAAAAATGTTCTGGGACGTAATCCAGGTGGGTCATGGAATGTAGTTGCTGAAGGCAGCCTTGCTCTATTGTCATTGTCTCAGCAATCGCAGGCTTCCATTTCCTGGAAACTTCTTTCCTTTCTCCTTCCTGCCTATTGTAAACATTACTTTCCTTGGGAGAGAAGAGAGATCCAAAATAGGAGTTGAGTAGTTCTGCCTTCTTTCTCTCATCCCTCATCTTTCCATGTCCCTCTTAGCAATGGACTTAGCTCTTTCTTGGTCTTGCTTTTGCCTCAAAGGTAACTTTAAGTAATGTGCTGCTTGTTATTGTTGGTATCTACTGTAAACTGCAGTACTTGGATCATCCTCCTCATCTCCTTCCCTGTGGGATTTAGAATCTGGTAAGTGTGTCTTGGATCCACTCTTTTACAAACCATGCCACAGTACTCATATCACCTCTCCTTGCTTCCCACCCCTCCTTTAATGTATCATCTCCCCCTGCCCCATTAGAATATGAATAACATTTCGACAGCGTTTGTATCCCCAACACTTAGTTCAGTGTGTGGCATTTAATAAAGGCCATTCATTCCTTCACCACTTGGGTTGTGTTTCAGTCACCCTGAAATTGTTCTTAAAGGGTTTTTCCAACTGTTTGTATTTGTACTCCATTATCTCTCCTTGCTCCCATCGTATATATGTGTACACAACATACACATGTATATACACATATATCATATATTATATCGATAATATGTTGATATATGTATTGCTATACGTCATTATTAAGATGACCCAGCTGGAGACTTTTTAATTATATCTCAAGTTAAGAGTAAACAAAATTTAAACAAAGTTCTTCCATGTGTCCTAGAAAGCAAGTGACTGGGTAGATGGAAATATCAGAACCATTACTAGAAATGATTGCCCAAGGCAGGGTGCAGTGGTGGGGGCCCAGAGGAAAGAGCTCTTGTGAAGTCACAACAGAACAGGGGGTGGCCCATCTCTAAGAGTCTGGTCCTTGCTCCATGAGAGCTGGGAGGAAGGTGGGTTCCAGGAGGAGGAGTAATGGGATTTTAGGGGTGAGAGGCCAAGGGTGATTATTATGCTCCTCTGCTAGAGGAAAGGTATGGAAATAGTACTGCCATAAGGTAGGCATGTTTTCAAATTGTGTATGAAAAGTATAAGACACAGAATGACCACTACATTGGCACTGAGTGTAATCAGATCAAGTTTATTTTTGCAAAGATCCAAGCAAAACTTCCTGACCTCACAATGAAAAGACAGAACATCTCAGAAAACAGAAACCCAAGAGTTACTAAAATACTATTTAATAGTTATAACCAATGTTCTGCATTCCCATAAAGGAATATGTTCATTATCAGCGTGAACTTGCTTTCCAAGCTTTTAAAAAAATTGGTATACCCTTCTGGGGAATAATCAAATACCCACTGTTTGCCTCCTGGGGCAAAGCTCTAACCATCTCACACTAGTTAAAGGTTCGGGAAACACACATTAATATCCAATTATATTTTGGGGATTCTGGTTACTGAATAAGTTCTACTCCAAATCTCAATTTTGTTTAAAATAGTGTTTTTAAAAGGGGACAAATTTTCCTCAACCTTACCACCTGTTTTAAAATTTTGGCAATTTTTCCTCACGTTAGGCTAGGAGCAATTCTAAAAAAAAACCAAAATTTTCAAGTCATTTTATCACATTGAAAAATATGGAGATCATTTTGAGCTCTCATTTCTTTGAGATGTATCATGTTATCATCGACAGCCTCTCTATAGTACTTTAAGGTTCTCAGTGTTTTATAAATATTACTACATTTGACCTGAAAGTGAGGTGATGGTATTTATCCTCATGCTATATTATGAGGTATCTGATATGGACCAAAGTTAAGTGACTAGCCCAGGGTTACATAACTAATAAGTGTCTAAGACTGGTTTTGACTCTGGGTCCACCAAGCCACCTAGTTACCCAGTGAATAGCACACGGGATGAATCAGAAGGACCTGGGTTCACATTCCTCCTCTGATATTTTCTAGCTATGTGACTCCAGGGAAATCACTTAGTGTCTTTCTGCCTCAGTTTCCTCATACATGAAATGAGAGTACTGTATTTGATGTCCTCTAGGGTCTCTTACAATCCTATGATTCCTCTCAAAGATTTGGGTTCAAATCCTTCTCATACTTCTTAGATGAGTGATTATGGTCAAGCTACCTCCTTGAGCCTCAGTTTTGTTGTTTATAAAATGGGGAAAATAATCCGTGTCATGCACAACTCTCAGGGTTCTTGTGAAACCCAGGTAATATATGTAAAGTACTTTGCAAACTTTCCTGCTGTGTAAATGTCAGTTATTTTTATCCGAAGAGATGCTAAACCAGCAACCCTTTAGGAGGTCTCTTGCCTAAGCTGATCCATGGAACTACCTCCCAGGCATTTCAGGACAATCTCACTCTGTTACCATTTATTCGGGCTGAAATCAGGAGTGCCCAGAAAGCCATCTCTTTGTCTGCCTCCTCCCTCCTCACCTCTCATGTTCTGAGGGGAAGTTGTCCCCTTCGGAGGAGGGAGTCGTTGGTGGGGAAAAGCAATCTTTAAGAAAGCAAAGAAGGATGCCCCTTTACTGAAAGGTTATTCCTAAGAGTTGACTGCTGTTAGGGAGCTTGGTTTGCCTTTTCTCTGCTAAGGGACCTCTATAGGATATGAAAGCATGGCTCCCTGATTAGAAGCAAATTGTTGGAACATGTGAAAGGAAAAAAACGACTCACAACAACCCCCTCTCCCGCCCTCTGCCCGCCCCAACCTGCCTGTAGCTGCTCCTGTCCCCAGGAAGAGAGCAAGAGATGGGGGGGGGGGGGGCTAATTGGCCTTTCAATAGCAAGGGGGGGGGAGAGGGAGGGAGAGAAGGGGAGAGAAGGAGAGAGAGAGACAGAGAGAGAGAGAGAGAGAGAGGGAGAGAGAAGGGAGAGAGATGGGGGAGAGATGGGGGAGGGAGGGAGAGAATCAAAGAATGAAAATGAGAATATCTGTCCCATGGTGGGGGAGAGAATAAGATCTGTCTCTGTCTCCCCCTTCATTTCCTGTCTTTCTTCTTCCTCCCTCCCCCTTTCTCACTCTCTCTCTGCCCTTTCCCATCCCTCAATCTCTGTCTTTGTATCTCTCTGTCATTGTCTCTCTGTCATTGTCTCTCTGTCTTTGTATCTCTCTGTCATTGTCTCTCTGTCATTGTCTCTCTGTCTCTCTCCCCTCTGCTCTCTTCTCATCGAGGTCACAATGTGGGCAGAGATAGTTGATCCCCATCTGATTTCCAAAGGTAGATGAGGAGCCATTTGGATTTATTTTAAGATCTGGATCTTAAAGTCTGAAATCGTCCTCTGTCCTTGTCCCATCTCCTCCACCCTCAGCCAACTCTGAGCTGACATCACAGTCAGTCAGAGGGGATTACTAGACCTGACCTAGGATCATAGACTCAGAGCTAGAAGGACCCCCCACCCCCTTTCCCTTATAGATAAGGAAATGGATGCCTTTGGATCTGAATGGTTTGTCCAAGGTCATACAGGTGGAAGCAGCAGGGGTAGGATTCTGAAGCCAGGCCCTGTGATTGCTCAGCTAATGCTCTTGTCACTGCCCCATACTCTCACCTCCCATGGGGGTGGGAAGAAGGGATTTATTTACTTTCATGGTGCTTCACTACCTTTCCAGTAATTCAGGATAGTCTCTGTAGCATTACTCATCAAGTAATTTTCTCCATCATGATGCCTTAGACCTTGTAATGAGCTGGAGACAGACATTTTTTTTTTATCATATTAAGATCTATTGCACTTTGAACTCCAATTCAGCAAGTATTTTTAAGGACTTCTCTTGTGTATAAATGTAAGACATGGAAAAAGAATCTCAACTGAAAATGAGGAAGAAGGCAGAAGGCAAGGGAGAGCAAATGGTGGGTGGGAACCAATAGGAACTTTGAAGCATTGCAACACAAGGTGTCATCAGGAAAGTATATGAGGGAAAGAGAAGGTAGACTGACTTGTCATGTGGTGAAGATGAAGGATGATGGGTGGGAAGCCAGAGTGCTTCCCTGGGGTTGGTGAGATGTCAGGAGAAAATGAAGACATTCTCTAGCATGTTGAATGAACTTATTGTGGCAAATTTATGGAAGGACAGGGATGAAAATTGCACAAGATGGGCAGGCATGGATAGGCTGCATTACGCACCACTGAAGAGAACATCCGTATGAATATTTGATGTTTACTAGGGGCTGAGGATGCAAAGACAAAAATGAAACAAAGAATCTCTCACCTCAAGGAAGTCTGAGGGTAGGAAGTAAGTTTACACAATACTATAAAGTTTTGATCTTTTGTTTTTTGATTCATTTTGTGGAAATAATATTAATGTCACCCTTGTGTCAGAGGCTCCTTACTGATATTAAAAGCCAATTTTTTTGGAGGAGAACTTGCACTTCTTTGGATAATTACCCTCACCCACGTGGAACTCAGGTACATTAACATCTGACGTTCCCCTAAGAGTAGCCACCAGTGCCCCTTATAAGCACTTAGGACCCCAAGGTTTAAAATGTAAAATAGTTTTGTTTAGATGTGAATACAGAAAGGACTTGTACCTGCTTCTTGTGGATAACTCTCCATTCCCTCCCCACTGAGACTTTTCTCTATGGTCCCCATGACCTATAGTACTGCCTTAGTCCCCAGAGATGATGTAGGTATAAGTTTTCTTCCCTGCAGGAGTGCTCATTTCTGTGATCTCTTCATTTCTGCCATCTTGTTTTTTTCACAGGTGGCTCTCACAGGGAGTCCAACAGTTACCTTATATAGCTATATTAAAGTCCCAGTAGGTGGTGGTTCCTTTTTACCAAACTCACTTATTGCCCTCTTTAACTCTACCCAACCCAGTTCCTGGCATTGCTTTCAACCATAGTGGAAATTGCTATCACCCCTTCCTGTAGTTAAGCTTTGCTACTTGATTCCGCAGTTCTACTACCCTCCAGCTGATGGTGCTTGTTACCTTCTTCAGAGGACTAGCTCTCTAGAAGCTGCTTTACATGGAGAGACCACACTGGAACCCTTGTCATTGGCTAAATGTATTTTTAGTTCAAAATCCAGGCCAGAATGCCTTTATTCTGCTGCAAATTTTTTTGTATACTCAGTTTTCATAGTTCCCATGGGAAATGTATAATCAAAAGAGATGCACTGACTGGTCATGTGACAAGGGTAAGAAATGACACCTCTTATACAAATAGTCTCTCAGGGGACTATAACAACATTTCTTTCTTACACTGGTGAAATAAATATTTGTTTTCAACTCTATACTGGCTTGTGGTGATTTCAGCCTTCTATTTTCCCCAGCACCTTGGTGTTATGTCTCCTTCTTGCAACTGTGCTTGTGGTTTGGAGAGATGCTCCTATGTTTTCTTTCCTTGTCTTGCTATCCCACATCTTTTCGCAAGGCATCTGGGCTAGGTTTTTCAAATCGTTCCGAGGTTTTTTCCCCCCACAAAAGACCTTCAAAAAATGAAGGAGGAGGCAAGAGGGGGAAGAGCCAGCTGCTCCCTGCGTATATGCCAGCTCTGGCAGAGAGAAGAATTTGCAACTTCTTCTAAATCAAGAATAGCTCGTGTTTGTATAATGTTTTAAGGTTTTCAAAGCCCTTTCCTCAGAATTGTGGAGTAAGTGACTTAGTAAAAGAGGAGGATGAAAAATGGAAGTACCAGCAGATGTGACTGCTGAGCTGTTGGCAATGATCTTTGAAAGGTCACAGAGAATAGGAGAGTGCTGTAGGAATGAAGAGGGCAAATGTTGCTGTAATTTAAAAAAAGAAAGAGAGTAGAGTCTTCAAACTACAGGCTGGTGAGCTTGACATTAACTCTGGGCAAAATTCTAAAACATATTATTAAGGGAGCAGCAGGGGTGACTTTCAGCAGAAGCACATGGCAGTGAGCGGGGGAGTGGGTCCAAGGTGAATGAAGAGTATTTGTTTGGTGTAAAGTGTCTTTAGATAGTGGAAGTATAATTGGTATAATGGGCTATTGGAGTGTTTTATGCTTCTAGCATTCACTCAGTCACCTGTGAGGCCTTTTCATTTTATTCATTTTCTGTGGTGGGTAAAATAAAAGCTCTCCCACACAAAATATCCAGATTGTCCATAGAGTGTTTTTGCTAAAGTGGAAATACTGCTACCTATGTTTGGGAAGACCTAGATAAGGACCTTATGTAAGCTTTGTTTTGGAGATTTCCTTGGAATTTTACTGTAGGATAGGAGCGGAACCAGAAATGATAGACTTTGAGCCCTCTGGAAACACACCTCTAGAACTGAACCTGGCATGTGTGAATCAAGAGTCTTTTTTGGGCGGGGGGGAGGAGGGCTGGGCCATAGTTGAAATATATTTAGACCTAGGAGAGATCTTAGAGGTCATCTAGTACATCACTGGGCAGATGGGTGGTACAGGGCACAGAGCACTGGGCCTGGCGTCAGGAAGACTCATCTTTCTGAGTTCAAATCTGGCCTCAGACACTTAGCAGCTGTTGTCATCCTGGTCAAATCACTTAATCTCATTTGCCTTGGTTTCCTCATTTGTGAAATGGGGTTAATAATAGCACCTACTGCCCAAGGTTGTTGCATGGATCAAATGAGATAATATTTAAAGTGTTTGACAAATGAAGAAGAAGAAGGAGAAGGAGAAGGAGAAGGAGGAGAAGGAGAAGGAGAAGGAGGAGGAGGAGGAGGAGAAGGAGAAGGAGGAGAAGGAAAAGGAGGAGAAG
>CM053582.1:98050659-98096483 GCA_028627135.1 Pseudochirops cupreus
GGAGGAGGAGGAGGAGGAAGAGGAGGAGGAGGAGGAAGAGGAGGAGGAGGAAGAGGAGGAGGAGGAAGAGGAGGAGGAGAAGGAGAAGGAGGAGAAGGAAAAGGAGGAGAAGGAAAAGGAGGAGAAGGAAAAGGAGGAGAAGGAAAAGGAGGAGAAGGAAAAGGAGGAGAAGGAGGAGAAGGAGGAGGAGGAGGAGGAAGAGGAGGAAGAGGAGGAGGAGGAAGAGGAGGAAGAGGAGGAGGAGAAGGAGAAGGAGGAAAAGGAAAAGGAGGAGAAGGAGAAGGAGGAGGAGGAGAAGGAAAAGGAGGAGAAGGAAAAGGAGGAGAAGGAGGAGGAGGAGAAGGAGAAGAAGAAGGAGAAGATGGAGGAGGAGAAGGAGAAGGAGAAAAGAGGAAGAGAACTAGCATTTATATAGCCCTTTAAGGTTTGCAAAGTGCTTTGCCTGAATGTACTCATTTGAGGGCCCAGGACGAACCCTTAAGGAAGTGACATAGGTGAAGATTTAGGAAAGAAGGTTTAAATTTTTTTTTCTTTAATGTAATTTCTTTTTTTTAAAAGAAACTTGAAAAAAATTATTTACAATTCTTTTACAACATTCAGTTCCAAAAGCTTTTGAGTTTCAAATTTTCTCCCCCCCCGTTTTGTCCTCCTCTGCACCCCCCCGCAAAGCGTCATGTAATCCAATATAGGTTCCACATATATCTTAGCATTAAACATTAGTCAAGTTGTAAAGAAGAATTATAACCAATGGAATGGATAATGAGGAAGAAGAAACAAAACAAAACAAAAAAGAGAGTAGTTTGTCTCAATCTGCATTCAGACTTTGTAATTCTCTGGATGTGGACAACCTTTCCCATCATGAGTCCTTTGGAGTTGTCTTATTACCTTGAATTGCTGAGGGGAGCCCAGTCTATCAAAGTCAGTCATTACAGATATGATATGTCTGTAATTGTGTACAATGTTCTCCTGGTTCTGCTCCCCTGACTCAGCATCAGTTTATAGAAGTCTCTCTAGGTTATTATGAAGTCTGTTTACTCCTCATTTCTTATAGCACACTAGTATTCCATAACATTCATATACCACAACTTGTTTAGCCATTCCCCAGTTGATGAGCATTCCCTTGTTTTCCAGTTCTTTGCCACCACAAAAAGAGCTGTTATAAATATTTTTGTACATACTGGTCTTCCTCCCACTTGTATGATCTCTTTGGGAAACAACCCTAGAACCGGTATTGCTGGATCAAAGAGTATGCACATTTTCATAGCCCTTTGGGAATAATTCCAAAAAGCTCTCCAGAATGATTGGATCCATTTACAACTCCACCAGTCATGCATTAGTGTTCCAATTTTCCCACATCTTCTCCATCATTTATCATTTTCCTTATCATTTATCATTTGTCATGTTAGCTAATCTGACCAGTGAGATGTGGTACCTAAGAGTTGTTTTGATTTGCATTTCTCTAATCAATAGTCATTTAGAGCATTTTTTCCATATGATTACAGATATCTTTAATTTCTTTCTCTTAAAACTGCCTATTCATATCATTTGACCATTTATCAATTGGGGAATGACTTGTATTTTTGTAAATTTGACTCAGTTCTTTGTATATTTTAGAAATGAGGCTTTTATCAGAGACACTGGTTTTAAAAATTCTTGGGAGAAAAGGTTTTTAAAAAATGGCCATATACTTAGGAGGAGAAGGTCAGAAGTATCTGGGAGAAGGTAATCAGTTGTACCAAATGATGAAGAGAGATCAAGAAGGTTGAAGACTGAGAAAAGGTTATTAGATTTGGCAATTGAAAATTCACTAATTTTAGAGAGAGCAATTTCACTTGAATGATGAGGTTGGAAATGAGACTGCAACAGATTTAGAAGGAAGTGAGAGAAAAGGAAGAGCAGATGAAATTTGCAAGGAGTTTAGCCAAAAAGGAGAGAGAAGTTCTAATAACTAGTATGGACAGTTGGATCAAGAGAGGATTTTTAAGGATGGCAGAGACATGGGCATGTTTGTAGCAGCAGGGAAGAAGCCAATAGACAGAAAGAAATTG
Organism: Pseudochirops cupreus; assembly: GCA_028627135.1. Taxonomy (NCBI): domain Eukaryota; kingdom Metazoa; phylum Chordata; class Mammalia; order Diprotodontia; family Pseudocheiridae; genus Pseudochirops; species Pseudochirops cupreus. The sequence continues at coordinate 98,052,708 of CM053582.1, forward strand.
AAGATAGGAGAGAGTGGGGATAATAGTTGGGGCAGTCTTCTGGAAGAGAGGGGAGGGTTTTGGATCAAAGGCACATGTAGAAGGGTTTGCCTTGGCAAGGAGAAGGGATGCCTTTTCACCTGAGATAGGCATGAAGGAGGAGTGAAGAGCTGGAAAGATGGAATGAAGAGATGAGGAAGAGGGGAAAAGGGAGATTTTGGTGAATGTTCTCAATTTTTTTTGAGGGGTAAAGAAAGAGTTCTCAGCTGAGAGAGGTATTTGGGAGCTTGAGATACAGGAATGTTTCAAACAGCCACTGTGGAGAACTGGATATTGAATTGTTTAGGGAGAAGTAGGATTGCCTTGTATCAGTGAGCACCCTGTTGAGATTTGATAACATAAATTTATAGTGGACTTAATCAGCACAATTCTGTGAATTTTTCCATTTCTGTAAGTGAACAGGAGCAAAGTAGAGAGGAGAGTAATCTTGGGCTGAGGTTTGGCAAGGTATGATTGATAAATGACAAGGGTCAAGAGATTGAAAGTAGAGGATAGTGTAGAGTTGGATTGGTTCACCAAGTCATTGAAAGAGGGAAGGGAGGATACTGTTACCAGTAAAAGGGTGATGGTCTGAGAAAGAACAAAGGGATAAAGGGAATGGAGGTCCCAGAGAAGAACAAGGTTAGGAGTTGTAAGACATTGAAAAAGATGGAATAATAAAGGATTATGATTATCTAAAGGAATTTCAGAATTCACAAATGGGGAAGTGGAACATTTGCTGAGAATCATAGAGGATCTCCTTCCCTCCCTCCCTCTTCCCCCTTCTCCTTCTTTCTCTTCCCTTTTCTCTCTTCTTTTCTTCTTTCCTTCTCTCTCCCCCTCCCTCCTTTCCTCTCTCTCCCTTCATCTCTCTGCTCTCTATCTCTCTCCTCCTTGTCCTCCTCCTTCTCCCCCCCCTCTCCTCTTCCTCGTCCTCCTCATCCTCCTCCTTCTCCTTCTTCCCCCCCCCCCCCCCCGGCTCTTGTCCTGGCATTTATGACCCTTCACCATTGGCTTCAACATACCTTCTGGACTTATTTTATTCTTCTCTCCCTTGCTCACTCTATAGTATAACCAAAATGGAGTATGAATCATTTCCTTGGGGAGATAATATGCATATAATATTGGGATTGGAACCAGGAAGAGCCAGGTTCAAATCCTGCCTCCAGTATTTAATGTTGTGTGACCCAGTACATATCATTCAACCTCTCTCAGCTTCCTCATCTTAACAATGGGTTGTGGTACTGGTAGAAGATAAGTTGGACTAGATGGTCTTTGAGTTCTGTCCTAGCTCTGAATCTAGGATCCTGATCATAGTTTGAATACACCTGTCTCTGAATACTTGTGCTAGTCTTTCTCTATGCTTGTATTGGAGGCCATTTAAGTAATAAAAAGTCACTTCTAGTTTTATTCTCGTGTTGAATTTATGTCCTAATTTATATTACAGTTATTTGTACAGTTATAGACATAACCCCTTACTAGGCTCTTAGCTAGGGTCAAGACTACGGATTAGTATTTGTCTTTGAGTCTCTTTCAATGCTGATCACAGGGTGTTACACCTAGTGGTTGTGTTTCCTAAACATTTCTTGCAGGGCACTGAAGTCTTGACACCCTTCTTGGTCACTATACATAGTACCCAGAATCACTGGCATGGGCCTTTGAACAAGCCAAGCAATCCCCCTGTTTTCTTAAGGCTTTGACAATTCCCAGGCACCCTTTGGCTCCATTCCAAACATTGTATAGATTGCCTTTAGGTCAAGGAACTGGGAATGTGAGTCTAAATAGTAAATGATAGTGAGGCGGAACATGGAAGAGGTTGAGAAAGTGGAACCATGTTTAAAATAATGAGCTGAAAGATGAGTTAATAAGATAACTCTGTCAAAACGATGCTGATCTAATCAGATTCTTGCTCGAGCCAAAGCTATAATGTGCCTGGTAGATGAAAGGAAATACAGGCTTGGTGACACTAATATCATGCAATTTACCAAGTGATAAAACTAAAGTAATTTATTATAATTTTAATCCCAGATCTTTTTTCCTTGGCTTTGCAAAGGTTTTTATTGCCTCAAGTGTAGCAATTTCCCTCTTACTAATATTGATTTTGCTATAATATCTTTCCCCTTTTTTATACTATCTGGAGCTATTTCTTGATTTGGACAAAATTCACATTTTTAATGTAGTAGAAGATAGAACAGTGGAGCTTGGAGAAAATGTATTATGATAATTTTATTTTCCTGCTAGTTGCTAATGTTGCGTGTGTTCTGGAGGAAAATATACTTTTCATGGCTCTGTGCTTAATCTCTCTGTCCACTTTTGGTTGCAGAGAAAAAAGAGGTCATGGGTACCTCTTAGAGTTTCAATAAAGAGTCTACCTTGTTAGCTTAAAAACACTTTATTTCTTATTGGAATCCACTTTTGATTCAACTTAACTAACATTTATTAAAGCACCTACTATATACCAGGCAATGTTCTAGATGTTTTGAATATAAGGACAAAAACGAGAGTCCTTCCCCTCAGGGAGCTCATGTTCTGTTGGGTTGAGTAGCATGTGTTCAGAGAAGTCAACCAAAATAATATAAATTCAAAGTGATTGGGGGGTGGTGGTGAGGAAGACACTAACAGGTGGGGGATGGGGTGGAATCAGGGAAAGCATAAAGAAATTGGTAGTACTTGAATTGAGACTTGAAGGAAGCCAGGGATTCTAGGAAGGAGAGAAAAAGGAGAGAGTGAATTCCAGGCATGAGAGATGGCCTTTGTGAAGGTAAAGGTGAGAAATGGAGTGGAGTTTGGAGAATTGCAAGTCAGCTCATTTGGTTGGAAGTTGGATTATGGGAATGAGAGCTTTAGAAAGAAAGAAAGTCCAAGGGCTGTTTGTGAGTCTCTCTCAAATCATCACTCTAGTAGAAAAGGTTTCATTAACTTGGAATTGTTTTATCATCTCCCCTCATCCCATTTATCAAGAAAATCCTCTCTAGAATATAATCTCTCTGAGGGCAGGAAGTGTCTTATTTTTATTTTTTCATCCTCAGCACTTAATCCAGAGCTTTACACATAGCAAGAACTTAATAAATGCAGATGGTGCAGTGGAAAGAGTGCCAGGCCTAGAATCAAGGAAGACTCATCTTTGTGAGTTCAAATATGGCCTCAGGCACTTAATAGCTCCGTGACCCTGGGCAAGTCACTTCACCCTGTTTGTCTGTTTCCCAGAGAAGGAAATGGCAAGCCACTCTAGTATCTTCACCAAGAAAACCACAAATGGGGTCACAAAGCACCAGGCATGACTGAAAAATGGCTGAACAATAATAATAAATGCTTATGAATACAGGGCATAGCCTCATTACCTTTAGTGCAGGTAACGCTGGCTAATTAATTAATTAAACAAATGTTTTTAGTGCTTCCCATGAGCATTGTAATATCCTAGGGGCCAAGAGAGATAAAAATATTTCTAAAATAATCTTCGAGAAGGCTCTCAAATAATCCTCATGTGTCCACAGAGGCCTATGATATTGTGGAATTGGAGAGACCTGGGTTTGAATCCTGTCCCTGCCATTTACTAATGCTATGTCTATATGTGTCTACAGGCATCTATAAAGGCTCTGTTTCCTTGTCTGTAAAACAAGGCTAACACTATTGATGTGTGCACATGTGTAAATGTTGGTGGTTTCAAGGGAAACTTCTTAGCAAAGATTTTTCTGAGCTGAGACTTGAAGGAAGAAGGATAAGAATTATGAGAGGGAAAAGATGAAAAAGAATTGCATCCTGAGTGTGGGGAATGGTTTTGCTGAGAGGAAAAAATCTCTCCTCTTCTTGTTAGTATTTTCACCGTGACTGGATGTTGGATTTCATCCAAGGCATTTTCAGCACCTATTGATATAATCACATGAATTTTTTAGTATAACATATTTTATTATTCCTATTGTTTTTCAGCTGCTGAGCCATCTTTGTATACCTGGTATAAATCCTGCTTTATATACCTGGAATAAATAAGTCATGTTAAACAATTTAAAGTATATGGCTGAACTCTGTCAGCTGATAATTTCAGAATCACAGAATCTCAGACTTCTGGTCCAACCTATATGAAAAGAAGAATTCCCCATTGGAACATAACTGACAAGTGGTTACTTAGCCTCTGCTTGGAGTCCTAAAAGAACAGGGAGCTCACTACCTCTCAGGTAGCTCATCCAACTTTGGGATAGTTCTCTTTGTCAGGCAATTTTTCTTGACTTGGAACCTAAATTGGCCTTTCTGCACCTTCTCCCTATTGCTACTGGTCCTGTCTTCTGGGGCCAAACAGAAAGTCTAATCCATTTTCCATTAGATAGCCCTCAAATACTTGAACACAACTATCATGTCCCCACCTTAGTCTTTTTTTTTTCCTGACTAAACAACCCCTGTGCCTTCAATTGGGCCTTGTATGATATGGACTTGAAATGCTTACTGAGAGAGACAGTGCAGTGTAGTGGATGGTCCTGTGCCTGGCATTAGGAAATCACTGCTCAGTCCTTTTAGTTGTATCTGAATCTTTGTGATCCTGTTTGGGTTTTTCTTGGCAAAGATAGTGGGGTGGTTTTCCATTTCCTTCTCTGGCTAATTCTATTTAATCATTTGTTTTTTCTTTTCTTTTCTGAGGCCAATGACTTGCCCAGAGTCACATAGCTAGTAAGTATCTGAGGCTGGATTTGAACTGAGATCATCCTAAATTCAAGGCCAGTGCTCCAGCTTATTTTACAGATGAGAAATCTGAGGCAAACAGGATTAAGTGACTTGCCCAGGGTCACACAGCTAAGTGTCTGAGGTCAGATGAAAATTCATGAAGATGTCTTCCTGATTCCAAGACCAAAGCTCCATCCAAGATGGCTAGCCGCCCTAGCTACCCCTTGTTGCCCCTGACATTAGGAAGACCTGTGTTCAATTCCTACTTCTGACCCTTACTAGTGGTGTGAATATGGGACAAGTTGTTTAAATCTCCTCGAATCTCAGTTTCCTTATCTTCAGATAGTAATGTCACATCTAGTGACAATGATGCCCATAAAATTGTGGTACAGAACTTTAAGTGCTTTGTAGATGAAGTTTGTTATTATTACCCTCCCCTGGATTCTCCCCATGATCACTGCCCTTTCTAAGAGGTTGTTCTCAGACCTGAGCACAGTACTACAGATATGGTCAGACCAGGGCCGCCTACGATGGTCCCATCGTTTTTGCTGGGCCCCGGTAACAGGCTTCTTTCAATGCAGGCTAAGACTGCATTCTCTTTATTTGTTCAAATTGTGCATGAGGTTTACTAATCAATCAATCAAAGAGTATTTATTAAATGTTTTCTGTGCACCAGTGCTGTTAGGCACTGGGCAAGTGAAGACAAAAAGGAGAGTGTTCCTGAACTGAGGGAGTTACATTTTATTGGGAAGGAACCAGCCATTAGAAAATTTGGAAAGTCCTCCCATAGGAGATGATCACTGAGCTGAGCTTTGAAGGGAACTAAGGATTCTTAGAGACAAAGTGAAGGAGGGAGAGCATTCCAAAAAGATGGAAACAGGAGGAATCCACCAATCAACAAATGTTTTGAAAGTGCCTACTATGTGCTAGACACTGTGCAAAGCAGTGGGGATAATAAAAGAGGCAAAAGACAGTCCCTGCCCTCAAGGGACTTACAGTCTAATGGGAGTAACAAGAAGAAAGGATGAATATTGAACAAGGAGGGCTATTGCATGGGAGGGATAAAAGGAAGAATGTATAGTATGTCTAGGAAATTGGTTTAGAGTTAAATTATAAAGGGACTATGAAACCAAGAAGGAGCTTGCATTTGAACTTGGAGATAGTAGGGAGAAACAGGATTTATTGAGCTGGTGAGTAGCATGGACAGATCAAGGCATTAGAAACATCGCTTTGGCACTTCCTCATTTGGAAGGCAGATTGGAGAGAAAATAGACTTGAAGACAGGGAAACTGATCAAGAGGCTATTGCAATAGCCTAGGTGAGTGATGTTGAGACTCAGGCTAGGGTGGTTATGTTGTAAGAGATGTGAAGTGGATAGATACAACAGATACTGTGCAGGTAGAATGTACAAGACTTAGTAACTGATTGGATTTGTCAAATAATGGAGAGTGAAGAGTTAATAATCCCTCTGAGACTGTATAGCGGGGTGATCAAAAAGATTTGATGGGCAGCTACATGGCAGTGGATAAAGTTCTGGGCTTCGAATCAGGCAGAATCATTTTCCTGAGTTTAAATCTAGCCTCAGAAACTTATTAACTGTGTGACTTTGGCCAAGTCACTTAACCCTGTTTGTTTCAGTTTCCTCCTCTGGGAAATGAGCTGGAGAAGGAAATGGCAAACCACTCCAGTATCTCTGTCAAGAAAACCCCAAATGGGGTCACAAAAAGTAATACATGACTGAAAGGCCTGAACAACAACAATTCATCTATAGGAATAGAGAAGTTTAGAAGAGGTGTGGATTTGGGGGGAAGTTAATGAATTTTGTTTCAGACATGCTGAATTTGATATGCTGTGGAATGTCAATTCACAGTGCCTGTTAGATAGTTGGTTATGGCAGTAGAGGAACCTGGGCTATTTCTATATTAAAATTGACATCAATGGATAAATAGGTAGGTAGGTAGAGAGATAGAGGAATCATTTGCATAGAGATGATGATGATGATGATGAGAATGATGATGATGATGATGATGATAAAGGAGAAGGAGGAGGAGGAGAAGAAAGAGAAGGAGAAAGAAAAGAGAAGAAGAAGGAAGAAGAAAGAAGAAGGGAGAAGGAGAAGGAGAAGAAGAAGAAGAAGAAAAGAGAAGAAGAAAAGAAGAAAGAGAAGGAGAAGAAGAAGAAGAAGAAAAAGAAGAAAAGAAGAAGAAGAAAGAAGAAGAAGCAGAAGCAGAAGAAGCAATCCATAGGAACAATGAGGTCATCAAGAGAGAGAATATGGTGAAAGAAGAATCAAAAACCCTAGAAAAAGCATTGGGGGTAGACCTACAGTTAAAAGGGAAGGCTATGGATGATGATCCCACAAAGATTGAGGTGTGGTCAGACAGGTAGAAGTAAAACCAAGATGGAGCACAGTAATACAAACTCAAAGAGGAGATCATGTCCACTAACAGCCCCTGGGCATTTTCAGGCATACTGTTATCCAGCCACAGCTCCTCTAGTTGTTATTGATGAAACGGATTATTTGAGTCCATGTTTAAGATTTTAAACTTATCCCTATTAAATTTCATCTTCCTATTCAGTACAATATTTAAGACTCTCAAGCTCTTTTGGGATTGTGATTGTCATTCATTTGTGCTCATTAGGGAAATGGAGATGTGACTTTCTTTTTTATTGTTGTCTTGGCTAGGTTTTAAAATTAATGCCATATCTGCCTCATAAAAGGTATTCAGCAGTCTCTCATATTTTCTGTATTTATGAATAATCTACGTAATATACGATGACTTGTACTTTGAAGACTTGAATAAATCTACTAATTGAACACTAATTGAAAAAAATGAACTAATTTTAAGGGTGATTATATAATGACTTGTCTTATTTCTTCCTCTGAAATCAGGCTGTTGAAATCGTTGTTTTCTGGTTGTGTCTGTTCTCTCCCTCCCTCTCTCTCTCTCTCTCTCCCTCTCTCTCTCTCTCTCTCTCTCTCTCTCTCCCTCTCTCTCTCTCTCTCTCCCTCTCTCCCTCCCTCCCTCCCTCTTTCTCTCTCTCTTTCTGTCTCTGTCTCTCTGTCCCTCTCTTTGACTCTATCTTTTCATAAATATACATATATATATGAATATACACACATTTGTTGTTCAGGAATTTCAGTTTTATCTAACCCTTTGTGACCCCATTTGGGATTTTCTTGGCAGATACTAGAATGGTTTGCCATTTCCATCTCCAGCTCTCCTCCAGATGAGGAAACTAAGGCTAACAGGGTTAAGTAACTTGTCCAGGGTCTTCCAGCTGCTAAGTGGCAGAGCTAGGATTTGTACTTGGGTCCTGTGACTCCATGCTGCCTTACATAGAAGCCCTTTCTCATTCCCACCATTTGTCCTCTCCCCAAATGGATTTCACTGTGGTTTTATTTTTTTTGACACACCGTTGGTTCCATTTGAATGGCCTTGATTTCCTGTTCACTGCTTAGGATTTTCATGTCTTGCTGGGTTATAAATATATAAAAAAAAAATGCTACGAGACCAAAGATTTCAACCAAGGATCCAGAGAGAGTAAACAGGAAAATGAAGCAATTTGAAAGGGCCCTGTTGTCCACAGGCTCTGCTTTCTCACTTATTGTCATTCAGGTCTTTGTTTAAATTAGGAAGAGATGATAAGTTGGGTTTGGGGTTTTGTATTTGGCAGTTAGTCCTGGGGCAGCTCACCTTCATAAAAATTCCTTTGCGGCTGCAGTGCTTTCTTGGAAAGGGTTTGTGCTCATCAAGGTTCTATTTTCCTATATCCTCTTAAGAAAATCCTGAAATGACTTGGCAGGGATTCTGGAGCTTTCCTGCCAACTATCCAGCAGCAGTAGAGGCTTGCAAATGCCTTCTGTTGTCATGTTTTTTCAGAAAGAATCATAGATGTGCAGGCTTTCAGAGATAGAAGATACCTCACAATATGGTGCAGTAGATAAGACCATTGGGCTTTCAGAGATGAGTTCAAATCTTGTCTCAGTTACCTATTACCTTTGTGGCCCTGGGTAAGTTATTTCACCTCTGTGGGCTTTACTTTCTTCATCTGTAAAAGGGATTGGGGTGGTGGTGTCCTTCATGAACTCTAAGATCCCTTCCTATTCTGTTTCCATGATCCCATGATCACAGACTGTCTAGTTGAACACATCCATGAACAAAGACCTCTTCCACAACATATCCAACAGGTGGTTATGTAGTCTTTGCTTAAATAGCTCCAAGGACTGGAGACTCATCTGCCAAGGCAGCCTTTCCATAGTTGTGTAGGCCTAATTGTTAGGAAAATTTTCCAGATATAAAATATCTTCCATTGTTCTTGGTTCTGCCCAGAGAAGACTAGAAGAATAGGTATAATTCCTCTTCTGATCATTCTTCAAACAGTTGGTGACAACCATCAAGTTCTTTCTAAGCCTTCTCTTCTCCAGGATAATTATTCTCATCCTGTCCAATCAACTTCTCTTATAAATAGGGGGAAAGAGGAACAATTCTCTAATCAACTTCTCTTATAATATTGGCCAAGAGGATAGAATGAAGGGGCCAAATCTTTCCCAAGGTCTAGAGTCAACAAACATATGTCTTAGGAGGATTACAGGCTTGAGATAACCTTATTATCCATATCATGGTACCCCAGGAGATCCCCTGATTTGGTCAAATAGGGTTAGGCTTTATCCATTGAACCACCTGATACATTCAATAATGATGTCATTGATCAGACTCTCAGAGTTGGGAGGGACTCCAAAGCAATGTGGTATAATCAATGCCTGAACAAAAGCTATCTATGATGTCTCCAGTAAGTGCTCATCTAGCCTTTTCTTGAAGACCGTCAATGAAGTAGAAGCCCCTCCCTCCAGAGGTAACCCAGGCCATTTAAAGAAAAAAGGACTAGGTATATTTGCAAATAGAGCAAACCACTTTTTATCTTTACAGAAAGTGTGGTCACTTCTAGGTGGACTCTTTTGGTCATTCTGCCATGAAGATTTTCTGTCCTCTTCTTGCTGCTACTTTTCCTGGGCTAGCTGTATTTGTTTCCTCTTACATGATTCTAATCTTTAATCTTCTTACATGATTCTAATCTTTAATCTTCTTCTCTACATACAGAAGAACACCATGGAGTGGGACTCATGTTTACCAATTTCAAATTGCACTGGAGTTAGAAGATCTCTAATATTGGCCCTAGCACTATGTGATGGTGGGCAGATCACTTAAACTTCTCAGGTCTTACTTTCCTTATTTGTATAATGAGGGCATTGGATTAGTTGAATTATAAAGTCTATGGCTTATAAAATCTATGATGTTAAGTTCAAATAATAATAGTCTCAAGAATAATGATATAGCATTTATATAATACCTACTATGTGCCAGGTACTATGCTAAGCCCTTTGCAAATATTAATGCATTTGATCCTTGCAAGAATCATGGGAGGTAGGTATATGATTCCCCCATTTTACAGATGGGGAAACTGAATCAAACAGTGATTTTTAAAAAATGACTTGCCCAAAGTCACACCACTAATAAATATCTGAGGCCATATTTGAACTCAGATCTTCTTGACTTCACAAAGATGAGACTTCCTGACTTCATTTTCCTTCTTTTCCAATATAATAAAATTTTAATTAACTAGAACCCCTATATAAGCAGAACTAGTATTTTTTGAAGGGAAGGAGAGGGCCGAAAGACACCTTATTTGTCCTATCTTTATAAGAGTAGGAAATGACAAATGACCAACAGTTATAAGTGAATTAGTCAAAGGACAAAAGCATTCTGTCAAGTACCATGGTTAAGTAGTAACAGGGTTGGACCTAGAGTCAAAAGTCCTGGGTCAAAATCTTAGTCTGTCACTTATCTGTGTGACCTTGGACAAGTCACTTCCTTCTCTAGACCAGCAGCAGAAATGGTTAGTCCAGATGACCTCTGAAGTCCTTTCAGCCCTAAATCCTGCACCCTGTGAACCAAATCCAGTCTACATTGGGAAAACCTTTTCACTGATAGAGGTGGCATAGTATGTCACAGGACAACACACTGGACTTGTATAGTAAGGAAGACCTGAGTTCAAATCTCCCTTCTGGTACTTACTAGCTGGGTGACCATAAGTAAGTCACTCATGTTGTGATGATGCGTGTAAAGTACTCTAAAGGGCTATATAATTCCAGTTTTTTTTGAAGCGTTTGAAATTGTCAAGCAAATACCTAATAGGTGAAGAGCTGATTCATTCTCATAGATTTACAGGCTAGAAAGGGCTTGTTTCTCTAACACACTTTTGAGTTTATATTGTTGTCGTTGTTCAGTTATTTCAGTCATGTCTGGCTCTTCCTGATCCCAGTTTCTTGATAGAGACCCTGCAGTAATTTGTCATTTCCTTCTCCAGTTCATTTCCCAGATGAGGAAACTGAGGCAAACAGGGTTGAATGACTTGCCCAAGGTCATACAGTCAGCAGGTGTCTGAGACTGGATTTGAACTCATAGGCCTGACTCCAGGCCTAGTGCTTTATCCATTGAACCACCTGATACATTCAATAAACTATATCTTTCATAGGATCATAGATGGAAAGCTGAATGGGATCTCATAGGACATCTAGACCAACTTCATCATTTTATAGACAAGGAAAGTGAGGCTAAGAGTGTTAAGTGACTTGTCAGTGATTATTATTTTTTTTAGGAATTTGAAATTAGCAAACAGATTGTTAACCAAACAGGTGGGGATCTGAGTGGCTGGCCCAAGATCACACAGATATGTTTGAATTGCTGAGGCCCTGGTGTGCCTAGGGAATTTGTCCACTTCTCCTGATAATGACTACCTGTCATTTGGACAGCGCTGGAAAGGTGCCTATGTGTTTCTCTCCAGAAGGGAAAAATTTCAGCAAAAGAGACTCCCTAGATTAGTTATCCTGAGCCTTTTTCGTCAGAACTGGCTGCTCAGGCCATGTGGAGACCAAGCAGAATTAGGTAAGATAGATTGCCATCAGTTATACTGAGCAAATTGGGTCGTTTGGAAAAATCAGCACTGAACATTGAAATGTATCAGTATCTCTGGAGCGCATAACACAAACACACTATCGTTGCTATGTCACTGCAGCAAAACTGGGAATGATGGAAAGACTTGGGGGATTCAGCTCCCTGCTGCTGGACAGCGGCAGACCGAGATTCCTGAATCTGCACCATTTGAGAAACTCTGCAGGTGTGCTAATTACTTACAATGCAGATGAACTCTGAAGCCACAGGGTGAGGCAGAGTAGCAAAATGAATAAAATTCAGACTTGGAACTAGGAAGGACAGGGTTTCCACTGCTGATACTTGTTATCTACATAGCATTGGGCTAGTTTGATTCTCAGTTATTGGTCTGTACACTGAGGGATAAATTAAGCCCACAGCTCTAGAGCTGTAAGGAATCTCAGAGGTCATCTAGCCCTCATGAAGAAAATGGCTTAAAGAGATTAATTGGCTAACCCACTTACATAGTTATAAGTGTTAGAGGAATGATCTGAACCCAGGCCTTCTGATTCCATGGCCAATATTGTTGTACTATGAGAAATGACAGGGGGTGGCTAGGTAGTGCAATGAGTAGAGCACTGGCCCTGGAGTCAGGAGGACCTGAGTTCAAATCTGGCCTCAGACACTTAAAACTTACTAGTCATATGACCTTGGGCAATTCACTTAACCCCAATTGCCCTGCCTTACCCCCCTCCAAAAAGCAAAAAAAAAAAAATGATGGAAGGGAAAGTCACAGAAAAACCTCAGAAGACTTATATGAACTGATACAGATTTCAACTGTATCTCTTCAGTGTGAACAATTCCAGTTCTAAAACTATGACTGTACAGTTGTGTTAATTCACTCTGGGATGAGCCAAACTCAGACATTTGAGAGGTAGTGTGGCATTGTAGATAATATATTGTATTTAGATCTAGTAAAACCTGGGTTCAGATCCTAGCTCTTACACTTACTAGCTGTATGACCAAGGACAAGACGGTCTCCCTCAGTCTCAGTTTACTTATCTGAAAATGGAGCTAGACTCTACCTTGTGGGGTTGTTAGGCTGCCTCATAAGATGATGTAGGTGAAGGGCTTCACAAGCCTTATCCATATGAATGTCAACCATTTCTACACCTAATTCTGCTGAGCTAACGTAGACCCAGACTCTATAGCAGTGGTTCTGAGTGTAGTCTGGAGATCCTTGGGGATCTCTGAGACCCTTTTAGGGAGTCTTCAAGGTAATGTATATATATATAATATATATATTTAATATATATACACACACATATATACATATATATGTATGTATGTATATGTATATATATTCATAGTAGTAAGATGCTTTTAAAAAATTTTTTGAATAAATTTTTTGAATAATTTTGAATATACTAAACATTGATAAATATAACTCCTGTAGAGTTAAGCTCTTTAGGGTGTCTTTAGTAATTTTGAAGACTATCATGGAAGCCTGACCCAAAAGTTTGAGAATAGCTGCTTTATATTAATTTTTCATTTTTGAAATCATACAATATTGATGCTTTCCCCCTTTTATCTTATGTCACTCTCAATTCCCAATTCCCCCTACCTTCTTGTTTTCCTTTTAACAAACATTTGGATCCATATTTTTTGTTTCTATATCACCCTTCATTCCCAAATAGATTCCTCCATTTCCCAGCAAGAGAGTAATCTCTTAAATGATAAAACAAAAGAAAAAAATCAATTGTACAAAAATTAGCAACATATTAACCAAGTATGATAGTATATTCCTTGTTCTATGCCCACAGTCCCCTATCTCTGCAAAGAAAAGAGGAAGATGCATTTTCTCCTCTTTCTTTCAGGGCTAATCTTGATCTTTATAATCACACAGAATTCAGGATTTTTTCCTTTCTTTCCATTTACAATTTTTTTTAAATTCATTGTGCAGATGGCAGTTAGGTGGTACAGTGCATAGAGCACCAGAACTGGAGTCATGAAGATTCATGTTTGTGAGTTCAAATCTGTTCTCAGACACTTACTAACTGTGTGACCCTAGGCAAGTCACTTAACCCTGTTTGCCTCAGTTTCTTCATCTGTAAAATGAACTGGAGAAGGAAACAGCTGCAATATTTTTGCCAAGAAAACCCCAAATGGGGTCATGAAGAGTCAAATGTGACTAAGAAATGACTCAGCAACAACAAATTTATCATGTATGCTCTTTTACTCCTTCTTTTTACTTTTTTCTATATCTGATATATCTGTCTCTCCATATTTCTCTTCATCAGTCATATTTCTTGTTTCTTAAAGTTCATCAATGTTTCATTATATTCACGTACCACAAATTGTTTAGCTATTCCTCAGTCAGTGGGCATCTACTTTGTTTCCAGTTCTTTGCTATTCCAAAAAGTGCTGCTTTGAATATTTTGACATATATGGAACCTTTCTTTTTGTCTTTGTACTCCTTGGGGTATATGCCCAGCAGTGGAATATCTGGTTAAAAAGATATGGTCATTTTAATTACTTTATTAACACAATTCCAAATTGCTTTCCAAAATGGTTGGACCAATTCAGTTTCACCAAGTGTATTAGTTTGCCTGTCCTTTCTCAACATTGGTCATTTTCCACTTTTATCATCTTTGTCAATTTTCTAAGTGTTTAGTGAAACCTCAGAATCATTTTGATTTGTACTTTTTTATTACTGGTGATATAGATCAACATTTCACATGACTAATAGATAGCAATTCTTTTTGTTTAGTATTTGATTTTCCCCAGTTACATGTGAATATAATTTTTAACATTCATTTTAAAAATTTCAAGTTCAAAATTCACTCCCTTCCTCCCCTACTCCAGCCACCCTCATTAAGAAGGCAAGTCAGTGTTTCTCAACCCTCCTAATGCCACGGCCCTTTAATACAGTTCCTCATGTTGTGGTGACCCCCAACCATAAAATTATTTTCATTGCTACTTCCTAGCTGTAATTTAGCTGCTGTTATGAATCATGATGTAAATATCTGATATGCAGGATGTATTTTCATTGTTACAAATTGGACATAACCCACAGGTTGAGAACCACTGTTCTAAGTCATACTTGTGTAGCCATGCAAAACATTTCCATAACTGTCATATTGTAAAAAAAAAAAAATAGTCCCCCCCCCAAAAAAAACCCTCAAGAAAAATAAAGAAAGCAAAAAAAAATGTGCTTCAATTGGTATTCAGATACCATCAGTTCTTTCTCTGTGGATGGATGACATTTTTCATCATAAATCCTTCAGTGTTCTCTTGGATCATTGTATTGCTGGGAATAGTTAGGTCATTCAGTCTTACAGTACTGCTGTCACTTTGTACACAGTGTTGTCATTCTTTTGAGAACAGCTAATTCACATACTTTGAGCATGTTCATTGAAGAGACCCCGTCCTTGCAACAAATAAGTAATTAAGTGAAATAATAAAAATATTGGGCATATATGAAAATATTTGCCCCGTTTTGTACCTGTACTCTACCATTTCTTTCTCAAAAGGTAGGAGGCATATTTTTCTCTCAGATCTCTAAAGTCATAATTAGATGTTAGAATAGTCCTTGCCCATATTATCAGTCCCCAGTTCAATTAAATTCAATGTAACAAGCCTGTGTTTGGTGGATGTGATATCCAGAGCAAGGCTCTGCTCTAAGCACAGAAGAGACCCCAGGACTTGTCTGGATTGGTGAGCTTGGGTGTGAAGGCATACCTTCACAGCTACTAGCCCATCTAGGCTGGTGTGTTTTGGATGGCTCTGGTCTATGTCTTCTAGGTTCACCACTGATGGTCCACCCAGTGTGCTGGGGAGCTGATTCAGGAGCACTTTTCCTTTGTTCTCAATCCAGCTCTGTGACTAACAAGGTTCCTCCCACGCATGTGTCAAGATGGCTTGAAAGCTCTAACAACTGAGATAGCCTTGTTCAATCAATGGTTATTAATATCACACAAGGTATAAAGCAGAGAGACAGATTATTGCCTCACGTATTTATCTCAATTCATCCTTCACAGAGCTGCCATGGTGATCTTGCTAAAGCTGACCACATCAATCCCATCCCGCCCTCCTTGAATAAACTCCATGGCTCTATATTATTCCTAGGATCAAATATATATATATACTCTTTGCCATTCAGGCCTTTTTGATTTAATACTGCTCTCCCCCTGATGCCCCCATTTTCTAGTTCATTCATACTAGGCTACCTTTTTATTGGAGTCTGCCTTGTAGAATCCCTGGCTTCAGGGCTGCCCCCTGCACAAGCTCTTATTCCCCCTCCCCACCTTTCCCTACTTTCCACCTCCATCTCCCTACCACAGTGCATAGAATGCTGGATTTGGAGTCAGGAAGATTGGAATTCAAATCCTGCCTCAGACACTTAATAGCTGTATGATACAGGACCAATAACTTAGCCTCTCTCAGGCTGAGTTTCCTCACCCCTAAAATGGGTTTCCTAACAGCATCTCTTTCACAGGGTTGTTTGAAAATCCAAATAAGATGATATAAAATTTCCCAAATGTCATGCCATTCTAATAGTTTTTAAAGACTTTTGGAACAGCCTTTCTAGGTAAGACACTTTGCAAGCATTAAAGTGCTCTATAAATGTAACCTGCTACAATTACTAGGGCTATTAGAAAATATCTTTCTTGTTCTATCTACTCCTCATTTATCTTGTAAGTACCACTTTGTGTATATGATATGTCTGTCCCTCATTAGAATTTAAACTCCTTAAGGGCAGAAATTGATTTCCCTTTTAATTGTTTCCCCAGCACTTAGCAGTAGCAGAGTGCCTGGCACATAGTAGGTATTTAATGGATGCTTATTGATGAGCTGATTGATTGCCAAAGTTATTTACTCCTGGCTAGAGGAGATCCAGGGCAGAGTCCAAATGGAAGAGAGGTTCCCTAGGAAATATGTTGTCCTTCCAAAGTTCCTGTTTGCATATGATATTACACTCATTGTGTCAGTTCCCAGAACAGATTCTAAATGAGACCTTTTCATCACTCTAACTATCCACACACGAAAGACCAAATGGATAGAGAATGTACATTTCTGGACGAGGGCTCTTAGTCTTTTTGTGTGTCCTGGCCTCCTTTGGCGGTTTGATAAAGACTATGGACCTCTTCTTAGAATCATATTTTGAAATACATAAAATATATAAAATGACAAAGGAAACCAGTTACATTGGAATATTGTTGCTGTTCAGTTGTTTTAGTCATGCCAGACTTTTTGTGACCCATTTGAGGTTTTCTTGACATAGATACTGGAGTAGTTTGCCATTTCATTATCTAGCTCATTTTATAGATGAGGAAACAGAGGCAAGCTGAGTTAAATGACTTGCCCTGGGTCACACAGCTAGTAAGTGTCTGAGGCCGGATTTGAACTCAGGAAGAGGAGTCTTCCTGATTCCAAGTCCAGTGCTCTAACCACTGGGAAACCTAGCTGTCTCTTTATTGTAATATTTATTCACATATTTAAAAAACAAGTTCCTAGGCTTCAGGTTAAGGAGCCTATGCTTGCCTAGGAGAGATACATTTGGACTGATGGCGAGTTGGACCAGAATGAAACAGGAGGGTGGAAACTGGGCTGATTTCCTTTGGAGAATCTGAAAGTTCTTTCCTTGACTCACCTCTTCTCCCTGTAGCAAAGGTCTACCTTTTTAACCCGGTGTTCTTCCTGTGTCACAGAACCTTGGATACTTGGGTTCAACTCCCTTCTCTGACACACACGAGCTATGAGACTGAGAAAATGAGCTTATTTTGTTTTCTCACAGTTTCCTCTTCTGTAAATTTGAGATCATTCAGTTCAAGTTGATAAACATTTATTAAGTGCCTACTATGTGCTGGACATTATGCTAAGTGTTGAGAATACAACAAGGGACAGAAAGACAGTTCTTGCCCTCAAGGAGCTTATTATTATTATTTTTTTGCTTTTTGGAGGGGGGAAGGCTGGGCAATTGGGGTTAAGTGACTTGCCCAAGGTCACATGGTTAGTCAGTGTTAAGCGTGAGGCCAAATTTGAACTCAGGTCCTCCTGACTCCAGGGTCAGTGCTCTATTCACTTTGTCACCTAGCTACCCCCCCCCCCTCAAGGAGCTTATAATCTAATAGGGGAAGACTATACAAAAAGAAGCCGGAAAGGTGGTGGTGGGGAAAGCACCAGGTAGTATGATGTTCTCCAGAATCAAAACCAAATAGAACTGCTAGTGGAAAATGGAGAGTTAGCTGGAAAGTTCTGAGCCCTCAATAATAGAAAGCTTTGGGAGGATTTTCTTGCTCCATCCTCCAGCCCTCCAGGCAGAGGGGATAATACACGCACTAACTGTCACACAAGGTTTTTGGGAGGAAGGCACCTGACAGTTCTTATAGTGCTGCAGAAAAGGGAGTCTTTGTTATCAGAAACTCTTCATAAATGACTTCCTGTTTGGACTTTTGACTTCCTCCCATTGATGAGTCCTCACTGAGGTCTCCAAACTCCTCATCCCAGGCTAATTTTCCTTCTGATCTATATTTCCAAATGACCCTGAACCATCTGAATGAAGCATGAAAAATATAAGTTGGTCTTCTGGATATCTGGAGACATCTGGACACTTGTAAACATCCAAGTAGGATGACCAAAATGTACACATTCGTCTAGCATCCTGTAGACCAGACTCAAGCATCAAACATCCCAGATTCCCATTAGGCTCACACAAATAATCTAACCTCTTATGTCTATGGACCTGAGGGGGTCAAATGAATCCCACCAAACCATCTAATTTATCACTGAAGCAGCTGCATCACCCCTCCTGACAAACTGTTTCCATCTTCAGGTCCTTCTGTGAGTAAGAATCATGATAAGTGGGCACATGTGCTAGTGGGTGTTGTGACTACAGCATTGGAACCAGAGTCGGGAAGAACAGAGTTCAAAACCTGACTCATATAATCACTAGCTGTGTGATCCTTGAGAAGTTGCTGGGTCTCTCTCAGTCTCAGTGTCTTTTTCTGTAATAATAGAATATTAGAATAATAGAGCCTCCCTCGAGGAATTATGATGAGGATCAAATGAGAAAATACCTATAAAGATACTTTGCAAACCCTCAAGTGCTATGTAAACAGTAGTTATTATTATTTATTAATATAGTGTAGGATTACATTTTAGGGCTTATCTAATGTAGCCCGCTCATTGTACCAATGGGGAATTTGAGGTCCAGAGACAGTAAATATGTTTTCAAAGGAGATGTGTATATGTATGTCCATCTCTCTGTCTCTCTGTGTATCTCTCTCCCTCTCTGTCTGTCTGTCTCTCTCTCTGTCTCTCTCTCTGCCTCTCCCTCTCCTTCTCTCTCTGTCTCTTTGTCTCTGTCTCTGTCTCTCTCTGTCCCTGTCTCTGCCTCCGTCTGTCTATATATCTATATCAACCTACCTAACAAAATTTGAACCCAGATTCTTTTGCACGATATCTCTTGCTCTTGCTGGCATACTGCAGTACCTCCCTCTTTTTATTTAATTTGACCTGGCCTCTCAGAATTGCTCAAAGCCTTAATGAGAAGTGGTATGGCATGAGAAGCCCTATGATACAATGGTAAGAATAGTAGACTCGGAGTGCAGAGAGACCTGGGCTCAAACCCACCTCTACATATACTAGCTGGGTAACTGTAGCCAAGTCACTTAACCTTTGTGGATCTGAGTTCCCTCGTTTCTCCAATAGAGTTATTAATTCCTGTAGAACTTACTCCATGAGTCTGTTGTGAAGTTCAGATGAGGTAATGTCTACCAAGAATGATGTTGACATAGCTATTGTGTCAGTGCTGGCTGGGGCCTCAGAGGCTGTCTAGTCCAATCATACACGAATGTCAGCTCTTAAATATAAATGCTGCAAATCCACAGGGTGGGAGATGGGGGAACCTGGATTGAGGTAAAAAATTTTTCCTGGATCTCTTTGGTTGAGAAATCCACTGGACATCCCTCAGGGTGGCAGGTTTACTACCCTGTCATCTCAGTTAAAGATGCTTTATTCCTCAACTCATGGCTTTGTTTTAAATTAGGACTTGACACGCCTATCGGAAATGGTTGTTGCAGGAATCAGATGAAATAAGGGATGAAGAAAGGTTTATAATAATGATAAGATTAATTTCTACCTAGCTTATCATATTTGATTCTTGCAATAACTCTCAGAGGTTGGTGCTATGATTACCCTCATTTTAAAGATGGGGAAACTGAAGCTGAGAGAGGTTCAGTGACTTACTCAGGGTCTCCCAGTTGGGGAGTGTCCAAGGCAGCATTTGAACTCAGCTCTTTCTGATTCCACACTCAGTTCTCTATCCACCTAGGTACAGAAATGTGAGTCTTTGTCATAACAACAAGGATCCCCAAGATAATACCAGTGTCCATCTCAGTGTCTGGCATCATGTCCTGCACATAGTAGCTACCTAATGAACATTGCTGGAATGAATACCTAAGTCAGAGGAGGAAGGAACCTTCTATTCTCAACAGCAAACCAATTTGGACAACCATCTTCCAAATCGCAATTCTCAAAGTGTGCCGGCTTATGAGATGCAAACTGGAAATAGTTTTCTCTTGGGTCGATACTCTCCAGGAGGAAATATAATGTGAATAAACATGTACTTCTTCATAAGCCTCCCTTTGTGCTGCAGGCCTGGCACCCTTCTCCACTTGGATAAGCATTGATGTCAGCCCGGTTTCCTGTGCTCCACCTTGTAAATAAATGGTGACAACTGATTTCTCCATGGGGGGAGGGGATGGTTAGAAGGGAGGGAGATTGATGAATATTGGGTTTTTTGGTTTATCTTTTCTTTTACTCTGTTTTTTTCAACATGAGAAAAAAATGGAATCTCTTTTCTCTCCGGTTCATTAAATCCTGTGATGGTACTTTGTATCTAATCTTAGGGGTTTAAAATCTCTTTTGATAACGTCACCTTCGCAAATCCACTGTAAGCATTGTATAAATGTGAGCCCGAAGGCTGCAATTATCAGAGAATTGCAAAGACAAGAAAAATGATGGCATTTGGGATTATTAAGGCCCCTTTGACCTCCATACGGTACATGTGCCAAAAAGAACCAAGGGTATCACAGTGCGCATTTATTAACCACAAAGAAAATGACTGTGGGATGCGGTGGGTCATACCAAGCCGCTTTCCCATCTCACTCCAAACAGTATTTTAAGACAAAGGACAATAAGCATTCCCTTTTGACAAACTGGCTGGCCCTATTCTCTCAACTGATCCCAGTTTGTACCATTTCTAGACATGCTATTTTCCTCCCAAAGTAAAAAAATAAATAAAAAAAAGAATTTCTCCAGATACTCTTTGGCATTTCCCATGAGGGAGGGGGAGAAATTATAGGGGGAAAGAGGCAGAGGCAAAGGATGAGCAAGAGAAGCGACCTCTCAGGAGCCCCTCATTCTGACTCTTGAGAGCTGATTGTTAAATGGTGAATGTTATAAAACAGGGCTGGATTTATTGTTTTGCTGATTGTCTAGACTTAGGAAAGTTATGGAGAAAATGATAATGAGGTGGTGCAGACTTAAAATTGCGTCCCACATGCATTTCTTTTTTCTTCAGAAATCTGGTAGTTAAACATTTGCCAGCATACCTATGCCTCTAAAACAGGTGAGGTAAATAGAGGGGGTGTAGTAGAAAGAGCCCTGGACTGAGGGTCAGAAGAATTGAACTCAAATTTGCTACTTTCTACCTTGGCAGCGAGGTGGTGCAGTGAATAGGGTAGAATCAGGAAGATCTGAGTTCAAATTCAGCCTCAGACATTCAACTAAGCTGTGACCCTGAGCAAAATCACTTAGTGAAATAATCTGCCTCAGTTTCTTCACCTTTTAAGTGGAAATAATAATAGCATCTACTTTCCATGGTTGTTGTGAGGACAAAATGAGACAATATTTGTAAGACACTTTGCAAACTTTAAATAATCTTACATAAATGGTCTCCTGGCTGTTCCACAAGTGACAGTCCATTTCCCAACTCCTGGCATTTTCTTTGACTGCCCCGCGTGCTTAGGAGAATTATCTCCCTTCCCATTTTTGCCTACTGCTTTCCCTGCCTTCCTTGAAATGCTAGCTAAAACCCCATCGTCTCTAGGAAGCCTTTCCCATCCCATCTTAGTCCTAGGGCCTTCCCTCTGTTGATTATTTCCTATTTATCCTGTCTAGAGTTTGTTTGTATGTTTGCTTGTTGCCTCCCCCCTTAAATTGTGAGCTCCTTGAGGGCAGGGGTCGTCTTTTGCCTCTCTTTGTATCCCCAGAACTTAGCACAGTGCCTGACTCATGGTTGATGCTTAATAAATGTTTTTTGAGTGTCTGAAATACTAGCTATTATCATTACTTAATGTACTTAACCTGTCTAGGTCATAGCTTTCTCAATGGTTAAATCAAAGAATAAATCAGTAAATATTCATTAAGTGCCTACCATGTGCCAAGTATTGTGCCAAGGGTAGGAGTGCAAAGACCAAAATGAAAGCCTGGATTTCCACAGAGTGTTAATAAAGGATTCTATGAGCCTGGGACAAACACTGCAAACTAAGCCACAGGAGTAAAGCAGCAAAAATCAGCCCATTGTGGGGGGATCTTCACTGCCCGGTGAGGAGGAGACAGAAACCCCAAGGATCTAGGCTGGAGGCAATCTCTAGGGAGATTGACATGTGGGGAGGGGCTCACCGCAGCCCACCATCTGGTGGCTCTTTAGTTTAACCCATTTTTCCTCAGTTATCTTTATACTGTTGAAGTATTATATGTCTCGTTAGCCCCTTCTAAATTCAGCCCCCTGGGGCAACACCCAGTAACCTCCCTCCTAGGTATGGCTAAAGGATTCTATGGTCCTTTATGATCAATGATAGCCCCCAAACACTGGAAACAGTGGAGTTGGACATTCTCACTGCCTTGCTAACTTTCAAGCAGATATAACCAATCTGTGAAATTGAGAAAGGGATGCCTGGAGTGAGAGAATATGTTCATCCAATCCTGGGTACTAGAACTAAATGTCTCTCCTGAAATCTTATAGCAAGTACAATGTTAAAGAAAGAGAACAAAACAAAGCAATATTCTACTTTACAAAGTAATAATGATAATAAACTGACTGGTATTTACATAACAAAGATTTGGGATTAGTGTCTACTGTGTGACAGGTGCTGGTACTTTACAGATTTTACCTCATTTGATCCTCACAACAACTCAGGGAGGTTGGGGCTATTATGATTCCCATTTTACAGTTGAGGAAATGAAGGTAAATAGAGGATAAGTGACTTTCCCAAGGTCACACAGCTAGTGTCTGAGGCCAAATTTGTATACTGAATTTGAACTTTCTGACTTTACAGAGTAGCTCAAGTAAATTAAGTGATTAATTTAGTAGGGATACATCTAAGGCTAGGATAGCATAGCAAGCCAGTGTGGCACTGTATATAGAATTCTGGCTTTGGAAGACCTGGGTTCAGTCTTGCCTCTGACACTTACTGTGTCGGCTGTACAACAGCTTGGTGACTGAGCAGGCAAAGTGTAGGATGTGGAGTCAGGAGGATCTGAGTTTGAATCCTGATGCTGAACACGTCACCGAACCTCTCAGCCCCTTCCTATAAAATGGGATGATAAGAGCACCTACTTCCCAAGGTTGTGAGGATCAAAAGAGTTAACACGTAAAGAGCTTTGCAAATGTTAAAGCACCATATAAGGGCTAACTTTTAGCTATAATTATTTTCACCAGGGCGAGTCACTGTAACTTATATTTACTTTATGTACCTTCCTAAGGTTTCAAGTTGTTGTCCCTCCTCCTCCCTCCTCCTTCTCTTTTTCCTTCTTGTCCTCCTCATTTTCTCATCCTCCTCTTCATCTTCCCTCCTCCTTCTTCTTTTCCTCTTCCTGTCTTCTTCTCCCTTTCCTCCTTTTCCTCCTTCTCATTTTCCTCATCCTCTTCTTCCTTCTTCTCTTATTCCTTTTCCTCCTTTTCCTCCTCCTTTTCTTCTCCATTTCCTTCTCATCTTCCTCATCCTTTTCCTCATCCTCCTCTTCTTCCTTCTCTTCTTCCTTTTCTTCTCCTCCTTTTCCTTCTCATCTTCCTCATCCTTTTCCTTCTTGTCTTCCTCATCCTTTTCCTCATTCTCCTCTTCTTCCTTCTCTTCTTCCTTTTCCTCCTCCTTTTCTTCTCTTCCTTTTCTTCTCATCTTCTTCATCCTTTTCCTCATCTTCCTCTTCCTTCTTTTTCTTCCTCCTCCTCTTCTTCCCTTTTCCTCCTTTCCCTTCTCCTCCTCCCCTTTCCTCCTATTTTCCACACAGTGCTAGGCACACAGTAAGCACTAAATAAATGCATTTTCATCTATTCCCTCCTATTTTAGGAAAGACATGGATATGCTCATGAGTATCAAAAGGCGGGGCACCAACATGGTGACCTGCATCTTAAGTTTGTAGCATGAGACAATTAACTGGAGGCAGCAGAACCGTTGGAACTGGAGAAGAGAAGACAGGGGCCACGCTGGGTATTTGTAGGGCCTTAGACTTCTTCTGTTTGGTTCTAGGGGACAAAATTGGGAGGAATGGATGGAAATTGCAAAGAAAAAAAAATTAGGCTTAAAAAAACCCCTTCCTGACAAGGGGAGCTATGTCATAGTGAATGAACTGTCTGTAAAGGTGGTGAATTCCCCTCACTGCAGGTCTTCAAAGGACAGAGTAGTGGGCCTGGAATCAAGGAATTGGTCTCAGACATTTACTAGCTGTGGGATGTTGGACAGATCACTTAGCTTCTTTGTGCCTCAGTTTCCCCAACTATAAAATAAGGATGACAATAGAATATGCTTCCAGGGTGGTTGTGTCAGATATTTGTAAAGTGGTTAGTACGGCACCCAGTGCATAGTAGGTCCTTAATAAATGCTTGTTCCCGTCCCTTCCCTCCATTCTCCTTCCATAATTGTCAGGTACACTTTAGAGAGGATTAATTTTCTGATATGGGTTAGACTACATAGCTTCTGAGTTCTTTTTCAATTCTGAAAAAAAAATAGGGCATTGACAAAGGGCCACATCAGATTCATTTGATGAAATCGCTCGTGTTATCTGTGTGAACAATATGGAGTGACATGAGCTGGGTGAGAATGCAGCTATGTAGACTTGTAATTGGTCAAATGACCATTCCCAGGTATTAATGTGTCCATGTTATCCTGAATGGAGGTCGTAGGGTGCAGGCTCCAGGATTCTTTACTGAGCCATGTACTGCTCAACATTTTTATGAAAGATTTGTCCAAATACAGAGATGGTGTGCTTATCAAACTTGTAGACAACATAGAATTAGTAGGGATACCTAGTGTGTTGGGCAACAGAATCAGAAACTAAAATGTTCCCAGCAGTACAGAATATGTCACAGTGCCTTCAATGTAATAACCTCTCAGTAAATGTTTGTTTTTCAAATAAATGACCCCAAACTAACTAAATGAAACTCAACTGGGACAAGTGCGAAGTCTCCAGCAGGTGTTGCTATTGTTGTTTTCAAAGCTGTACAAGTAAAGAATTGGAAAGAACAGGTTTAACCATATTTCATAGGAAAATGATGGTGTGGGAGGAAGTTCTTGGTGTGCTTAAGCCTGTCATAAATCATTGGTGTGATATGGCAGTATTGCAGTCAGAGAAGATAATATGATCTTTTAAAATACATTTTGTTGGTATCTTCTGTTTTTTCACTATCTGTGTTTTTCAACATATTCCTTCCATTTCTCCTCCAAGAGAATCATCGCTGATAACAAAGGATGAATGAATGAAAAAAAAGTTCAGCAAAACTTAACGCACCAACAGTGTCTTCCTGCAGTGTTCCACTCCCCTCATCTCCCCTGTATGCAAAGAATGGGAGAGGGGAATGCCTTTTTGATATATTTTCTTTGGGATCAACTTTTTTTTATTGTAATTGTAGGACATTCTGTTTCTATGGTTGTAGGATTGTTCTTTCCATTTCCATGGTTTTAGTTGCCTATATTGTTTAACTGGTTCTAATTCACTATGCATCAGTGCTTATAAATCTTCCCATACTTCTCTGTATTCATCACATTCATTATTTCTTGTAGCATAGTGATAAGTACATTTCATTCACATAACAAAACTTGTTTAGCCATTCCCCAATCAATGAGCATTTACTTTGTTTTCAGTTCTCTGTTGTCCCCCCAAAAAGTATTGTTATAGATCTTTTGGTCTGTATGGAGACCTTCTTTTTATAACTGACCTTTCTCGGAAATAGACTCTGGATCAAAGGGGTATGAACCTTTCTCTCTTCTTTCTGAAATGGTAGGATTAATTTACAGCTCCATCAACAGTGTATTAGCAGCTCCATCCTCCTAAACCCCTCAAACATTGGCTATTCCTACCTTTTGTAATCTTTGCTCATTTTTGATATATGAGTTAAAATTTTGAGACTTTTTTGAGTTTCTCTTGCTTTTATCATATTATTAATTTCAAATTTTCTTGCAGGTGACTATTGATACTTGGAAATTCTCTTGAGAATTACTTGTTTATGTTTTTTGACCACTATCTGTTGGGCATGTATTTAGATTAGCTACCTATATGTCTTGAATATCAGACTTTTATCAGAGATATTTCAAATAAAAAAATTCCAGTCAACTGTTTCCTATCTTATTCTACTTGCATTAATTTTTATTATGGAAAATATTTCCATTTTCCTGGTATCAAAGTTATCAATTTTATATTTTATAATCACATCCATCTCTCGCTTGGTTAAGAATTCACTTCCTCTTCAAATCTATGAAAAGGAGATTTAGATCTGGTTATCTTATGATTTTTTAAAGTGCTATTTTCAAGTTTTGTGTATATTTGAATTCATTGCAGTGCATGGACTAAGATGTTGCTGCCTGACTGCCTCCTGGCTTTCCAAGCAAATCTTGTTGGGTAGGGGGCTCTTTCCTAGATAGTTTATATTTTTAGGGTGTTCTTGAACAGAGTGATTATGTACTCTCCCTCATAGGCTACCCCTTGGTGATAATGTCAGAAGCAGACTACTGGACTGTTTACATCACTCACTATCAGTCCCAATGAGGTCTTTTTATGAATAGGAAGGAAGGAAGGCAGGCGGGAAGGAAGGGAAATTAGGGAAAATGGTAGAGTTTTTTTCTTCTTTTTAGAATAATTTTACTTTATTTTAACATACATTTAAAAAAAATTGAGTTCTCAATTCTCTCCCTGCCTCCAGTCCCTTCCCTACTCATTGAGAAGACAAACAACATGATATCAATTATACAAGTAAAGTCATGCAAAAACATATTTCCATATTAGCCGTGTTGCAAGAAAGAAAAAGAGAGAAAGTAGAAAAAAAATATGCTTCATTATGCACTCAGAGTTCATCAGTTTTCTCTCTGGATATAGAGAACATTTTCTTTGTGAAATTTGTGGAATTGTCTTGGATCATTGTATTCATTAAAGTAGCTAAGTCTTTCATGGTTGATCACTGCTATAATATTGCTGTTACCGTATACAGTGTTTTCCTGACTCTGCTCACTTCATTTTGCATCAGTTCATTGAGTCTTTCCAGGTTAGAGGTTTTTGTGTAGGTACATTCTTGTTGTTCTGTACCCTGAAATCTAGGAACATTGCTTGATTCTTGCTGCTTTTTAACTCAACAAGGATATTTGCATTTCAAAAAATTTTATTACATGCCAGTAAGCTAAGTGCTAGAGATACAAAGATAAAAGAGGAATAATCTCTGCCCTCAAGGTGTTTACATTCTTTTGAGGAATTACAGCATGCACACAGAAAAGTAAATACAGAGTATGTAGGAAGTTACACAAAGTAATTCTAAGAGAACTTTTAACAGAAGAGATTAGGAAAGTCTCCCATAAGAGATGGTGTTTGAGCTATGCTTTGGAAGGAGCTAAGAGACTCCCAGAGAAAAGTAATGAATTGTGGATCAGTCCTGACCTCAAAAGCTTCCATTTTATTTGGTACACAATGACTTTTGTAGTTTCAGAATAGAAGATTTAGTCACTGGTCAAAAACAAAACAAGCCTCTCAAAGAACCCAGGCAAGTTGAATCTGAAGACTTCATCAAGATTATAGTCAAGTCTTTGAAGGGCTGATCTATGGAAGAGAGATTGGACTTTTTCTGCTTGACCCCAGAAGGTTACTTTTTATTCTGAAATTCAGAAACTGTCAATTTCCATATACTTACTCCTTCTTTATCACCTTCTATGGTCCTTTAAAAGCAGACTCATTTTCATTTTCTCTATGCTATACATGCATTTCCTCATATAGTGCCTGGCATGTACTTAATAAATGCTTATTGGTTTGACTTAAAATAACAAGACAGTGAACCGTCAGTGAGTCAAATAAGCATTTATTAAATACCTATTAAGTACCAGGCACTATACTAAATGCTAGAGATACAAAAAGAGACAAGTTCTTAAAAAAAATCCAGCAGATTTTTATTGCTACCTTTTATTTTCATATCACCAGATTTCTCCCTGTAACCTTTCCTCACTCCCAGATAGCCATCCCTTATAAATAATTTTTAAAGGAGGAAGGAGGGAAAAATCAGTAAGACCAATTAATATCCTAAAAAAATGATGGTACACGCAATATTTTGTATCTGTGGACCTCTCCTGCTTCATTCCTCCACACCACTGCAAGGATTGAGAGGGGAATGTATCTCTGTTATCTTTTCTCCTTATTTCTTCATAATTTTGCTGCATTCATAATTAGTTGTTAGGTAATAATTTTCTCTCTCCATTTGTTATTGTGTTTTGTTTTCCTGGCTTTGTTTTCTTTGCTTTGCATTAGTTCCGTGCTTCTCTGATTTCATCACTTTTAAATTTTCTCTTAGCACCATAATGTTCCATTATGTTCATGTGCCATAATTTGTTTAGCAGTTCCCCAGTTGGTGGGCATCTGCTCTGTTTCCTTTTCTTTGCCACTACAAAAAATGCTGTTTATCAAATATTTTGGTAAGCATTTGTGTGTGTGTATATATATATCTATGTATATATGCATATGTATGTATGTATATATGTATATATGTATAAATATCTATGTATATATGTGTATGTATATGTGTATATATATATATATACATATATATATATATACATATATATATGGTGGTCGTTCTTTTTGTCAGTGATGCCCTTGGCATGTATGACTAGCAGAGGAATCTCTAGGACAAAAGGTGTGGAAATTCTGGGTGGTTGATTGTTCTCATCAAAAAATAAAAAAGCATCTCCCCTATGATCATGAAATTTGGGGCTGGAAGAGACTTTTGGGGATAATAAAACACACAATAATCCTTGCCTTCAAGAAGCTTATATTCTAGAAGTAGTTGGTGGCACAGATCTTCCATTAGGTCTTCTGATACCAAATCAAACAGTCTTTTATCTGGGCTGTGTTACTCCCCATCCTAAAAACAACCTCCATTCCCTTTCACTGACAGTGACCAGTCAGTGAATCAAACAATATGCGTTTATTAAGTACGTATTATGTGCCACATACTATACTAAGTACTAGAGATGCAAACAGAGGCAACGAGAATACATTTTTACCATAAAAGCCATTTCTTTGGGTCAAAGATCATGCATTTTCTCTACTGTAGGCTGGATTCCGTGTTACCCATGGATAAACAACCTCTTCTGACTCTAGCTCCCCAAGTCCTGCACAGATCAGATACTGTATCATTGCTTGGCTCCAGCTGAGATCCCTTCTTGTCAGGCTGATGTTTGGCATCCTCAGCCCACTCCTCCCCAGCTTCACACAAGGCTCCAGCTTCCCCTGGAAGTCTAATGAGCAGGTTGCTATGGTAACTGGATGACATCCCCTCTAGCTCCCTGCTAACTCGGCACCTCCCTAACCCCTGTGCCTGTTTCCCTGTTTGGTAAATTAATAACATTTAAATTAAACATATTAACTGACTTTGTGTCAATTAATTTGTATGTTAAGCTGGATATTGGCTTTACCCTTCTCTT
Source organism: Pseudochirops cupreus (assembly GCA_028627135.1). Classification (NCBI taxonomy): domain Eukaryota; kingdom Metazoa; phylum Chordata; class Mammalia; order Diprotodontia; family Pseudocheiridae; genus Pseudochirops; species Pseudochirops cupreus. The sequence continues at coordinate 98,082,271 of CM053582.1, forward strand.
CTCCCCCCTCCCTCCCCAGCACCCATTAATTAACTCCAGCAGAGCTGGGATCCCATCATCCTTGAAGCAGGCTTGTGGTGGCTTCCAGCGATCTGCAATTACCATCCTGGGCTCCCGCATAGAAAGTAATCAATGTCAGAATAATTGCTTTTCACAGGTCTACAGTCAGTTGTCTTGTCAGACAGTTAACTTATAATTATGACTGTTTGGGTTTCAAAAAAAACCATGTAACCAAAATATGACAGAGGAGCCCGTTTATGGCTGCTAATAAAATTATTTGTTTTGTTCAGAGACCCTGTGTTTCATCTACCCCATTTTCTTATCTTCATTTTGTCCCCTTCTGGCAGTCAGAATGCTCTCTCCCAGATGGACGGGCTCCCCTTGCTACTTTGTAGTGTAAATTTTAGTCCCATAGATGGGGCAGGTATTCAGTAACAGCCAATACAGGAGAGAGGAAAAGTGAAAAGGAAATGATCTGACCCAAATGAGATTGTTTCCGACTTCCCTTTCTCCTTTAGCCATATCAAGGGAAGCTTGGGCCCTCTATTTCTACCCTCGTGAGATCTTGGAGGCAGGTGCTGACTTAACGGATATTAATATTGCCACACCCATTGAATATCCCCACCTCACTGGTTGTTGTACATCTCGGATGAAGAAGTGATTTGTAGAATCCCAGAATTTCAATTATCCCTGAGCTGGAAGAGATCCCAGATGCCATCTAACCTAAATTATACCTTGAACAGAAATTGCCTCTTTTATCAAGGATGCTAAACCTGGGGTCAATGAACTCCTTTTTTTCTTAGTAGGTTATTTATTGTTGTTCAGTCATTTTCCAGTGATGTCTGACTTTTGGTGGCCCCATTTGGGGTTTTCTTGGCAAAGATACTGGAGTGGTTTGCTATTTCTTTCTCCAGCCCATTTTACAGATGAGGCAACCGAGGGAAATAGGGTTGAGTGACTTGCCCAGGGTCACACAGGTAGTAAGTGTCTGAGGTTGGATTTGAATTTGGACCTTCCTGCTTCCAAGCCCAGTGCTCTATCTACTGCACCACCTAGCTATTCCTAGTAAGTTGATAGTTGTATTTCAATATAATTAGCTTCTTCTGTAATCCTATGCATTTTATTATATGCAAGTAAAATGTGATTCTAAGAAAGATTCTATATAGGCTTCCTTAGACATTACTGAAGGACTCTGAAACAAAAATGGTTAAAGACCCTTAATTTTCAGAATCCTCAACAAGTAAGAGAAAACTTGTTCTCTCCCAAGACAGCCCTTTTGGATAGCTCTTAGTTTTAGGAGGGTTAGCTAAGTGGCACAATGGATAGAGTACTGGGTCTGCAATCAGGAAGACCTGATTTCAAATCCAACCTCAGACACTTATTAGCTGTGTGGCCCTGGGCAAGTCACTTGTGTGCCTCAGTTTCCTCCTCTGTAAAATGAACTAGAGAAGGAAATGGCAAACTAATATTTTTCCAAGAAAACCCCAAATGGGGTCATGAAGAGTTGGATATGACGGGAACAACAATGATAAAAAAAGTTTTAGGAGATTGTAACTGACATCAAGTCTCGATTTGCCTCTTTTGCAAGTTTTTACTCTGCAGTTCTGCCCTCAGGGAATGAGTGGAATAAAGTTTCTTCTTCCACAAGACAGTGTTTCCAACATTTGAAGACGTATCATGCCACCTCTAAGTTCTTTCTTTTCCAACTGAATACCACTAGTTCCTCAATGGCATTCAACACTAACCAGCTTTTTCCTCCAGGTTGTATTTTGTGGTGTCATATTTATGGGTAAGAGTTCTAATCCCAAAATAAAGTCCCTTAGGCAAATGCTTGGGTTTGCACCCTTTTGCCATAGTTTGTCCCAGAGAGGCCCAGCTCAAAGCAATCTTCTTTAATTGTGGGTAACTGAGTTGGCTATGAAGGATTTGATGTGTTACTCTGAGGCTGGTTTTGCAAGTCATACCATCAGGACTCAGAAAGCACCTCCTAGGTTATATTCTGTGTCCTTCCTCCCAAGCAGCGTAGGGACTGATCTTGATTCTCAGGGAAATGTAGTATCTTATGAAGATATATAGCAGCCAAGGCCACATATAGTCACTCCAGGGAAGGGCTGTATCATGACATCCAAGGTAGGATAATCTCCTTGGAACCTTACCTGTTGTCTGTTTTCCAACTCTTTTCACAGGGTTTGGGCTATTCTGAGGACATTATGCCAGTAGACAGCAGAACAAAACTGATTTAAAGACCTGTTATTCTGTTATTCCTGTCCTCCTGCAAAGGGGTAGAGTTCATAATGTCTTTCTCCAGGGTACTGTTGCTGCCTCAGCTAAGATCTTATTTTACATATTAGGACCCTGAGGACCAGAGGGATCAAGTATCTTCAAACCCCCGTCCTCCCAACTCCATGACCTGTCCTCAGTCTAATGTACTACATCATGCTCCTCACCAGGGCCAAGCCTCTGCCTCAAGAGTCTTTCCTTTAGAGTAGGTACAGTTTTGTGAGGCATCTATCTTATTGATCATAGCCAATCCCTACTTTATTTTGTTTTCACTTTTGTAACCCTTTAATAGAATTTATTTATTTATTGTTCTTTTTTTAAAATAAATAATTGATTTGTTTATTTACTTTTAGTTCACAAGATTCAGTTCCACGATCCCTTGAGTTTCAAATTTTCTCCCTTCTCACCCCCCAACCCCCATGGCGGTATGCAATCAAGTATAGGATCTGCAGATACTTTCTCATTAGACATTAGTCTGGTTGTATAGAAGGGTTGTAACTGATGGAGTGAACACTGGGAAGCCAGTCCCTACTTTAAAAATAATATATGTATTTACTTTTAGTTTACTACATTCAGTTCCATAAGCTTTTGAATTACAAATTTTCTCCCCCTTCCTCTCCTCTCTTCCTCCCATGGCAGCACGCAATCTGATATAGGTTCTACAAATACCTTCACATTAAACATTAGTCAAGTTGTAAAGAAGGATTATAACCAATGGAATGAATAATGAGGGAGAAGAAACAAAACAAAACAAAAAAGAGGGAGAGAGCAAGTAGTTTGCTTCAATCTGCATTCAGACTCTGTAAGTCTTTCTCTGGATGTGAACAACCTTTCCATCATGAGTCATTTGGAGTTGTCTTATAACCTTGCATTGCTGAGGGGAGCCCAGTCTATCAAAGTCAGTCATCACAGATACAATGTGTCTGTAATTGTGTACAGTGTTCTCCTGGTTCTGCTCCTCTCAGCATCAGTTTATAGAAGTCTCTCCAGCTTATTTTGAAGTCCGTCTGCTCCGCCTTTCTTATAGCACAATAGTATTCCATTACATTCATATACCATAACTTGTTTAGCCATTCCCCAATTGATGGGCATCCTCTTGATTTCTAATTCTTTGCCACCATAAAAAGAGCTGCTATAAATATTTTTGTATTTATGGGTCCTTTTTCCACTTGTATGATCTCTTTGGGATACAGCCCTAGAAGTGATATTGCTGGGTCAAAAGGTATGCACATTTTCATATCCTTTTGGGTATAGTTCCAAATTGTTCTCCATAATGGTTGGATCAGTTCACCACTTCACCAACAATGCATTAGTGGTCTAATTTTCCCACATCTTCTCCAGCATTTATCATTTCCCTGTTTTGTCATGTTAGCCAGTCTGATAGGGGAGATGTGGTACCTCAGAATTGTTATGATTTGCATTTCTCTAATCAATAGTTATTTAGAGCATTTTTTCATATGTTTATAGATATCTTTAATTTCTTTCTGTGAAAACTGCCTGTTCATATCCTTTGACCATTTATCATTTGGGGAATGACTTGAATTCTTATATATTTGACTTAGTTCTTTGTATATTTTAGAAATGAGGCTTTTATCAGAGCCTCTGGTTGTAAAAATCCTTTCCCAATTTTCCACTTTCTGCCTAAATCTCGTTATATTGGCTTTGTTTGTACAAAATATTTTTAATTTTATGTGATCAAAATTATCCATTTTGCATTTCATAATACTCTCTAGCTCTTATTTGGTAATAAATTCTTCCCTTCTCCATAAATCTGATAGATAAACTGTTCCTTGCTCTCCCAATATCAGCCTTTATATTGCTTACAGTATCAGCCTTTATATCTAAATTATGAACCCATTTAGATTTTATTTTTGTATGCTGTGTAAGATATTAGTCTATGCCCAGTTTCTTCCATACTATTTTCCAGTTTTCCCAGAAGTTTTTGTCAAATAGTAGATTCTCATCCCAGTAGTTGGAATGTTTGGGTTTATCAAACAGTAGATTACTATAGTCATTGACTACTGCGTCTTGTGTCCCTAATCTATTCCACTGATCCACTACTCTATTTCTCAATCAGTACCAAGTAGTTTTGATGACTGCTGCTTTATAATACCATTTAAAATCTAATATGGATAGGCCACCTTCCCTAGTATTTCGTTTCATTAATTCTCTAGATATTCTGGACATTTTGTTCTTCCAGATGAATTTTATTACTTTTTTTTTTTTAGCTCTGTAAAGTAAGTTTTTGGTAGATTGATTGGAATGGCACTAAATAGGCAAATTAATTTAGCTAAAATTGTCATTTTTATTTTATTAGCTCAACCTAACCATGAGCAACTGTTGTTTTAACAAGTATTTAGATCTGACTTTATTTATGTGAAAAGTGTTTTGTAATTGTGTTCATATACTTCCTGGGTTTGTTTTGGTGGGTAGACTCCCAAATATTTTATAATATCTACAGTAACTTTAAATGGAATTTCTCTTTTGGTTTCTTGCTGTTGGGCTTCATTAGAAATATATAGGAATGCTGAGGATTTATGTGAGTTTATTTTATATCCTGCAACTTTGCTAAATTTATTTATTATCTCAAGTAGTTTTTTTACTTGATTCTCTAAGTATATCATCATATCATCTGCAAAAAGTGATAGCTTAGTCTCTTCTTTGCCTAGTCTAATTCTTTCAATTTCTTTTTCTTCTCTTATTGCTACAGCTAACATTTCTAGTACAAAATTAAATAACAGGAGTAATAGTGGACATCCTTGTTTCGCCCTTTATCTTATCGGAAATGCTTCTAGCTTATACCCATTACATATAATACTTGCTGATGGTTTTAGATAAATGCTACTTATTATTTTAAGGAAGACTCCATTTTTCCTATGTTTTCTAGTATTTTTAATAGGAATAAGTTTTGCATTTTGTCAAAAACTTTTTCTGCATCTATTGAGATAATCATATAGTCTCTACTAGTTTTGTTGTTGATTTGATCAATTATACTGATAGTTTTCCTAATATTGAACCATCCTTGCATTCCTGGAATAAATCCTATCTAATCAAAGTGTATTATTCTCATGATAAGTTGCTATAATCTTTTTTTCTAACATTTTATTTAAATTTTTGCATCTATACTCATGAGGGAAATTGGTCTATAATTTTCTTTGTTTTGGCTCTTCCCAATTTAGGTACCATATTTGTATCATAAAAAGAATTTGGTAGGACTCTTTCTTCTCTAATTTTCCCAAATAGTCTGTAAAGTATTGGAATTAATTGTTCTTTAAATGTTTGATAGAATTCACTTGTAAATCCATCTGACCCTGGAGATTTTTTCCTAGTGAGTTCACTGATGGTTTGTTCAATTTCTTTTTCTGAGATGGGGTTATTTAAGTATTTTATTTCCTCTTCAGTTAATCTGGGCAACTCATATTTTTGTAAATATTCATCCATTTCACTAAGATTTTAAAATTTATGGGCATACAATTGGGCAAAATAATCCTAATTATGTTTTTTAAAAAATTTCTTCTTCATTGGAGGTAAATTTACCCTTTTCATTTTTGATACTGGTAATTTGGTTTTCTTCTTTTTCTAAATCAAAATGAGTAAAGGTTTATCAATTTTATTGGTTTTTTCATTAAACCAGCTCCTAGTTTTATTTATTAGTTCAATAGTTTTATTAATTTCAATTTTATTAATTTCTCCTTTTGTTTTAAGTATTTCTAATTTAGTATTTAAATGGGGATTTTCAATTTGTTTTTTTTCTAGCTTTTTCTGTTGCATGCCCAATTCGTTGATCTCTTTTTCCTCTGTTTTATTTATGTAAGCATTCAGAGATGTAAAACTTCCTCCTTCCCCTAAGAACCACTTTCACTGCATCCCATAAGTTTTGGCATGTTGTCTCATTATTGTCATTCTCTTGAATGAAGTTACTGATTGTTTCTATGATTTGTTGTTTTACCCACTCATTCTTTAGGATTAGATTATTTAGTTTCTAATTAGTTTTTAGTCTATCTTTCCATGGCCCCTTATTACATATAATTTTTATTGCATCATGATCTGAAAAGGACGCATTTACTATTTCTGCCTTTCTGCACTGGATTGTGAGGTTTTTATGTCCTAATACATGGTCAGTTTTTGTGTGTGTACCATGTACTGCTGAGAAGAAGGTATATTCCTTTTTATCCATATTAAATTGTCTCCAGAGGTCTATCATCTCTAAATTCTCTAAAATTCTATTCGCCTCCTTAACTTCTTTCTTGTTTATTTTGAGAGGGGGAGGTTGAGGTCCCCCACTAGTATAGTTTTGCTATCTATTTCTTCCTCTAATTCCCTTAACTTCTCTTCTAAGAATCTGGATTCTATACTGCTCTGTGTATATATGTTTAGTAATGATATTGCTTCATTGTCAGTGAAGCTTTTTAGCAGGATATAGTTTCCTTCCTTATCTCTTTTAATTAGATCTATTTTTGCTTTTGCTTTGTCTGATATTAGATTTGCTACCCCTGCTTTTTTTTTTGTTTTACTTTTGCTGAAGCATAATATATTCTACTCCAGTCTTTTGCCTTTACCCTGGGCCTATCCCCCAGTTTCAATTGTGTTTCTTGTAAACTGCATGTTTCAGGATTATGGTTTTTAATCCATTCTGCTATCCACCTCATTTTATTGTATTGTTCATCCCATTCACAGTTATGATTACTATCTGTGTCTTTCTATCCTATTCCCTCCCCTGTTTATGCTTTTACTTTTCCCTTCTACCCCTTAAGAATTTTCCTTTTGACCGCTGCCTCCCTCAATATTCCCTCCCTATCAGCCCCCTTCCTTTTACTACCCTTCCCCCCTATTACTTCCTCCCTCCCTTCTAACCTACCCCCTTTTCTTTCCCCTTTCCTCTCCTACCGTCCTACTGCCTGTAGGGCACATTAGATTTTTATACTTAACAAAGTATGTTATTCCCTCCTTGAACCAAATCTGATGAGAATAAATCTCAAACAATGCTCCTCTCCCTCCCTTCTTTCCCTTTCCCTTTTTGTGTCTCTTCATGTTAGATTCCTATACTTGACTATGTTATTCCTTCCTTGAACCTAAACCAATGAGAGTAAAGCTCATACAATATTCATTTCTGTCCCTTCTTTCTTTCTACTATAACATGTTTTTATGCTTCTTCATGTGACATAATTTACCCTTTTCTTCCTCCTCCTTTTCCCCTTCTCCCATTACAATTCCTTTGCATCCCTAATTAAGGGTATTTTTTAATAACCACATTATTTAATTTATACCCACACCCTCTGTCTATGTATATCCCTTTTAAATGTCATGATAATTGTACAATTCTCAATATTAACAGGTACCATTCTCCCATATAGGGATGTAAACAGTTTGCTGTTTATTATTGAATAACAAGTGTGTGTGTGTGTGTGTGTGTGTGTGTGTTTTCCCTGTTTACCTTATGTCTCTCTTGAGTCTTGCATTTGAAGATCACTTTTTTCTTTGAGCTCTGGCCTTTTCTTCAGGGAGGTCTGGAAGTCCCTTATTTCACTGAATTACCATCCCCTTGCCTGAAAGATTATGCTCAGTTTTGCTGGGTAGTTGATCCTTGGTTGTCGTTCAAGCTCTTTTGCCTTATGAAACATCATATTCCAATTCCTCTGATCTTTTAATGTAGACGTTTCTAAGTCCTGTGTTATTCTGACTGTAGTTCTGCAATATTTGAATTGTTTCTTTCTGGCTGTTTGCGGTATTTTCTCCTTGACCAGGTAATTTTGGAATTTGGCAACAATATTCCTTGGAGTTTTCAATTTAGGATCTGTTTCAGGAGGTGTTCAGTGGATTCTTTCAATAACTTTTTTACCCTCTGGTTCTAGGACCTCAGGGCAGTTTTCCTTGATAATTTCCTGGAAGATATTGTCCAGGCTCTTTTTTTTTTTTTATCATTGCTTTCCGGTAGACCTAGAATTCTTAGATTATCTCTCCTGGATCTGTTTTCCAGGTCTGTTGTTTTTCCACTGAAATAGTTTACATTTTCTTTTATTTTTTCATTCTTTAGATTTTGTTTGACTAATTCTTGATGCCTTATAGAGCCATTAGTTTCAATTTGTCTAATTCTCATTTTTAGCCAATTGTTTTCCCTGCTTAGTTTTTGATCCTCCTTTCCCATTTGTTCAGTTTTTGCTTTTAAGAAGTTGTTTCTCCAGTTAGAGTTTGAACCTCTTTTCCCATTTGACAAATTTTATTTTTCAGGGAGTTGTTTTCTTCAGTGAATTTTTTTTCCACTTTGCCAATTATATTTTTAAAAGAATCGGTCAATTTATCTTCAACCTCTCTAATTTGGCTTTTAAAATACTTCTTGAGCCCTTCCAAGAATGCTTTTTAGGTTTGAGACTAATTCATATTCCCTTTTGAAGTTTCAGATGTGAGTATGGGGTCAATGATGTCCTCTTCTGAATTTGGTTCTTGCTCACCATAATAGTATTCTAAGTTCTTTGTTTTTCCAATTTGCTTTTTCCCCATTGTGATTGCCTATTTCCTGACTTTTAAAGTGGATCTCTGCTTCTGGGGTACAGAAGGCTCTGACCCACACTTCTTATGCTGGGAGTTAGGGGTTATGTGTTCTGTGGCCTCTGGGTTTGACTGGTGAGTGCTGAGACCAAGGCTGGGGGTCAAGATTTTCCATGTTTCCCTGGAGTTACACTGAAGTTTGCAGTGTGAGGTGAGGGAGAGGGGTGGTCTGACCAATTCAGGATTCTGCCTCTGTTCCTCTGGGCTAGGCTTCCATACCTCTGAGTTAGAGCTCAGGCAGGCTCAGTCACTGGTGGCCAGGGCCACGCTGGTGTCTGCCAATTCCCCTGATTGTGTGAAGGCACACCTGGGATTCTGGCATTAGAGTTTGCTGGCTCCACCCCCCTGGAGTTCAGGATCTCCAGCTGGTCAGTTGAGATGAGGCTTGTTGGGATGCCTTTGATCCTGCATTTTAGCCTCAGCAAAGCCACAGCCACACTCATCCTCTAGGACTCCAAAGCCAACCGCTGGTTCCACTATTTCAGGATTTTACACTGGGGCAATATTCTCTGGGTTTTTCAGGATCAGGGAGGGAGATGAGAGCATCTACTGTTTACTCCACTGTCTTGGCTCCTGGAAATCCACTCCCTACATTTGACTTAAGATTAAAAACACTTATCACTAAAGCCAAAATATTCTTCTGAGGTTTAACCTCCACCCTTGCCTCTACCCTTAATGGAACTCACAAGGCCATTGGTTTATAAGGGAAGGCATAGATCAGGGTGTGGAACCTGTGGTCTCAAGGCCAGACATGGCCCTCTTGGTCTTCAAGTACAGCCCTTTGACTGAATCTAAGCTTCACATAACAAATCTCCTTAATAAAAGGATTTGTTCTGTGAAGTTTATACTGGAAGGGTCACACTTGAGGACCTTGATGGCCATGTGTGGCCCCGAGGCTGCAGGTTCTCCACCCCTGCCACAGCTTATCTAGTTCAAAGTCCCTTTATAAAAGGAGGAAACTGGGTTCTGAAGAGATCATATGACTTATTCAAGGGCACGTATCAGAAAGAGACTAGGACTTGAACCTCCTGGTTCCGAATCCATTGTTCCTCCTACCATACCACACAACACCTGAGGATTTTCTAGTCTGCTGGCATATAACAACAACAACAACTTAGATTTTTATAGCACTTTAAGGTTTGCAGATTCCTTACAAATATTATCTCACTTGATCCTCACAACAATTCTGAGAGGTCGATTCTATCATTATCCCCAGTTTACAAAAGAAGATGCAGGGGAAGGCAGGGAGGCAGAGGTTAAGTGACTTGCCCAGGGTCAAGCAGCTAGTAAATTTCAGAGGCAGGTTTTGAATCTAGATCTTCTAATTCCTAGTTCATCCCCCTACTGACTTCACCATTTGCATTTATCACAAGATTACCAAAGCTAGTAGTTGTGAGAGACCCTGGTGAGAGCCTAATATAATTCATAAATGATTCTTACAAGGTATCCAACTAGAGGTCATCCAGAATCCACTTGAGACCACTAAGGAGGAGGATACCCACCAGTTCTTTAGAAGACCCATTCCACTTTAGGGCAGTTTCAATTGTTAGGAAGAATTTCCTAACCTTAAAACTACATTGACATTTTTGTAACTTCTACCCATTACTCCTGGTTTGACTGATGGTGGGTCTGTGAAATGATGAGGATTAGAGCTTAGGTTTTCTAACCCGATATAACTCTTACTTCCCAGGTGAACTGGGAAATGTCAGTTATTTTTAAAAAAAAAAATCTGTTTCCTCAGTTGCCAGAGAAGGATGCAGTCTAGCCCTGCAGTCAGAAGTTGACTGGGGTAGATAGAACTTTGCCTTTGACACATTATATAGGTGATCATGTTTGTTTTGTTTTGCCAACCTTGTTCCATAGGTGCCCTTATTATCTTCATTTTCCATATCAAACAATTGAGGAACCATATGAGCAGATGATAAAGCAGCCTGTCCAGGTACATCTAACTAGTAAATGATAGTGGCAGGATTTGAATCCAGATCTCTGCTTATTCCAGGTCCATCACTTGTCACTACCTGTAATGGATGGCCAGCCCAAGTGTTGTGCTGGTAACTTCAGTACGTTAAAAAAAAATAGAGGAAGACTTCTAATATATTAGGTATATGTGCTGCCCAGGATTAACAAAATGGGCATGACGTATAAGATGGTGTGAATGGAGAGGATATCATGGATCCATTGAAGGTTTTTTTAAGGGGGAAAGGCAAGGCAATTGGGATTAAGTGACTTGCCCAAGGTCACAGAGCTAGGAAGTGTGCCAAGTGTCTGAGGCCAGATTTGAACTCAGGGCTGGCACTCTATTCACTATGCCAGCTAGCTGCCCCTATGCTGAAATTTTGACTTATTGAGTTCTTAGTTCTTTTTTCTTATTTTGAGTCCAAACCTGTGGTTTCTTCAATGTGTGACTCATAGAATCATAAATTTTGTGCTGGAAGGCACCTTAGGGGCCATAGAGTTTGACTGCCTCACTTTACAGATGAGGAAACTGAGGCACAGAACGGTACCCTAGGTCACACAGCCATGAAGCAAGATTCAAACTCAGGTCTTCCCAACTCCAAGTCCGATGTCCTATTGACCACATGACCTCATTGCAAGGGTGAGGACATCTGTCCATTGATGTAACTCACTAATGTTTTGTAACTCATCCTCTTCAAGCACTGCCTGGGGCACTGAGACCTTAAGTTGGGGGGAAGGAAATAAGCATTTATTAGGCACCTACTCTGATAAACATTTTAATAGTATTATCGCATCCTCATAATAACTCTGTGGTTTTATTATCCCCATTTTACAGTTGAAGAAACTGAGGCAGATAGCATTTAGTGACTTGCACAGAGCCACATGACTGGGAAGCATTTGAATTCAGATCTTTCCCATTCCATGCCCAGCACTCTATCCACCATGTCTTTTAGCTGCCTCAGACACAGAGGAAAAATGATTTTAGGGTCACCTTTTTTGGATCTTCTTGACTCCAAAATCATCTGCTATATCATGCTGCCTTTCATTTCATAGAGTTCTTATATTTTTGGATGGTGTGTTTCACCCAAAATATACACCCTAAAAATCACTGGATTTGGAATCAGATGAAGTGGCATCTGGGTAGTGAAGTGACACCATGTGCATACAGCACTGTGTCTGGAGGCAGGAAGATCCGAATTCAAATGTGACCTCAGACACTTCTTAGCTGTGTGACCCTGGGCAAGTCACTTCACCTTGTTTGCCTCAGTTTCCTTATCTGTCAAATGAGCTGGAGAAGGAAATGGCAAACCACTCCAGAATCTTTGCCAAGAGAACCCTAAAAAAGGGTCATGAAGAATCAGATGCAACTGAAAAATGACTGAATAACAATGTGGGACCTAGTCCTGATTCTGCTACTGGTTAGCCCTCGCTGACTCTGGACAAGTCTCTTCTAATATCAAATGCACAGCTCAGATTAGATCATTTCTACAGCTTCTTCCTGCTCTGACTTCTCTAAGTCTAATTATAATGCCATTCCACAGCCACAGAATATAGAGAATCTACCCACAGGGCAGGCAGGGAATCCAGAGTAAATAATTTTCATTTCCATTGCTTGTTAGGAGGATTCATTAGCTCATTCCTGGAGAATGATGAGAGTTATCTGGATGCAGAATGCCAAGGAAGGACATTACAGAGGAAAATAATGCAGCTGTGGAGATGGAGATCGTCTGTCTGTCATGGAAACCCAGGAGGGCATTGCTGCTTGGGTCACATCTTATTTTCAAGAAAAGGAAAAAAATCCTCCTGCCTTTGAGGATGTGTGCCCTCATCAGCTGTGGTGCTGGGGAGGCAAGCTTCATGCCCCTCTTCAGCTCCATCTCCAGCTAGATCTTTGCCACAGGATTTGAAAGTAATGGAGTTGGGTTGCCATGGAAACTCATTCTGCTGTAGTTTTGATATTATGGTTGAATCTTTGTTGCTACTTTTATCTCTGGAAAGTTTCACAGAAATGTCTTGTCGGTATTACTCCTGGTCTCTGAGGGCAGGGAGACGGTCCGCTGAGGTGTCTGATGAAGAGGAGATGTGGGATGGAGACTTGGCATGTGGCTGTCCAAAGAGAATTGGGCTTCGAGTCCAAAGATCTGGGATCAGGTTTTCCCCTTTTCTGCTTCCTAGTGTGTAACATTGAATGGTTCTCTTTCTCTGGTCATTAACTTTTTCCTCTGTCAAATGATAGGGCTGGACTCAATAGAAGTTCTTAACCTGAGGTCCCTGTAGGGATGTTCTTGTTAGATGGAATTGGTTCTCCTTGAAAAAGCAAGGAAAGGATTACAGATTTCGAGCCAGAATGGCCCTATGAGGTGATTTTAGTCTAATCCTTTCTTTTTACAGAGTGGGGAAACTGAGGTCTAGAGAGGTTAAGTCGTTTGGCCAAGGTCACAATGGTAGTAAGTGGCAGACCCCAGATTCAGCAAAGCATACTCTTTCCACTGCATCACACTGTCTCTAGTGTTGGTTTCTGTCCCTGCCCGAAGGTAACAAGGGACATCATCTCCTGGGACGTGGGGCCATCTTGTCTTGCAGTGCTCATGAACAAGATGAGCAGAGAATGCACCATGTGATTTTTGCACCAATGTCTGTCCCACAGACAGATGACCAAAGCAGATTGGTACCTACTGTGGACCTTCATAGTCTTCAGAGAGTTGCCTGAGTCTCTGAGAGGTTAAGTAACTTGCCCAGGGTTCCATAGTTGTAGAATGAAGAGACAGAGAAATTCTATTTCAGAACACCACTGAGACCTACCAAATAAGTCGGCATAGACCAGGAGTTCTTTACTAGGGGTCTGCAGTTAGATTCAGAGGGCCAATAAGCTTGGATGGGAAATAAGATACATCTTTATTTTGATATTATTAATTTTCTTAGTATATTTCCTATGTCCTTTATTTTGTACATCTAAAAACATGATGCTAAGAAGGAGGCCTTAGGCTTTATCAGATAGTGCCCAAAGCATCCTGGACCCCAAAATGGTTCGGAGCCCTTGACACAGAAATATTTAACTGACTATACCAATGGGAATGTGGATATAGGGGAGGGCAATGAAAAATGTTGGAAAATATGGTTCAGGATTAATAAATGAACTTTATACCAATATATCACAAGTGATTTCTCCTACAGAATGCAAATTCCTTGGGGGAAGGTGCCATTTTGGTTTTGTCGTTGTCTTTGCATTAAAAGCATGTTGTAGGCAGCCTAGTGTAGTGGGTAGAGGACCAGTCTTGGAGTCCAGAATCCCAGAACCCAGGACCTGGGTTCAAGTTCTTTGTGTGATCCATGCTTAGTTGGATGACCCTAAGCATATCATATTACTTCTGGGGTTGTGAGGATGATAGAGATAATATTTATAAAGTGCTTAGTGCTTTGTTTTTTTTTTT
>CM053582.1:98096983-98116407 GCA_028627135.1 Pseudochirops cupreus
GAGAGGGAGGGAGAGAGAGAGAGAGAGAGAGAGAGAGAAAGAGAGGGAGGGAAGGAGAGAGAGAGGGAGAGAGAAAGAGAGGGAGGGAAGGAGAGAGAGAAATGGAGGGAGGGAGAGAGAGAGATGGAGGGAGGGAGAGAGAGAGAGAGGTAGAGGTAGACAGAGACAGAGACTAAGACATAGAGACAGACAGACACACGCACAGATTGCCTATGCTTCCATTTCTATCCATTCTTCCTCCTGTAATCTTCAGCTAAAATCAAAACTTACCTGTCCTGTGTCCTTCCCCCTTAGGACTTTGCTGAGTGACTTTCTCGTCTGATAAACATCTTCTCATTAATTGCTGATAATGGCTTAATTGACTTACTCCTCTCTAGAGTATTTGCATCTAATTTAGTTCCACAAACCTTTATTAAAGCTTTCTATGCAGAGAACTATTCTAGGTAATGAAGGCAACACAAAGATAAATAGATTTGAAAGGATTTAGTCTGGAAGGAACCTTTGGGGTTCTGCCAATCTGAGGTAGAGAGGGAATGGGCAACTTACCCACGGTCAGCCAGGTCCTTGTGCCTGAGACATTTCCTGGTTATTTGGGGAGATAAGAATAAAAATAGAAGCAATATGGTACAGAGGATAGAATGTTAGACAGGGACGCGGGAGGACAGGTTTAAAATCCTACCTCAGCTGTGTGATCCTGGGAAAGTCATCTAACCTCTCTGGATCTCGGTTCCTCATCTGTGAAATGGGCATGGTTTTCATTTGTTTCGCCTCACTTTCACTTGGATCCAAAAAAAAAATCAACCTTTGTCTTTTTCCAATTTGCTACGAGCATGAGATATGATTTCTTATAAACATAACAACCCCATTTATGAAACTAGCTTTGACTTCGGTAGATTTGAGATTGCCCAGATAGCAGCACTCGCTCCAACAATACGGATCTCAACTTGCCGCCGTGACTTCCCATGCAGTGATATTCTTGTCCGGGTCTTTCCAAGCCTCCTTGGCGGGGAATCCACTCAGTGCGATGGAAACCCTCCTCTGGCTCTTGTGACATTTCACCCGGGCCCGTCCAGTGTTATATTACGCCTTAGTCCTTCTCAAGAGAAGGGAGATACCTTGAGGGCAGGCGCTCTTTCATCTTTCATCACATTTCCAAAACCTCGATGGAGGCGGAGGGATGTATGAGTGAGGCTGTGTTGGTCACTGTTACGTTAACCACGGGCTCTTCTTGCTCTTGTTTGTGTTCTTCTTCTCTTTATTATTTTTTGTCCTTGTTTATATTCTTGTGTTTTTGTTTTTTCTCTTGTTCTTCTTCTTCTTGTTTGTGTTCTTGTTCGTATTCTTATTCTTGTTCTTTCCCTTCCTCTCCTTCTTCTCTCCCTTTCTTTCTCTCCCTCTCCCCTCTCATCTGTCTTTCTGTCTTTCCATCTCTTTCTCTATCTGTCTCTTTTCTCCCTTGCTGTCTCTGTCACCTACTCCCTGTTTAATCATTTTTTACCTCTCTCTTCTCATAATTCCCAGTTTTTCTCCAGAAGATGACTCACTTCACAGCTCTCCAAATAGTGCTTTAATGACCACAACCACAGTAACATTGACTGTTCCCATCTTTTGGCATCTTTACTGATGTATGGGTATGAAATGAAATCTCAGAGTAACTCTGATGTGCATTTTGCTTATTGTTAGTGATTTGGAGCAATCATTCACTGGTTGTTATAATAGTTTGCAATTCGACTTTTGCTAACTACTGGTCCACATCCTTTGACTGGATAATGTTTTCAGTGAAACTTTAATATATGGAAAAATCTTTGTATTGACTTTTCTGGAGCAGGTTATTCTTGCTTCCCCCCACCTCAAGTGTCCTTGCCTTGTTGGCAAAAGATAAGGAATGCATCTGGTACACTGAGGCTTCAAGATTCCCAGCCCATCCATAATTCCATCAACATTAACTTGTCTGCGCTTGGTTTTCTATCTCAGCTCACAGGAGACAATTTCAGCATGTCAGTCTGGAAGTGGCCTCACAGGCCGCCTGATCTAACCTGAACAGGAATGGCCTCTGCAAGATGAGGGGCAGTGTGGCATAGAAGATCATGGCCTGTTGGATTTAGACATAGAATACCTGACTGTATTTCCTCGCTCAGCTGTTTACTAATTTGCATGAACTTAGGCAGTCACTATGCATTTATTAAGTGAATTGGACCTTGTGCTAGGTACTGAGAATATAGAGACTCCCTCAAGGAGTCTACATTCTATAGGATAAGATGTATACATATATAAGCATATATTTATATATGTACATGTATTTATACACATAGGGTATCCCAAGAGTCATAGTGCAGTTTTAAGCTGCATTAGGATTTTTGGGATGCCCTGTACATAGCGGTATGTGTGTGTGTGTGTGTGTGTGTGTGTGTGTGTGTGTGTGTGTGTGTGTGAGAGGGAGGGAGGGAGGGAGAGAGAGAGAGAGAGAGAGAGAGAGAGAGAGAGAGAGAGGAGAGAATGAGAAGACAGGGAAAGAGGAGAGAGAAGGAGGAATGGAGGGGGGAAGGAGAGGGAGAAAGAGAAAGAAAGAAGAAAGAAAAGAGGGAGGGAGAGAGAGGAGGAAGGGAAATAGAAGAGAGAGAGAAGAGAGAGGAGAGAGAGAAAGAAGAGAGAAAAGGGATAGAAGGAGAGAGAGAAGAAGGAGGGAGAGAGTGAGGGAAGGAGAAAGAGAAGAGAGAGAAGAAGTATGGGGAGAGAAAGGGAGGAAGGGGAGAAAGAGAGAAAAGAGAGAAAAGGGATGGAGAGAGAAGAAGGAAGGAGGGAAAGAGAGAATGTGAGAGGGTGTTTTTACCAGAAGCACACTTAGCATCTGGGGAGATCAAGAAGGATCTCATATAGAAGGTGGTACTTGATTTGAAGGAAACTGACAATTCTAAAAGGTAGAGGTGAGGAAGAACATTCCAGGCACATAGGCAAATCTTTTAACTCTTTGGGGCCTCAGATTCCTCCACTGTAAAATGAGAAGCCTAGATTTAAACAAAACAAAACAACAAAACTTGCCAGGTAATATCGTAGACATAACTGCTTATTCAGGTATAAGTTGAACTCTTGGCTTCTCTGGTTCTTTCCAGCTCTGCCATTGTATAATTCTGAGATGACCACCAAATAGCCACTCACACCTTCTGGAAGCCTTTGCCCCATCCTCTCTGCCTCTCAAGTTTCCCTGGTTCCCTTCAAGATTCAACTCTGAGGCACCTTCTGCAGGATGCCTTTCCCTGTGTCCCTAGCTACCAATACCTTCTCCTCTCAGGTTGCCTCCCATCAACTCTATATTTCTTGTATGAGATTTACAATTTGCATGTTGTATTTCCCATTAGCAATAGAGCTTCTAGAGAGCTGTCTCTGCTCTGCTTAGCATCCTTCAGCACTTAGGACAGCGCCTGGCACATAGTAGCCCTTACTAAGTGCTTGTTGACTGACTCACTGACTACTTAAAGATCTTAAGTAGCTCACTCCACTTCTAGGTAACTTTAACTGCCAGGAAATTTCCTTCTACATTGATCCTAAATCTATTGCTTGGCCATTTATACCCACTGTGTCAAGTTCTGCCCTCTGGGGCCCAGCAGAACAAATCAAATTCCTTTTCTAGGTAAGAAAAAAAAATCTTTGATTTAGAAATTTCTCGCGTCCTCCAACTGCTTCTGAAAGGTAGGCAATGTTAGCTTATTGCAGTACATTTGGTTGGGTGGTCATCTGGCCTGTAAGTGCTGCCTGTCCCTGGAAGGCCTGAGATTCAATGCAGCCTCTTAAGACTGCCTGTCTGGCCCACTTGCATATGCCTGCCTGTCATTTATGGTGGGCTGACTGCCCTCCAGACCTTGGCTGAATGAAATACTATTTCTGCATCACCATGCCAGCTCCAAGTGCTTTTTTTAATAAGCCTACCTTTGCCTGATGCTTGAATATCTGTCATCCGTGTGCCCCGGGGACATATTAAGTGGCTGTGCATGTGGTAGCTTCTTGGGGTTTATGGCCCATTTTCCTTTTACTGTTACTCCCAGATGTGAGATACCCTCATGACTCCTTCTACCTCTGCCCACAGACAGTTCTGTATTCTTTTCTGTCCCAGCTTCTTGGTAACAAATTCCTTAGACTTCATATCACTTAGACTTCATTTCAGTAGTAAAGGGACAGGACAGATATTCCATTTATAATAGCAACAATTGTGACATTAAAGAAATTCATCAGCAGCAAATACTCCCAGCGTTTATAACTCCACGCAAGCCACCCTGACTCCTGCCAACCTCTCCATGGATAGAAAATGGTGAATAGAGCCTGAATATAGCCCATGGCTCTAGCCTGCCAAGATCAAAACAAGGGAGGATAGAAACACCAGGAAGACAAATTCAGGTTAAATTATGTAGGGGTAGAAGGGACTTTGGGACTCATTTAGTCTAACCCCTCTCTCCTACCCCTGATTTCGTATATGAGGAAACTGAGGCCTAGAAGTGAAAAGACTTGCCCATGGTCACACAGATAGGAAGCATGAGAAGTGGGATTTGAACTCATATCCTCTGATTTCCAAACAACTGCCTCTTCCCCTACTTCATACTATCCCCCTTTGTTAGTTGTCACAGAGACAGAATCTTCAGGAGTGGGAAGTCAATGTTGTATAATGCAGGAGCTCTGCTCTCAAGTGGGAGGTGTAATCTTTCCAGGGAATAAATGAATGAATGAATGAATATAAGCAAAAGCATTTCCTAAGCTTTTACTATGTGCCAGACAGTACTAACTACTGGGGATCCAAATACAGGCAAGCAAGGCAGACCCTGCCTTCAAGGAGTTTACATTCTAGAGCAGTGGTTCTCAACCTGTGGGTCTTGACCCCTTTGGGGGTCGAACAACCCTTTCACAGGGGTCACAGGGGTCACCTAAGACCATCGGAAACACATATTTCTGATGGTCTTAGGAAGCAAGACACTGCTCTTCTATCTGTCTCCAGGCGGGTCTGCCCACATGCAAATACTCCCACATGTGAGTATTAAAGGGTCACGGCATTAGGAAGGTTGAGAACCACTGTTCTAGAGGAAAACAATACACATAGGGGATCTAGGGTTGGATAGTGTGGATGGGAGAGTTGGCTGGTTTGAAATGGTCAGGAAATGACATGGTAGCCTGGATCTGGATAGGATCATTTTATTTTTAAGAACCTGGGAACTCAGGGACCCTAATTTGAGTTCCCTTGAGAGGCAGAGGAGGATCAGAGTGACTTTGGCATGGTTTAGAGTGGAATGGAAAGTATCCTGGTGACCAGGCTCAGAGTGTCTATCAGAGCCCGGGATCCTATAAATGGGAGTCAGTTCTAATGGGAATCACAAGACCCAAGTGGTTGCAGCATGGTAAGGAGCTCCTTGGGAAAAGCTGTTTATCAAAGTAGGGCTGAGCAGGAATGCAGACTTCTCAACATTGTAATGGTCCCATTGCATCAGTATCCTTCATTCAAACTAGCCAGAAGTGGGGGAGAAATGTGAAGTTCTCAAACCTCAAGTAAAGCATGAGGTACCTCTTCTTTCCTTCCTTCCTTCCTTCCTTCCTTCCTTCCTTCCTTCCTTCTTTCCTTCCTTCTTTCCTTCCTTCCTTCCTTCCTTCCTTCCTTCCTTCCTTCCTTCTCTCTCTGTTTCTCTTTCTTTCTTTCTTTCTTCCTTCCTTCCTTCCTTGCTTCCTTCTTTCTCTCTCTTTTTTCTCTTTTTTTCTTCCTTCCTTCCTTCCTTCCTTCCTTCCTTCCTTCCTTTCTTTCTTTCTTTCTTTCTTTCTTTCTTTCTTTCTTTCTTTCTTTCTTTCTTTCTTTCTTTCTTTCTTTCTTTCTTTCTTTCTTTCTCTCTTTTCTTCCTTCTCAATGTTCAATTCCAAACTTCCTCATCCTGTTTTATTTTATTTTATTTTTTCCTCAAAGCATTCTGAGAGATGCAGTTCAGAGGTCTCCTTGCCTACCTAGACACAGGTGTGTCCCAAAGTTTTCTATTGGATACCATTCCCTTACATCCATATATCACAGGATCTAGACTTGGAAGAGATCTTAGAAGTCACCAAAGATAATCCACTCCATTTACAGAGAAGGAAGGCCTCTTGCCAAAGATCACACAGTAGTAAGGAACAAGGAGAAGATTTGAACCCAGGTCCTTTGACTGTAAATCCAGTGTAGTTTTGCAACACTTTGCATAGCTATCCATAGGGTAAAAAGCCAACAATTGTTCACTTATCAATAAAGCTTAAAAGTTTCTCCACAATATCCAGGTAAAGAAAGACAACACAGATTTATTGGTGGCAGAGGCAACCCTAACCCTTTCCCCACTCCTTACTTCTGCCCTCTGGAGTCAAACAAATCAAGTCTACAGTTGCCCCTTCCACATTGTGGGCATTAGGTGTGCAGTAACCAGTGATCTGGAAAATAGGTGTAAAAATTTTGGCCTTCCCTTCATACTAGACAAGAAATCTGCTTTTTTTTCTTTTATGAGATGTTTATGGTACCTTATTGTGAAATTTGGGTTAAGCATTTGGTCATAGGCTCTCTGTTGTCTGCTGATCTCCATCTATTATCTGTAGCTTCTGGAAAACTCCCCAGAAATTCCCATTCAGTTTCTTATGCTGACCCATGATGTGTCAAAATCATGATGGGGAAAGTTGTGATGTGGAAGGCATAACTGTAGACGCTCTTCTTTTTGCCAAGTCCATACCTAAAGACAGCTCTCAGGATCCCCCAAGTCTTCTCTTCTCCAGTTCGATTGAAACGTTTTCTTTCGTTCCACCCTTGGAAACCTCTGAAGAACAAAAAATGTGTTTTCCCAGTGAGATGTCTCCTCCCTTTGAGGCCTATTTTGGGGAAAGGAGCTGGAGACACCTTTCTGGATTTTTCTTCCCTCCTTATTAGGAGTGATCCAGGTTGACCATACAGGTAAGATAATTTTGTGCATACATTTCAATATTAAATTTCCAGCAATGTTATTGACAGTTACCCAGCTCTTGGATGTTAGCATTTCATTATTAATTTTAGATCAAACTCAATGGAATCATAATTACACTTTGTTAGACCCAGCAGGCAAATCAGTCCATTAGGCAATTAATACATCTTTATTAAGTGGCTTCTATGGATGGGTACTTTGCTGGGTGCTTGGGATAGGGAAGCCAGAGGGAAACAGGTGCTGCCTTCAGTGAACTTCTGTTCCATTGGGAGGACAGAAGTTCACAGACAAGGAAGAACAGGACAGTATAATAATAAAAATTAGAATAGCTAACATATAAATGTATATAGTGCTTTAGAGCTTGTGGAGTATATATATATATATATATATATATATATATATATAATATACATATACATATAATACATACACATTTATATATGCACATGCATATACATGTTCATATATCTCATTCACAATCCTCACAACCACCGTGGGAATTAGGTGCTATTATTGTTATCCCCATTTTATGGATGGAAACTGAGGCAAACAGAGGTTAAATGACTTGCCCAGAGTCACACAGCAAGTAAGTGTCTGAGGCAGAATTTGAACTCAGGTCCTCCTGACTCCAGGTCCAGCATTCTTTCCACTATGCTATATAGCCTGCATCCATATCTATATCTAGAGAGAGAGAGAGAATGGACCAGTGATGTCATTTTATTGATTATCATCATTATTGGTGAAGAAACACTTCCTACCAATGTAGATTGGCATCTTTTCAGCAATTTGTAATTTTAGCCATCTCCAATTACCAAGTGGTTTAGTGACTTACCCAGGGTCACATGTTAAGTAAATGTCAGAGGTAGTTAAATCCAGGTCTTCTTGGTTCTGAAACCAGCTTTCTATCCATGCCAAGCTACCATATATTTATCCATATCATCCACATATCTATCTAGGTAATAGGTAGAGTAGGTAGGAAGGTAGTGGGACAGAGAGATGGACAGATGGAGAGATAAGTAGGTAGATAGACAGATAGATGGATAGATGGATAGAGAGGCAGATAGATATATAGACAGACAGATAGACAGACAGACAGACAGATAGATACATGAGCAGACTAGATAGATAGATAGATGGACAGACCAGATAGATAGACAGACAGATAGCTAGATAGATAGATAGACAGACAGGCAGACATAGATGATAGGCAGATGAAAAATAAATAGCTCAATAGAATGGTTAGTGAGGTGCTGTGTATGCCTGTGTTTGGAATGGGAGGTTGCTGTCTCTGATATTTTGAAATAGAAATTGGAAAAATATGAATTCTCTCAGTTCCATATTTACTTGACTCAGACAGTAAACTCAGACTGACCTGTTTGCATTCTCATCACATGCAAAATCCCAGAAATAAATAACATTTGCACCTGACATTTCCTGTTTGAAAACTGCATAAACTTCCAGACACTTCCAGCAGAGAGGAGTTAGTTACCTTCCTCAGGTAGCCCAGATCCTGTTCTCCCCCTGGTCCCAGTCCCTGCTAAGCAGTGGGGAACCCTCCCCAGGAGGCTCCAAGCACCCCACAGCCAGGATTCTTCTGCTTTGTTTAGCTTGTTTAGCTCACTTTCAATTTTGATATCTAGAATGGGCATGATAGTAGTACCTACTTCATAGGGTCATTGTGAGGATCAGATAAGACAATGTGTGCAAAATGCTTTACAAACCTTAAAACGCTGTACAAGGGTGGAGAAACTGTGACCTTGAAACCACGTGTGGCCCTCTAGGTCCTCAAGTGCAGCCCTTTAACCGAATAGAAATTTCATAGAACAAATAATTTGGATTCAATCAAAAGGCTGTGCTTGAGGACCTAGAGGGCCACATGTGGCCTCAAGGCCAGAAGTTCCCTACCCCTACACCAGATAAGTGGCAGCTGCTGTCATCATCATCATCATCATCATCATCATCATCATCATCATTCTGAGATGGTGCTGTCCCATGATTCTCATAGACACTACCTCTCCTCCAGCATAGTGCCTATCATAGAATTTCCACTTGTTGACTGGGAGAAGTGGTCACTGGGAGAAGTGGGCATCAAAATGGGCTTTGGTGTGTTGCAAATAAAATTCTGGGAGACAAAGTTTCCAAGTATTAATAATCAATTTATTAACTAGTCTAGCCAATAATCAGTAAGTTGATGGTCGATGGTTTCTCTCAGTAACCAAAGACAAGAAAAGTAGACTCTGAAACTCCTTAAATCAAGAGTGTGCCTTCTGACAGGGAGCGCCCTTGACAGTGAAACTCAATTGTGACTGGTGGACAGTTAATGAGAAATGTGCTAAAAACTTCCAGTTCCTCCCAATTACCACATCATTGAAGGAGGGGAGATCAGCTGAGAGAGTGGCCTGGTCCTAAGTTTTGAGTTCCATCTAGGAATCTTGGCATCCTGACCAGGTTCTCTCTGGTTTGGTTTCTCTTTTTATGAGCTGAGTTGCTCTGAACTATAACAAAGGAGGGCAAGGACAGGGGTTCTTTCCCCCAGATAGGGACCTCACCCAAAGTGGATTCTGTTTATACTCTAAAGCAGTCCCTCCAGCAGAGCTGGAATGCTTCTAACATTCTTTAGCCAAGGAGGGACTCTACTCTAGTCTAGCCTTTTTACAGAGAATGGAATATTCAAATTATTATTAATTAAAGGGTATAGCTTAAAAATTAATTTCTCTCAAGTTGTAGGGAATAGCTAGGAATTATCAAAAGAACTGCATACTTTTCCACTCTCTTTCCACTCTCCTTTCTCCTGGCCAGTTCTGGACCTGACTCATTGCCCAATGTAAGGGTGACATCCCTTTTTACCTCTTCCACTTGCAAATGTGACTTTGGAAGAAATAACTTCATAGGTATCAGGCTGATTTGAATTAAGTCAACAAGCATTTAAGTGCTTATTATGTACCAGGCTCTGTGCTGAGTTCCGAAGATACAAAGGAAGGCAAAAACAGTCCTTGCTTCAAGGAGCCCATATTCTACTGGGTAGAAGGTGACTTAAGAGCTCATCCAGTCCCACACTACTCTGATAGATGAGAAAATTGAGGATTAAGGAGGAAAAATGTTCTTTCCTATTTTCAACATTGAATTAATTAATTAATTAACAGTATTGAAATTTTTTCTTTTGAATTCCAAATTTTCTTCCTTTTCCTATTCCCTCCCCCACTCATTGAGAAGGCAAGTAATATGATACCCATTGTACATGTGAGGTCATGCATACACAAAAAGCAAGAAAAAGTAAAAAATATGCTTTAATTTGCATTCACTTCATCACTTTTCTCTCTGATGGTGAACGTTTTCCATCATGAGTCCTTTGGAATGGTCTCGGATCATTGTATTGATCAGAGTGGCTAAGCCTTTCACCTTGACAATGTTACTGTTACTGTGTCCACTGTTCCCAAGTTCTGCTTACTTCACTTTGCATCAGTTCATGTAGGTCTTCCCGGGTTTTTCTAAAACCGTCCTGCTTGGCATTTCTTATAGTGCAATGGTATTTCATCACAATTATATGCCACGACTTGTTCAGTCATTCCCCAGTTGATGAGCATCCCTTCAATTTCCTATTCTTTGCCACCACAAAATGAGCTGCTATAAATATTTTAGTACATGTGAGGTTTTCCCCTTTTCTTTGAACTCTTTGGGATGCTGACCTAGTAGACCTCTTGGTTGTTCCATCAACAAGACACTCCATCTCTTACCTCTGGGCATCCTCTCTGATTGTCCTTAATCCTTGAATACCCTCCTTCCTCCACTCTGACTACTGACCTCCCTGGTCAGTATTATTCCTTTAAGTCCTGGCTAAAATCCCTTCTCCTACAGAAAGCCTTCCCAACCCCTGTAAATTCTAGTGCATTCCCTCTATTAATTATTTAATATTTACCCTATATATATCTGGCTTTGTATATAATTGGTCTTTCCCGTTAGATTATAAGCTCCTTGAGGGCAGGCACTGTCTTTTGCCTCTTTTTGTATTCTAGTCCTTAGCATATTGCCTGGCACACAGTAGGCCCTTTACAATTGTTTATTGAATTGAATAGTGGTCTAGCTGAGTCAAAGTATAATCAAAATTTTATAGCCCTTTGGGCATAAGAAAATAAACTACTGAAATTCACATAGCTAATAAGAGGTAGACCAAGACTCAAATTCAAGCCCCTGGCTCTTTGTCCAATATTTTCCCTGGTGTGTTATTGTATCATA
Organism: Pseudochirops cupreus; assembly: GCA_028627135.1. NCBI lineage: Eukaryota > Metazoa > Chordata > Mammalia > Diprotodontia > Pseudocheiridae > Pseudochirops > Pseudochirops cupreus. The sequence goes on from CM053582.1 coordinate 98,108,155, forward strand.
CAAGATCATGTGAAGGGAAGGCAGAGGAAAGTCTGATGATTCAAAAGGAGAGACAGGGACCATAGCTCCCAATTTTCCTGCTTTGGGAAATCCATTTAAGTTCTCACACAGCATCATCACAAAATGAGACCACGGAAGCTCTGAGTTGGTAGGGACCTCGGAGGCCATCTACTCCGATCTCCTCCTGAGCAAACACCCCTTCTCTGACAGGTGACAAGTGGTCAAGCAGCCTGTGCCTGAAGCAGCTGTTATTATAGAGTTGGAAGTCATCAGTGGCTTGGAATAGAGTGCCTCCCTGACGGTGGCTGTGCCTGAGGATGCTGATGAATGGAGAGCATCTGTTCTGAGTTCTGGGGAGCTAGCTGCTCAGAATATCGGCTTCAGTGTTTCATGTTCCTTCTCACCAGATGAAGGATTCATTCGAAATCCCCATCCTAAATACAGCCAGCACAAACATTCCCTGAGCCAAAAGATGGGAATAAATGCATCTTAAATCTGCTGGGGCCATGCCCTTGCAGAGTTTACATTCATGAGTCTGCAAATGAAAAGCCACATTTTGTATTTTTTATAACCACAGGCAATTTAAAAAAACAAACCCACCCACCAACCTGGTGGGGAGGTAGGGTGGATAGAAAAACAGTAAAGAGCATTCATTTCAGTATTTCTTTCTATTTACTGGTTTTTCGACACAAAACACAAGCCATTTTCCTTGGGGCTTGGGGCTTTGCTTCAAGAGATGGTTAACGACAGCTGCAGAGTAGACTGGTGGACACTTTCTCTTGGCCCTGGATGTAATGACAGCGTCCATTTCATGTTGATGAAACAAGGCACACAAGGGATGTTGCCGAGCTGATGACCAGCCACAGAGATGCATTGTTCTCCACTCATTTTCACTGACTTTCCACCTGCATACAGCATGTAGGTGGCAGTGTAGTACAGTGGATGGTGCTGGGTTTGGCATCGGAAGAGCTGGTTTGGATTCCAGCTCTGCCGCTTTTTACCTGTGTGACCTCAGATAAGTCATTGTCCTTCTCTGGGCCAGAGGACAGAGTTGGACTGGTGGTTTTAAGGTCTTTTCCTGCTCTAAATATATGACCTTATGATTCAGAACCCAGAATGGGTAGGGATCACAAGAGTATGGATTTAGGTCTGGGCATGATTTTTTACGTCATTTTACTCTTCTTATCTATAAAAGGAAGGGGCTAGGCAAAAATGCCTTTGAGATGCTTTCCAGCTTTAAATCTATATCAGCCATTCCTGGAAAGTACTCCTTCCTTATCTCCACATTTTGGAATTCAGAGAGAGGGCAAATATCTTTTTTCTTTTTCGTTTTGGAGGGGTTAAGGCAGGGCAGTTGGGGCTAAGTGACTTGCCCAAGGTCACACAGCTAGTAACTGTTAAGTGTCTGAGGCTGGATCTGAACTCATGTCCTCTTGACTCCGGGGCTGGTGCTCTATTCACTATGCCACCTAGCCGCCCCAGAAATATCTTGATTAATAATAATAGCTAGTATCTATATAGCACTTTAAAATAGTATGTCATTTGATTTTCATAACAACTCTGTGAGGTAGGTGGTATTATGATTCCCATTTTACAGGTGAATCTACTGAGTCAGGCAGAAGTTAAATGACTTGCCCAGGGTCACACAGCTAGTAAGTGTCTGATTGGTACTCAGGTCTTCCCAACTCTGGGTCTAGTGTTCTTTATCCACAGTGCCTTGGAGATAAGACTTATCATATAAGACAGTGGTTCTCAACCTTTCTAATGTTGAGACCCTTTAATACAGTTCCTCATGTTGTGGTGACTCCCAACCATACAATTATTTTCGTTGCTACTTCATAACTGTAATTTTGCTACTGTTATGAATTGTAATGTAAATATGCAGGATGTATTTTCATTGTTACAAATTGAACATAACCCACAGGTTGAGAACTGCTGATAAAAGGGAACCTTTATTTCCAGGGAAGAACCAGAAATTGAAGCTGAGATTTCTGGAGGGTCTCTTTTGTGAACTCTCAGCTCTCTCTTCTTGAATGCATTCCTGCCCTGGATAAATGTTGTATTTTGAATCCAGCACTTCTAGGCCCTATAGAGCTCTCCTGTGAGATGCTACTCCAGAGCCTGGCCACAAGAGCCCTCCTTGCTAGGCTACTGCTTAGTCTAGTGGCCAATTAATCAGCAAGCAAATATAAAACACCTACTATGAAAAGTCTTGGGATCCAAACTGTTCAGTCATGTCCAGTTCTTTGTGAACTCACTTGGGGTTTTTTTGGCAAAGACACTGAAGTGGTTTGCCATTTCCTTCTTGAGCTCATTTGACAGATGAGGAAACTGAGGTAGAAAGGGTTAAATGACTTGGCCAAGGTCACATAGCTAAGTGTCTAAGGCCAGATTTGAATTCAGGAAGATGAGCCTTCCTGACTCTGGGCCCAGCACTCTGTCCACTGTGCCAGGATATAATTATGAAACGGACATAAATGAAATGATACCTACTCACAGGAAACTTACATTGAATGCGTACGATGAGTGTGTGTATACACACGTATACCTGTATGCATTTGTATATGTGTGTGCGTGTGTGTGTGTGTGTGTGTTGATACTTGGTAGTTTGATATAAGGTAGCTAGGATTGAAGGCACCAGAAGGTAGGGCATCAGGGAAGGCTTCATGTAGAACAGTGTTTCTCAACCTGTGGGTCGCGACCCCTTTGGGGGTCAAACGACCCTTTCACAGGGGTCACCTAAGACCATTGGAAAACACATATTTCCAATGGTCTTAGGAACTACTGCTCCTCTCTCTGTCTCCAGGCAGGTCTGCACACATACAAGTATTAAAGAGTCGTGGCATTAGGAAGGTTGAGAACCACTGATGTAGAAGATTGTGCTTGAGTTATGTCTCAGGGGAAGAAAGGGATCCTATGAGGTAGAGGTGAGTGGAGGGTTCATTGTAGGCATGAGGGACAGCCAATGTAAAAGCACAAAGACTGCAGATGCACTGCCATGAGTGAGGAATGGAGACAAGTCCAGTTTGGCTGAACCATGGTGGGGGGTGGGAAGGTGAAGTTTTATGAGCCTGAAATTGGTAGGTTGAGGCCAGGCTGTGAAGGATTTTACAAAGTCTAACAAAATATTTATATTTTATCCCAGCAGCAATAAGGAACTGCGGGAATTTATTGAGGAGGAGAGTGATGTGATTAGATCTATATTGAAGAAAAATCATTTTCACAGCTATGTGGAGGAGTGGGGGGCACTTGAGGCAATGGGACTCATTAGAAGTCTTTTGCTATCACCTGGGTGAGAGGTGATGAGGGGGTGAATCAGGGGTGGGAAACCTGCAGCCTCAAGGCCACAGGTGGCCCTCTAGGTCCTCAAGTGCAGCCCTTTGACTGAATCTAATACAAAGGACTGCACTTGAGGACCTAGAGGGCCACCTGTGGCCTTGAGACTGCAGGTTCTGCATCCCTCTTACACCATGCTATTTTTCTTGTAATACTCTATAGTACCGACCAAAAATGCAGTAAGGGTTCTGAGAAGAAAGAGGGCATTGTGGACTGAAGTAGTTTAGGAAAACTTCCTGGAGGAGATGGTCTTTGGGCTGTTCCTTGAAGAGTGTGGTCAGGGGAGAGAAGACAGAAGACATGAGCAAAAGCACAGAATCGAAGGTGTTCCAACCAATCCATTTTAGTTATTTTCTCATTATTATTATAAAAATATTTGACACATTTTGTTTTTGCTTAAACTATATTTCACAATACAAGGTGTTCCCAAAGTCTTAGTGCATTTTTCAGCTTTAATTGCTGATTATATTATATATTATAATATATTAATATTATCAGTAATAATATCATATATAATATAATAACATTATATTATATATTATATAATTTAGTAAATTTAATAGCTATTAACTGCACTAAGACTTTTGGGACATGCAGTGTATTTCTTCTCCTTCCCAGAGAGCCATTCCTTATAAAAAATTATAGAAAAGAGAAACCAGAAAATTAGCAAAACTAGCCAATATATGTACAAAAAAGTCTGCCATTATATACATTGTTATAGTGTTTTACATTCACATCCACAATCTCTAACCTTTACAAAGAAGTTGAAAGAGTTACCTTCTTGCATCTTGGGGTCAAGCTTGGTCATCATAATCTCTCATTATTCACCTACAATTGTTTTGTCTTTGTTGTTCTTCATGTTTACAACATTGTAGCCGTTGTCTTTACTGTTTTCTACACTCTGCTTATTTCACTCTGCATCAGTTCATATAAATTTTCCCATGTAGTCATTTTCTTCTGTAGTCATCCTATTCATTATTTCTTATAGTTTAGGAATATTCCATTACATTTAAGTACCATGGCTTAGCCATTGTCATCCTCAAGTTGATGGGAACATATTTGGGGCCTAGTTCTTTGTTACTACAAAAGCTGCTGCCATATTGTGGCATATGTGAGATCTTAGTTTTTATTTTTGTCCTCTTCGGAGTATATGCCTAACAGTGGAATCTCTGGGTCAAAAGGTATGGGCATTGCCCTCACTTTCTTAGTGTAATTCCAAACTGTTTTCTGAAATGGTTGGACCAATTCACAGTCCCACCAACAATGGCCATCTTTTCATAATCCTGCCTATATGGATTAGTCTCCTTTTTGGTCATCTTAGCCAATTTGCTGGGTGTGAAGTGAAAGCTCAAGGTTGTTTCGATTTACATTTTTATTCCTATTAGTGATTTGGAGCAAGCTTTCATATTGCTTTCATAATTGCTAATAATTTGCGATTGCTTTGAGAACTGTTTACTCCATTCATCTAATGGAGCTTTGGTCTTGTATGGTTCTGTTAGTTGACTGTATCTTGGATACCAGACCCTTATCAGAGAGGTTTGATACAAAGTGTTTTTCCTCAGTTAATCACTTTGCTTCTTATCCTAGTTGCATTAATTTTATACATGCAAAAGCTTTTCAATTTCATTTAATCAAAAATATCTATCTTATCTTTTATAATTACCTCTATTCCTTTGTTCATTTAGAATTCATCCCTTTGCTATAGCTAATCTTTAAAATTCAGAAACTATGCCTTTTTTTGAGTGTATTAGCATATATGGCATAAGATGTTCTCATCTTTTCTTGTCAGTGTTTCCTCAATAGCTATGCAATGGGTTTTTCCACTGGAGTTGGAGTCAAAGGATTGGTTCAATTTGTACCTACTTGTTTGACCTTGGACAAGTTCCTTTACCTCTGTAGAACTCATTTGTAAACTAACAGCATTGGATTAGATTTCTGAGGTAGCTTCTAGTTCTAGAGTTAGGTTCCTATGACCCCAAGTATTCATATAAAGAAATATTGGGGAGGGTTCAGAGGAATGGATAGCTTTTGCCTAACTAACATGTTGCCCAAGTTCACCATACTCTGCCAGATCATGGGGCATCTGAAAGCTCCTTTAATTCCTGGCTTGAGGCCTTATAGACTGTTTCTTCTCTGTAACTGGGCCAGCACAATCTTGATATTCTTGTCCTTCTATTAAAAATACTATTCTGACTGTAATTCTCTGCCTACGGGCATTTTGATTGACATTAAATTAAATTTGTGAGTTACTTTGGGAAGGACTATAATGCTGACTATTTATGAGCATCACTTTTTGTGTTCCTAGGAAGGAACTCTGCTGATGATAGATAGATAGATAGATAGATAGATGGATAGATGAATGAGATCGATAGATGATAGATAGATAGATAGATAGATAGATAGATAGATAGATAGATGGAGATAGAGATAGATAGATGATCGATAGATAGATGGATGGACAGATAGATAGATGATAGATAGACAGACAGATGGATAGCCATAGATGATTGAGACAGAGGTAGATGGAAAATAGGCAGATGATAGAGATAGATGGATAGATAAATGATAGAGGTAGGGAGATGATAGACATAGATAGATGATAGATGAAGACAGATACTAGAGATAGATAATAAACAGATGATAGAGATATGCATTAGATAACAGACAAATGCTAGAGATAGATTGATGACAGAGATGGATGATAGGCAGATAATAGAGATAGATTAAAGACAGAGAAATAGATGCTAGATGAGAGAGGTATCTGATAGATAGACAGACAGACAGATAGATAAAAGGATAGATGGGTAGGCATTGCTCTTGCCCACAGATTAAAAGTTTGCTTTGCCCTGCACCTTTGGCTATCACTACAGAGTTCAGAGGGAACTGGAAGAAACCTTGGGGATCATCTAGTCCGTGAACCTTAAGTTTTAGAAAAGTAAACCAGGGAACAGAGAAGGAAAGCAGAATATAAGCTTATCACAGGCAAAGACACCTTCATATCTGTACACTAGCACTGTGTCTGATACAGGAAAGGTACTTAATCAGGGATGGTTGAATTGAATTGTACCAAATTGACATTATGACTTGTCTGAAGTCATGACTAGTCTAGGCATAATTGTTATTCCTGATGGCATCATGTATGCCAATGCCATTGTCTTTCCAACTGCACCATGTTTATCCTGATTCTCTCTGCCCTTCCTATCTATGCCTCTCACAGTGCTACTCAAACTCTAATGCTCATCATCCTTATCCTGGAGGATCCTCGATCAGGTAGATTTAGGTTTGATACAAGGAATGACTTCTTGCCAGCTGGAGATATCCAAGAGTGGAGCAACCTGCCTGGGGAGGAAGTGGCTTCCCCCTCATTGGAGATCTTCAAGGAAAGGCTGAAGGACCACCTGTCGGGGTGGGGTTGCTGGCTGGATTCTTTCCTGGGTGTGACTTGGACTAGATGGCTGCGGAGGTCCGTTTCCACTCTGAAGTTATGTGATTCAGAGCTGGAATGGACCTCAGAGGTCATCTAGTCTCATCTCTTCTTTGCACAGATGAAGAAACCAAGACCCAGTAATACACCTTGCCCAAAGTCATGCAGATAGTAGGTTGTACAACTGGATCATCTGGTATAAATCCAGAATTCTTTTCATGCTACCAATCTACCTGGTTTCTCCCTCCTCTGAACTAATATAATAACGACAGCTAACATTTTTATAGACTTTAAGGTTTGCAAAAGCATTTATGCATATTATCTCATTCAAGCTTTACAACAACCTCTATGAAGGAGGTTTTATTATTGTCATTTACATTTCATAGATGAGAGAATGGAGGCTTAGAGAAGGTAAGAGGCTTGCCAGTAAGTATCTGAGGCAACATTAGCACTGAAGTCTTCCTAACTCCAGGACCAAGTCACTGAACAATGTAACTCTCCTCTTCATTTAGTGTCTCTCTCTTATTATGCTATCACAGCCTACCTTGTTTGAGTCTTTTCCCCATTCGCCTCTCCTTCAATTCAATTAAGTCTGTATTATGTATCCTCTGTGTAGCCGGTTACTATGCTGAGTAGTAGGGGTACAAAGCAAAAACAGAAACAGTCCCTTTCCCGAAAAAGATTACATTTGACATGAAGTTTCAGGAGGGCATGGGGCCACGTCTAATTCATCTGTGTATCTGCTATGGTAGTTTGCATGTAGCAGGTGTCCAATAAATATCCACCGGTAGGCGGAGCCAAGATGGCGGCGTAGCAGCAGCAACATATCGCAGCTCTCACATAGCCACCCCAAAATACCCATAAAATGTGACTCTAAACTAATCCTAGAACTCCAAAACGCACATAAATATGCCTTCCACTAAAGTCAGCTTGGCTACGAGAAACCATATCAGCACTGCAAACCAAAACCAGCCTGGCCTGAAGCCCTGGCTGAGCCTGGGGGCGGCTGGACGGGAGGAGCGGAGGAGCCTCAGATTAGCAGCAGCTGCGAGCAGCGTTCAGAACTACGTCAGTGGGGATTGTGAAATAAGGGAGAAAAGCGTCTGGCCGAAATGCTTCCAGGGCGGGAAAGCAAAAGGCAGAGGTTTTGCACCCGCCTCTGCGTTGCAGCTTCCGTGCCCATGTCCTGCAGACAGCAGGGGGACTAAGTGATTGTTCAGAGGCCAGTGCTCTCGCATTGAGTGGCCTGGATCCGGATCGCGGTCTTGGGCTTTCGGTCCTGGAGTCTTCATTATCCAGTGAGCCGGAAGTAAGTAGGAAAGGGACCCAGCACCTTCCTGAGAGCTACAGCAGCCGGGAGGACCCCAGCAATTTGGGACAGAGCTTTCCCTTCTGGAAGCAGAGCCCCACAGAGATTTAAAAAAAAATCACAGACAGACCAACCATGAGTAAGAATAAGCATAAGAAGCAAAGCAAGAACAGTAACCAAACCC
>CM053582.1:98116907-98132863 GCA_028627135.1 Pseudochirops cupreus
CTGACTTTAGTAGGAAGTATCTTTGTGTGCGTTTTGGAGTTCCAGGATTGGTTTAGAGTCCTATTTTATGGGTATTTTGGGGTGGCTATGTGAGAGCTGCGCTATGTTGCTGCTTCTACGCCGCCATCTTGGCTCCGCCCCCGAACTCCTTGTCTTTCATTTTTGAAGAGGACCAGTGGTCTCATGGGATGACGTCTTGACTCATATGTGAATTGGATTTAAGTGAGGCAGGACTGCATGAAGTCATAAGCCTCAGTCTCTCTCCCAGAGTCATAGAAGTCCAGTGGCAAGAAAAAAGTCAGGATAAGTGGCAGTGGCCCAGGATGGAGTGGATGACTCTGTTTCACAGCATCTGTTTCAGTCACCATCATGGCCATTGGAGCAAATGGTTCTTATCCTCTCATTCCACCAGGGAAAGTCTGCACATACCTTGGGGTAGACATCCCCCTAACTCACCAACAGGTCGAAGGCTTGTAGGTTACCCTCAGTCTGATTTAACCTGTCTGCCAAGATGGTTTTACCAAGGTGTGGCCACTGTGCATGCTACAGCTTCTTAGAGCCACAGGTGAGTTGAGTGAATCAAATGGGCACCGAAGTTGAATGAGCAGGCCTGAAAAGTGCACCAGAGATGCTAGTCCTCCTGAACACTCTATACATCCCAGCGTTTACTCCTATAATACCTCTAGCACAGGCACCTTCTCTCTGCTCACATGGCCCCTACCTCAGTTCAGTCCCTCATCACTTCTCACCTTGATTATTTCAATGGCTTCTCTTCCTCAGTCTCTCTTCCTCATGTCTTTCCACATTTTAGTCTATCTTCTACACTTTTGCCAGTTGATTTTACTTAAATACAGATCTAACCCTATCGATCCCTTACTCAACATACTCCAATTTCTCCCTGTTATTTCTAATATAAGATATAAAATCCTTTGCTTAACTTTACAACCTCATTTGAACCTAACATTTGTTGGGCATTATTCCCCCTCCTGCTCTTTGCCAGTTATCTAGCCAAACTGGCCTTCTATCTGTCCCTCACACAAAACACTCATCTCCTATCTCCATGCTTTTGCGCTGACTGTACCTCACGCCTGCAATACCCTCCTTTCTTGCCTCATAGTGGCTCTCTCTTCTGTCAAGATTCAGCCTAAACATCACTTTCTGCATGAAGGCTTTCCTGATCCCCCCTGCCAATTTCTAGTGTACTCCCTCCCAAGCTATCTTGTATTTTAACTTCCTTGTTTTTGTTTTCATTTCATTGGGGCCAGCTAGCTGGTGCAGTGGATAAAGCATGGTGTCTCAAGTAAAGAAGACCCAAGTTCAAATTCAGCCAAAGACATTTATTAGCTGTGTGACCCTGGGCAAGTCACTTAACCCTGTTTGCCTCAGTTTCCTCATCTGTAAAATGAGTTGGAGAAAGAAATAGCAAACTCCTCCACTATCTTTGCCAAGAAAAGCCCAAATGTCACAAAGAGTTAGACATGAGTGAAAAACATAATTTCATTGGCTTACAGGCTCATCAATGGAGAGCTGAAAGGAATCTTCTAAACCATAGAGTCTAGCCCCCTAATTTTAGATATGAGGAAACTGAGGCACAAAGAGTTTAAGTGACTTGCCCAAGGTCACATCTAATTTGTGTCTGAGGCAGGATTTGAACTCAGGTCTTCTTGACTTTCACTCTATCAACACTAACCTGACTTGTCTTCATGTTTTTATTCTGTGTGCCCTTATTGTCTCTCCTGTTAGAATGTGAGCTTCTGGAGAATAGTGATGGTTTCATTCATTGTATTTGTTCCCTTAGCAGTTATCACAAAGACTAGCAAATAGTAGGTGCCTAATAAATGCTTGTTGATTGATTTTCATAATGCCTTTTTGGGGCAAAGAGGTAATCTTGGCTTCCTGAAGAACATGCCCTTTAGTGGGTCCTCAGTGCTCTGAGTACATGCCTAGAGACGAGCTGTGCATCAATCCTCTGAGGACCAGCCCAGCCCATTGTAGAGAAGGTCACTACCAGGACAATGGCCACCAGGTGATATGCTTTACAGCCATTGACACTTAAGAAAAAAGGTGTGGAGAGATTACTAGCTCTGAATCTTAATTCAGCAAACCAAAAATAAGAATTTATCATGTACTTACTGGATTCAGATCTGTACTAGGCAATAGGAAGTATGCAGAGTTTAGGCTGACCTCCTAAATAGTGAGACCTTTCTGCAAATAGAATGTGTCACTATATTACCCGGTGATGGTGGTCTTCAAACAGAGGTTGGATGGCCATTTGGGGGGATGATGGGGGTAGAGATTCTTGATCAGGTATGACTTAGAAGAGCTGCCTTCTGTGCTCACTTCAAACTCTTAAATTTTGTGAAGTGACAAAAAAAGTATGATAAAAGGGAATCCCTCTCCCCCTAGAAGAACTCAGAGTTAGATAGTCACATGACCAGGGGTATGCTGGCAAATGTTTAACAACCAGTTTTCCAGCAACCACAGCACAGTTTTAAATTTGATCCTTATTATATTAACATTTTCTCCATCACTTCCTTAAGTTTACACAGTGAATAAAACAATAAATCAAACTATGATTCTAGCATTCGTGAATTTCTGAGGTGTAAATGTTCATATTAAAAATTGAATAACTGGCTCTTGGGAGTCCCTGTAAATTGGCTCTGGCATAACCCTGGATATGACACAGAAACAGATAAACACAATACATGAGATCACTTGGTAGGTGTTCAGATTGGTTTAGACTAAAGTGAGGAGGGGTGAAGCGGTCAGTTATTACTGATCTTAGGGAGGCACTGAAAGAAGGTGAATGACTATAGTCCCTCATGCTTTGGGGAATGTTCTCCTAGAACAGAAATATAGTGGCACTTGTTTTCAGTGCTGGGATTGGAGAAAGGACTTTTATCATATAGACTACTCTATAAATAATTTATTTCTGGAGCTGTTCACTTAGGGGAGCGTGATTTGATCTGCAGCATGGACAGTACAATGTGGTGGATAGAAGAGTGGCCTTGGTGTTGGGAAGACCATGGCCTTCCTCTGCTCCCTTTGTCTTTTAGGATAAAATGTCAATCCCTCAGTTTGGCATGGGGAGCCCTTCCAAATCTGATTCCAGGTCACCATTCCAGACTTAGTTCCTATTAGTCCCCTTCATACTTCTGTCTTCCAGGAAGAGTTGGCATTTCCCAACTTGGTTATCTGTCTGCCATCTTTGTGTTTTTGCACAGGCTAGCTCCCATGCCTGGAATGCTCTCCCTTCTCCCTTTGGCTTTCCACAATCTCCAGCTCTCTCCTAAAGTGGACAGAACACTGGGCCTCGAGTCAGGCATAACAACCACCTTTTATAAAGCACCTACTATGTGTCAGGCACTTTACTAAGTGAATATGATCTCCTTTGATCCTCATCACAACTCTGAGAGGTAGGTGCTGTTATTATCCTTATTTTTCAGATAAGGAGACTGAGGTTAAGTGACTTGCCTAGGGTCACACAGCTAATATTTTGAATTCAGATATTCCTGACTTTATCCAATGCACCATTTAGTTGCCACTTTGAACTTAGAGAAAGACCTAAGTTCAAAACCAGCTTCGGACACTTATTAACCATGTGACTCTGGGCAACTCATTTAACCTCAGTTTGTCCCAGTTTCCTCTGTGAAATGGGGGTAACAATAATGGCTACCTCCCAGGGTTGTGGGATGGATCAAATGAGATGATATTTGTAAATCACTCGGCTCAGTCCCCTCATACAGTAGGTGCTTAATAAATGCTTATTCTCTTCCATTCTTCTTTTCTCTGTTCCCTTTAGTTGTTGGTGTTTATTCCTCCCTCAATTGTATTCATTTATGTTTTATATTTTGGTTTTGTACTTCTTTTGTACTTAATTTATGTATTTATTTATATATTATATTTATTTATGTTTCAATGTTTCTCTCCCTTTCCTTGGCCTGATTAATGTATCCAAAGCTCCTTGCCTTGTAGGCTAGACTGATCTTTCCCCAAAAGGTTAAGGAAATCTTTGAGACTTAATTGGTTGAGAGCATTAAGGTGGGAGCAGTTTACTTGGTGTCCTGGTCCCCTGCGTACCAAGGCCCAGCCAGATAATAACAGCACCTACCTCTCAGAGTTGTGATGAGGATCAAATGAGATCATATTCATTTAGTAAAGTGCCTGACACATAGTAGGTGCTTTATAAAAGGTGGTTGTTATGCCTGACTCGAGGCCCAGTGTTCCGTCCACTTCAGGAGGGAGCTGGAGATTGTGGAAAGCCAAAGGGAGAAGGGAGAGCATTCCAGGCATGGGAGCTAGCCTGTGCAAAAACACAAAGATGGCAGACAGATGACCAAGTTGGGAAATGCCAACTCTTCCTGGAAGACAGAAGTATGAAGGGGACTGATGGACAGACCACCATGGTGAAGCCAGAGGGTGGGGAGTTGCACCCAGATGCATCAATGCATCCTTGCTTAATGCCCTCCCTCCATGAAGACCCCAGCTTGATGCTTGCCTCTGACACATACTGGAACCAAAATTCGTTAGCTCTCAGACTCCTTGGCAGCTCTCTGAATCACAGAGGAGGAGCTGACCATCATTAGTGGAGAGACTGTCCTCACCTTGGAAGGTCTGCCAGCATTTTATTCTGTCCCAATCTCAAGCATGACTGGTTTGGCTTAGGCCTGGCCCAGAATAACCCTTTTAAGGGGTTTCTTCCCCTTCTCCTAGCAAAACACAGTCCTTGAAGCCAGGGACTATATTCTCATTTTGTTTGTGCCCCTACCACCTAGTAGTCTGTCAGTCAACAAGTATTTATTAAATGCTTATGATGTTCCAGGTACTATTCTAAGCATTAGGGATACAAAGAAGGACAAAAGACCAAAAAAGAAAAAAACAGGCATTTTAGGAGCACATGCAAGCAGCACTGTCCTGGGGAGGCTGGGGAGGCCTGACAGAGACGCTCTAGAATGGCGGGGGGGGGGGCATTGGGAAAGGCTCTTTGCAAAAGGTCAGACCAACCAGCAGGCTGCTGTAGTAAGCCAGGCATGAGGTGGTACAGGTCAGTGGCCCTGGAAGCACGTCTTGTTGGGGTGACTGATATTTCATGACCCCATTGGAGGTTTTCTTGGAAAGATACTGGAATGATTTGCCATTTCCTTTTTTCAGTTCATTTTTCAAAAGAGGAAACTGAGGCCAGTGACTTGCCCAGGGTCTCACAGCTTGAACTCAGGTCATCCTGGCTCCTTGCTCAGTGCTCTATCCATTGCGCTTCTTCTTGCTGCTTAGGAGTACATAGTATGTATTTAATACCACTTGTTGGTTATGACTGGGTGCCACAGTTACCTCTCCACTGCTGAAATCATAGGTCCTTAATATCTTGATGTATAATCATACTGGTAAACTAAAAACCTATACTGTGGTAGGATATTTTCCCTCTGTGGAGGAGAACCAGGCTTTCCATTAAGCATCCTCCTCAAGAAGAATGATTTATAAAGACTGGCAATCATCCACTCCCTTAAAGAGTAGGCATGTGAGAAACTGGGTAGTTTTTTTCCTTTTAAATCCTAGCACAATGACTGGACGAGATGGATGAAATACCCCATGCTAAAAAGCAACTACAGAGGAGGAATGAGGAATCAGAGCAGGGGTAATGTATCTGGCACAGAGAAATATTAACCACAAAAGAATAATACGGAATGGAGTCAATTACAAGGAATAATCCCCAAAGCGTGAAAAAAGTGAGTGATTCAAGTTGGAACACCATCATTTTCACATGGGGCACAAAGGAAGGATGGCTGAGCTGAGTGCAGAAAGTCACTGTAATTACTCTTATTTCCATGGTGACTTTCATCCAGAAATCTTCAACCTGGGGAAGCTGGGTATTGGCCCCAACGGGGCAAGGCTCTGACCCTGTATGTTTGGTTGCTTATGCCTCTCTGAGAATTCACAGTCCAATCTGTTGAACTCAAATGGGGGAGAAACAGAAGAAGAATAATCCAGCTTCTCCAATACATCTCCTCTACAACGGTCTAGGAAATGCACCAGACCAAGTGCTAGTTAGACAATCCAAGAAAAAAAAACATAACGAGTAATTTTTCCAGGTCAACTCAGCATAGGGAAACAGACAAAATAGTCTGTGGATACTGGGGACAGGGTCTGCCCAGGGGGAGCTCTTTGTAGATATTTTAGCACCCAGGGATTGAAAAAGGGCCAAATCTGTGCCCAAGGGTAAGAAGAGGACCCATACCCATACCAGGGCACCTCAATCTCATGTAGAATGCAGAAACAGGTGTCACCTGGCTGCTCGGTCACTCATTACTTATTTTCGGGTTGAAGGTGCAGAGCAGACTGACGAGAGGACCTTCACCTGGAGGTGGGGTGATATTCTGGGGCAGGGAACCCTGGCATGCCCTAGGACTGGTTAGTGAGCAAGGAACAAGTTCAGAAGAGAGCAACAGCTGTGTGGGGCACTGGTGACCCCAGGAAAATTTCAGGATCTCGGTGCTAGCCTACAGCCCAGTCTGAAGCCTGCAGTGGCAGGAATCCCAGACTAATTATGAGCCCAAAGTTTTATTGTTCTGAACCTATAGAGCTTCCCAGCTGGCTGATAGTCACTGAGTCTGGTGGCAGTCTATTGAAACTTCAACCATGGCCAGATCCATAGGAGTGCGGCTTAGATCCAAACCTGGGCTTGGAAGTGGTTGAGCTCAGACCAGCAGGGCAGTGATCAGGCTTAGGGCTGTATCACACCACTCTGGGAGCACTGACAGCTTGTAGGTTCCAATCTTCTGGGCTGTGGTCTCTAAGATTCCTTTTCAACTCTGCAATGCTTTGATTCTCTGAACTCTAGCCAATGATTGACAAAGTGTTCCCAAGGATAGAATCTTCCAGGTCTGGTTTAATGAATAGAGGATACTCAGAAAATTAAAAGATTGAATTCAATGACCTTTAGGGTCTTTTCAAAGTCTAAGAACTGTGATCCTCAAATCCTAACAGCTGTGATCACTCAAATGTGCAAGTTGATCTGTTAAATCATGCACTTTCACATTCCTTCCAAAGGTACAGATTGTAACCCATTTGTACCTGCCCATCCTGTGGGATTCTTGTTCATATCCTCCCATGAATCACTACAGGGGTCCATTTTCTGAGTCGGAGGCCTTCCTCATTTTCTCCTGAAATGTTAGGAGACATTTCATCCTTGACACATGTTCAACCCATTTTTTCCCCTTTTCATCCAAATCTTACCCTCTTCTTAAGATCCTTATTACTATGGAGCACACCAAGATCCTCCCAATCTCTGACTCCTTATTCTCCCTAACTCCCCATACCCAATCTTTTGCTGTTTGTTTTAACTTTCGTAACATTGCTTGTATATGTTCCTATTCTTCTCGAATATTGCCACCCCACCCTGGTGCAGACCTTCCTTGCCTCTCTTACTCATGCAATAGCCTGTGGTTGATCTATCCGCTTCCAGTCTCCCCCCTCTCATCCCATCCAATCCAAACTCCACTCAGCTATCAAAGAGTCATCCCTCTTATTCAATAACTCCAGTGGCTCCCTGTTGATTCCAGAACCAGATATAAGATCCCCTGTTTGGCTTTTAAAACCCTTCAAAACCTGGCCCTCTGCTACCTCTCCAGTGTTCTTCCCTTCTGCTATCCATCCACTCTGGCCTCCTTGCTGTTCCTCCCTCACGATGTTCATCTCCTGACTTTGTGACTTAACCCCAGTTGTCCCCCATGCTTGCAAAGATCTCCCTCCTCTTCTCTGTCCCCTGGCATCCCTGTCCTCTGTAAAGCCCCAGCACCTTCTACAAGAGTCTCTTCTAATGCCCCTTAATGCTCAGGTCTGACCTCCATTCATTAGCCCCAATTTATCGTGTATGGCAGCTTTCTTGAAGGAAGTTGTCTGCATTTCATCCTCCCCATTAGAATGTGGTCTCATTGAGCAACTGTTTTTTGCCTTTCAGTGTATCCCCAGTATTTAGCGCAATGCCAGGCACACAGAAATGCTTAATAAACAAACGATTGCTGACCTGACATCTTTCTACCATGCATTTCTCTGATGAGATCTTTTCCTTTCCTTGTCTTCTTCAAAGTTTTGCAGTGAAGGGAGGGGTTTCAGAGAAGCCCGGTAAGATTTGTTCAGACTCTGCCCCAGAGGGAAATGAGCAAAACCAGGAGAACAATGAACATGATAATAACATTGTTGTTATCGATGATTCCAAAACACTTAAGAATTATGATCAAAGCAGAGATTAGCCACGATTCTAGAGGACCAGTGATGAATTACACTATCCTTTGTTGTTGTTGTTGAGTGATGTCTGACTGTGACCTCATTTAGAGTTTTCTTGGCAGAAATACTGGAGTGGTTGGCCATTTCCTTCTTCAGCTCATTTAACAGATGAGGAAACTGAGGCAAAAGAAGCTAAGTGACTTGTCCAAAGTCACACAGCTGATATGTATCTGAAGCTGGATTGGAACTCAAGTCTTTCTCACTCAAGGCCCAGAGCTCTTTCCTTTGAACCGCCTATCTGTCTGCTGTCCATATAAGTAACAGATTCATGATGCACAAGGAGGCATCCATTTTGGGATAAGACTACTATGGGAATTTATTTTGCTTACCTATATATATTTGTTACGAAGGTTTTCTTTTCCTTTTTTCAATTTACTAGGGTTGGGATGGTTATATGTTGCGAATTGCTCATATCTACCCTGTGCCTTGTCATTGCTCTTGGTGTAACATTCATTTTTGGGTCTTCAAGACAGGAGATTGATATATTTTATGTCTTGCCACCATATTTAAGCCCAACTCCCATTTCTATGTTCTTTTAAAGTTTACAACACATTTTCCCCACAACAACTCTGTGGAGCACTATACCCACTTTGTAGATGAAGAAACTGATGCTCAGTGAAGTTACCTGGCTTGTTCTTGTCATGCAACCAGGAAATCTCAAAGCCAGGATTCATACTCAGATGTCTTGACTCCAGTTCCCTGGTTCTTTCCACGACACAAATCTGCATATTAATTAAAATACATTTCCAAAGTTTAATAAATATTTATTAAACATCTACTATGTGCCAAGCATGCTATGAAGTGCTGCAAATAAGGGAAAAAAAAGACCCCTACCCTCAAGGGACTTCAATTTAATAGGAGAAGACGACACACAAAAAAGAAACTGAAAGGTGGTGAAGGGGAGAGGGCCATCAGAGGGTTCCTAGTGCCAGGGTATGCTCTTCTGTGGAGTTGAAACCAAGCAGAGAGGCTTGATTTACCTGGAAAGTTCTGAAGGTTCTGAAGCCTCTATAAAACAAGGCTTTGGGAGGAGTGCATTGCTCCACCTTCTATCCTTCAAATGAGGCAGGTGAGACAACAGAGTTGGGTGGAGAAGGTGTTGAGTAGCAGAAACTGATTCAGTCAGCATGATGAGATTTCAGGTGATTGGTTTAAGGATTACAAAGTGCTTTCCTTACACTACTCTGTGGTCCTATAACATGACTAGGGGAAATATTCTTCTGGCCGTAAAATGACCAACCAAAGATGAAGAGCTTATTTGTAAGAGTGATGCTGGGGGAACCTTGGAAGAATGAGATTATCATCTAATAGCAAAGGAGAAAAAAATACAGCAAGGAGTCAGATACGTACCCTGGGTGCAAGATTTCATGTAGTAAAAATGAAAAATGCGATCTCAGCACCTGAAACTCAGAAGGGAATCAGGGTATCTGGAAAGCTGTTATAATATGATTCTGACATATTTTGTGTTTTTTGTATCCCCAGCACCTGGAACATAGTAGGGGCTTAATAAATGCTTATTGATTGGTACATTATCCATGTGTGCACATTTTAGCTACTAAGTCACTCATGTTTTAGTTCCCCTGCTGTTTTTTTTCCACAAAATTCTAGTGGGAAGGGACTGCAGAGGTCACTGAGTCCAACTAATACTTGGAAAAAGAATCTACGGCTCTGGGATGGCTGGGGTACAAATTGGTTTTTGTGAAACAGGCTAAACAGTAGATCTTTGGTAAGGTCAGCAAGATATTAACAGGTCTTCAATGACCACAAGCATGAATAGAGTCAATTATTCCTTGGAACCATTGATCCAAACCAAATTAGGCAAACCTGATCTGCTTTCCTGACATCAACTGCACCACTGTGTTTTCCCCAACAGAACAAATGGTAAGATGAATCCTTTTTGCGAGGAACATAAGGCCGAGTATGATGCCCCCTACCTGCCCTGACAAAACCCTTTCATTAGACCATAAATTCTAACCCCAGTATCTTCAAAAAGCCAGGAATGAGGGGATTAGAAAAACACTTTTCTTTCCTTCTTTGAGACCAGGCAGCAGGCTTGCAACACAGCTGTATCTTGACAGGCAAAGCCCGCCTCAACATCCTGTACATCGATTCTGAAACAAGTTAAGAAGAGTCTGGATTAGCTGTCCAACCCAAACCTCCTCGAGTAATTGGTGGATCAGACATTTTCTTTCATGTTCTACTTGAAACCATGTCCCTTGGGGGGGCCATTTTAAGAAAAATGCATTTCTGATTTGGCCCAGGATTTTAGAATAATAGTAGCTGGTGTGTGCTTAGAGATAGGAAAAGGAAAACAAAATGATTCTAACCAGGCTTTTAGCTCACAAAGGAACGCAATCCTTTCAGAAGCAACTGTTTCATCATGCATTAACCTTCCGTGCCCAGACACTCTCTGCTCTTCCTCTTCTTGTTGATTTTCGAATATTTGAAAGGCCTACTTCTTCTAGCTTTGGGTTTAAGGGTCTGTCTGCCCAGATCTGGCCAGGAGATATGTGTTGATGGGCATTTTCTTCTAAACATCTATGGCCTTTACCATCTTGTACCTGAATGAGCTTCAGACTATTATCAAGGAAGCACAGAAAGAGGTGACCTAATTGGTCATCATGGGCATCATTTTGGCTGGGGGTAGGGATGACTATAGCACAGGCAGCAGTATTCAGGCAGAGTGTGAGTTTTGAGGTTTTCAGGTTAATGAGCATCCCTCAACATTATCAAGAGGTGGTGTGGTATAGTAGAAAGATGGTTTGGAGTCAGAAAGGCATTGGTTCAAGTGATATTTCCTAGCTGAGGGACCACACGCAAGTTAGCCTGGTATAATGGAAAGGACACTGGACTTAGAGCCTGAAGACCTGAGTTCAAATCTTTCATTTGTTTCCTAGGGGGTTTTGGGTTAAGCTATTTTAAAGAACATGAATTTGAACAGACTTCAAGACATAGTAGAGGACAGATAAGCCTGGCATGCTGTGGTCCACGGGGTCACAAAGAGTCAGACACAACTGAAGGACTGAACAAAATTTACCTCCCTGGGTCTCTGTCTCCTAATGTGCAAAATACACATAATAATTCCTCTAGAATCTAACTCACCAGATTGTTAGAAGTGGTAATTCCATCAAGAACAAGTAGGTGACCCAGTGGATAGAGTGTCAGGCCTGGGGATGGGAAGACCTGAATTCAAATCTGGCCTTACTTATTAGCTGTGTGACCCTGGGCAAGTCATTTCACCCTGTTTGCCTCAGTTTCCTCATCTGTAAAATGATCTGGAGAAGAAAATGGCAAACCACTCCAATATCTCTGCCAAGAAAACCCCAAATGGAGTCACAGAGTCAGATACCACCAGAATGACTGAACAAGAACAACAGTAACAACAAAAGTTTGCAACCACATAAACACTTTATAGATGCCAGTTATTATAATTCCAAGTTATAACCTTGCCCCTAAGCGAAGGCCCTTTAGAAGACTTTGGATGAATCTCACCATTATAAATTAGGATTGGGAAGCAATGTTAGGGATCGTCTCATCCGTTCCCCTCATTTTCATAGATGAGGAAACTGTGGAGTTCGCTGTCCAAGGACGTCAGGCTGAGACCCCAACTCAGGTTTTCTGACTCCAAATCCAGAACTATGTTGCCCGGTTAAGAGAGGTAAGGAGAGAAGTCTAGGACATAACATACATGTTGGGGGAGGATTCCATGGCCTCTTCCTCCTTTTATCCCTTAGAAGTTGGCTGAGCTATGGGTCATCACTGGCCCAGCCAGCAATAGCTTAGAATCATTGATGGACCATTCATCCCACCAGTGTTAGGGAGCATAGAAACTCTTCAGATTCATGGAATCATTGAAACTTAGCATGGACTGGGGTTTCAGAGGAAGAGCTGCAACTAGGAACTTTTGTATGTGGGGCAAGGGGCATGAAACGTACTCTCATGTGGCTAGGGTAGGACATCAACCTATTCACGGGAGTCAGAGACCCCAGGACACTGATGACAGGTTGCTAGATCAGACCAGATGGGGAAGGAGCTCACTCTAGGGGATTGTCTGCTAGCTTTTTACTTAAACTAAGTATTCTTGTAAATAATGGACTAGGCTTCTTTATTTCTACATTGCTGAAAAATTGCGGTTCTAAATTTGGTGCCTTCTAAATTTGGTATACTGAGACAAAATCCCATTTGCCTTGCCCTAGTTACAACTATTTGCATTCTTTTGAGCTACTTGCATTGTTTTAGCTCTTTTAACTGAGCAATATGGTGCTAGATTTAGAGCTGGAAAACCTGGGTTTGAATCCCACTTTCCATCCTTGGATAGTTAGTTCCCTCTTCCACTCTGGGCCTATTTCCTCATTGATCAAATAAGAGAATTAGATGAGATTTCTAAAGTCGAAGCTCCTAATTTAAAATTGAGAGATTCTTTCAAAGTCTTGAGAAAAGTCCTGAACTTAGGAGCAAGTTTGTCATTGAGAATTATAAAAAATGGCGAAACCAGTCACTGAGAAAGAAGAATGCCCACTAGGGGGAAAGTGTGGCAATCAGTAACAGTCATGGACAGTGATTCCTTCCACATTGGTGGGGTTGGGGGTGAGGTTGGGGTTGAGGAGCCACGTCCTCTCAATATGGAAAATCAGAGCAAAATGTTTTGGTCCTCCTTTCGCACCAGAGAAGTCTCATTTTTTTTTTCTTTTTCTTTATGGGGTGTTTACAGTACTAAACGATAGAATAGGTTGATATTATGTAATACCACACATACATTTTATATGTTTCTGAGTTTCTAAACTTTTTCTGTGTCATCTGCTGGCCTTTGCATGTCATCTGTGGCTTCTGCAAAACTCCCCCGAATTCCCACTTAATTTTTTATATGGACTCAAGATATATAGAAACCACGATAGGGAAGGTCACAATGTGGAAGGGATGACTGCACTTGGTGTCGGGAAGACCTAAATTCCAATCTTACCTCAAGTCCTGCCTAGCCATGTGGTCTTTGGAAAGCCAACTAATCTCTCTGAGCCTCCATTTTGTCCTCATCTGTAAAATGGGGGTAGTAACAGTACCCACATCATAGCATTATTGTGAGCATCAAAGGAGATAATATGTAAAGTTCTTTGTAAACCATAAAGTGCTATATAAACATTAGCTATAATTTCTAATGATTTCTAAGGATAGAGAATCCATTTTCCCCCTGCCCTTTGGGCCAGTTCTAGTTCTAATAATTTTTATATGAATTCTAAATCTACTCATCTAATTCTATTCTAAATCTATTCCTCTAATTCTAAATCTACTCCTCTAATTTTAATACAGCAGATCTTTGGCAATGATCTGGTGGGGGGTAGGGGGGTGGGGTGGGATAGGGGGGTGATACTGAATCTCTGCCACCTGTGAGAATGGGTGGTGCCAGTCACTGAAGATCCTTAAGAATCCACGAGGGAAGAATCTTTCTGGGGAAAGAGGTCACGGTCCAAGTTGTGATCAGAGAGAGAAATTTGTCATTGAGTCAGGTCAAGCTCAAGTTTATCAAGATGAAAGGGTGAGGCAAGAAGAGAATTTGTAGCAGTGATTCCAGAGGCTGGGAAGTAAGCACTAGGGTCTTTCAGAACACAGTTGTAACTAGGGAGAGGCAACTGGGGCTCTGCCCCAGGAGCTGGCCTTCTAGAGTAGAGCACTTCCTCTTGGTAGTGGGGTGGGGCTGTGGTGGGAGTACTTCCTACACCTGGTGGGTGATTCCAAGTGAGTTTCCCTGCCGTGTAGCCCCAGAGTCCTGCCCTCATGACATTCTTTGTCCAGGGCCTTTCTCCTCAGCTCCCATGAAAGAATAAGTGGGACTCTTTGGGAAATAGGTAGTTGCTGTGTCTAAGTGAGGCTGCATCCAGTGGTCTGTGGTCTAGCATTGCCCCATCCTCTTCAGCTGCTTTTGCCCTTAAGTGAAGGGAGGTTTTCTAGTTATGGCTCTGTCTTAAGGGCCTACACATAGGAAGGAAGCGTAAAAGACCTTAGAACCCAGGGTGTCAGAACTGGGAGGGGCCTTAGAACACAGGATGTCAGAGGTGAGAGGGCCCTTAGAACACAGGATGTCAAAACTGGGGTGGGGGGTGCCTTGGAACATAGAATGTTAGAGCTGGGAGTAATTTTAGACAGCGGTTCTCAACCTGTGGGTTATGTTCAATTTGTAACAATGAAAATACATCCTGCATATCAGATATTTACATTACTATTCATAACAGTAGCAAAATTACAGTTATGAAGTAGCAACGAAAATAATTTTATGGTTGGGTGTCACCTCAACATGAGGAACTATATTAAAAGGTCATGGCATTAGGAAGGTTGAGAACCACTGATTTAGACCATCTCCTTTATTTTTTTATAGAAGGGGTAACCAAGGTTTGGAAAAGGGCAATGACATTTCCAAGGTCCTGCAGGTAATTAGTTAGTAGCAGGGCTGATGTTTGAACCTCATTGTTGCACGACTTCAAATCTGGTTCTTTTTCTACCACATGATCCATTCCTCTCCTTTGGAAAGATGATGGCTTTTCTTTCTACTTCCTTGCCCCAGTGAACACTCCTTTTGCCTGTCGCTTTACTGATTGCCCTCCTCCCTCTTTCTGTGCTGATTCATTGAAGGACAAGGAGCTAAGGTGGGCTGGAGCATAGAGTAGAGAAAGGAAAGTAACGTCTGGGTCCTTGGGTCAGATTAGACTTGGAGACACAGAAACGGCCCCCCTTCCCCAGTGCTGCCCAGACCAAGCCCCACTCAGCTCAGTGCAGGGAAACGTTTTGTGATGTTGATGTAAAAATTATTATGTACTATATTATATAGTTTAATTCGTTTCAATACTTAATTTATCTTAAGTAAATTTATATATATGTATACACACACATGTATATGTAAAACTACATAATTTTCCTTGCACTGACCTGTTATTCGGCTCAGTTGACCAGATCGATCAGAGTTTTTGGTGTCATACAAACACAGTCCTCCTTTCACTTCCTTTGTTCTGCGTTCTGTCAATAACTGGCATGTCAGATCCATTAAGTACACATGCCTGAAGGCAGACTTCTAAGAGCAGGACTTTGAGAGGGACAGACAGGCTTCTGATGACTCATTTTTAAAAGCAGCCATCCTCAGAGGACCATTATGTAGGTGGGGGAAGTGGTGAGAAACTTTCTCTCTTCTCTCATTTGTTGTGAGATAGTTTTCTCCCAGGTTTCCTTCTCCTTGTCTAATTTCTCTTTTGGGTCTCCTTTGCTGAATCAGCATGCATGTCTGGTATCCTTATCTTGGATGTCCCTCAAGTCTCTGTCCCCCCTCCCCTTCCTTCCCCCATCCTCTTCTCTCTTTTCTCCCCCTCCCTCCTTTCTCTCTTTTCTCTCTCTCTCCTTTCCCCCTTTCCCCCTCCTACTCTCTCTCCTCTCTCTCTCTCATCTCTTCTTTCTCTCCTCTCTCTCCCCTTCTCTCTCCCCTCTCTCCCCTTCTCTCTCCCTCTCCTCTCTTCTCTCCCTTTCTTCTCTATCTCCCTCCCCATCTCTCTCCCCCTCCCTCCTCTCTCTCCCTCTTCCTCTTCTTTCCCTCTCTCTCTTCTCTCTCTCTCCCCCTTTTCTTACTCTGTCTCCTCTCTCTGTCTCTCTGTCTCTCTCCCCCCTGTCTCTTTCTTCTCTCTCCCCTCTATCTTCTCTCT
>CM053582.1:98132963-98152410 GCA_028627135.1 Pseudochirops cupreus
TGCAGTTGATAGGGGGCAGAGTTTTCAGTCTAGAAGATCTAAGTTAAAATCCTGACTCAGATGCTAACTGCATGCCCGTATCCAAGTACTGTCCTCAGTTTCCTCTTCTGTAAGGTGAAGATAGTAATATAGTGCTTAGCTCCCAGGGATGTTATGAAGATCAAACAAGTTAACATATGGGAAATGCTTTAAAAACTCAAAGTGCTTTGTAGATGCTAGCTATTATGGTTTTTATTATTTTTCCTATAAAGTTCTCCTTATCTCAATTGTCTTTTCTTTGCCAATGTTTCCTAGCTCTCTACACCTAGCCCAAGTCTGTTCAGTGCCTAAGTGCCAGTGTCACATCGCCAAATTGCCCACTGGATGTCTCGAGCTGGATTTCTTATAAGCATCTGACATTCTATGTGTCCAGAATGAAACTTGTCTTCCTTGTTTGGTTCATCCCCGCTCCAGACTTTCCATTTCCACTGAGGGCACCACCATTCTTCCCCTCATTCAGGGTCATAGCCTCAGTGGTTTTCTCTCCTTACTCAACAAATCCAAGAAGTGGTCAGATCTTAGCATAGAATATCAGAGCTGGTAAGGACCCTAGAACATAGAATGTTAGAGCTGGGAAGGACACTAGAATATAGAATGTCAGAGTGGGGAGTGCCCTTAGAACAGAGAATGTCAGTGTTGGGAGGGTTCCTAGAACACAGAATGTCAGAACTGGGACAGGTCTTAGAACACATAATGTCAGGTCTAGGAGGGCCCTTAGAACACAGAATGTCAGATCTGTTAGGGTCCTTAGAACTGGGAGGGGCCTTAGAATAGAGCATCCAATGTTGGGAGAGCCCTTTGTTATCTAATCCAACCCTCTCACTTTATGGAGAAGGGAACTGAGGCCCCGAGAATAAGTGACTTACTTGCCCAGGGTCACAAAGGTGTCAAGAGTTATGATTTAAAATCGAATCCTCTGACATCATAACCCAGTGATCCTTTTACCACATGTAATGGGATGGGAATTTGAAGATCTTCCCTGTCCCTTAATAGACCTAGGGGGAATTTGAAGACCTTCCCTACTTTGAAAGTAAACTCTGCCCCCAATAGGCTGAATTTATTCACATGGAGCCTGTGATGGGAGGGGTTTGCTGAAGGATGGAGCAGAGCCACAGGAAACTGGGAGCCAGAGCTAGTGAGACGGTGGAAAAGAGAGGAGCTCAGGCAAGGAGATAGAGAGGTTTGCGAGTAAATATTTGTCTTGTATTGGTTTGTGGGAAAACCGAAGGATGGCATGACTCCCTGTATTGTTGTGGCTTGTTAATTTCTTTACTACTATGATGGAATCAGCTTCCTAGTTTGGGGATTCAGTTTTCTGGTGGCTAAATAAATGCTTTGGTTCTGTCCTCTATGTGGAGAGTTTGTTATATTTTGTGATTGAACATCATTATAGTCACAGTCTTTATTGTGATTGTGGGCATTGTAAATATTGCATTGGCACTATACCATACCATAAGCCTTCTGAAGTCTCAGGTCAAGTGAATACTTCAAGGTCACAGAGATAGTAAGTACTTGTGTGATGTGGTGGCTAGAATACTAGATTTGGAGTCTGGAAGAACTAAGTTTGAATCTTGTCTCAGATACTTCCTAGCTGTCTGACTAGGCAAGTATCTTAACCTCTCTGTGCCTCAGTTTCCACATGCATAAAATGGGGATTATAACAGTGCTACCTCTTAGAGTTGTATCAAATGAGATAACATGTAAACCACTTTGCAAACCTCAATGGGCTGTAGAAATGCTAGTGATGACTATGGTGGTGATGATGGTGATGGTGAAGATGATGATAGTTATGAGAAAGAATTAGGACTTGACTCCAACCCTCCTGACTCCTGGTACCATGCACATCCAAACAGTATGCTGAGATCCTGAAACAATGTTGGGTTTTAAGAAGAGGTGCAAAGGAGGGGAGCTGTGCTATTCCCCAAGAAGATGCTGTCAAGAAGTGGCAAGAAGAGAATGCTAGGGCCATAAATGTAGGTTATACAGAGACAGCAGGGATTGTACTCCACACTTTTCCAAGTATCATTCCAGCTGACAGTTGGACTGTTGCCTTACTTTACTATGGTTTCTCTCCACAATGTTTTTGGGAAGAGAGCAAATTACAGTTAAGGTCTCATAGATGCCGATTCAAAGACTAGACAAATTTTTTCTCTGAATCAAAGAATTGTGTTCAGGACTTCTAGCTGTACTTTGGGCAAAATGAGGACAACAGTTCATTTGAAAAGGAGCATTATTCCCTTGATGTTTTGAATCCAAAGCACCCTTTCTTCCTCGTTCCTTTCTCTGGACTTCCCTGCTAGTTTGGCTACAACTTCTGGCTTAGAATCCTGGGCTCCATGATATTCATGCCTTAAGCTCGAGCTTAAGGACTGGGGATGCCACTCTTTGTACCTAGAACTTAAAAAAGACACACAAAATAGATCACAATCCCATGCCTCTTGAGGACTCCATTCTTTTTACCTAGAACTTAAAACGAACAAAATAGACCAAAATTTCATACCTGAAGCTCTTGGGCTGGGGACTCTACTCTTTGTGTTTAGAACTTAAAAAAGACAAACAAAATGGATCAAAAAGACTCATTTCTTGAGGGCCACATGGGGTAGGGATGGGGAGGAGAAAGCAGACCCTTCCTGGTTTACTGCATGGTAGCATCTGCTGAGAGTGAATGAGTCCTTTACCCCCAGATTCTACATAAAACACTTCTTTACATTTCCTAGAGAAATCATGAATGGATCATTTCCAGGTTCACACCCTTTATAATCTGCAAATAGGCCATCCAGGGTGGTCATTTGAGGTCTCACACTCTTTACTAGCTGCAAAATGATCTAGTAAAAATCTGAAAGAGACCATTTAGGGTGGCCATTTGAGGTTTCACACTTTTACAAGGTGAAAAGTGATACCCAGAAAATTTCATCCTACTCCTTCCTGACGCTTGTCCTTTACATGCTATAATTTCATCAGGTGAGACTTGGGAAACTTAGTTGAAAAGGGATTCCATGAACAGTCCTAGCACTAAATATGTGCCAGTGGGCAAGCTCTACTGTTTGTCCACCCAACTGCATGTTGTCATTTGGAATAGAAGGAGAATAATCAAAATTGGGCCTTGGCTATAATATTATGTATAGACAAAGGTACCCCCAGTTGTGTTAATGATAAAAGGCTGGCCAAGCGAGCCAAATACCAATTGGTTGAGTTCCCTAGTTGGAAGACAGGAAGTATTCCATCCTATCATGCTCATTTCTAAAGCAGCCACCATGTTGGAATAGAATCATCATAAAGTTGGCTCCTTGCCCAGGGGATTCAGAGCTCTAACTACATCTATAAATGCAAGACCTCTGTTTCCTAAAAGACGTAATTAAAAATATCAAACCATCTTTAGTTCATGCATTTCCCCAGATGATAACGATCTGTTCATTTGGGGCATGTCTAACTTACAGAGATGCTTTGTCTGATTTTTATCATCTCTTTGGAGATAATTCTAGTGCAGGGAAACATTGAACACCTTAGATTTCATGCCAAACATGCACCATGTGAATGACAGTCTATGTTTTTCCTCTTTCTCATTTTGATTTCTCTGATTCATTTAGTTATTAACTGTCCAAGTTCCCTAGGATACAAAGCCAGACCTGAAAGAGTCTCTTTTCTCAAGGAGCATGGATTCCATTGGGATACACCATATACGCAGATAAATAAACCATATACAAAGAGTTTTTTGAGCAGGTTGGGGGGTGGTGTGGAGAATATGAATAACTGGGGGAGGGAGGGGTGAATAAAGACTCCATGGAGAAAACACCTGAGTCAAGCCTTGAAGGAAACAAGAGATTCACAAGAGGCATAGGTAACGAGGGAGAACATTCTAGTTGGGTTGGCAGGGAGGGTGGTTCTCTGTGAAAAGGTAAAGAAATGAGAGAATGGGGGCGGCTAGGTGGTGCAGTGAATAGAGCCAACCCTGGAGTCAGGAGGATCTGAGTTCAAATCCAACCTCAGACACTTAACACTTACTAGCCATGTGACCTTGGGCAAGTCACTTCACCCCAATTACCCTGCCTTTTCCCCTCCAAAAAAAAAAAAAGAAATGAGAGAATGTCTTAGGTAGGAAACAGGAAGTAGATCAGTTGGGTTAGAATCTAGATTGTGTGAGAAGGAGTTGTGGAATAAACTGAATCCTGATGGTGAATGGCTTTAAATACCAAACAGAAGTCGGCACTTTATTTTAGCAGAACCAGGTAGCTATTAAAGGTTCAATTCTGTAGCCTCTGCCTCCTTAGCAACTCTAGTTACTGAAGACCCAGAAAGAAAGTTATCCCCTGGCACTGCTAATAGTTCAGCATCAGAAATGGCCATGGTGTTATCAGTGAAAACCTCATTAAAGAAGATGCATCACCATCTGTTCTGCTACCACATCTGGGCTCTCCCATATGATTTGCAGCTGAAAGCTCCTCTATGTACTCCCATTAGGAGGTGAGTTCTTTGAGAGTGAGGACTATCTTCCTTTTCTGTTTGTATGTCCAGGATTTAGCCTTATGCTTAACACATCGTAAGCAATTAATATTTTCCCCCATTCATTCTTGAACAGGGGAGAACACAGTTAGATCTGTGCCTTAGGAAGATCAGTTTGGCAGCTGTGTGGTGCATAAACTGGAGAGGGGAGAGACTGGCAGCTCTGGGGTTAATTAGGAGGCTGTTGGAATAATCCAGGCAAAAGGTGATGAGGGGCTCCACAAAAGTGGTGGCCATGTAAGTATAGAGGAGATTGATGTGGGAGATGTCACGAAGATAAAAATGCAAATTGGGGCTGATGAAAAGCAGTTGCTTAG
The DNA here is from genome assembly GCA_028627135.1 of Pseudochirops cupreus. Lineage (NCBI taxonomy): Eukaryota > Metazoa > Chordata > Mammalia > Diprotodontia > Pseudocheiridae > Pseudochirops > Pseudochirops cupreus. The sequence goes on from CM053582.1 coordinate 98,137,820, forward strand.
GGAGAAGGGAGATAGCCTTTTCCGGGGTATGATATTTGTCATTGTTTTCCCTTTATCAGTAGCAAGCCACAGACAATTTTAAATGAAGCTGGGTTGTCCTGGAGTTTATTTGTGTTTCTGTGCTCATCTTTGTAAGGCATTAAGAAGAGAGGGAGGGTGGAAAAGGGCAGCTTCAGGCCACCCTTCATTGCTTATTTTAAAACAGGAGGCAAAGTTGCATGGCATCACCAATTCAGAAACAGCTCCATGCTTGTGAGCCGTTTCAAAATAAATCAATCCATATTTAAACTAAAATCCAGACAAAACACCCCAATCAGAACCCAGCAAGTGGTTTGATGGTGATTTGGAAGGCAGATGAGCAGTGAAACTGAGAAGCTTAGATTTGGAAAGAACCTTAGAAGTCATTTAGTTCAACCTCCTGTCTAAAACATTCATCTTCTTATGCCATCGCTGACAGGTGACAGTCACCTAATCTCATTTGGAACTTTTCTAGTGACTCCCAAGCATCCCTTTACACTTTTGTACCAGGCAAAATTTTCTCTTTCTTTCTCTTTCTCTCCTTCTCTCTCTCTCCTTCCTTTCTTTGTTCCTTCCTTTGTTCCTTCCTTTGTTCCTTCATTCCTTCCTTGTTTCTTTCTTTCTTGTAAATAGTATTATTTTATTTTTCACAATTACATGTAAAGATAGTTTTCAGCATTCATTTTTTAATAAGATTTTGGGTTTCAGATTTTTTCTTCCTCCCTCCCTCTCATCCCGCCTCCCCAAGATGGCAAGCACTCTGATATAGGTTATACATGTGCATTCATGTAAAACATAATTCCACCTTAGTCATGTTGTGAAAGAAGAAGCAGAACAAAAGGGAAGAGTCACAAAAAAACACATAAAAAAGTGAAAATAGTATGCTTCAATCTGCATTTAGACTACATAGTTCTTTTCCTGGATATGGATAGCATTTTCCATCATGAGTCTTTTGGAATTGTCTTGGATCATTGTATTGCTGAGAAGAGCTAAGTCAATCATAGTTGATCATTGCACAATGTTGCTGTTATGATGCAAGATGTTCCCTTGGTTCTGCTTACTTCACTCAGTATCAGTTCATGTAAATCTTTCCAGGTTTTTCTGAAATTGCCTTCTCATCATTTCTTATAGCACAGTAGTATTACATTACATTCATATACCACAACTTCTTTAGTCATTCTCCAAATGATGAGCTTTATTTCAATTACCAATTCTTTGCCACCACAAAAAGAACTTTTATAAATATTTTTATACATGTAAGTCATTTTCCCTTTTTTATGAACTCTTTGGGATATAGATCTAGCAATGGTATTGTTGCATCAGAGGGTATGAACAATTTGATTGCCCTTTGGGCATAGTTCCAAATTGCTCTCCAGAATGGTTGGATCAGTTCACAACTCCACCAACAGAGAATTAGTGTCCTGATGCTCCCACATCTTCTCTAACATTTATCATTTTCCTTTTCTGTCATATTAGCCAATCTGTTAGGTATGAGTTGGTACCCCCAAGCTGTTTTAATTTGCATTTCTCTAATCAATAGTGATTTAGAGCATTTTTCATATGACTGTAGATAGCTTCAGGCAAACTTCTATGAAAGGTCCTTCCTTATGTAGCGGTACTCTACTAATCCCCTCCCTAACCCCTCCATTTTCCCAACTTGCACTGGACAACTTGATTAGGTTTCCAGAGTATAGAATACTACATATCAGTCAAGGGTAATTCAGAGGGATAGTGGTTTCTAACACACTGTTACTTACAAGCCCCTACTGACGTTCTTTCTATTAATTATCAGCTAGTAGCCCCTATTAGCTTTTAGCAAAGGTATTTACTAATATGACTTAACACAAAACTATTGTTGACTGGTACAAAAGATTTCCCCCCAAAAGTTTGAGGTACATTCTCCCACAAGTACAGGATCTTGGGGAAGAGTCTAATTAAATTCAGAGGATAATGATAGTGAGGCCTATAGAGAGAGCACATGTGGTCAAAGTACACACTCAGAAATCTTAGTTACCAGAAGACTTTTCTTGAATACATAGTTGGCATCCTTTTCTGCTTCAAGGGGGCATGCACCTTGAAGCTTCTTCCTCTCCTGGGTGTTTATTTTTCCATATGTCCTCAGTCTTCCCTTGTGTTCTTTCCCCTGATCCCATCTGGATACGTCACTTGTAACTAGTCCAGCCCTTCATAGTCTTCCATGCATGGAGCCTGGGCTTGCTTTCTTGCTACTTCCGCCCCAGCTTTTCCTGCCCTCCTTCCTTCCTTCCCACCAGGGTGGGAGTAGAGTCAGTCTGGTCCCAGTTTTGTATAGGAACAAAGATTAAGATCTGGAAAGGACCAGGCTGTCTTCTTAGCATCCTAGATCAAGAGCTAAAAGGGAGGTTGGAGATTATCTAGTTAATCCTCTCATTTTACAGATGAGGAAGCTGAGGCTCAAGGAGGTTAAGGAACTTGTCTCATGTCATATAGGGAATGGGTAGCAGAGTTAGGATTTGAACTCAGGTTCTCTTGGACTCCAAATCCAGTGCTGGGTCAGTGACCAGTAATGAGGGTGGCATATAACACCCCAGCAGGCCTCAATTTTCCCCTTGCTTCCCTCTAGTACAGTTACAAGAGTCTGTCTCCTCAATGTGCTCCCACCTCTTGAAAGTCCCAGAAATTTGAAATATCTCACTGCCTGTCTCCAGACCAATTTGCTGTTTTTAGATGTAACCCAAGAAGCATGACCTGACCTTTTTTAGTGACAAAGTATTTCCCCTGCGGCATTACTCATCTTCATTCAAAGTTGTTGCTGTTGAATTGTTTCAGTTGGGTCCAGCTCTCCATACCCCTTTTTGGAATTTTCTTGGCAGAAATACTGGAGTGGTTTGCCATTTCCTTCTCCAACTCATTTTACGGAAGAGGAGACTTAGGCAAACAGGGTGAAATGACTTGCCCAGGGTCACACAGTTATCTGAGGCTGGATTTGAACTCAAGTCTTCCTGTCTCTAGGTTGGAGCTATATCTACTTCTCACAGGGCACCTGGATGTAGAACACAGACTATCAGAGCTGGGAGGGACCTTAGAGCAGAGAGTTCAGAGATATTAGAGGCCTTAGAACACAGATCTAGAACTTGCAGCCCCTCAGGGGTCATCTAATTCAACCTCTTTATTTGTCAGAAAAGGAAATCTGGCACCCCAGAATTTGACTTGCCCAAGATGATTTAAATGTGTTTGAAGGGCAGGCATTTGATTTCTGATCACAGGTATCCCGGTGGGAAAGTAAAGAAAACAAAACAAAAAAAGTGATTAGAATCCTTTAGTTTGATTTCCTCTGTTAGGCTGTCTATCACTGCTTGGGCACAGGCCTGCCTCCAGGAAAATGATACCCGATAAATTAATAAAATGTAAAAAATTCCTTGTAGCACCCTCACCTGCCATCTCCAGGCCTCATCTGTGCTGCCACAACATACAGACCCAGCTGACTGCTGCCCCCTTCTTTTGGCACCCTGATCCTTGCAGCAGTAGCTGACTAGGCCTCCTCCAGAAGTTCTATTTCCCCTTGGCCTCCCTCAGCATCAGGCAAACCAAGGTCTGCCAAGGTCCATTAGAAAAAGCCTGAGTGACCTTGCAGAGGCTGCGAACATACACACACACACACACACACACACACACACACACACACTCACACACACACACACACACACTCACACACACTCACACACTCACACTCACATATACACGCACAAAGGCTGCAATTATTCAACTTATGTATATTTCAGGGAGGGGAGACCAAGAGGTAAATAAAAAAAATAAAATTAACATTCAAACGAACTTTGATTGCACTTGAGAAGCTGTTATTCACACAGCTAAGTGTTAGACTTAAAAGAAAATACATTTATATTCAAATTCCCCATTACAGCAGTGCTTTGCAGGAATAATTAGCATAGGAGAAAACTCCTTTATTCCCCCTAGGAATCTCTTCCCTCCCTAACACACACACACACACACACACACACACACACACACACACACACACACACACACACGTACACATGCATGCACACACACCACTCTCTCTCTCTGCCTCTGTTTGTCTTTCACACACACACGGACACACACTCATACTCTTGCTATTTCTCCTCACACACTCACACATGCAGTCTCTCTCTCTCTCTCTCTCTCTCTCTCTCTCTCTCTCTCTCTCTCTCTCTCTCTCTCTCTCTCCCCCTCCTTTCCTCTCTCTCTCTCCTTCCCTCTCTCTCCCTCTCTCTCCCTGTCTCTCTGTCTCTCTCTCCCTCTCTCTTTCCTCTCCCTCCTTCTCTCTCTCTCTCTCTCTCTCTCACACACACACACCCACACACACCCACACACATACCCACACACACACCCACACACACCCACACACACACACACACACACACACACACATCCCTATCTTTTTTTCCCCATGAATGACCCTTCAGAAGATCACTGGCTACATTCTGAAAATCCCAGGATAGTGAAAGGAACATCTGGGACCCCCCAGGCCAACTCCTTTATTTTATGGACAAGAAAATTGAGCCTCCAGGAGATTAATGGGTTTGTACAAGTGTAGGAATTACAGATGTTCATCCTGGAGAAGAGAAAACTGAGCCTGAACACAATAACTATCCTCAAGTATTCACTAAGTGGCACAGTACAGAGACTTGGAGACCAGGAGGTTAGAGAACGAATCCTGTCTCAGGCACTTGCTAGCTGTGTGACCCTGGGTAAATCACTTAATCTCTCTGGGCCTCAGTGTCCTCACCTATAATATGGGGGTAATAGCAGCACTACTTGGAAGGATCGAGGTGAGGATCAAATAAGGTCCCATGTGAAGGGCTTTGCTGAATTTAAGGCACCGTATAAATGGTAGCTATTAGCATTATATTCGAAGGCCTGTCACGTGGGAAAGTGATGAGAATTTCTCTGTTTGGAGGGTGATACTAGGGACAATGAGTGGAAATTGCAGAGTCAAATTTAGGCTTGATGAAGAGATGTCTAAAAGTAGACTGAGTGGCCTCAGGAGGTGGCCAGTTCCTTCACCAAAGGGTGGTTGACCACACGTCTCAATCAACCGTCAACATTCATTAAGCCCCTTCTATGTACCTGGCGCCTTGCCAAGTGTTGGGAATATGAAAAGTGCCAAAAGATCATCTCTGCCCTCAAGGAGCTTACAATCTCACAGTGGGGGAGACAACATACAAACGAATATATACAAAGAAAGGTATATAGGAGATAAATAGGAAATAATGAATGGAGAGAAGACACTAGGATTTAGAAGAGTTAGGGGAGGCTCCCAGTCAAAAATAAGGTTTTAATTGGGACTTAGAGGGAACTAGGGAGGTCAGCACTGGAGCAGAGGAGCAAGGGCTTCATCTGTGATGTTGTAAGAGGTCATTCCTGTTCAAGTGTTTGTGGGTTGCACTGGACAGTTAATGAGGTGTTATTTATGTACTTCCAGCTCTGAAATATTGTGATTAGGCAAGTATATGTCTAAAGAAGCAATGGGGAACTGGCTTATACCTGGAAATACGTTCTTCAAACCTATCTTAAACTTTTGCTCCCAAGTTGTGAGTGACAGAGGACACATGGGCTGTCAACCCAATCGTTGGTTTGTAGGATCAGATCTACGTTACAGAGAAGAGACCTCTCCCTGTGCCAATATCACATTCAAGGTGTAGGATGTTTAGAGAAGACTAGCCCCTCTGGTGCGAGGGCTGCTTTCCACCTTTGGTAACCATGTGGTTCATTCAACTCTCACCCTTGGCTCCAAAAAGCTGTAGCACTCACAGCAGCCGTGCCTCAATAAACCTTGGTGGATGGGCTAAATCATGCTCGAAGAATATAGAAGAGCATGGGTGTTCCTCTTGGAATATAGTGGAAGGGCAAGTGGATGTTCCCAAAGAGATAACAAAGGAAAGAGAGATGAATTTTAGTTTATGAAACTTACTGACCAGGAGATCACCATGTTTCTTGCCTGGGATGTACAGATTCATTTAAATTATTCCCAGCAGTTCTTACCACAACAGGTCATAAACAAAGTGCTAGAATGTTCTGCACCAAGGAAAGTCTAGTTGAGAAGTACCTAGAGGGAAGAAAAGAGTGTGAAACTGTTGTGTCACTTGTGTGTATGTGTGTTGTAATGGGAAAGAATAGGCTTTGGTAGGGGAAAAGGAAGATGAGATGACTGAAAGTGACAAATTGTCCCCCCCCCCCCCCCCAGAATGTCTACTATGAAAATGCCCACCATTGGGCAAACAGGTAAATAAAGCTCAGGTTGGACCTGAGGATCAGATGTTTGGTTCACTCTCAGGTGTGACCTGATACATCATTGCTATTTAGATTCTGAGATCAGGAACACAAAGGTCTTTTGCCTTCATATGCCCAGGCTTAGTATTGTTCCAGGCAATGACTCTTAGCAAAAAGCCAGACAAGACCCATAACCTTCCAGGTGCCTTCCTCAAAGGCGTAAGAGCCAGGGTTATGCCCATACTGCTGAGGAAGAGGGGAGGAAAGAAGTCAGATCTCCATAGCCAAGTTGTTCCAATGTGCTCAGAAATTTTCTTGTAATTCATACGTAGCTGCATTTCCCCAAAGACTGACTCTGATGCTTACAAAGGCGGGACTGTTTGACCACCAGTCCTGAAGGTGGCACAAAGCCAGCTCTTCATTAGGATGGAGCCCCAATGTTCATCGCTGCCGTGTAGCCTCTCCTGTGTTCCTCACCCCAATGACAATCATTGCCAATCATTACCTGCTCTGAACAGTTGGATTACAATGTCATATTTATCCACAAGTGCCATTCATGTAACATCTCAAGTAGCCCTGTGGTACCACTAACATCATGTAAATCAATTCTGGAATTTGTTTTATGAATTGGAGGATAGCGTTATGTAGAATTGATGTGACTGGCACACGGTTAACCCTCCCAATTGTGGCCTAGAGATTCTATCAACAGCACCATCGTAAATAAAACATCCCCAAACCAGGGACATCTTCCATGATTGGGGCCCAAGTGATATATTAATGTTCAATAGTAAGGTCTTAGGGTATGACCATCTTACTTAACATCAGTGTTTAATTGACAATTACTCTCTACCAGGCTTTCCGCCTTAATGAATCAGACAGGGGATTTATTTGGAGGTTTGTTTTAAAATATCGTTCAGGGGAAAACAATTATTTTTCCTATTCCTCCTTTTTTCCACTATCTCATATACGCAAGTACATAAATAACAGCACCACACACACACACACACACACACACACACACACACACCCACACACACACACACACCCATGAATGAACCTTAGCTGGCTAAAAGGTTTTTCTTAGGAAAAAGGTCCCGAGCAATTGCCCCATTGATGTGTTTCTGGCTGTTCATTAGCTTCTGCTGGGCTATTGAATAGGTATTTACTAACTACTTCAAGAAAAGTCTCTCCTTGCTCTGGGACTGTTCATTGATGGGAGCCCCCAAAGTCACACAGGCATAACTGTATGTAGCAGAGAGCAAAGAGCTCTGGGCTGGACAAAGAGGGAGGGACCAGGCCTGGCTCCTCTCCTCTGCTTCCAAAAAAGACCTTTGCTGAGCTGCTTCTTCACTCAATGCAAATGGTGTTTTAAGAGAATAGTAACATAATTCAAACAATCCATCAATGTGAATTTATTAAGGGCCTGGGGACATCTAGATGGCATAGCAGATAGAGCGCTGGGCCTGGAGTCGGGAAGACTCCAAGCACTTACTGTGTGACCCTGGGCAAGTCCCTTAACCCTATGTGCCTCAGTTTCCTTACCTGTAAAATGATCTGGAGAAGGAGATGGTAAACTATTCCAGTATTTTTGCCAAGAAAATCTCAAATGGGGTCATGGAGAGTTGGACATGACTGAGAAACTGAACAACACTATGGCAGACAGTATGTTTGGCACTGGGGACACAAACACAAAAAATGAAAAAAAAATTCAGATCTTACATTCTTCTGGGTAAGGAGGCATGGTGCAGATGGAAAAACAACAAAATACATGCAAATATACTACTTCCTCCTTAATAATTCAGAGATATACAATTCCATTGGTATGAAGGCCTCTGTCACCCCCACATGCCCCTACATCAGTGGTTCTTAACCTATGGCTTGCGACCCCTTTGGAGGTTGAACATCCCTTTCACAGGGGTTACAGGGGTCGCCGAAGAGCATCAGAGAACACATATTTCTGATGGTCTTAGGAACCGAGACACCGCTCCTCTGTCTATCTCCAGGCGGGTCCGCCCACACGTAGATACAGAGTATTAAAGGGTCACGGCATTAGGAAGCTTGAGAACCACTGCCATACATAGTATATTTTGGGTTGTATCCTTACCATGGTACATGTAAGCAGCATGTACAAATATTAACATGTGTATATGTCTTTGTAATTCATTTAGCAAACACCTATTAATCACCTACATATATGCTAGGCACCATACAAAACAGTGCCTGCCCTCAGACAGCTCATATTCTATTGGGGAGAAACAGATACAGACAGATAACTACAAAATAATTACATACTGAATCATTTGAGGGGTGCACAGCAGTGTATTAGTGCACAAGCACAGACACATCACACATCCTATTTACGTTCTCCCTGAACCTGGTACACCCATCTGGAGGATTTACAAGTTGGATACACACCAGTAAACTGGGAATTAAGGGCAATGAACATAGAGAATCCTGTGTAACAGCTTACAGGATGATGCCCACTATTTGCTCTTATGCCTCTGGATAGCATTTCAATGAAGTTGTCTTTATTAATATTTTTAACCTCTGTATCTCATTGAGGGTGTCTTAGGTCATTAAAAGAGTCATTTTAGAAATATGTATACAGATCAGAAAAAAAATGGAATTGCTGTAGGTCTAGACTGGTTTCCTGGGACTATTTGAATCACCAGGGAATTATTCCATTCTAAGCATTTGGAACATTCCCATTTCTCTGTCTGTACTATAATCTCCTGGAGGAGACAACTCTCTTTGGAAATACCCTTGGGTTTGCTGTGCTGCCTACCCCGTTGGCATGAATGCACAAATCTCTTCAAGCCCAGCTGCTTTGCCTGGCATTTGATATAAAGCCCCCAACGTCCTTTTGGTGGGTAGGAGTAAATTGGATGCTTGGTCTTGATGTCAGCGCTTCTCTATATGGGTCTGGGTCGTACTCAGTAGTTATGATATAAGATTAATCCAATGTGGCTGTATAAAATACTTATTCCAATTATAGAAAATCAACATTCCCTTTTCCTTCCAGTTCACGCGGGCTTTGTTTGCTTAGTAATGCAATTGAAATGTGAAAAGTGGCTCTTTAAATACCAGTGGTTAATTCTCATAGATGGGAAGGGTTTTTCTCTTCTTCTCCTTTCAAGAAATTCTGAGATTTATAGCCCCTTTTCTCCAAAGAGCTCATAATGTTAGCAGGCGGTGGCAGTCCATTTGCATTGGCAAATTGTCTCCTGTCCTTTATTTTCTCCCCAGCTTCACTTCTCTTGGTTGAGTAGCCGGCCTGCAAGTTTATACATTTGCCCATCGATTTATATGGCTAAGTGTGGTGTAATGTACTTTGTGGATTTCATTTGGGCATCTTATTAAGTCAATAAATACATAATTTAAAGTCTAATTTTATCCAGGTAGCTCTCTGAACTGGTTATGGTTTGTTATTCCCTGCTAGCTAACAATTATCTGCTCCATAATTCAAGGCTCCATCTTTCGAGAGGGCCGGAGCTGTGTTACATTGCTAGGAGCGGGGATAACTGTGGCAACCAAATTTTGAATGGCGGCAAATAGATTGACCACACTAAGGCCACGTTTGAGGTTCCTGTGTGAACCGGAACGAACAGTAACCTAGAAGACACTGATCCCAGCCCCGGAATGTCTTCGGTTTCATAGGGTCCTAGACTGAGTACTGGAAAGGATTTTAGAGCATAATACCTAACACGTTAGGCCTTTAATAATTAATACATGCTTGTCAATTGATTGATTGATCATTCAATCTAGTCCAGCTCCCGTATTTTACAGAAGAAGAAATTTAGAGAGAAAGGCATTACATTGCTTGTACAGGGTCACACAGGTAGTGAGCAGCAAGGCATTGATTCCAGTCCAGGATCCCTGACTCCAAAGCTGGCTTTCTTTTTCTCCCTGACTCTTTTTTTCTTGCTCTGTCAAATGAGAAGCTTGAGTGGTCCTCTCTAGAATCTTTGTTAGTCCTCAAACCTACAGTTTGTAAGATGATCTAGCTTAGTCCAATTCCTTTGTTCAAGCGAGGAGGAAACTGAATCCTGAGAAAGGGAAATAAGTCTCTAGTCATTGTCAGTTGGGATCTGAGCACAAGTATTTAAATACTAGGTGGCTATTATAGTACCAAGGAGGCTCGGTGGTGCCATGGTGCATAGAGTGCCAAGCTTGGAGTCAGGAAGTCTCATCTTCCTGGGTTCAAATCCAGCCTCAGGCATGTACTAGCTATATGACTCTGGGCAAGTCACTTCACTCTGTTTGCCTCAGTTTCCTCATCTCTAAAATGAGCTGGAGAAGGAAGTGGGAAACTGTTCCAGTATTTTTGCCAGGAAAACCCCAAATGGGGTCATGGACAGTGGGAAACAACTGAAATGAGTGAACAACATTATGGTCTACCACCGTGCTTCTATAGTTCTGGATTCAGAGTCATTGCCCGCGTACCACACTGTCCCATGGAAAGGAAAACCTCACTGTTACAGATTTAGATCTGGAAGGGACTTTGGAGGTTATCAGAGCATAAATTCAGAACTTAAAAGAGATTTCAGAGGCCAACGCATCCCCATTTGATAGATGAGGAAACTGAGTCCCTCCCCACCTCAGAAGTGAAGTGATTTACCCAGGATCATACAGGTCACAAGCGTCAATGCTGGGATTTGAACTGAGGGGCATTGATTCTCTGTCTAGACCAGGGATGGGGAATCTGTAGCCTCAAGGCCACATATGACCCTCTAGAACAGTGGTTCTCAACCTTCCTAATGCCGCGACCCTTTAATGCTCGTATGTGGATGTATCTGCATGTGGGCGGACTGCCTGGAGATGGATAGAGGAGCGGTGTCTTGGTTCCTAAGACCATCGGAAATATGTGTTTTCTGATGGTCTTAGGCGACCCCTGTGACCCCTGTGAAAGGGATATTCGACCCCCAAAGGGGTCGCAACCCACAGGTTGAGAATCACTGCTCTAGATCCTCAAGTGTGGCCCTATGACTAAATCCAAACTTCACAGAACAAATCCCCTTAATAAAATGATTTGTTCTATAAAACTTGGACTCTGTCAAAAGGCTGCACCCAAGGACCTAGAGGGCCACATGTGACCTCAAGTCTGCAGGTTCCCCACCCCTGATCTAGACACTTTCCCCCACCCGTTCCCACCTCCCCCCAAGGGTGTATTGGTAAATGTTTAACAATTTTCTTTCTCAAAAAAAAAATCTATCTATCTATCTATCTATCTATCTATCTATCTATCTATCTATCTATGCTATATACTTTTAAGTTTAATTTTCATCAATAACATTGTCTCCATCACTTCCTTAAACATATACAATTAGCAAAACAACAATTCAAGTCCTGACTGGTACCATTTGCTAATTTCCAAGATGTAAATGCTCACAATGAACAATTTGAGCTACTCCAACATGTCCCTCTCCTAGCCTTTAGTACTGGGACAGCCTTTAACTATATATCCATATATCCATATACATATATATACACACACATACATATACATACATATATACACATGCATACATACACATATATATGTATATATATCCCAAGTTAGATAGTTGATTAAATGTACACTCATCTATAAGTAGGTCATGAGAATGTAAGTTAAGGTAAGCAATTCTATGTAGGACATTTGATGTGGGTTCCTTGTTGGCTGGGGAAGAAAAAAATACCAGTGATTGACAGCACAGTAGTTAGGGTAGCTAGGTTGAGCAGTGGATACAGTGTTAAGCTTTGAGTCAAGTAGACGTGAGTTCAAATCCTGTTCTTGGTTATGTGTCCCTGGGTAAGTCATACCCCTACTCTGGGACCTAGTTTTCTCAACTGTAAATTGAGGGGGCTTGGATTAGATGGCCTCTAAAGCCCCTTCCAGTTTCAGATTGATGGTTGTATGAATGGGATATTCCATAAATGACCCAGAGAGAAAGACTAGCTCCCTATGATTTCTGTCCTTCCCCTTAAATTAAAATATATCCCATCCTTTGCATCCTCCCAACCCTGTCCCCCCTTTCTCCCACCCCTATTTCCCTTGGCTTCTTCCCTTCAGGTCCAGGAGACATTCATCTTATTCTTGGCCCCATTCTAGGTCTTTGCCTTTAAGTGATGATAAACATCTCATGTATTCTACATGCTGTCCTATCTTCCCCGGGACTTCCCAGCTGCCTCATTACCCTAGTCCCTTCTTTGATTTCTCTCCATTTATATTCTCTTGTACATAGCTGCTGTCCCCAGGGGATTATGGCTTGGTGTGAACAGTGCTTTTCAAAGCAGTGGGTAATGTTTATCCACAGCACACACATAGTATTCAAAGCATGCCCCCATGCATGATGGGACTGGGCTTTGTATACATTACCCCATCCTGAGCTTTTGGATTTTATTTCCTATTGCAATTTGTGTGGAATGATGGAGGAGAGATAGAATGGAGCAGTGGAGAGTGCTGGGTGTGGAATTGGATGACCTTCAAGAAGACAGAGTGTGATAGAGTGAGAAATGCACTAGACTTGGAGTATGAGTGCCTGGGTTTGAATATAACTGCTGCTGGCTCCAAGGGTGACCCTGGGCCAGTGGCTTAGCTGCTCTGGGGCCTGAGATTCCTAATATGACAAATTAGAGGGCTGGAGTGGATGACATCTGAGGTCTTTCTACACCTCTGGCCCAGATGCAAATCCTAGTTAGGCTTTCTACCTGTGTGACTTTGGGTTCATTGCTCTGGGTCTTAGTTTGGATGACATAGATATGGGTCCTCTCTGCACTAAATCTCAGATCCTGCGCTCTGGGTTTGGTTACTTTGCTGCTGTGAATGTGGGCAAGGTTCCTTTTGTTCCTAGTTTTCCTTGTCTTGCAGGTGAAGAGGTTGGACTCGAGTCCAGCTCCTAAACCCAGAACTGGAAGGGGTCTCGGAGGCCATCTAAGCCCACCCCTGCATTTATCAGATCAGGGAATGGAGGCCTGCGCTTCAATAGTGTCACACCTGGTGTCACAGTTGGCAGACACCAGAGGGAGGGTTTGAGGCTCTGCCCTCTGACCCCAGAGGTCCCACAAGGAATTAGGAGCCTTAGTTTTCTATTTCCTTTGTAAAATGCTTTATTGATATCTTTTGTTTTGCAAATTTCAGTCATTTTCCAATGTGCCCTTCTTCCCATCGGACCTTTCCTTGTGACAGAGAAAGGCGTTGAGAAAAGCAGATATAGCAATGTATGGGACAGAGCATGCAATAAAGACTCTGCTCCCCACAGTCCTCCACAATGCTATGGAGGGGAAGGAAAATGGCCTACTGCTCTGTTCTCTGGAACCAAGATGAATCTTTGAAATCAGTCTGAGTGAGGTGGACTTCTGGTGTTGTAGTGACCTTCTGGCTATTCTCTCTGCCCAAAGTCTCTCTCCACTCCAAGTCTATCCGCCACGCAGCCATGACCACTTTTCCTAAAGCACAGGTCTGACCATGTCACCCCAATAATTAGATAAATTCCAGTGGCTCCCTATGACCTTCAAGGTCAAATACTTAGAAGCCTCTGTTTGATGTTTAAATCCCTTTATAACTTCATTCCCTCTTATTTTTCTAGTCATTTTAGACCTTAGTCTTTACTCCAAATATTCTGTGAGTCTTTACTCCAAATATTCTGTGATCCAGTGACATTGACTTCTTGTTGTTCCTCTCACACGTAATGCTCCATATTTCTAGGTGCATTTTCTTTTTTTTTTTTAACTTTTGTTTATTTTTAGTTTACATTTTTCATTTCCATGAGATTTTGAGTTACAAATTTTTTCTACTTTGGTAGAGAAAATTTGGTTCATCACAATACCCTGGGAGCCCAGACCATCACCACATGAACCCGTGGCTGGAGCCCTAGGGTGGTCAGAACAACCCGCCGCTGGAGCTTTCAGGAGAGTGGATCCCCAACAGCTGTATTTCCCCGTCTTTCCCCTACTTGCCATCCCAAAACAGTGACCCCACTGTATACCCCCTCCCCCAATCTGTTTTCCTCTATATTCTCCCCCATCACCCCTCTGACTTTCTGGTAGAGCAAGATAGATCTCCCTACCCCAGTACCTGTATATCTTATTCTCCAATTGCAAGTAAATGATAATAATAAATATATATATATATGTGTGTGTGTGTGTGTATACACACACACACATACACACACACAGACATATATTTTTAACATTTGATTTTAGAACTTTAAATTCTAGATTCTTTCCCTTCTTCCCTCATCACCCACCCCCACTGGAAAGACAAACAATTCAATACAGGCTGTACAGATGTAATTACACAGAACATCTCCACAATGGACATATTGTGAAAGACTGACTGT
>CM053582.1:98152910-98177916 GCA_028627135.1 Pseudochirops cupreus
TGGGCCTCTTTTGCCATTTGAGTTAATCTATTTTTTAAGGTGTTATTTTCTTCAGTCAGGTTGTTGACTCTCTTTTCATGATTTTCTTGCATCATTCTCATTTCTCTTACCAATTTTTCCTCCATTTCTCTTATTTGGTTTTCAAAATCCTTCTTAAGCTCCTCTATGGCTTGTAACCGGTTTACATTTTTCTTGGAAGCTTTTGGTGCGGGAGTTCTGACTGTGTTGTCTTCCTCCTGTTCCATGCTTTGATCCTTTTTGTCCCCCAAAAAGGAATCTAAAGTTGGATTGCTGTGCTTGCTTTGATTCCTTTGCTTCCTTTGCCTGCTCATGTTGCCAGTCAATTACTTGACTTTTGGGCTCAACAGAACTCTGCTTTCAGAGGGGAGAGCTTTGACCCAAATCGGGGTTTTTGCAGCTGCTATTAGGAGGCTGCTGTCTCTATATCCCTCACCAGCTTTGGCTCACTGATCACACACTCCAGGACCACCACCCAAGACCACAATCTCAATCTAGGCCAGTTAAGGTAAGAGCACTTAGCCTCTGAATGATCGCTTGGCCCCCCTGCAGTCTATAGGCTGGGATCTCTGAAGCAGCCACATGGTGGTGGCAGCAGGGCCACATGGCGGTGGCAGCAGGGCCACTGCCACTGCTTCTTGCCCTGGAGGTGAATGGCTGGACTCCCTCCCCCAAATTTAGCTGAGTTCCACTGACCTTTCACTTAGCCCTTGTTTCTTATGGGTTGATAATTCTGAAAACCACCACAGCTGCTGGTGATCTACTCTCCTGAAAGCTCCAGCAGCGGGTTTTTCTGACCACCCTAGGGCTCCAGCCACGGGTTTATGTGGTGCTTGTCTGGGCTCCCAGGGTATTGCAATGAACCCCTTCCCATCAGCCTGCCAGGCTGCCTTCAGCGGGAGCTTTGTTACTCTGTACTTTTGTGGGTTCTGGAGCTCTAAAATTTGTTTAGAGTCATATTTTATAGGTATTTGAGGTGGTTATGGGGGGAGCCACAGAGTTCTCCTGCTTCTAAGCTGCCATCTTGACTGAGCCCCCTCTAGGTGCATTTTCACCAGTTGAATGTCCCCCATAGGTGCAATGTTCTCCTCCTTCATCACCTCCTCTTGACATTCTTCACGTCTCAGCTAACATTCTATGTTCTGCAAAAGCCTTTGCTAGCTTCCCTTCTGTTCCAGTGCCTCCTCTGTTGGTTATAGCCAATTTGTCCTGTCCGTAGATGGTTCACACATTATCTCCTGCATTAGAATGTAAGCTCCTTGAAGGCAGTGACCCTCTCTTTGCTGACATAGCCCTTTAAGTTTCCTCAACTGCAAAATGGGGGCTATTAGAACACCTGCCTCCCAGGGTTGCTGCAAAGACCAAATGAGATGCACATTGTAAAGTGCTTAGCACAGGGCCTGGCACACAGTAGGCATGTAAAAGATGATTGTTCTCTTTTCTTCCCTTCTCAAATGATTGGCCACCAGGTGATAATATTTTTCATGAAGCAACTCATGAAAACCACCTCTAGAAGGAAGGAGGGCACAAAGGAAAGTTTATTGGGTTTCCAGTTAGAAGATCCAACTGCCATTTACTACCTGTGTGACCTTGAGCAAGTCCCTTTGTCTCTCTAGGTCTCAGTTTCCCCATCTGTCAGATAAAGGGAGGCTCAACTCAATGGCTTAACTCTCTATCTATGAGCTTGTGATCTTCATTAGGAGTTCACAGGTGGGCAGTGTTTTGCATTAGTGGAAGCAGCAGCAAGCCTGGGATATTGAAGTGCTGAATTATACCACTAGATGCTAATCATTCAATGACAGCTTGTTCTCTTAAGCAGGTTAAACATGGTCCCCGCCATGTTATTTACTCTATGACTTTGCTCAGCAAAAACCTTTCTTCGTGGGTACTGCCAATATCAATGGCAGCTCAGGCAGGTGCAATGATCCCTGATTTTATCCCACTTGACGAAAAAGTCTAGTTCAAATATAAAGGCTCACCTTGGGCTCTTCCCCCTTGGGGATAAGGAATCTGAGCTCTTACCTCATTCAAATTTGAAAAGACATGACAATTTTTTTTCTTACTGACTGCAACCAGGAAACTAACACCTAGCTTTGAATGGATTTAATACATTTGTGGGGAGGGGGGCATTCAGTATGGATAAACTCACTGCAGCGGAAGCAAGGCTCAGCCAAAGCAGAAACAGGTGTGTGCAGCAGTACCCGAGCCAAAGTGGACTCCCTTAAAGCCTCCCCTGTGGCTCTCGGAGTTATAACTAGGGTAAGGTAACCTGGGTTTTGCCCTAAACCTGTGAAATTTAGAAGATGCTGAAATGAACAAATGCATTTTACAGAAATGATTTGTTAAAATAGGGAGCTACTAGGTAGAGCACATGCTTTGTTAATAGCACCCATCTGTGATCTCCTTCGGTAAATAGTCCCCCTTCCTGCTCAACTGCAATTGTCTTAATTGCTTCTCCTATTGCCTTTTCATCAGAAATTGCTATGTTGATTGAAGGGTGCATTTTCTCCTCACTTACCATGGGTGACAAAATTGCTAGCTATTGCTCTGATCACACTTATATGGAAGGTTGACTTTTTCCACTTTGTAGCACTGTGTTTCATCGTACAAGGGGGAACGCGGTCCTTTTCATGCTGAGGGAGAATATGATATAATGTGGTTATTGGAAAGAGAGTAGCTGAGGGAGATGAGAGGCCTGGAATTTGGCCTCTCCATGTGCTAGCTATGAAAGCTTGAGCAAATCGAAAAGGTTTAGTTGGTTAAGCACAAAGTCTGGCAGGGATTAGGAACTCAAATGCAGAAAGTATTTAGTAAACACTTATTATGTACCAAACACTATGCTAAGTGCTAGAGATATAACTGCTAAAAACTTTTCTCACTAACCTCAGGGATGGCTTAAGAGTTCCAGGTATACAATACAGTTATCCCTTGCACATCATGCCTTTCCCCAAAGCGGTTTCTAAATGTATCACAGATTGGCATAAGAAATTAAATGGGAATTTTTTTGTGAGTTTTGTGAAAGTCAGAGATGACATAGGAAGTCCAGCAGATGATAAAGAAAAAGTTTAGGTACCCTTTTTTCTTAAAATTAAATTTATAGGGGCAGCTAAGTGGTGCAGTGAATAGAGCACTGGCCCTGGAGTCAGAGGGACCTAAGTTCAAATCCAGCCTCAGACACTTAACACTTACTAGCCATGTGACCTTGGACAAGTCACTTAACCCCAATTGCCCTGATTTCCCCCAGCCAAAAGGCACAATAAATAAATAAATAAATAAAGTAAATAAATTTATAGTAAAAGAACTGTGGCTCTATGCACTGGTTTGGGGATTCCAAATGGATTTATGGCAATGTCTTATGCAATTTCTTGTGGTGATCTCACAGTAATCTTTATGTCTTAAGTTTCTTGTATCTTGTGTCATTTACATTGCAAAGGGAAGGCCAAAATTTTTTACACAGATTTTCCAGATCATGGGGGTATTGTGCCTATAACATCTGTGATGTGGAAGGGATAACTGGAATGTAGTTCCTGACCTCAAGAAGCTTATACTCTAATAGGAGATTCAACACATATAGAGAAATGGTAGCCAGGGAATTGTATTTTGGTTTTGCTTTGGAAAATTATAAGGATAGTGAGTAGAATCACAGATTTACACCCCCCACACCTTTTTTATAGCAGCAGAGGTATTTATTTGATTATAGATATGGAACTGGAAAGGGGAGTAGAGGAGAAGTTACTTGAGTGTCAGCAAGGTAGTTGTTGAGAAAAAGGTAGAGCAATAAAGTAAAATGTGACCCACCACTGATATGGACATTTGAGGCTCTCCCAGGATGGGAGTTCTGGAGCTGAAAGGGTTAAATCTTCCAGGAAATGACCTCAACTCCAGTTGATAAGACATCTGTTTGAGGACCAGCCTAGTCAAATTTGGAGAAGATTGTCACCAGGTTGGCGGTAGGGCGATGGATTTGTATGCCTAATAACTCCGATCATATGCTAAGTCCCCAAAGGGGTTACCTATTGTGTCAATGGAGAGAGTGCTCAACTTGATGAAGGCACAGATCATTGAAGTCATGTTCTTCTAGGGTTCTAATACTGTTCCTGACCCCCCTTGTGCCTGGTTAGAGCTGTCCCCAGCACAGCGCAGTTTGGAGTGGTTACTCTTCATTTTAAGGAGACAATGGCCTCTTTAATGGGAGACAATGGGAGACACCAGGGCCTATGGAACTGAGAGGGAAAAATGGAACTGGCCTTCAAGGGGGGGCCCAATGAGGGGGTCTAGGAATGTAAATGGAATCTGTAATCTCCCTACAACCAGTTCTCTTTCATGTGGTCTTCATGAAACTCTTTCCCTGGAGCAATTTTCACAACTCTTAGCACTAGATCTGTCAGCACTGAAGCCTTCCTGACCCTGCTCCTACCCATCTGAGGTATGCCAACACTTTCTCCCAGGAAGGAAAGTGTGACTTCTAAGCCCAGTTATCTTCTTCAGGAGGGAACCCTGTGAAACAAATAAGATCTTTCACTGCTGAAAACATTCTGCTATCGTTGTCTGACACATAGATAACTGGATCCAGACAAAAGTTCGTATACCATATGGTTTGGTAAAGGTGGCGAGAAAATGATTTGTCACTTGTCATTTCTTTAGAATGGAAGTTTGGTAAGAACCTTAGGACACAGAATGTCAGAGCTGGGAAGACCCTTAGAACCCAGAATGTCAGAACTGGGAGGGACTCAAAGAAGCAACTTGTCTAACTATCTTATTTTTATGAGGGGGGAGGGAAGAGAGAGACACAGAGAGAGACAGACAGAGACAGAGAGACAGAGACAGAAAGGAGAGGAGAGGAGAAGAGAAGAGAGGAGATGAGAGGAAAGGAGAGGGAAGAGAGAATTATTTCACGTCATCTAGTAAGTTTTAGAGCCCAGAGCAGAATCCAGGTTTCCTAGTTCTTTGCCCAGTGTACTACTTTGCCTCAATTGTACTTTTACAATTTTAGTTTTGGATTGAAAAAAAAAAGATTCTTTTTGTGCACCTCTTCAGACATTTTGTTTCATGTCTGAAGTTTCCAGAAAGTGTTTGCTCTGTATCTTTTGATTATAGTTCTCCTCCCACTCAAATTAAAATATTCACAGCAGCATAGATTCTGTGCTGAAAGGAACCTTCCAAGACTCTAGTTCAACCCCTCAATTTCCAGGAGGAAGCTGAGGCCCCACAGGGCTGGTGCTTTGTTACTGATCTCCCAGGGAGCAGAGGACATAGCCACAATTTGGACCCTGCTCTTCTTCCTTCAAACCCAGTTGTGCCTTCTTTACCACCTTGACTCTCTTGTTTATTCATCTTCCTTTCTGTAAAGCAAAGTTTATAATATTCACCTTCTATAGTTTCCAAACCTAGGCTTGTGAGATTCCTAGATCATATCTGGAAGAGATTGAGTCATCTGGTATATCACTCTCATTTTACAGAGTGAAGGTTACTTGCCCAAGGCCATACAGGGAGGAAGTAGGAGGGATTTGAATCCAGTCCCACAGTCTTCAGGTCCAGGGTCCCTGTCACTGCTTGATGTTGCCTGTCAGATCATAAAATATTAGAGTGGAAAGGGATCTTGGCTTTCATCTAATCCAGTGACATCAACCTCAAATAGAAATGGGTGCCATTAAACAGTGCATAAAGATTCCTGCCCATCCCATATTGACTTAGAAAACCACATATTAATATGATCAATATTACGGTGTGTTTTTATTTATTTTGCTGAATGTTTCCGAATTATATTTTAATCTGTTTTAGACAGGACCAGGCAATGTTGCTGGTCATGTGCGGCCAGTATTTGCCACTTCTGATCAAGACTAGCCCATTCATTTTCAGGGGATGGAAACAAGACTGGAGAAGGGAAGAAACTTGCTTACAGTCATATACAGATTGAACAAATGGCATTTCTTATGCAGAAATGAGAAAGCTAGAACCAGAAGAGTGGGAAGCTCCAAAGATCTGAAATGATGTAATTCACAAAAAACGTCAAATTTATTTCTATGCACTTTACTATGAAAAAATGGCTATGTGTGTTATGTCTGGAGCTCTCAAGTCATCCCTGAGGTTAGGGAGGCAGCTTCTTAGCTATTATCAGAGATACGGCCAAGTCAGGGATTATCATCACACAAACATACCATTGAGTCAGTGACCTGCACCTTTCATAATGGGGATTCCCTTCACCCAAGGACATTGCAACCAACCTATAAAGCAATAGCCAAGCTTAAGAAAGGGGAAATGATCTGGCCAAATCACATATGAGTCTATGTATCATTGGAATATTTCAAACCCTGGTCTGGCTGACTCCCAAACTAGCCCACTGTTCGCTATGTCTTTCTCTTCCATCCCTAACTGAACTAAGACCAGAAGTCTAACCACTAGGTAGTGAGGAGGCAGTAAATATTGCCAAAGCACACAGAATACCCATTGAGAAGAAAAACACAGACACTGGAGTTGGAAGGGACGTCAAAGATCATCTAGTTTGACCTGTAATTGAATAATAATTCCTTCTACCACATCCCTTATGAGCTTTAACCCCACCTTCTCTTAAATGTTAGGAGCGAGGGGGAACCCTTTACCTCTCAAGGCAACATATCCCACTTTTGTCAGCTCTGATTATTAGGAAGCTTTTTCTTACATTGAACTCTGCCAATCCTAAGTTTTTTTTTCCTGAAAAGTAACCAAAATTGCTACAGAGTTCCAAAAGAGTACCTAGTCTATTATTATTCTACAAAGAAAGATAAAAGTTAAATGACTTAGGTTCCACAACTAGCATCTGAAGTCACATTTGAACTCTAGTCCTTCTGGCTTTAGGTCCAGCACTCTATCCACTGTGCTGCCTGACTGGTGGTGATAAAGTCTACTTTTTCTCCAGCTTACATCCTCCCTTATCTATCTCCTCTCTATGTGTGTCTACAGAGGTGACAGGATACAGCTTGGGGCTAGCCACTTGGTGCTGTCCCTTGCCATAGTTCTGAATCATCTTATCTCTCTTAGCTTTGACACTGCCTCTGGCCAAGGTCCTGGTAATACATTATGCATTACTTTTAGGAAATGAGATTGGAATTTGCTATGAAACTAGTCACTTGCAAAGCTACTCATTTTGACTAAGTTGCTTCTTCTAGTTAACAGTTGTGATCTTTTCTTCACCCTGGTGCTGATGCAGATCTTGAGATCTGTGATTGTCCCTTGGGAGCTTGAGAACTCATATAGTTTAACTAGACCTATTTGCCCTGTTCTGCACAACATTCAGGTTTTGACTCTGGCTTGTATTCTTCTTGAATGCTGCCAAAGGGAACCTCTGTTTCCTGGTCCTTGACAATGAATAGTTTGCCCTGGTAAAATCCTGCTGTGCCCACTGGTTTCCTTGAAAGGTGGATAACTGCCAAGGGAGTCTTTAGACCAGACTGTGACCATATGGAACTTGAGTCAGAGAAAAAGCAAATGCTTATTTTTCATGTCCTCATTCAATAATTACCAAAAATGTCTTGTCTGTTCCAGTGAAAATATGTGATCATATCCTACATGGGACAAATCATTCTAAAACCCTTCCAACCTTATAAAATGTATTACTCAACTCAGCTGGACTCTAGCTCTTCTGGGGTCTAGAATGCTGACAGTGCTATTCCCTCTCTGTCTCTTAATTAAAGGGATTGTTTGGAATGTCAGGTGTCTACATTCTACAAAGTAACTCTCTATTTAGCCAACCTCTGTGCTGGATCAGATCATATCCTCTGCTATGTGAAGGTTAGTGGGAGACCATTTTTGATGTAAAATTGAACTGTTTATAGCATACAGCCTGTTGTTGACATTAACATCTGAAATCATTTCAAGGCCTGTGATATTTCAGCAATACAGTGAGAGAAGAAACACAGAAAGTGATGAATCTAGGAGCAGTGCTACCCACATAGAACAGGGTGAGGGGCTTGGCCCATGGAGAAAGCATGTTAACTCTGCCTCTCTATCTGGAAAGCCCATTATGCCCCCATAGGATTTTCCAAATGTCTTGACAAGAAACAGCACAGGTCTAGGCCAAACATTCTTTCCCTGTGTTTTCACAGCAAACATGGAGATGCATGTTTCAACAGTCACCAGTTGGTGTCCTGGGTTTTAGCAGGAACAAGAAAGAGATTTGGCTTCAAACACATTACATAATTAGACCAAAGAGTCCCCAGCAAGGTCAGCACACGTTTAGACAGAGCTGTTGGTGAGGAGAGAACCTCATTTTAATTTATGCCTAGGGCAGACCTGAGGCAAAATTATGAACTAGGTGAAGTTCTCCTAAGGTCCTTCCTCCTTCTGGTAGCCCCTCATCTCTGATTTCCAGTTATTCAATGCCCTTTATTTGAACTCTGTGTGCTCAAAGCCTCTTTTAACACATCCTGTCCTTCCCTAAAAATATCACATATTCAAATTTTACTTCTAGCCCACCTCCTTGACTCAATGAGATTGAGCTCATCCATGTGTTAGGGAGAAAGCATGCTAATTGAATGTGCACTAGAGTGTTATTGATTTCTGAAATATTTGCAGGTGAGGCAGTGTGTTGGGTATTGAAGAGATACAAATATATACAAAGACAAAAATGAAGACTTTTTCTGTCCCCAGGGAGCTTGCATTCTGTCAGGGTAAACAACATATACACGTGCAGCAGTTTCCCAAAATCTTATTTTTGAAATTTTAAGCTTTAATAGCTTTCACCCCCTCTAGGTGTATACAAAATAGAAATGAGGTGATTTTTGGAGGAGAAGGTCCTGGCAGTTAGGAGGAGGAATGGTGGAGATCAGCAAAAGCCTCATTCAGGAGATTGCATTTGAGATGAGCTCAGAAGGAAACTGGAGATTCTAAGAGATGGGGATGAATAATGGGGGACAGACAGCATTAAAGGTCAGGGATGGAAGGTGGAGTGCTGTATGTGAAGAACAGCAAGAATACCATTTAATTAGATTGTACTGTTTGTAAAGGATAGTGTTGTATAATATGACTGGAAATGTAGGTTGGAGCCCAATTGTGAAAAATTTTAACTACCCAACAGCTGATTTTGCATTTGATCCTAGAGGTAATAGGGAGCCATTGGAATTTGTTGAGGAGAGCAATGGCATTCTCAGACTTGTGCTTTGGAAAAATTTTTTGGTGACTGTATTAACCCTTCCCCTTTATTTACATTTTAAAAGTGAATGCTTTGGGAACTCAAATTAATTTTTTCTAACAGAATTTCTGGTGGCATGGCAGAAATGTTTGGGGGACAGAGGAAAGCATTTCTCAAGCCTCATTAATCCCCTTTTATTTATAGAGTCCCAGAATCTCAGAAGCCTCAGGGGAGCTCAAAGTTTGCCAGTCTCAGCTGTTCCTCACTGAGAATCTCCTCTACTGGGGGCCATCTCCACTCATGCTGATCTATATCTGGCCACTTGAACCAGATGGCTCTGGAGGAGAAAATGAGGCTGGTGGCTTTGCATAGCCCTTCTTCACTTAAATCCAATTCATTTGCAAGTCATGGCATCACCAACTTGATGTCATGGTCCTCTTCGAGAGCAAAGGACAAACAACAATCTCCTGTACAATACTTCTGACAAGTGGCAATCCAACCTCCTCTGGAAGACCTCTGGTGAGGGGGGAAATGCACTGCCTCCTGAGCCAGTCCGCTCTCCTTTTTCATTTCTTCTTTCCTTGTTTCTTCCTCATAGAATCTTTAGCTTCCTCCAAAGCTATCCAAGGTGTCATATAACACACAAGCTCTTGCCGGATCCTCCAAGTTTAGGGCTCTTCTCCCAATGAAATAACTTTGTATGAACTTTATTGTTTACATGCTGTATCCCAGTTATAGAATATAAGCCCCTTGAGGGTAGGAACTGTTTCATTTCTATCTTTTTACCTTTACAGTCTAGGGAAGTGAAGTCAATAAGCATTTATTAGGCACTTACTGTGTGCAGGCACTGTGCTAAGCACTAGGAATAAAAAGAAAGGCAAAAAATAGTCCTTGCCCTCAACAAGCTCACTGTCTAATGGTGGAAACAACATGCAAACAACTGTACAAGCAAAATATATGCAGAATAAATTGGAGATCATTTCAGAGGGAAGGCACTAGGATTAAGAAGGACTGGGAGGGCTTCTTGACCAAGATGCGTTAATCTGAGACTTGAAAGAAGCCGGGTAGCCTATGGTAACATATGGTAGATGTTTGACAAATATTTTCACAACTATTCAATTGAGTTCAGTTGTTTTGTTGAATTTTTTCCACATGTCAAGGCTGAGTCTACCAACCTGAAATTTCCTCCTATAACACGGTGCTTGGCACAGAATAGGTATTTCATAAATGATTGCTGATTAACTGATTACTCCTCACTGATTGACTATGCATGAGGGTCAACTAGCAAGTCCTTAGAGACTTGACAAGCTCTCATGAGCCCTCAGGTCTTCTCAAGACTAAGCTCCAGCTCCTTCAATCAGTTCTCAAGATGGTATGCTCCCCTCCCTTCACCCTAATCATCTCTTATGTCAATGGGCCTCCTGAAATAAGGGCAGAAATGGATTTAATTCTACCAAGATACTCTTCCTTCAAGTACCCAAGCCTAGCCTAGATTTTCCAACAGTAACAGCTTTCCCACAGTGGTAGATCCTCTGCTGCTGTTCCTCAATTGGCAACATGCTGGCTTCTTTATTTCTTCATTTTTGGCTGCTACTGTCTTATTTATTTCTCTCTACTGCCCTCTGAAGTATAAAATACAGGGTTGAGGGATCATCATTAGGGATTTTTCTACCCAGCACCATTTGGAGTCAAACTCGTTTTCCTAACTTGAGTGGAACCTTTGGGTCAATCATACCACATCCCAAGGACTTAATTTGGACCTTAAATCCAATTCAGAATGGGAGTGAGTTAGACAACAGCCCAAACTAGCAATCATTCTGCCACTTCCCATTTCCTATAGATCTTCTTTTCCTGGCCTTGTTCTCCTTTCAACAAGACACCTCTTTTATCATAGAAAGATATAACTCAAGCTAATCCTTTCCCTACATAAATTCCTTGCTCTATACACACCTGAATTTATCAGAATTAGAAACTTGTTTTGGCATTGAACAATTCAGAAAGTACACTAGACCTTGAAGAAGAATAAGATTATATTTTGTTTCTCTCTCCATATATGTGTATATATATATATGTATATATATATATATATATATATATATATATATACACACACACACACACACACATACAGACACATGCATACATACACACACTGTCAACATCCTTCCTAAAATGTGACATTAGAACTCAACAGAATCCTCCAGAGATGAACTGTGTGTGCATGTGTATGCGTGCGTGCGTGCGTGTGTGTGTGTGTGTGTGTGTGTGTGTGTGTGTCTATAGTGTGGGGCTTTCAAGCTTAGTATCACACTTCCTACTTAGCCTTCCAATCTAGATCATCCCATAGAGTTTCTCACCCCATGTTTTAGGGCTGGATGACCTGGGTGGTCTCCTCCAACTCAGTTGTTGCATGGGACTAGACTAAGAGTTGGAAGATCTTGATTCAAAGACTTGTTCCCAACTACTTTTATGACCTTGGTTCTTTCATGTCATCTCTCTGGACCTTGGTGTCTTTGTCTGTAAAATAAGGCATGTTGAAGGGGGTTTCTCATTTGGATATGGTATATATCAGGTAGCACAGTGGATAGAGAACTGGACTTGGAATCAAGAAGAATCATCTTCATGAGTTCAAATCTGGCCTCAGACACTTGCTAATGGTGTGACTTTGGGCAAGTCACTTAACTCTGTTTGCCTCAGATCTGCATCCGTAAAATGAGCTGGAGAAGGAAATGACAAACCAATCCAGTATCTTTGCTAAGAAAACCCCAAATGGGGTCATGAAGAGCTGGACATGACTGAAATGACTCAACAAATGGAATTTCTCTTCCAACACTGAAGTTCTGATTCTTGTTCTGTAAAGGTGAGGGTCTTCCTCACTTTCTCTTGACATCCTGAAGACAGGAATGCTATGTTGCCTTAATATCTCCTTGATATCCTTTGCCTTCACCACATGACCCATCCATTTTTTACTTCCAGTTTGCCTTAGTGGAAGTTGGCTGCACTTCTAGTGATGACTCTCCATGAGTCCCTACATGAAAGATAATCATGTATGAATGGTAGAGGGAACCTTAGAGACAACTAGCCAAACCTCCTCATTTTACAGTTGGGGAAACTTAGAACCAGAGAGGAGAAGGAACTTTCTTGAGACCACACAGCTATGAAGTAGCAGAAGTGGGATTCGTCATGAGGTCCTCTGTCTTCAAGCCCAGCTGTCTTTACACTAGACCATCCTGCTCTAGGCCTCTTCAGCTTAGCAGGTCCTGCTGGAGTTTGCACTCAACTGGCCAAGTTTAAAGAAACCAGGATTGACTCCAAGCCCCAACAGGGCAGTTGAGGAGGACACCAATGGAGAAATACCAACTCACATTTCTTCATGGTTATATAGCCCAGGCAATATTCACAGCACCAATGGCAACTATAAATATGCCAGTATAGTTCTGAATTGCAAACTATAACAGACTCTCCACATAGAAGGCAGAAGCAAAACATTTATGCAGACACTAGAAAGCCAAATCCCAACACCAGAAAACCGAATCCATCACAGCAACAAAGAAGCTAACATACATTATCACTGCAGGGAACAACACTGTCCCAAAGCCTTTCCGCTGCTTAGGCCTTCCCACAAACAAACATTCACAATCCTAGCTGTCTGTTGCCTGCATCCTCTCTCTACCTCTGCTCTAACTACTCTGACTCATTTCCTGCTCCATCTATTCAGCATACTCCTCCCACCACAAGCTCCATGTAATTACCTTTGGCCTATTAAGGGGCAGGGAAGGTCTTCAAATTTCCATTACCATTAAAATGGCTCATAGAGATCACTTGATCTTATTTGGTCTCAGGCCAAACTTCTTGAAATTATTACAGATCTCTTTGAGGTGGCTCTGCCGTGTTCTGAGAGTTGATGCAATTAATACAATCATCTACAAACAGGAGCAACTGGAGGACCTCACTATCCAGAGGGAATCCATTTTTCATTGGATTCTGCACTGGATTTCTACTATAGCAAACAGCTGGTGAGCAAGAGATCTCCCAATTTTATGCTTCTTCTGATATGTATGATCAGAGGGTTTTTGAACAAAGCCATATATGTGGTTATATCATTCAAGGAATCTTGCATAATTTTAATTCTACAGTTAGGGGACATATTTTGGTATTTTTACTATCTAATTGCATGATTTTCCCTCCCATAAATGAACAAACAATAATGCACAGACAAAAAGCACAGTGAGATTTTATAGTCTCTACATCATTTAGCTAATGGAAAATGATAAAGATATGGTTCATTATTGAAGATCATTTATGAAAGCCTGCTTATTTTCTCCTAATACCCTCATTGAAAATGCTTTTAATTGATACAGAGACAACTCTCATAAAGATTTTGTATAGATGGGAAAATAAGCATAAAGTTTGGTAGCTATTAATGTTTTCTTGATCAACTTTTTCTGTATCAATATGATTTGTTCCTCCTCCCCCAACCCATGTTTTTAGAAATAAGTTTTTCCAATAAAGTGTAAAGAATAAGGTTTTCATTTGTAACCTTCCCTTAAAATAATGTTTTGTTTTGTTTTTCACTATAGTCTTCCTCTAAAGACTTGCAGAGGCATGGAGATCATTTGGGGTTCTCAAGGGCTCTCTCAAGGGAACATGAATTCTGGCAGGATGTACAGGAGTGAGGGAGGACTAATACCTTTGGTGTGAGGGCAACTGAGTGCTTTTCAGCACTTTTCATCCAACTTTGGTGGCCACCTTCCATCCAACTCTCACATGTGACTCCAAGAATCTGTAGCATGTGTAGTCACCACACCCCTGTAAACTGTTTCAGCAGATGGAGTAAACCAGGTTGAGAGTGACCAATGGGTCTCACACCTGTTGATGAGTTGGGGGTGGTCTACCCCAACATGTGAAGGCTTCTCCCAGCAGAATGGGCAGATACAAATAATTTGTTCCAACAGCTATGAAGGTGGCTTAAGCATCCTCTGTGAAACACTTCAAGGTGTTGGTCAGACATCAAAGGTGCCCAGGTCATCCACTACATCCTGGGCTGTTTCCAGTTGTCCTGACTTTTGTCTTACTACTAAACTTCAGTGACTCTGAAAGAGAGAGTGAGGCCAATAACTTTGTGCAGTTCTTTCTCCTTTAAATCCAATTTATGCACAAGTTTAAAGACATCACCCAGACCCCCAAGATGGTGATGTCATTTTGGTCCTCTTCAAGAAAGAAAGACAACAGCCAACCATACATTCTGACAGATACTGCCAGGCTGAAAAAGCTTTAAACCAAAGCCCCAAGTCTGCTTCTCAAGGCCAGCAAGTGCAAAGAAACTTCTAGTTTGCATATTCTTTCCCCATTTGATTGGAAACTCTTTGAGGGTAAGGATTGTCTTTTGCCACTTTTTGTATCCTTAGCACTTAACGAAATGCCTGGCATATAGTAGGCAATTAATAAATGCTTATTGTTTGATTGATTAAAATGTTTTAGATCTACTTAAGACACACTGAATGAGTAAGTTACTCAATGATACCTGTTCTTTTGGCTTAAATGAGTTCACTCAGTTTTCTCAAGTTCTTGGACTCTTGGGGTTGGGGACCTCCAAGGGCTCTAGAGCTAGGTCCAACGTATCTCCTGTGCTCTAACAAAACTGAGGATCTTATATCCAAAGTCCTTATAATCTTTTTATGTCCTATGGACC
This sequence comes from Pseudochirops cupreus, assembly GCA_028627135.1. Lineage (NCBI taxonomy): Eukaryota > Metazoa > Chordata > Mammalia > Diprotodontia > Pseudocheiridae > Pseudochirops > Pseudochirops cupreus. The sequence goes on from CM053582.1 coordinate 98,167,727, forward strand.
CCCTGGTCATTGTCTGGTGAAGCCCGTGAATGTCTCAGAACAAAGATTTTAATGCATAAAATAAAATACATAGGATTGCAAAGGAAATAAATTATATTGAATTACGGTTATCAAAATATAAAAAGAAACATTTTATGGACTCCATTTTAAGAACCCCTACCTTATATCTATTTTTTATACATTTTACTTTGACCCAGAAGATGCATCCCAGAAGCCTCAGACACTTACTGGCTGTGTGACCTCGGACAAGTCACATAACTGCTGTTTGCCTCAGTTTCCTCAACTGTAAAATAGATAACAATATCATGTACCTCCCAGAGTTGTTGATGTTCTCCTCCTCCTGTTTCTCCTGCTCCTCCTTCTCTTTTTCTCTTTCTCTACCGCCACTTCCTCCTCCTCTTTCTTCTCTGCCTTCCTTCTCTCCCTGTCTCCCATCTTCCATTTCCCTTCTCCCTTCTTTCTTCTCCCAGCACACACTGAAATACTTTGCTCCAGTGAAGTACATTCACCCAAAACAGGTCAGCAAAACCATGTAAGAGAGCATCTATGAGTGATGGTAAAGTAACTTTCATTTTTGTAGTTTATCCTTTTTATGGTCAGAAAGAAAATGTGCTGGCACACAGTAGTGCTTAATAAATACTCTCCTCTCTTCTCTCCCTCTTTTCTCTCTCTCTCTGTCTGTCTGTCTCTGTCTCTCTCTCTCTCTTTCCCTCTCCCTCTCTTTCCATCTCTCTCTTCTCTCTCTCTCTCTCTCTCTCTCTCTCTCTCTCTCTCTCTCTCTCTCTCTCTCTCTCTCTCCCCCTCTCTCTCCCTCTCTCCCTCTCTCTCCCTTTCCCTTTCCCTCTCCCCCATCTAATATAAGAAAGCTTTATACATTAACTTCAGTGAGTCAACCATTAATCATTTATTAGTTGCTTACTGTGTGCTAGGCTCTGCTCTAGGTCCCAGAGACAGAGATGTAGAAGTGAGATAATCTACCCTTGAGGAGCTTACATTCTTTTTTTTTTTTGAGGGGGGAAGGCAGGGTAATTGGAGTTAAGTGACTTGCCCAAGGTCACACAGCTAGTAAGTATCAAGTGTCTGAGGCCAGATTTGAACTCAGGTCCTCCTGACTCCAGGACTGGTGCTCTATTCACTGCATTACCGAGCTGCCCCAAGGAGCTTACATTCTATCAGTTGCTTGGTACCAATTTGTTCGATGTCTCTGACGTGAATTTTTCTTTCCTTTAGTGTAGTTTTAATTCAGTCACTCTTTATGTTCTTCGGGCTCTATTTTCTTCATTCTGATTCCGTTAAGAAAACAAGTCTTCCCATGATTCTCTAATTTTTTTCTGTCATCATTCGTTCTGGTATAGTTGTTTTTGTTGTTGAAGAGGACCATAATATTTCCCAAAATTCATTTGCCATAATTTCTTCTGCCATTGGTAATTTGCTAGTTTTTTAAAATGTATTTTTGCACAACTATTCATCGTCTCTTCCTCCTAACCATCTCTCCCCAGTAGCATGACAACACAACCCTCACAACAAATTTCCATAATCCCACAAAACAAATTCCCACACTGACCATGTTTCAATATGTGCTTCATTGTGAATTTTAAGTCCATCTGCTCTCTGGCAGGAGGTGAGCAGTATGACCCATCTTTAGTCTGCTAGACTCATGGTTTAGTAGTGCAATAATCAGAGTTCCAAAGTCTTTCAAATTGCGCTCACTTCAGTCTGCATCACATCCTAGGAGTCTTCTTGGTTTCGTTTAAAACACCCTGTTCCATAATTTCTTACGGCACAATAACATTGCATCACATCCATATACCACAATTTGTTTAGCTAGTTTCCAGAGCTGGGCACCCCCTTGGCTTTCTAATGATATCGCCCAATCATTAAGCATGTAATTTCCCCTCCCTGTTCCCTTTTTGATGCACACAAGGGCTGCTATGAATATTTTTGTATGGGTGTGTCTTTTCCTGCTGTTATTAACTTTAGTTGGATTCAAACCCAGGATTAAAATATATTATTTTTGCCACTTTTTGTCACATAGTCACTACAGTCATGTAGTTAGGTCACATTCTGATGGCTATTCCAGCAGTGGATATTCCCATCGCTGCCAGTTTGGTGGATATGTGGTGATTCCTTGGAATTGTTCAACTGAATTTTGAATGACCTCTGATCTCTAAGGTATTCTGGAAATTCTGTGGACTTTCCAGTTCATTTCTCATTTCAAGAATAAAGTTTAGCTTCCCACCAGGTGAGGCCCTCCAGGGTTAAGGGCATCTAGGCAGGTTGATTTTCTGGTCCAATTCAGTCAATCATCTTTAGGCTTTGGCAGGGAGACAAGTATTCAGCTTTGCATGCACCAACGCCAACATACTTCTAATTCCATCACGAGTGACAGGGAATGTTGAGGGTAATTGATGGCATTTTAAGAGACTTTAAAAAGCAACACCTCCACCGTAGTCCCACTTTTATGCTTCATTGTTGTAGAGAGGTGACCTTGGACTCTCACAAGCTGTGGCAATGGAGCAGAAGCCCTGACAGGGCCTACCAAGTGGCAAGGCTTCAGGCCAAGGCCCATAGTGGACTAGTGGAGGCTGCCCAAGGACATCTTCAGAGTGTTTCACACATCAGAACTTACAATAGTCTCATTATAGTAGAATTTTTCAGGTGTAATTATACTCATATTACTTATGAGGAAAATAAGATTCAGAGAGCTAACCTCACTTTCTCATGGTCATATAGAGGGGAGATAGGAACCCAGGTTTCTCCTAATTTCAAATCCAAACCTTAGTTCCTTCATTCCTTCATTCCTCCCTCCCTCCCTTCCTCCCTTCCTCCCTCCCTCCCTCCCTCCCTTTCTTCCTTCCTTCCTTCCCTTTCCCATGATAAATTCTGCCTCTGACATATACAGATTGTGTGGTCCTGGACAAGTTGTGATGGGGGTAGAAAGGAGAGGGGGGGTGGAGAGAGAGAGAGAGAGAGAGAGAGAGAGAGAGAGAGAGAGAGAGAGAGAGAGAGAGAACAGAGAAAGACACAGAGACATAGAGAGAAGAAGAGACAGACAAATCGCTAGTTCTATCACAAAAGGTAATACTTGAATGGAGGATTCTTGTTATTTGAAACTGTTCAAATCATTGGAGTTAAAAAGAAAATCACCAACAAAACCCCCTCTGTCCCCCCAAGTGCATGAATGTTTGCTTCCCTGCTGGAATTATAAACTGGAGAGAAGCCACAAGCTACATTAGGAGTGAGTTCCCATCCCTTTCTTGCTCAGTGGCCTTTGACCTTTAATTTAGGATCAAAGTAGAAGTAGACAGGAAAAAAGACCTCTGTCTCATCTTCCAACTGGTGTCAGGAGCCCGAGCCATGGTCCAAAGGTGATGCTGATGAAAAGACCACATCCAGTCTGGAGGGGGGCTCTGAGCATGGCATCTGTGCCCTCTGCTTCTTGACCCTTTGCTCCCATAAAGACCTTCAGGTAGGGAACAAATTGGTCTTGTCTGAAGGATAGACCTCCTATCATGTGCGTCCTCTGCCCTGTTTTAAACTTATACGATACAGATAGAAAATGTCATTGACTCTGAAGTCTGCTTTGATGACAGTCAAGTACAGGGCCCATTGCTTGAAGTCTTTGATATCTCTGAGGTATTTGGGTCTTTTAAAGTTTCTTTGCCTCTCCCATCACTGCCCTGGCTTTCTCTGAAGCTCCGGTAGGCATCTCCCTGCAATCTTAACCTAACTGTCCCCTCTCCCTTTGTTCCCTATCACAGTCTACCACAGCACCCTTGCCCCTGGGTCAGTGATGGCCATGTCCTTTGCCCTCCCTTTGTCACACTCTGACTTGGGTTCCCTTTGTTCCAGGCTCAGGCAGGTGATTGGTACTTGCCAGGCACAGCAAGAGTGAAGAAGCAATTTCTGTCCTCTTAGGTATATGTGGAGGGAGGGTCGGTTGCTCGGAAAGCAGAATTGAATACTTCTGCTTTAAACTCAGCCTCTGTCCCCACTCTCAAATGCCATTCCTTATCAAAATTATTAAAATAATAACAATAATAATCTCCAGGCAGGAATTTTCTTCTCTTTACCCTTTATCTTTGTGATCGATGTGAAAAGCTGTCCTTCTGAAGAGGGGAGATTTCCCCCCTGGTTTTAGCCTATGTTAATTTTGCTCTTTTCATGCAATACAGTTTCATTGCCTTCAGCTCTGTTCTCAGCTGGATCCTAGTGTTTCACTCCATCTATTGAACTAGCTGAACAGTCATGATGAATAAGTAGCTTGACAGGCAGAAAAAAAGCAAATCTTATTTCTTTGCGGATAATTTGCACATACGCTGTTTTTCTAATCTGATTAATCAGCTGTTTGGCTTTTGTCTGGGACTGGCCTGCTTTCTCCTCTCCCCCAACCCCTGCACCCTTCATCTCACACACACACACACACACACACACACACACACACACACACACACGCACATACACACACACACACACACACACACACACGCACGCACGCACACACACCCCTCCCCCACATTCCAGTCAGACCATCTCTGTTTTCATCACCCACAGGCCCCATGCTAACCAAATTTGAGCTTTGGTTCTGGTCTTTCAAAGAACTCAATTTATCACAACAAACATTTATTCAGTTCCTATTAGGATGCCAGGCACTAGGAACACAAAGACAAAAAAGAAACAGTATCTGCCTTCAGGGACCTTAGAGTCTACTGGCGGGAGGAGATCAACTCATATATGTACATGTGCAGGTAAGTAGAAAGTATATGCATACAACCTGCGGAGGCCATCCCTCCATCAACTCTGGACTTAGACTGGGTCTAACCTCAGGGTCGAAGCTAAAAGAGTCATTATTTCCTGCCACAATCTACCACAACAACCCTTGTCACGGGCCCAGTCACAGCCATGACCCTCACCCTTACTTTTCCACCCTCTGATTTAGGTTTCATTTTTATCTCGCTCAATCAATTAGCATTATTTGGGGTTACTTGATCGACTTATTATATCCCATCTTGGAGTTTTTGTTTTGTTTGTCTTTATGAAAGCTCCAAAATGTACTCATGTCTGGGTTTCTGCAAATGCTGGTAAAAGGATCTCCATATACTATATAAGTACTCAAGGTTACAAATATATATCAGGTATAGGGCATTTTTTGCTTCATTCAGAGAAAACTTAGGACATACTAAGGATTCATGGGAGCCTATAAATAATTACAAAAAACACATAAAACCCTCAACATCATTGCTATCAGAAGGAAACAAATTGGGGGTTTCTATTGGGATAATACTTTGATATTGGGGTGTATTTCATAAAAGACACAGAGAGAAACAGAAAGATAGTGATAGGGAAATGACAGAGAGAGCTTTATTTTACGAAACTTTTCCACCAGATCCTACATATTTCTTCCCTGACTTCATAATATCCCCTGTGGTTTATATTTCCACCAGAAGGCAAATACATTTTCGGTCTTCTGGTGAGGCAATCCTCCTCTCATTGGATTTTCACTGTCTGGGTCACTCATGGTAATGGTGGGGATGGTAACAAAGTCTAGAACTCTTGTGTCCACTCCCTATCCCGCCATCTTCATTCATTAGTTTGGCCCTTTAGTAGCAGAGGCCATGTGGAAGGATGACCATTCTTTCTTCAAGAAACATGCTGCTTAAGAAATCCTTTCTCTTGCTAGAACTTTCTTTGAATTCTTGTGTTGGATGTTACTCATGGAGTGATCCCTGAGGTAGATGCTATCCAAGGATTCTAGGATCATACTGTCTAGGAAATCAAAATCCACTACCCTATATATCTACACGGGACTTTGGATTTCAAGAACTTCATTTTCCATGACCTCTACCCACAGGTCCCTTGGGCAAATACATGGCAAAAACAGTTCTCATTGTGGGGAAAAAATAAAGTTCCCAAGGCAGAAACATTATTATTTCCATAGCAACTGAACTCTCTGGGGCTGGGAAAAGTCTCCAGTGGTTCTCAACCTTCCTAATGCCATAACCCTTTAATATAGTTTCTCATGTTGTGGTGACCCCCAACTATAAAATTATTTTTGTTGCTACTTCATAACTGTAATTTTGCTACTGTTATGAATCATAATGTAAATATCTGATATACAGGATGTATTTTCATTGTTACAAATTGAACATGACCCATGGGTCGAGAACCGCTGCTCTAGACCAAGTGATCAAGAAAGCTGTGGGTACACATATATAACTTCTATGTGCTTTTGTCCTGTTATTGGCAGGTGTTATTGGTTCCCAGGTTCCCTTTCCTCTACCCATCTAGAATATAGATCCCTTCATTTACGTGTTGGTCTGTCCCACAAACGGGGAAAGGGTGAAAAAAAAAAAGCTGAAAGCAATCTGTTACTCTTTTTGGAAGGCAGCTCCAGAGGGGTGTCTTTTCCAATAAGAGTCCTTCCCTCCTGGAGTCCTAGCCAATCAGATCATTTCAGAGGCAACCTCAGTCTTTAAAATCCAGTCATGACCTTTTCATTCTCAATAAACTACAGCTGGAGATGCCCACACTCCCCCATGGAAAGGTGCCCATCAGATGCCTCTAAAGCTCAGTGCTCTGTAAATGCATAGAGTCAATTGGGGAACTCATAATTAATCTCCTTAAAAACAATGTAATTGGTGGGGGGAGCAAGGAGAATATTGACAATTAGGAGCATCTGGAAAGGCATCTTAAAGGAAATGGCAACAAGGCTGAGTCCTGAAGGTACCTAGAGATTCCAAAAGGCAATAGTGAAGAGAGTCATCATTCAATGAGGTGAGTGAGTTGTCCAAAGTCATCAAAATGTATAACAGCTGAGATAAGTTCTGTGCAAGTCAACAATGATTAAGTACCTACTGTAGACTAGGCACTAAGGACACTGACTTTGATGCTTTGCTGAATCTACAATAACATCAAAGTTGGGGTTCACTCCAATGATGGCAAAGTTGAACCATGTACTCTATCTCTTTCTGTATGACTTGTGTCTATGTCTTCTCAGGAAATCTCTTCAGTGTGTCCATACAATCAAACAATTAATAAATATTAGTTAAGCACTATGTGCCTAAGCATGGTGCCAAGTTCTGGGTGATACAAAGAAAAATTTAAAAATAATCTCTGTCTTGAAGGAGCTTACAACTTTAATAGGGGCAACAACATTCTGGGGATCTTCTATAGTTCTCAGTATTGCACAGATAACAATCACAACAATCACTGTCAGTTGTTTCTTATTCTTGTTACAAGTCTGCCTTTTTGCCTCAATTCTTTGTTACAAAATTCCTTGCCCCAAAAATATAGATTTTTTTCTGATTACATTTATGGTATCTTTCCAGGATAAATGAGTTATCACACCATCTTTATGAGTTGTTTATAATTGCATGCCACTATAGCTATTGTTCATCCTCTTAGTTTTTCTTTAGTGGATAGTTAGGCTGAATGTAGGGTATATGGATAAAATACAATACTGTTGTATGTGCTTACTAAGCACAAAATCTGAAAGACTTCTCAGAACCCCTCACTGAGGAGCTCACATTCAGCTGGGGGAAGGGCATGATGTACATGTAGGTAAGTAACAGAATGTGATATGGGTGAAGGAGAGATCTACATAAAATGCTCTAAAACAATCTAGAAGAGGGAAAATTTTTCAGTTGTGGAATCAGGTGGGGATTAGTGAAGGCTTCATAAATGGGGTATAATCTGAGCTGATCCTTGATAGTGGGGACAGGGAGATAAAACACAGATGGGTAATAGATGGAAGGAAAGATAGATGATGGATGGATAAATGAATGGATGAATAATAGATAAAATTCCTGGATAGAATTAAACTCCTTGAGAGTAGCATTTCATCCTTTATATTTATATTCCCAGTGCCTGGCACACTTCAGGGTATATAGTAGGCACCTAAAAGTGTGTTGGCCAGTTGAATGATGGCTTCAAGGGAAAGGAAGGCAGAAATTCTGCCTCTGAGAGGCAAAAATGAGGAAAGAACACATCCTAGGCATGTAGAATGACTGTGGCAAATGCATGGAGGTGGGAGATTTCACATCAGGTTCTATGAATAGAGATTAGTCCAAGACTGTAAAGTATAAAAGGAAGAGATGTGAAATAAAACCAGAAAGGTGGGTTGTGTCAAAGTGTAGAGAACCTTAAATGCCAAGTGAGACTGAAGGTAGAATGAAGAAAGAGTAAAATCAAGGGTAAGCGTGTTTCAACATTTTATTCATGTGACAGATGCTTACTAAATAAATACTCATTTAATCCACGATTTCATAGAACTTGGCAGCAAATAGCTATTTCCTTGAGCTGTGTTGTAACATTAGAAAAAGATGAAAGATTAAGAACTGGAAGAGACCCCAGAGGTCAGCTCTTTTCCAGCCCCTTGTTTTCTAGATAAGGAAATAGAAGCTCAGGGGGATGAGGTGACTTGCTTCATATAGATACTAAATGATAGAACCAGGATTCTATATTTTAATGTAATTTTTGCTCAAGAAATCTATTTTTAGATCATGTGTATATTTTATTGGGATACTCTATTTCAGACAATGCCCTCCTTTTAATACTGAACACATATTTTTCACTAATGTCTAGTAGTGACAAATTCTTTCTAAGAATCTGTTGATACATATAGTGATGAGTTTCTGAACTCTGTAAATGGGGAAAACAGGGGAGAGAGGCAGAATTTGTTTCTCCATTCAGTAAGAAATAGTGGAAAATATGCTGAACTTTGTGAGTCCAGAGACTTGGATTTGAGCTCTGCCTCTGCTATATGCTAGTTGTGGGAAATGGGGCAAGTCATTCTGCTCCCCGACCTTCAGTTTCCTCATCTATAAAATGGGTTTAATTAATAATGGCAATTCAGTCCAACAGTTCCACAAATATTTTTTTAAGTATCTATGATGTTCAAGCACTAGGGGTTCAAAGTAGCTCAAGGAGTTTACATATACTTGGGGGATATAGTATGTGTGTGTATTATGCAAATAAATATTATAAGTAACATATACTTATATGTAAATGTAATTATATCATGTAGGAGGCTTCACTTGATCAGTGCTTTCAAGGAAGCTAAGGATTATAAGAAATGTGAATGAGGAAGGAGTGCATGGCTACCCACTTGTGCAAAGGCATGGAGGTGAGAGATGGAACTGCATCACTTACTTTTTAGGGTTATTTAGAGAAAAGGGCTCTGTATATCATAAACTGCTGTAGAAATGAGAGTTATTATTCTAGGGTTGCTAAGAAAATCCTGTGGATAGGATCCAGATCTCTGTTGTTCTGGATTATACATGTTTTTTCCCATTCATGAACATCCCAGTGAAACAACTTTGCTTCTTTTTATCTTCTTTGAAAACTGCCCTGAAATAGACACTGCGCTTATTGTTAGTTGAGGACTGGATGATTTCATTCCAAAAAATCACAGCTCCTCCTTATATAAACCCAAGATGCAGCCTGAACACCAGGTGCTGTTTGAGATTCACCACTAAGGGAAGGGATGCCTTTGTTCACTGCGTCCCCTTCCCATCCCTCCCCCACCATTACCAATCTGTCACTTCTTGTACTTCTGCTTTCCCAACATCTCTCAACTTTTCCTCCTCTCTTCTGACACTGCCGTCCTACACGTGGGCTACTGCACTAACCTCAAGTCTCTTCCCCACTCTAATCCATCCTCTATTCAACCTCCAATGTGATGTTCTTAAAGTGCAGGTCTGATCATGACAGCCCCTCCCCTACTCAATAACCTCTAGGGGCTCCCCATGACCTCTGGAATCAAGTCTTCTTCTGCTTTTCAAAGTTCTTCCTAATGTGGTTCCCTCTTGCCTTCCACTAGGACTTTGCTACGTTCACACTTTACTGCTCTCTTCTCACCCTAGGATCTAGGTAACATTGGCAGCTAGATGTATAGAGCACTGGCCCTGGAGCTTCAGATGCCTACTAACTGTATGATCCTGGGCAAGTCACCTCACTGTCTGCTTCAGTTTGCTCAACTGTAAAATGGAGATATTAAGAGCCTCGAACTATCAGGGTTGTTTTGAGGATTAAATAAAATAGCATTTCAAAATGGATAACCTAGATTACATCAAATTGAAAAGTTTCTGTACAAACAAAGCCAATGTAACCAAGATTAAGAGGGAAGTGGAGAATTGGGAAAGAATATTTGCAACCAGTGTTTCTGATAAAGGCCTCATTTCTAAAATATA